>CM038670.1:294572984-295198817 GCA_021605145.1 Aegilops bicornis | reverse complement strand
TTACGCGAACCTTTTATCACCTCCATAATCGAGAAACATGTCCTTATTTACTCCAAGGACAATTTTGATCATTGTCCAATGATCCATTCTGGATCATTCTTGTACCCTATAGTGACTCATGGCAAGGCACACTTCCTAATGCGGTACAGCATAGCATACTATAGAGCCTATGTCTGAAGCATAGGGGACGACCTTCGTCCTTTCTCTCTTTTCTGCCATGGTCGAGCTTTAAGTCTTAACTTCATACCTTACAATTCAGCTAAGAACTCCTTCTTTGACTGATCCATCTTGAACACCTTCAAGATTATGTCAAGGTATGTGCTCATTTGAAAGTATCATTAAACATTTTGATCTATCTTATAGATCTTGATGCTTATTGTTCAAGTAGCCTAATCCAGGTTTTCTATTGAAAATCATCTTTCAAATAACCCTATATGCTTTCCAGAAATTCTACATCATTTACGATCATCAATATGTCAACAACATATACTCATCGAAATTCTATAGTGCTCCCACTCACTTCTTTGGAAATACAAGTTTCTCATAAACTTTGTATAAACCTAAAATCTTTGATCATCTCATCAAAGTGCACATTCCAACTCCGAGATGCTTACTCCAGTCCTTAGAAAGGATTGCTGGAGCCAAAGATACCTTTAGCATCCTTAGGATCGACAAAACTTTCTGAATGTATCACATACAACCTTTCCTTACGAAACTGGTAAGGAAACTCATTTTGACATCCATCTGCCAGATTTCATAAATGCAGCTTATGCTAACATGATTCCGACGGACTTAAGCATTGCTACGGATGAGAAAATCTCATCGTAGTCAACTCCTTGAACTTGTGAAAACTCTTCGCCACAAGTCGAGCTTCATAGACGGTGATATTACCGTCACGTCCGTCTTCTTCTTAAAGATCCATTCATTTCAATGGCTTGCCGATCATCGTGCAAGTCCACCAAAGTCCATGCTTTGTTCTGATACATGGATCCTATCTCGGATTTCATGGCTTCTAACCATTTATCGGAATTTGGGCCCACCATTGCTTCTCCATAGCTCGTAGGTTCATTGTTGTCTAGCAACATGACCTTCAAGATGTGATTATGCATCACTCAAGTAGTACGCATCCTTGTCACCCCACGAGGTACGTCGGTGACTTGATCCGAAACTTCATGATCACTATCATAAGCTTCTACTTCAATTGGTGTAGGTGCCATGGGAACAACTTCACGTGCCTGCTACACACTAGTTGAAGTGATGGTTCAATAACCTCATCAAGTCTCCACCATCCTCCCACTCAACTTTTCGAGACGAACTTTTCCTCGAGAAAGGACCCGATTCAAGAAACAATCCCTATTGCTTCCGGATCTGAATTAGGAGGTATACCCAACTGTTTTGGGTGTCCTATGAATATGCATTTTGTCCGCTTTGGGTTCGAGCTTATCAACCTGAAACTTTTCCACATAAGCGTCGCAGCCCCAAACTTTTAAGAAACGACAACTTAGGTTTCTCCAAACGGTGTCGTCTCAACGGAATTACGTGGTGCCTTATTAAAGTGAGTGCGGTTGTCTCTAATGCCTAACCCATGATCGATAGTGGTAATTCGATAAGAGACATCATGGTACGCACCATATCCAATAGGGTGCAACTATGATGTTCGGACACACCATCACACTATGGTGTTCCAGGCGGTATTAATTGTGAAACAATTTGCACAATGTCTTAATTGTGTGCCAAAACTCGTAACTCAGATATTCATCTCTATGATCATATCATAGACATTCTATCCTCTTGTCATGAAGATCTTAAACTTCATTCTGAAATTACTTGAACCATTCAATAATTCAGATTTGTGTTTCATCAAGTAAATATACTCAACATCTACTCGAATCATCCGTGAAGTCGAACATAACGATATTCATCGCATGCCTCGGCACTCATTGGACTGCACATATCAAAATGTATTGCTTCCAACAAGTTGCTATCTTGTTCCATCTTCTTTGAAACCGAGGCTTTTCAGTCATCTTGCCCATGTGGTATGTTTTGCATATCTCAAGTGATTCAAAATCAAGTGATTCCAAACGATCCATCTGCATGGAGTTTCTTCATGCGTATACACCAATAGACATGGTTCGCATGTCTCAAACTTTTCAAAAATGAGTGAGTCCAAAGATCCATCAGCATGGAGCTTCTTCATGCGTTTTATACCAATATGACTCAAATGGCGATTGCCACAAGCAGGTGGTACTATCATTACTATCTTATATCTTTTGGCATGAAAATGTGTATCACTACGATCGAGATTCAATAAACCATTTCTTTAGGTGCAAGACCATTGAAGGTATTATTCAAATAAATAGAGTAACCATTATTCTCCTTAAATGAATAACCGTATTGCGATAGGCATAACCCAATCATGTCTATGCTCAACGCAAACACCAAATAACAATTTTAGGCTTAACTCCAATCTCGATGGTAGAGGGAGCGTGCGATGCTTCATTACATCAACCTTGGAAATACTTCCAACACATATCGTCGGCTCACCTTTAGCTAGTCTCCGTTTATTCCGTAGCTTTTATTTCGAGTTACTAACACTTAGCAACCGAACCGGTATCTAATACCCTGGTGCTACTAGGAGTACTAGTAAAGTACACATTAACATAATGTATATCAAATATACTTCTATCGACCTTGCCAGCCTTCTTATCTACCAAGTATCTAGGGTAATGCTGCTCCGATGGCTGTTCCCCTTATTACGTAAGCACTTAGTCTCGGGTTTGGGTTCAACCTTGGTTTCTTCACTAGAGCAGCAGCTGATTTGCCGTTTCATGAAGTATCCCTTCTTGCCCTTGCCCTTCTTGAAACTAGTGGTTTCACCAACCATCAACAATTGATGCTCCTTCTTGACTTCTACTTTCGTGATGTCAAACAATGCGAATACCTCAAGGGATCATTATATCTATCCCTGATATGTTATAGTTCATCACGAAGCTCTAGCAGCTTGGTGGTAATGACTTTGGAGAAACATCACTATCTCATCTGGAAGATCAACTCCCACTCGATTCAAGTGATTGTTGTACTCTGACAATCTGAGCACAAGCTCAACGATTGAGCTTTTCTCCCTTAGTTTGTAGGCTAAGAAAATCGTCGGAGGTCTCATACCTCTTGACGTGGGCACGAGCCTGAAATCCCAATTTCAGCCCTCGAAACATCTCATATGTTCCGCGATGTTTCGAAAACGTCTTTGGTGCCTCTACTCTAAACCGTTCAACTGAACTATCACGTAGTTATCAAAACGTGTATGTCCGATGTTACGCAACATCCACAAACGACGTTTGGGGTTCAAGACACTGAGCGGTGCATTAAGGACATAAGCTTTCTCTTGATCGCATAATTGCTACTTTCAACTTTCAACTATATTTTCTCTAGGAACATATCTAAACAGTGGAACTAAAACGCGAGCTTTACGACATAATTTGCAAAAGGTCTTTTGACTATGTTCAAGATAATTAAGTTCATCTTATGAACTCCCACTCGAATAGACATCCCTCTGGTCATCTAAGTGATTACATGATCCGAGTCAACTAAGCCGTGTCCGATCATCACGTGAGACGGACTAGTCAACATCGGTGAACATCTTCATGTTGATCGTATCTACCATACGACTCATGCTCGACCTTTCGGTCTACGTGTTCGAGGCCATGTCCGTACATGCTAGGCTCGTCAAGTTAACCCCAAGTGTTTTTGCTGTGTAAATCTGTCTTACACCCGTTGTATGTGAACGTAAGAATCCATCACACCCGATCATCACGTGGTGCTTAGAAGCTACGAATCAGTAGTAACGGTGCACCGGGGAGAACACTTCTTGAAATTTGTGTAAGGGATCATCTTATTTACTACCGTCGTTCTAAGTAAACAAGATGCATAAACATAATAAACATCGCATGCAATTATATAGTAGTGACATGATATGGCCAATATCATATTGCTCCTTTTGATCTCCATCTTCGGGGCTCCATGATCATTATTCTCACCGGCATGACACCATGATCTCCATCATCATGATCTCCATCATCGTGTCTCCATGAAGTTGTCTCGCCAACTTATTACTTCTACTACTATGGCTACCGGTTAGCAATAAAGTAAAGTAATTACATGGCGTTGTTTAATGACACGCAGGTCATACAATAAATAAAGACAACTCCTATGGCTCCGGCCGGTTGTCATATTCATCGACATGCAAGTCGTGAATCCTATTACAAGAACATGATCAATCTCATACATCACATATCATTCATCACATTCTTCTTGGCCATATCACATCACATAGCATACCCTGCAAAAACAAGTTAGACGTCTTCTAATTGTTGTTTGCATGTTTTACGTGGCTGCTATGGGTCTCTAGCAAGAACGTTTCTTACCTACGCAAAACCACAACGTGATATGCCAATTGCTATTTACCCTTCATAAGGACCCTTTTCATCGAATCCGTTCCGACTAAAGTGGGAGAGATCGGCACCCGCTAGCCACCTTATGCACCAAGTGCATGTCGGTCGGTGGAACACATCTCACGTAAGAGTACGTGTAAGGTCGGTCCGGCCGCTTCATCCCACAATACCATCGAAACAAGATTGGACTAGTAACGGTAAGCATATTGAACATCATCAACGCCCACAACTACTTTGTGTTCTACTCGTGTAAAGAATCTACGCAATAGACCTAGCTCATGATGCCCTTTGTTGGGGAACGAGCGTAAATTCAAAATTTTCCCTCGTGTCACCAAGATCTATCTATGGAGAAACTAGCAACGAGGGAAGGAGAGTGCATCTACATACCCTTGTAGATCGTTAAGCGGAAGCGTTCATGAGAACGGGGTTGAAGGAGTCGTACTCGTCGTGATCCAAATCACCGGAGATCCTAGTGCCGAACGGACGGCACCTCCGCGTTCAACACACGTACAGCCGGTGACGTCTCCCATGCCTTGATCCAGCAAGGAGAGAGGGAGAGGTTGAGGAAGACTCCATCCAACAGCAGCACAATGGCGTGGTGGTGGTGGAGGAGCGTGGCATCCTGCGAGGCTTCGCCCAAGCACCTACGGGAGAGGAGGAGGTGTCACGGAGGGAGGGAGGCGCCGAGGCTCAGGTCTGGATGCCCTCCTCCCTCCACTATATATAGGGGCAAGGGAGAGGGGGAGGCAGCCTTGCCCCTTCCTCCAAGGAAGGGGTGCGGCCAAGAGAGGGGAGGAGTCCATCCTCCCAAGGCACCTCGGAGGTGCCTTCCCCTGAGGACTCTTCCCTCCCCAAGTTTCCTTGGCGCATGGGCCTCTTGGGGCTGGTGCCCTTGGCCCATATAGGCCAAGGCGCACCCCTACAGCCCATGTGGCCCCCCAGGCAGGTGGACCCCCGGTGGACCCCGGACCCCTTTCGGCACTCCGGTACAATACCGATAAAGTGCGAAACTTTTCCGGCGACCAAAATAGGACTTCCCATATATAAATCTTTACCTCCGGACCATTCCTAACTCCTCGTGACGTCCGGGATCTCATCCGGACTCGAACAACATTCGGTAACCACATACAAACTTCCTTTATAACCCTAAGCGCCATCGAACCTTAAGTGTGTAGACCCTACGGGTTCGGAGACATCTTGAGACATGACCGAGACGTTCCCGGTCAATAACCAACAGCGGGATCTGGATACC
This sequence comes from Aegilops bicornis, assembly GCA_021605145.1. NCBI lineage: Eukaryota > Viridiplantae > Streptophyta > Magnoliopsida > Poales > Poaceae > Aegilops > Aegilops bicornis. The sequence continues at coordinate 295,193,117 of CM038670.1, read as the reverse complement.
CATGTTGGCTCCCACATGTTCCACGATGATCTCATCGGATGAACCACGATGTCAAGGACTCAATCGATCCCGTGATCGATTCCCTTTGTCTAGCGGTATTGTACTTGCCGAGATTCGATCGTCGATATACCGATACCTTGTTCAATCTCGTTACGGCAAGTCTCTTTACTCGTTCCGTAACACATCATCCCGTGATCAACCCCTTGGTCACATTGTGCACATTATGATGATGTCCTACCGAGTGGGCCCAGAGATACCTCTCCGTTTACACGGAGTGACAAATCCCGATCTCGATTCGTACAACCCAACAGACACTTTCGGAGATACCTGTAGTGCACCTTTATAGCCACCCGATTCGTTGTGACGTTTGGTACACCCAAAGCATTCCTACGGTATCCGGAGTTGCACAATCTCATGGTCTAAGGAAAAGATACTTGACATTAGAAAAGCATTAGCATACGAACTACGATCTTTGTCCAAGGCTTAGTATTGTGTCTTTTCCATCACATCATTCTACTAAAGATGTGATCCAGATATCAATGACATCCAATGTCCATGGTTAGGAAACCGTAACCATCTGTTGATCAACGAGCTAGTCAATAGAGGCTTACTAGGGACATGGTGTTGTCTATGTATCCACACATGTATCTGAGTTTCCTATCAATACAATTATAGCATGGATAATAAACGATTATCGTGAACAAGTAAATATAATAATACCTAATTTATTATTGCCTCTAGGGCATATTTCCAACAAGTAATACCTCCCTTCTTAAGGACACAATGGACATGATTTACCCACTGACTATCAGCAACGGGATAAATTATACCTGCCTCAAGGAGCTTTAGTATTTCCTTTCTTACCACTTCTTTCATCTTAGGATTCAGCCGTCGTTGGTGATCACGAACTGGTTTGGCATCTTTCTCCAAATTTATTTTATGTTGGCATAGAGTGGGGCTAATGCTCTTAAGATCAACAAGAGTATATCCAATAGCAGCACGGTGCTTCTTCAGAGTTTTCAATAATCTCTCATCTCCATGCTCTGAAAGGTTAGCGCTAATAATAACAAGATATATCTTTTTCTCATCAAGATAAGCATATTTAAGAGTATCAGGCAATGGTTTAAGCTCAAACACGGGATCACCCTTGGGTGGAGGAGGATCCTAAGATTTCAACAGGAAAATTGTGTTTCGTGATGGGTTCTCGCTAAAGAATACTTCATCTATTTCCCTTCTTTCATTCATAAACATATCATTTTCATGGTCTAGCAAATATTGTTCTAAAGGATCACTAGGAGGTACTGGAATAGAAGCAAGACCCATAATTTCATCCTTACTAGGCAATTCCTCTTCACGGTGTTGTCTACGAAATTTAGAGAAATTAAACTCATGAGACATATCACCCAAACCAATAGTAACTACATCCTTTTTGCAGTCTATCTTAGCATTAACAGTGTTCAAGAAGGGTCTACCAAAAATAATGGGACAAAAGCTATCTTGTGGGGAACCAAGAACAAGAAAATCAGCAGGATATTTAGTTTTCCCACACAAGACTTCAACATCTCTAACAATTCCCATTGGTGAAATAGTATCTCTCTTGGCACGTTTAATTGTGACATCAATATCTTATATCTCAGCAGCTGCAATATCATGCATAATTTCTTTGTATAAGTCAAAAGGTATTGCACTAGCACTAGCACCCATATCACATAAGCCATGATAACAATGATCTCCTATTTTAACAGAAATAACAGGCATGCCTACCACAGGTCTATGTTTATCTTTAGCACAAGGTTTAGCAATTCTAGCAGTCTCATCACGGAAATGAATGACATGCCCATCAATATTATCAGACAAGAGATCTTTAACTATAGCAATATTAGGTTCAACTTTAACTTGCTCAAGAGGTGTATAGGTTCTAATATTGCTCTTACGAACCACAATTGAAGCTTTAGCATGATCCTTTATTCTAATAGGGAAAGGTGATTTCTCAACATAAGCAGTAGGAACAATAGGATCATTATAAGTGATAGTCTTTTCTTCAACTTTAATAGGTGCAGCTACTTTTACCTCTATGGGAGGATGATATTTAAACCACTTCTCCTTAGGGAGATCAACATGAGTAGCAAACGATTCACAGAAAGAAGCTACTATCTCAGATTCAAGTCCATATTTAGTGCTAAATTTACGGAAAACATCGGTATCCATAAAAGATTTAACACAATCAAACTTAGGTGTCATACTTGACTCCTTACCTTCATCGAGGTCCCAATCTTCATACTTGCGTTTAATTCTTTCCAATAAATTCCATTTGAATTTAATAGTCTTCATAGTAAAAGAGCCAGCACAAGAAGTATCGAGCAAGGTGCGATTGTTATCAGAAAGCCGAGCATACAAATTTTGAATAATCATTTCTCTTGAGAGCTCATGATTGGGACATGAATATAACATTGATTTAAGACTCCCCTAAGCTTGAGCAATGCTTTCTCCTTCACGAGGCCAAATATTATATATATAATTGCGATCACGATGAACAAGATGCATAGGATAAAACTTCTGATGAAATTCCAATTTCAATCGTTTGTAGTTCCATGATCCCATATCATCACATAGCCTATACCATGTCAATGCATCTCCCTTCAAAGATAAAGGGAAGACCTTCTTCTTAATAACATCACCGGGCACACGTGCAAGCTTAAATAATCCACAAACTTCATCCACATATATTAGGTGCTCATCGGGATGCTTTGTTCCATCTCCTGCAAAAGGATTAGCTAGCAGTTTTTCTATCATACCCGAAGGAATCTCAATGTAGACATTTTCATTTTCAGTAGGTTTAGTAGGTTCAATAGGTTGAGGAGCAACTCTTTGCTCTACTGGTCGGGGTGAAGATACCCGAACAAGCCCCTCATAGGATTACTTTCCATAGTAACAAGTGACAATAAATTTCAGCACAATATAAATTTTTTCCTTACCCAATTCCACCTACCAAAGGCGCTTCACTCCCCGGCAACGGCGCCAGAAAAGAGTCTTGATGACCCACAAGTGTAGGGGATCTATCGTAGTCCTTTCAATAGGTAAGAGTGTTGAACCCAACGAGGAGCAGAAGGAAATGATAAGCGGTTTTCAGCAAGGTATTCTCTGCAAGCACTGAAACTATAGGTAACAGATAGTTTTCTGATAGGATAATTTGTAACGAGCAACAAGTAACAAAAGTAAATAAAGTGAAGCAAGGTGGCCCAATCCTTTTTGTAGAAAAGGACAAGCCTGGACAAACTCTTATATGGAGAAAAGCGCTCCCGAGGACACATGGGAATTATCGTCAAGCTAGTTTTCATCACGTTCATATGATTCGCGTTCGGTACTTTGATAATTTGATATGTGGGTGGACCGGTGCTTGGGTGCTATTCTTACTTGAACAAGCATCCCACTTATGATTAACCCCTATTGCAAGCATCTGCAACTACAAAATAAGTATTAAGGTAAACCTAACCATAGCATGGAACATGTGGATCCAAATCAGCCCCTTACGAAGCAACGCGTAAACTAGGGTTTAAGCTTCTGTCACTCTAGCAACCCGTCATCTACTTATTACTTCCCAATGCCTTCCTCTAGGCCCAAATAATGGTGAAGTGTCATGTAGTCAACGTTCGCATAACACCACTAGAGGATAGACAACATACATCTCATCAAAATATCGAACGAATACCAAATTCACATGACTACTAATAGCAAGGCTTCTCCCGTGTCCTCAGGAACAAACGTAACTACTCACCAAGCATATTCATGTTCATAATCAGAGGGGTATTAATATGCATAAAGGATCTGAACATATGATCTTCCACCAAATAAACCAACTAGCATCAACTACAAGGAGTAATCAATACTACTAGCAACCTACAGGTACCAATCCCGGAGTTGGAGACAAGAATTGCATACAAGAGATGAATTAGGGTTTGAGAGGAGATGGTGCTGGTGAAGGTGTTGATGGATATTGCCCTCTCCCGATGAGAGGAGCGTCAGTGATGACGAAGGCGATGATTTCCCCCTCCCGGAGGGAAGTGTCCCCAACAGAATAGCTCTGCCGGAGCCCTAGATTGGTTCCGCCAAGGTTCCTCCTCGTGGCGGTGGAGTCTCATCCCGAAAGCTTGCTTATGATTTTTCTTCGGATGAAAGACTCCATATAGCAGAAGATGGCCACCGGAGGGTCAACAGGGGGCCCACGAGGCAGGGGGGCACGCCCAGGGGGTAGGGCGCGCCCCCACCCTCGTGGACAGGTGGAGGCCCCTCTGACGTGGATTCTTCTTCCAGTATTTTTTATTATTTCCAAAAATAACTTTTGTGGAGTTTCAGGACTTTTGGAGTTGTGCAGAATAGGTCTCTAATATTTGCTCCTTTTCCAGCCCAGAATTCCAGCTGCCGGCATTCTCCCTCCTTATGTAAACCTTGTAAAATAAGAGAGAATAGGTATAAGTATTGTGACATAATGTGTAATAACAACCCATAATGCAATAAATGTTGATATAAAAGCATGATGAAAAATGGACGTATCAATAGCACACAGGAGCAAAACCAAGTGGTACGGTTAAGGGCATCCACAATTTGTAGCCAAATGTGAAAATAGCTTTTGGCATCGATGGGAACCATTATGGAAGGTGCTGCCAAAGCCAAAAAGATGGAACCGAAGCTCCCTGATTGATTGATTGAAGGACTAGAAAAATGCAACGTCTCTCCTCTTTCTCCCGTGCTTGGACGCATGTACAGTATAGAGCACATAGTCTACTCCCATATTCCTTCTATCACAAATCACAAAGAAGTGAGGCGTCAAAACACAAAGCACAGACGAAGCATCAACATTTCACTCTTCGCTGACTCCGCTTCTCCGTCGTCTTCTTCGAGAAACCACCGCGCCGCACTAAGTTGGACAGACGATGCTATTGTGCACTAATACTAGTACATTTACGCGTACTTTTGTTTAACGGACTTCCTGGATGCAAATAGGGCGGTTGTCTCGGCTTGTAGGCGGCACTTGCAAACGACTTACGTGGTCTCCCTCAATGGTGTTCACTATTGAACGCACTTCGCCAAACCACAACGTTCTAGATATCGTCAACGTCACCGCAATGGGTGTCGGCGTCCTGGGAATGGGGGTACCCAGACTTGCCTACCTGCAGCCCACGGCATGGCTCTACCGGCGGCCCGGTACGGCCCATCTTCATCAGCAACCACTCAAGACCCTCGCGCGGGGGACGACACAAGACCCCCTCGGGGCAGCCTCGCTAGTCTGGCTCCCGAGGAGCGGAGATATCAAGGAAGGGGGCACCTCGCGAGGTTCGCGTGACGTGAGCCATGATGACCGAAGCCAGGCGGGAACCAGCGAGTGCAGAGTACCAGTTTCCTATTTGGTGCTAAAAAGGCAGGCGCAGGCAAGGAGTCCCGAGGCATCAGGCAAATGTTTCCATATCGGTGCAACAGGACCAAGACCAGCAGGACGGCAGGACGGAGGTCACCGCGGAGCCCACAACTGCATCACCACCAGAGCCTTTGGCAGGCGATGACCACCTATTGTAAGGATAACTTGTACTAGTTGTCTACCTTCGAAATTGGCCATTGTGGGATCCCTTCCCACCAAACATTTGGGAAGAGGACCGGCCCCTCTATAAATAGGACTAGCCACCACCATATGAGGCGACTCCTCTTGGACAGATCATTCTGACCATCCTTGCACACACCAGCTCACCAGCTCAAGAACACCTCTCCTCAGGAGGCTTTCATACCTTGTACTTGTTCGTCCTCAGCCTACAAGGAATTCCACCACACCACACTGTAGTAGGGTATTACACTACAACGGTGGCCCGAACCAGTATAAACTCTCGTGTCTCTTGTTCCTTGGGTTTGGTGAGCTAGGCCTTGAGATTGTTGCGTGAGCGAGCTAGGGAGAGAGAGAGTTCTTCGTGCACACCCTAGATTTCGAACCTCAAGGGTTTCCCAGAACCCTGAATATGTCATTTGGCGCGCCAGGTAGGGTGTGCGCCGAAGTTTCGCCCCTCCGCCAGCTTCACCTCTCTGTTTGGCCCCCATGGTCGGCGCCGCTCCTCTGACTGGACCGACGGACGCCTGCGACAGCGCCATGGGGCTCAGGGCCCTCAACCCCGCCTTGCAATGGTTGCAGTGGCCGCACAAGTTCAAGCCGGAGATGCCACCCCGCTATGACGGCGCAGCGGATCCATCGGCCTTCCTGCTGGCGTACGAGGAGGCCGTTCTGGAGGCTTGAGGCGACGACAAGGTCATGGCCAACTGGTTCCCCGTGGCCCTCGCTGGCACGCCGCGCGCCTGGCTGCTCAACCTGCCAGGATCCTCTAAGGCTTCTTGGGAGGAGCTGCGCGACCTTTTCGTCGCGCGCTTCATGGCGCCGGCGCCTATTGCCTTCGCGGCCCTCCTCGGCGGCTCACAGGCATCACCCTCGGACCGCCATGTCAATCAGTTCTTCCGCCAGATCGCCGCCGCCTCTGTGCAGCAGGGAGCCCCTCCAGGATGGGCGGCGCCCAAGGCCGACCACACCTTCGACTCAGGGGACCACCTCGCAACCACTGCTGGCTCGGGCGCGCTCCCAATGCTCTGCACGCCCACCATCTGCAACATAGCCATGACCAAGACCCTCATCGACGGCGGAGCTGGTCTCAATGTGCTCTCGTGGAAGCTTTCGGCTTGCTTCACGTGCCGTACGGCCCGCTCCGCCCCACCAAGCCTTTCTCCGGAGTCGGTAGTGGTTCCACCAGCCCTATGGGGCAAATACCCCTCCTGGTCACCTTCGGTACCCGTGACAACTACCGCACTGAGTTGATCGACTTTGAAATCGCCCGCATCGGTCTCTCGTACAACGCCATCCTCGGGTACCCTGCCCTGGATCAGTTCATGGTAGCGACCCATCCGGCCTACAACCTCATGAAGATGCTGGGGAGCAGCGGCGTCCTCACCATAGCTGGAGACACCAAGGAAGCTCTGACGGCTCTCAAGCTCGCCTTCAGGGTGCCGCGGCAGCGCGTCTGACCGACGAAGCCGCCCCAGGGGCTAAGGGGGCCGCGCCAGTGAAACAGAAGCAGTTGTTCACTCAGGATCAGGCTGAAACGAATCAAGTGCCGGTCGAGGAGGGCGGAGCCTCGGGAGCCACCTTCACCATAGGTGCCAACCTCGACCCGGGCCAAGAGGAGGCATTGGTGAAGTTCCTACGCGCGAACAAGGAAGTATTCGCCTGGGAGCCCAAGCAGCTGGTGGGGATCCCAAGGTGGGTAATCGAACATCACGTAAGGGTGTGCCTCAATGTGCGCCATGTGAAGCAGAAGGCACGATGACAGTCCACAGAGAAGCAGTCCTTCATCGTCCAAGAAACCCACAAATGCTGGGGCGACCTTCCAGCGGCTGATGCATATCGCCCTGGGCCAGCAGCTAGGGAGAAATGCTGAAGCCTACATCGATGACATCACGGTATAATCTCAAGAGGCAAGAACCCTCATTCAGGACCTGGAGGAGACTTTCGCCAGCCTGCGCCAGGTGGACCTGCGGTTCAAACCGGAGAAGTGTGTGTTCGGCGTCCCCTCCGTCAAGCTACTGGGCTTCCTCGTGTCGCACAGGGGGATCGAGGCTAACCCAGAGAAGGTCAAGGCGATAGAAGACATGAGCCCGCCGTAAACTCTCAAGGAAATGCAGAAGCTCGCGGGCTGCGTGACCTCGCTGGGGCACTTCATCTCCAAGCTAGGGGAGCGCGCCCTGCCGTTCTTCAAGCCGATGAAGAAGAAGGGCCTGTTCGAGTGGACCCCAGAGGCCGACCTGGTGTTTCAAGACCCCAAGAGACACTTGACCAGCCCTCCGGTGATGGTAGCGCCTCGTCCCCTCAAGCCCCTGGTGCTCTACCTAGTCGTCACGCCCCACTCCGCCAGCGCGGCGTTGGTGGCTGTTCGGGAGGAGCGCCAGGCCAAGAGCCCGCCGCATAATGCCGCAACTTCAGCCAGGACGATGCAGCACCAAGATGGTGCCGCTAAGACCACGACGATGCCTGCAGATGATCAGGCCCTACAAGACGGCATTTCTGGGCCTGCGGAGGCCCCGATGGGTGACAGAGCTCCTGAGGTCCCCCACCTCAGGAGGTGCCACAACCTCTGGAGGCCGCAGGCTCCATCGATGCTCCCGCCCTCGTAGAGCACCCAGTGTACTTCGTCAGCATGATGTACGGGACGCAAGGGCACGATATCCCATGCCACAGAAGCTTTTGCTCGCATTCCTTTTGGCCTCGCGCAAGCTGTGTCATTACTTCCAAGGCCACCAAATTAAGGTCGTCTCATCCTACCCACTAGAGAGGGTGCTTCGGAGCCCCAACGCTGCGGGAAGAGTTGCTGAGTGCAACATCAAACTGCAAGCGTTTCAGCTGGAGTTCAGCACAACCAGGGGAATCAAGGGAGCCACCCTCGCCGATTTCGTGGCCGAATGGACCGACACTCCGGAACCTGGGGCAGGCGAGAGCCGATCCCTCTTGCCGAGAAGTGAAGCACCAGATGGCTGGGTCATGTACTTCGACGGCGCTTTCGCACGCCAAGGCGTGGGGGCTGGTGTCGTGCTCATCTCGCCCACCCAAGACAAGCTATACTACGCCGTGCAGCTCTGCACTACTAGGGAAAAGCCTATACACAGAATCTTAGCAGCAGTGCGGGTCAAAAAGGAGCGCTACTGCTAATTGGTAGTAGCGAGTGTGCGGGAAACTCGCTGCTGATAAGTTGTTAGCAGTAGCACCCTCTGTGTAAACCGCGCTGCTACAAATATCCACCGGCGGTGTTCACCGAGCTCCATTTAGCGATGGCGCCCGTTGCCGAACCGCGCTACTGCTTTCTACGGATATAGTAGCAGCGCTTTTACTTTGGGATCGCTGCTGCTACATTTCAAATTGGCAAATTTTTGTCACTTTATTAGCGATGGCGCGGTTAACCAAAGCGCTGCTGCTAATTCTTTAGCAGCAGCGTTTCTTCCCCGATGCTCTTGCTAACCCGCACCAACCCACCACCTTTCCCCACCCGTGCCTCCCTCCCCTCCTCTCTTCCCTTCCCCTACCTCCCCCACATGCTCCCACTCTCACTCTTCTTCTTCCTCAATACTTCTCCCCCATTAGTCTTTCTCTTCTATCCACCTTTGTCTCTCTTCATTACTCCTACCTAAGTACACCACCTCCATTAATGCATCTCCTTTCTCTTTTTCCTTTCCCCTCCACTAGTTGAAGTTGTCTCCTCCCAAATTAGCTAGCTAGGTAGATGTACCATTTAGTTAAGTGACCTATTTGCCCCTAACTAGATCTATCTTTGTCAACAAGAGCTTTGTGCACTTTTGATCTCCCTACAACATCATCTCCACCGTGTGCTCGATCTCGATCGAGGTGATGAAAATTTCATGCTTTTGCAAAATGAAAATATGTTTATGTGTGTGTGATATGTTTGTGGAAATTGTGTGTGTGGCATGCCAAATTGTTCTTTTGAGTTGCCTATGTTTTGCCGAAATGTCGATTTATTTCCGTTTGGTAATTCCGACAAACTCTAGATCCATATATGTCCTATTATTAGGGAAGGTCATGCCAAATTTTTGTATGACTTTGATGCATGCATGCATTTTTATAATCAATTTGTTTATTATTACCGTGCAGAGTTGACGATGGTCAGTGGAACGATGGCGGACAGGTGGTTGCGGTCGGTGGTGCAGGACATGAAAGAAAATAATCGGACATAGGTTTTATGTCCGTGTCGAAAATGCAAAGGAATAGTTTGGCTCGACCCCCATGACGATGGTCGTGTCGAAGCGCACCTACTCATGACTGGTTTCATGGATGGCTATACGTGGTGGATAATTGAAGATGAGGATGACGATGTTGAGGATGCCAACGGGGCAGGCAATGATGACACGGGGCAAGACGAAGAGATGATCGATAATGGCGGCGCGGAAGAGGCCGGACATGGCGGCGGAGAAAGGGCCGGACATGGCGGAGGAGAAGGGGCCAGACATGGCGGCGAAGAGAACGACATGGACTCCACGCAGCAGAGTTCGTCGGTACTAAGTTCAATCATGCGGGACCCTCATGTTCAAGCATTGCTTCGCATGAGGAGGCAATCTTGAGAGAGCTGCTTCTAGAGAGGAGGCTAAGCTGGAGCAACTGGTGGTAGATTCGAACACTCCATTGTATGATGGTTGCAATCCTGAGGTGACCCGCTTGAGTTTCACGCTCCAACTCCTGAAGACGAAGGCTAAAAACAAATGGACCGACACTAGCCTCAATGAGCATCTCAAGTACCTAAAGGATGTTCTTCCCGCGGGTAATCTATGTCATACTAGTGTTGATGAGGCCAAGAAGATCGTGTGCCCTCTTGATCGCCACACGTTAGATACCATGCATGCATCAACGATTGCATAATTTATCGGAAGGAGCACACGGAAAAAACAAGTTGTCCGGTGTGCAATGCTTCTCGATACAAGAAGGCCGGGAAGAAATGTCCCCGGAAAGTTGTATGGTACTTACCAATCACTCCCCGTCTCCAAAGGTATTTTGTAGATCCCAAGGAAGCAAAGCTAATGCGTTGGCACGCGGAGAGGAAGAAGCCCGACGATGGAGATGATCCGGCGAGACACGTGAAGGATGGAAGCGGTGGAGAGCGTTGAACAACTTCTATCGGTATTTTGAATGTGATGCAAGGAACATCGTGCTGCTTGGCGTGTACCAATGGCATGAATCTGTTTGGCAACCGTAACACCAACCATAGCACATGGCCCGTGTTTGTATGGATGTACAACATCCACCCTGGTTGTGCATGAAATCAAAGTACACTCACATGATCATGATTTTTCATTGGCCGAAACAACCAGGAAATAATATTTATTTGTATCTGGGGATACTTCAAGAGGAGTTAGACACGTTATGGAAAACACCGCCAAGACATGGGACGCCAAAGAAGGTGAGTATTTCAACATGAGAGCAGCTGATCACACGGCGATCAGGACTATCTCGATTACGGATATGTGGCGTGCCAGGTGTGCCATGGATATTATGCGGATGCACGCGGTGCATGGATGATCTGACGTCTCAAAGACTTACGTCAAGGAAAGATGGCGGGTGCAGGAAAATCGTGTACATGGGGCATCGAAGATGGCTTGAACAGACGACCGTGGAGAAACCGTGGAGATCTATTCAATGGTCACGTTGAGCATCGAGGACCTCCACGTAAGCGGAGCGGTGCAAAATCGATGAGCTGTTGAAAAACTGGAAGGAGTGCCCGCCGCCGGGAAAGACGATGAGAAAGGCGCCGGAGCCGCTGCTGAAGGTATGGAAGACGAGGTCTGTGTTCTGGGACATGGAGTACTGGCACAAACTCGATACACCTCATTGCCTTGATCAAATGCATATCTGTAAGAATGTCCTTGAGAGCTTGCTCGCAACACTGATGAACATGCCGGATAAGACCAAGGATGGGCCGAAGGCAAGAAAAGACTTGCAAGATTTGAAAATTAGGGAAGATCTGCAAATGCTGCCCCGTAAAATGTCAGACGAGACAGAGACGGAGACAGAGGCACGGGAGAAGAAGGGCAAGAAAATAAAGAAAGAGGATTATTGCCCCCCTTCTTGCTTCACCTTAAGTCAGGCTGAGATCAATGCCTTCTTTAAGTGCCTTACCGAGTCAAAGTTAGTTCCGATTCTTGTGGCAAGATAAGCAGATATCTAGACACGGACAAGAAAAGGTTCGGTGGGATGAAGTCTCATGACTGTCATGTGATGATGACGCAGATACTACCTGTTGCCCTTAGAGGGATAATGGACAAGCACGTCCGTGACACGCTTATTGGTCTCTGCAACTTTTTCGGCGTCATCTCTCGAAAGTCGATCAGTGTGAAGCAGCTCCGAAGGCTACAGGAAGAGATCGTTGTGATCTTGAATGAGCTTGAGATGTACTTCCGCCTGCGTTCTTTGGCGTGATGGTGCATCCGTGTCCATATTGTGGATGACATAATAGACCTGGGGCCATCATTCCTGCACAACATGATGCCATTTGAGAGGATGAATGGGATCATCAAAGGATTCGTTAAGAACATGTCCCGTCCGGATGGAAGCATCGTCCGAGGGCTATTTGGCACAAGAGTGCATCTCTTTCGTGAGAATTTTCTATATGGCGCAGACCAGCCGCTTGGTGTTAGTGTTGGTTTGCCGTTAACAAGCACGATGGGAGGCTCGAAGGAGATGGTCACCAGCGGTCGCAAGGAACTGCACGTGGCATACTCGGATCGATGCAGCGACTTTGACAGAGCAAACTTGGTAGTGCTACAACACCTAGGCGAGGTAGATCCTTTCGTGGCACCGCACAAAGAAATTATCGCAAAGAAGTATCGTGACCGGGGTATGCGGTGACTTAACGAAGTTACTAGAGAGCACAACTCCACTTTCCTGCATTGGTTCAAAGAGCATATTATTGCTAATCCTCCGGAGGAGGCTCTAAGGACGGATTGCTCATATACGCCTTAGCACATGGCCCCTCTCCCAACCTCGTAACCTATCAGGCATATGATATCAACGGATACACGTTCTACACGGAGGCCAAAGATATGACCAGTGATGATCAGAACTCAGGGGTGATGATGGAATGCATGACCGGCAGCGACAACGGCAAGAATCGAACGATTTTATGGAAGGGTCGAGGAGATCTGGGAGCTTGACTACTCTGGACTGCACAACCACGGCGATGTTACGTAGTCGGATGGGCTAAGAATGTCGAAAGAGAAAGCTGGATTTCCACTACCATGACTATACCTGACGCCAAGAGCGCTACCGTGAACGCTATCGCAAAAAACGAGCCATGGGTACACGCTAAGCACGTGACACAATGCTTCTTCATAACTGACCCGCGCAATCCCAGCCGTGTTGTCCTGAGGAGAGGCAAAGGGAACATCATTGGAATGGATGGAGTCGCCAACCAGGAAGACTATGATCAGTACGGCAACCCAATGAGGGAAGATGATGATGATGATGAAGTATACGTCAAAAGAAGAATCAATACTACATTACCTAAGAAAAATCATACTCCATGGAAAAGGCAAAGTCACAATGAGGGGCTCAATTATTCTTGACGAACAAGAAGGAAAGAAGTTGACTCAAAAAGCGAAAACGTCGTGATGAGGAAACTTATCTTACCGCTCAAATGATGTAATATATATATATATATATATATATATATATATATATATATATTCCTATTTTGTATACACACTTAGCCATTATTATGCATGGGTCCAATGATGTGTAATATATATGTTCCTATTTTGCGTACATATTTAACCGTCAAATGATGCAATATATATCGCCCTCCCTTCGTTCACTGCCCTCGGGAAATAAAAGTGGGATAAAATAAAGGAAAAGGAAAACTGGCAGTAGCGAAGGTAGTAGCAGCGCGTTTTTCCTAAACCGCTACAGATACTGAAGTTAGTAGCAGCGTGTTTTGTCCAAATGCGCTACTGCTACGTCCACTTAACCCAAAATTCTCACCCGCCCTGCTTCATCCCGCCTTCCCCCCCTCCCCAAATCCCCACTCTCCCTCGTCGCACTGCCGCGCCCGACCCGGCCCCGGCGCTAGCCCCCGACCCCGGCGCTCGCCCCCGACCCGGCCCTCGCCTCCGACCCCGACCCCGGCGCTCTCCCCAACCCGGCCCTCGCCTCAGAGCCTCGGCGCTCTCGCCCCCGACCCGTCGGCCCTCGCCTCCCTCCTCTCCCCTCCCGGCCGTCGTCGGGCCTGCCTCCTCGCCCCTGCACCCTCTGTAACCCCCCCTCTCTCTGCTAGGGTTCTTAGGTTAATTTAATTACTTAGGTTTTAGTTAGGGCAGTATGTTAATTAGGTTATCTATTTAGTTATGAATTTAGCTAGGTTTCAAAATTTGAACTGGACATGTGATATGTGCAAATTTGAACTGGATATGTGATATGTGCATATATATGTCATGTTGTGGACATGTCATGTTTGGAAAATGATCCGAGTGGCCTATGTTACGCCGGAATGTTGATTCATTTCCGTTCTGGTGAATTTCAGGCGCTCGATATGTCCATTTTTTAGCAAAGGTCATGCCGAAATTTCCCGTGAATAAAGGCATGATTTTGTGCTACATAGATGGCATATCGAAAAGTCTTGGCACATAGATTTCTTTTTTTATGTCATTTATCATGTATTCATACTTTTAGAAATAAATGAGGACACTTAATCATAGGAAACATGTCGAACAACGAAGAAACGGGCCTTCTAACCAAGATGCGCATTTAGATGGATTATGAGGGTGAACAAGAGTACCTCGACTATTTGACCTAAGCAAGGTTTGCAGGTCGGCCTCGATGATGGTGCGACGCCGAAACATTGACACTTAGCGCCGGCACCGATGGCGGCACCGAGACCGGTGGGGAAAGGTACCGGCACCGATGGCGGCACCGAGATCGGCGGGAAGGTACCGGCCCGATGCCGCTACCGAAAAGAGGAAGCATAAGAAGCGGAGGATACGAAAACCTAACAAACTAGGGATTGGACGACTTGTGATCACAAAGATGGCACTTGGCAAGTTTGAGCCGTTAGAGCCGGAAGAACCTCGCAAGTGCTATGGGAACCAAGTAGGATGCATCCTACGGGAGTAGGATGCATCCTACGGGAATGCGCGAGCATCAATGACAATGACTTAAGGAGTAAAGAACATTTGACGCAGTTGCTCCTAACAAAGTTGCACAAGAGATTCAAGTTCCCCGACCGGGATGATAACATAGAACAACCGTGGGATGATCCGAAGATGAAAAAGATTAACAATCACGCCATGGGCATGTTCAGCAATGATGTGGCCTCCTGGAAAACGAGGGTGAAATGAGCAATTGAGGCTGATGAACCCCTGTCCAAGATTCTGGAGGAAAATCCGACACTTACAGAAGAGGAGTTCGAAAAGTTCAAGGACACTTGCGCTACCGAGGCAGCCAAGGCTAAGGCTGTGAAATTCAAGAGCCTTCAGCAAAGGAACACGGGGAAGCATCGCCTCGGAAGCCGTGGACCTCGGTAAAAGGCCCATATGGGATAAGGAGGACACGGAACGTGAAGCCGCGGGTCTCCCAGACCCCTTCGTGAAGTTCACCAACCCCTTGGAGCATGACTTCATCAGGGCCCGTTACAAGTGGGACAGGGAGAAAAAGGTTTTTTACACGGACAAGATCACGAGGAAATTGATTAGACTCTTTGGAGAAGCAACACCAGCTTGCAGCCAAAAGCCCTACTTCTCCGATGAGGCCCAAGTGGGACACCCCTCTCAACCGGGCCTTGAACGAACTTAAGGGACTCCCTTTGGGTCAGCGGCCGCAATACGGACGTGTGCACGGCGCCGGAGACGGCGCCACGTGGAAGGTGTTTTACAACAAGGGCCCGGAGGCCAAGAAGCAGAAAAAGAAGTTTAGTCAGGCAGACATCTACGAGAAGGTGAAGCTTATGTCAAGAAAAAGCAGGTGAGGACGAAAAAAGCAGCCGAGGACAAATATGAGTTGCTACAAGAAAGCGGTCAATGCATTTATGGCACTGTAGAAATGATTTCGCTAATAACTTGGTTCCGATTATCATCAATGGCGAAGGAAAATCCAGACAAGACGGTACATGATTTCCCGATGCCGGTTTAAATGGGAGCAACTCCATGAACAACAACACCATCGCACCATCACTTGCTCACGCATAGCCGGGCCTCCTCTCGCAGCCGCTCCGCTCATAGCAGCCGTCCTCGGCCTCGAGGCGCTAGGTGGGCCTTCGTCTTTAGTGAGCTCGGCGCCGTCACGGTAATTACATGTCGCACCAACATATATATATATATATATATATATATATATAATATTCCATTTTGTTGCCTTTCGGTTGTTTTACGCCACGTATATATGTGTTTGCGGTAAAGAAACCCCGTGCACCATACTCTACTTGATCAAAGGCCGGAAGGTGGACGTGGGAAAGGGGATGATAATGGACCCTCTCAATGCATGTTCCACAACCAGCCGATCCCACTGGCACTTCAGGTTAGCTTAACTAGTGTGAAATCGGGCACGAGGATTTGCCTCCTCCAAGACAAAGATGTGGGAGCGGACGACGAGACCCCCGCCGGATTGGAAGCCGCAAGAATTGGGTCTTGCTATGGCTGAAGAATCTTATTAAATGCAGGAGCCGGCCGAGAGCTCACCAATAACTACCAAACATCAACAAGCATGTGCGAAGACCACCACCCCGCCCTACGCAATTACCAGCTCAGAGTGCCGGGTGAGAGCGGCGGACGACATGATGAAGGGGGTGCAATAATCTTGGCTGATGTAATTTCTCTGTAGAAACGAGAGAATGGATGATGAGATAGAGGTCGACCCTATGGATTACCTCAAGACAAGCAGCGTATGATCGTGACATAGATATGATGAGTCAACCATATGACTTAATCGGGCTATCGACTTGCTAATGAGGATATGGATGATATGCCCGGGCAGGGTCGTACCATGGATTGCAAAAGTCTCTCTTCATGAAATCCTCACAGACACGCTCAAGATGCCGCCTCAACACAGGCTCAACTAGCCGGGCGCGAGGGTCGTCTGATGCTTTAGCCCGGGAACACTTTGGGGCAGGGGTTAAGGAAGGGTCTGGAAGGTGTGCCAGAAAAAGGAGAGGAAGAGATCGGGAAGGTAATCGCCTCCAAACAAGCTGTAGCACATAGCAGCCGACGATGCATTACGAAGAGCATGTACCCGTGAAAAGTGCGGTCATGTTCCATCTCACAGGCGAGCCGATGCTACTGCCGAAACCGCTGGAGGCACTATCGAGAGGATCTCAGGAGACTGCACGACCATGTGATGTCGACTGAGAAAAGCCTACTAGCCTCAAAGGATCCAGGATATCCGACATACGCGACTCGTGTGCCTGAGGGGAAGTGCTACGTCGACACACAGCCCGCGGAGGTGTTCTTCCTACGGTTTGACCATATCTTTGAGATGTTTCTAACAAGGCGGCTTGATTTTACTATCGTCCGCCTTTTTTATGCGCTACATATGAGCTCCGTCATGAAGAGTGAAGAAGTCTCGCAAATCGTGTGGCGGATCCATACTACATGCACGAGTCTTTCTTGAGTCTCGGCGACTTTGAGCGTGAAACTGCTAGGGAGTACCTCCAAAACTTCATGGTACAGAATAAGGACCGGGAAATTTTCCTCGTGCCTTATCATCCAAAGTAAGTGAGTTCCGGACAACCCTTTCGTACATTTCAATCATTCCTTCTCTCTCATATGGGGAATAATTTCAGGTGTCTTTTCCCGCTGCAATATGCGCGACGTCCTTATCGTTCTTTACCCGCAAGTCTCCACGCCGTGTAATTTTACCCTTCCGGAGACTACGAGAAAAAGACTACACCCACATAATGAATATTCTAGATGATGCTCTCCAAGGCTTCACTTTAGAGGTGGCCACGTGCAGATCAAGAAACAAAGGAAAAAGAAGATGGGTTTCACGCATAAAACTAACTTCTCCTGCATCCATGTCCCAAAACCAAGCAAGAAGGATGGATTCTACATCGTCCATCTCATGATTCAGTTCAACACGGATCACCAAAAACTTCGTGATTAACAGCAGAAATGATGATCGTATCCACAAGTGGCTAGAATCTCATGGAGAAGCGGATTATAAACTTAGAGATGACTTCTTTCGCATCCAAAGCGATATTGCGGCGATCATCATGAAAGAAGTCGCCGATGAGAAGGGGATGTTCCACCACGGCCCTATATCGCGAGCTGACGTCCGAACTCGCATAGGCATGCAACGTCTAGACCTCACGCCATTCAAGAAGCTAGGGTTCGTCCTTGATGATATGGAAGGATGGAACTTCTAGTGACTTCTGATGCCGATGATGATGATATGTGTCGGTTGAACTTGTATACTTCTTGTAGCGATGAAACTTTGTGATGTCCACGGTCCATGTGCCGAACTTGCATAACGCTACTTTGTTAGTTTGCGTACGATGACCTGCGTACCTCTAGTTAATTAATTTGCGTACTGTATGTTGCATCTAGTTGCTAACCCTTTCTTTTTCGGTGTTGCTCTAGTATATTTTGTTGCATATATATGATTGTACATCCTCTTCATGAGCATGCATCTCTAACTGTGTACCTAGTTTCTTGATGGCGAGATGGAATTGCTATGTCGTGTGTACAAAAGGAAGGTTCCGGGGTGTACAACGAGTGGCATGAGTGTCAAAGCAAGTGAATGGGTTCACGGGCGCCAGCCATAAAGGCTTCAAAAGCGAGACAAGAAGGAGAAGCTAGTTACTTGAGGTTCACGCTAAGCGAGAGAGGACTCAGAATCGCCACCTCATGTATCGTGCATAGTTCCGCTCTCACTCATAGTGATAGCACTTCTTGCGTATAACTTTGTTTAGATGGATGACGTTGTTGTAGTTGAAAGTATTCGAGACTTGCATGTATCGCTATTTTCGAGATGATGACAAGATATCACTTTGTGTTGGATGATGATTATGATGAGACTATTTGTATGTACATGCTATGATTACATTTGTGGTCTCATGAGACATTTGTATGTGTATCATGATGACATTTCTATGTGCTAAAGATTCTTCTATCAAGCCTGTTCAAATACAAAACAAATATGCCAAAAAAATAACAAAAAACCTACTTAAATTAGCGATGGCGAGTGTACAAAAGTTAGCGGCAAGCTTGCGATAGCGATAGCGTCAAGGTAAAGCACGCTAGAGATACTAGCGATGGCGAAGCTTCATAACAGCTACTGCTACATTTGTGTAGCAGATGGCGCCGGTGAGCACGCCATCGCTACATGTTAGCTATAGCGCCTTATTAGTAGCGCCTATCCCCGCGCTACTGATACATCTAAAACCCGCGCTGCTGCTAGCCTTTTCCCTAGTAGTGCTGCTTCCAGCGGGACGAGAAGGTCTCCAACAACACCGCAGAATACGAGGGGTTGTGCCGACCTCAAGGCTGCAGCAGCCTTGGGGGTGAAGCGTCTCACCATCAAGGGCGACTCTCAGCTCCTCGTCAACTTCTCCAACAAGGTGTACAAGCCGAGGGACGAGCACATGGAGGCGTACCTCGCGGAGGTGCGCAAGATGGAGAAGCAATTCTTGGGCCTGGAACTGCAACATGTGCCACGCGGCACAAACAAGGAAGTCGATGAGATTGCCAAGAGGGTGTCAAGGCGTCAGCCCCAAGAGCCTGGTGTCTTCGAAGAGCGACTCTTCAAGCCCTCGGCGGCCCCCTCGGCCGCGGAGCCTGCACCGCCTCAAGAGGAACTCCCCCAGCCACCAGCCTCGGGAGCCCCCGCATGTGGCCCGACCTCAGAAGCGTGCCTGCTCCTGGTGCTCGAGCCTCAGGAGGGGTGCTGGATCGAAGAGTTCAGGGCATAACTGTTGCAAGGAACGCTGCGGGAGAAAGAGGAGGACGCGGAGCGCGTGACCCGGCAATCTACGGCATATTGCATCCAGGATGGTGAGCTGTACAGAAAACGACCAAAATGATGTTTCCGTGTGATGCATCTCCAGGAAGCAGGGGAGCGAGCTGCTAGCTGACATACACGATGGATATTGCGGGCATCACTCGTCGTCACGCACCCTGGTTGGCAAGGCATTCCGCAACGGGTTCTACTAGCCCACTGCACTCAACGACGCAACCGAGCTGGTGAGATCCTGCGAGGCCTGCCAGTTCCATGCCAAGCAGATCCACCAGCCGGCCCAGGGCCTCCAGACTATCCCGCTCTCGTGGCTGTTTGCGGTCTGGGGGCTGGATATCCTAGGTCCGTTCCCTCGAGCGCCTGGGGGCTACCGCTACCTCTACGTCGCCATCGACAAGTTCACCAAATGGGCAGAGGTGGAAGCCGTCCGCACCATCCCAGCCGGGTCGGCAGTTAAGTTCATCAAGGGCTTCGTGAGCCGGTTTAGGGTCCCTAACCGCATCATCACCAACAACGGCTCGCAGTTCACTAGCAATCTCTTCAAGACATATTGTGCTAACCTTAGAACGCAGATATGCTACACCTCAATGGCACACCCCAGGAGCAATGGCCAAGCCGAGCGCGCCAACGCAGAGGTCCTGAGAGGCCTCAAGACCAGGACCTTCAAGAAGAAGCTCGAGGCCTACGGTAGGGCTGGCACCACGAGCTCCAGTCCGTGCTGTGGTCCATCCGCACCACCGCCACCAAGCCAACAGGCAAGACCCCATTCTTCCTCGTCTACGGAGCTGAAGCAGTTCTCCCTCACGAGGTCAAGCATCGCTCCGCGCGGGTCCTGGCATTTGACGAGGCACGTCAGGATGCCATGTGGGGGATGGACCTCGTGCTGGGGGAGGAGCATCGCTGTCAGGCCTCGCTCTGGGCGGCAAGATACCAGCAGGCGCTGCGATGGTATGACTGCTGCAGCGTCCGCTCTAGGACGCTCGAGGTGGGCGATCTCATCCTGAGGCGGGTGCTCTCTAGGGAAGGGCTGCATAAGCTCTCACCCATGTCGGAGGGCCCATTTAGGATTGCCCGTATCTCCAGGCCTGGCGCCGCGCGCCTGGAGACGCATGACGGGATCCCCATCCAGAACGCCTGGAACATCCAGCACCTCCGGAAGTTCTACCCATGAAGCAAGGCCTAGTGTCTATGACCTATGAAGGTCTTCGCTCGTGACACTCTCACGTAATAATGAGTGAGACTGTACACGCCCTGAAGTCTCCAGAGTGCCGCCCTCGGGCCTCGGGGGCTCCCTCCCACGTCCTAGTGGCAGCGCTTAGCTCCGCGCTGGTGAGAAGACTAGACTAGGTGCCGGACGCGGCTGTTCATTTGCTTTCTGTAGTTGGATTGCACCCCTTTGAATGGAATTTGAAGTTCTGGCGTTTCTCGATGGCTTGGTTGAATCCCCTCTTCTCTCTGTTTCTTCCCTCAGTTCTTTGTTTTGCGCCAAGGAGGGCGGCAGTTGCCCGACGCTCTCCCTCGCACGCCTTGCGAGGGGGATGGACAGGTGTGTGTGTGCGCGCGCTCCCCTGGTCTCCGTGAGGCGCCCTCGATTGAGCTCGTGATCGGTGCACCCCCTTTTTAGTCCGTGCCCCACGGGTACCGCGACGTGGTGCGCTAGGCCATGATCAGCCCATGCCCGAGGCCTCGCGCAAGGAGGGATAAGGATTTCCTAATGAACTTTTGCAGCTTCACGATGTCTCCCGAGTCGGCAGCAGGAAAGCCTCACCAGATGCCAGGAGGTGCGCGCCCTCACGAGGTGGAAACTACCTCCGATGTATCAAGCTAAGTTATCCATCTACGCCTACATAAATCACAGATGCCACAACACAACCCGGAAACAATAAACATAGCACAAAGCTGCATAAGCATTACGATTCATTACACGCCCTCGCAGGGCCCCATACTTGTTTCTTGTAATACAGGAAGAAAGGAAATGACAGGCAAAAGCGGCTCCTACACTCGCGGCTACTCACGAGGATCGGCCCCCAGCGCCCCCCTAGCTCAGCCGGAGCCCTCCTCATGCTTCACTGGGGCGTGGCGATGGGATGACCCGCCACCGTCCTCGAAGCGAGCCCGGCGACGTGGCGGTTGGTCGTAGCCGCCGCTGCTGGAGCTTTCACCGAAGGAGGAGCTGCCGCCGCCGGACAAGCCGCGACCGTCGCTGAGGGCGAGTTTGCCCTCATCCTCGTCACAGTTGTCGCCAAGGCCGAGCATTTCGTAACCATCGCTGTCCTCAGGTAAGCACCCAGCGCGGCGACCGTCTTCCCTGAACACCCTCACGAAGAGGATCGCGGCACCGTCGTACTTGAAGTGGAGGGTGCACCGCCTGCTCAGACTGCATGCGCGGGCATACGTCTACCATCCATGGGCCAGGGCTACATTGCCCGCGACGGAGACCTCCACCGCGACCCATTAGGCCTCGCTACAGCAGCCAGAGGCCGCCAGGACCCGTGGCCGACAGCTCGCCAGCAAAGGAGCGCAGAAGCTGAAGCTAGGTGCCGGCTGGGTTCTCCGACCACAAGACGAACTCCGAAGCACCTCCGCTGAGTGGAAGCACCGCCGGGGAGGCCGAGCGACCATGGCGCGCCTCCCTTCGTTGGCGGGACTGCCACGTCTCGGGCGGCTTCCGCCGCGCGTAGAGACGCCACCGTGGCCGCCAGGGACGGTGCCGGACCCGAAGAAGTTCATCCGCGCCCATGAGGGACCACATCGGGGGTTGCGGCGTGCTTGCAGGGGCGACCACGCCCCCTCTTAGGCGGTGGTGAGTCGGGGCCCTCCTAGCGAGCCTTCCCCTTCTCTGCGTCCGAGAACCTCTTCGTCGGCCCCATGAGTGTCACTGCAAGGCGGTGGAGTAAAGAGGAAGAAGAAGCAGGTGGAATGGATGAAGAGATGAGAAACAGGGGCTCCGCCCCTCTCCTCATTTATAGCCAGAAGGAGGCCAACCGTCGACCTCCACGATCGCAGGTAATGATGGCTTTCTTCTGCATGCAGCAGGGTCTCGTCAAGTCGGACGGTTGCCGAGGCATCGTGGGGAAGCGGAGACGCCCACGTCCTGTCAATCGCCATGCGTCAATCAAGGCGCAGGCGGTTGGGGCCCGCGGCACTCTATACTTGCCTTTTGGCTTTGCCTCGAAGCCAAGTCCAAGCGCGCCTTGGGCCCGGGGGCTATTGTTGGTGTCCTGGGAACGGGGGTACCCAAACTTGCCTGCCTGCGGCCCACGGCGTGGCTCTACCGGCGGCCCGGTATGGCCCATCTTCATCAGCAACCACTCAAGACCCTCGTGAGGGGCCAAGCCTCGCGAGGGGGACGACACAAGACCCCCTCGGGGGCAGCCTCTCTAGGCTGGCTCCCGAGGAGAGGAGATATCAAGGCAGAGGGCACCTCACGAGGTTCGCGTGACGTGAGCCATGACGACCGAAGCCAGGCGGGCGCCTGCGGGCGCAGAGTACACGTTTCCTCTTTGGTGCTAAAGAGGCAGGCGCAGGCGAGGAGTCTCGGGGCATCAGGCAAAGGTTTCATATCGGTGCAACAAGACCAAGACCAGCAGGACGGCAGGACGGAGGTCACCACGGAGCCCATAGCTGCATCACCACCAGAGCCTTTGGTAGGCGAAGACCACCTTTTGTCAGGATAACTTTTACTAGTTGTCTCCCTTCGAAATTGGTCGTTGTGGGATCCCTTCCTGCCTAACATTTGGGAAGAGGACCGGGGCCTCTATAAATAGGACTAGCCACCACCATCAGAGGCGACTCATCTTGGACGGATCATTCGGACCATCCTTGCACACACCAGCTCACCGAGCTCAAGAACACCTGTCCTCAGGAGGCTATTCATACCTTGTACTTGTTCATCCTCAGCCTACAAGGCAATCCACCACACCACACTGGAGTAGGGTATTACACCACAACGGTGGACCGAACCAGTATAAACTCTCGTGTCTCTTGTTCCTTGGGTTCGGCGAGCTAGGCCTTGAGATCGTTGCGTGAACGAGCTAGGGAGAGAGAGAGAGAGAGAGAGAGAGAGAGAGAGAGAGTTCTTCGTGCGCACCCGAGAGTTCGAACCTCAAGGGTTTGCTGGAACCCTGAATCCGACAATGGGAAGGAAGTCAAATAGTTACTACCTCCATTTTTTTTGCAATTATCAAAATTAGAATTTGCAGAAGGCCACTAACACTAACCGAGGCAAAGTTGATGGGGTTTGCCTCGTACTAGCAACCAAGGACATTAATATACTCTTGCATGCATGCGGAAGTGAGAAGTTTGGTTTGCATGGCACTGCATTAATCAAGCGATGAGGAGTGATATGGTTAGCTCTTTGGGTGTTGGAGAAAAATACGCATTAATTGACACATCAAACGAGGATTTGTATCGATTAATCCCGTGAAGGAAAACCCCGCCTTTCTTTTTTAACACTAGTACTCCTACATACGTACTTGTATCCTGTTTGGGTCTAGGCCTTGCATTGCCATATTTCGCCACACATTTTTGCCAAGCTTTCCTAAAGTTTTCAAAATGAAAAGGAGGTACACTTGCGCACGGCTGTCGCGGTCACACCGCACCCTCACACAGTCGCTCCTGCATGCCGCAAACCCAACCAAGGGAACGCACCCTCACTGGCACGTGCTACCGCATGTGATCAAACCAAACTCAGCCATCCTACCGCTGACACATAATTTTCGTTCATACAGTATGTTTATCCAACCGCATGTTTGGGAAGATCCGTACGACCCGTGCGGTGGTCTGTTGGGGAAGAACAAGAGGTGAGGAAGAAGGGTTAGGAGACCTAGGATATTCATCCAACCGCCTAAAATGGTCGACTGGCCCAAATGATGGAAGTCAGGCGACTTCCATAAATATATGTTTTTACACAGCAAAAGATCCCTAAAAACAACAACATAAAGAAAAACTATCACTCCTCGTGGAACGATACGGCCTCGTCGTCTTTGGCTGCCGACGCGAACCAGCCATAGCTGCCGACATGTGTCTCCACACCGTTGTTGTCCTCGACCACCAGCTACTCGTTCACGTGGAGCGTGAGGGCACTCTGCATGGACGAGGGCACCGCCCAGTTCAAGTCCAGGACGTCCGGTTCTGCCTGCAGGAGGGCCTCGATGGCAGCGGCATCCGCGCGCTCCGCGTCGAGTTGAGCCTCGGCCGCCCGGTTCAAGTCCAGGGCGTATGGTTCTGCCTGCAGGAGGGCCTCGATGGCAGCAGCATGCGCACGCTCCGCGTTGAGTTGAGCCTCCGCCCCCCGGTCCTCCTTTAGTATCGCCTGGTTGAACCACTGGTCCGCCTGCACCATGGCGGACTCGGACGCCGGCACGAAGTCGACATCCATCGTCTCATATGCATCGGGGGCCTTCTGCGTTGCAACCTCCGCCATGAACATTGGATCGGCTTCCTCCTCCTCGTAGCTTGGCTCCCGAGAACTCGGGGATTGGCCCGCCGCAAAGCGAGCTTGGGAACGGAGGTCTGTGGTGCCGACCGCCGCCATGATTTCTGCGTGGCGCTCCGGCGTCAGCATCTTGTACTACGTGATCTTGCGGTGCACCATGGCTTTCCGGCGAACTAGGGGACACTTGATGCGGGCTAGGGGATCAAAAGGTGGGGGAATGGGCTGGAGAGGAGGTGTGGTTTTGGGGCAGTGGCTGGCGTAGGCCGAGCAACGAAGGTTCTGGTGTGAATAGTGGTTCCGTTGATGACCGGTCAATCGGTTTTGACTGTACATCGCTCTTGTTGCATTCACATTGCACCTCGGCACGCTGGACCCTCCACGTCGCTCATCGAATGGAACGCACTTCGTCTTGCGTTTTCGCTCGCTTGTGGGACCGTAGTTGAGAGCAAACCGACGTCCCTCCCCCTCCCCCGCCCGCGTAATTTATACTACTACTCCGTTTTATGCGAAGTAAATAAAAACAGAGGGAGTATACTACTAATGAGGATCCCGTGACATGGCAGAACCCATTGAGTAACTGACATGCAGGCCTAGCAATCATGGGGCCTGCCAGTAAGTGACCAAAAGGGAGGGTAAGGCAGGGATACCTACGTCAGAGGATCCACTTCCACTACTACTCCCTCCTTCCATCTATATAGGGCCTAATGCGTTTTTCGAGGCTAACTTTGACCACATGTTAGAGTGATAATATATGACATGCAACTTACACGAAGCGTATGGTGAAATTCGAATGTGACAGGAGCTTCCAATGATATGATTTTCATATTATACATCTCATGTACTACTACTAATCTTTTCAATAGTCAAAGGCGGTTTTGAAAAACGCATTAGAGCATGGTTAATAATGTAGTCGGGTGTTGGCTATAAAGAGATGCCACCTCACTTAGAGCCATCATAAAAAATACTCATATAAGCATTTAATCTTTGCATGGTTAAGTAATAGGTTGTCTCTTAGAATGGCTATTAGGTTGGCTCTAAGCATTTAATATTTGCATGAGCAAGGTATATGATTGGAAGAGAGTTGTCATGTATGCTAGGACTACATCGGTATTTCCCCAAAGAACAAGGGATGATGCAGCACAGCGACGGTAGGTATTTCCCTCAATGAAGAAACCAAGGTTATCGAACCAGTAGGAGAACCAAGAAACACAACGTAAACAACCCCTGCATACAAATAACAACCACTCGCAACCCGACGTGTTAAAGGGGTTGCAAATCCCTTTCGGGTAACGGCGCCAGAGATGGTGCACGGACGGAAAAAAGTTGTAATAGATTGAATAAATAGATCACAAATAAAATAAAATGCAACAAGGTATTTTTGTATTTTTGGTTTAATAGATCTGAAAATAAATGCAAAGGAAAAGTAGATCGCAAAGGCAAATATATGAGAAAGAGACCCGGGGGCCGTAGGTTTCACTAGTGGCTTCTCTCGAGAGAAAAAGGAAAAGGTGGGTGAACAAATTACTGTTGGGCAATTGATATAACTTTAAATAATCATGACGATATCTAGGCAATGATCATTATATAGGCATCACGTCCAAGATTAATAGACCAACTCCTGCCTGCATCTACTACTATTACTCCACACATCGACCACTATCCAACATGAATCTAGTGTATTAAGTTCATGGAGAAACGGAGTAATGCAATAAGAATGATGACATGATGTAGACAAGATCTATCTATGTAGAGATAGACCCCATCTTTTTATCCTTGGTAGCAATGATACATACGTGTCGGTTCCCCTTCTATCACTGGGATCAAGCACCGTAAGATCGAACCCACTACAAAGCACCTCTTCCCATTGCAAGATAAATAGATCAAGTTGGCCAAACAAAACCCAAATATGGGAGAAGAATACGAGGCTATAAGATATCACACATAAAAGAGATCAAAGAAACTCCAATATTTTCATGGATATAAAAAGATATAACTGATCATAAACTCAAAGTTCATCAGATCCCAACAAACACACTGCAAAAAGAGTTACGTCATATGGATCTCCAAGAGACCATTATATTGAGAATTCAGCGAGAGAGAGGAAGCCATCTAGCTAGTAACTACGGACCCGAAGGTCTACAAAGAACTACTCACGCATCATCAGAGAGGCACCAATGGAGGTGGTGAACCCCATCCGTGATGGTGTCTAGATTGGATCTGGTGGTTCTGGACTCTGGGGCGGCTAGAATTGATTCTCGTCGACTCCCCTAGTGTTTTGGGAATATTGTGGTATTTATAGAGTAAAGTGGCGGTTCGGGGGGCACCCGAGGTGGGCACAACCCACAAGGGTGTGCCTGGGCCTCCTGGCACGCCCTGGTGGGTTGTGCTCTCCTCGGAGCACCCCCCCCCCCCGGCGCAGCCTTGGCCCATTAGGTGTCTTCTGGTCCAAAAAAAATCTCCGTGAAGTTTCGTTGCATTTGGACTCCGTCTGATATTGATTTCCTGTGATGTAAAAAACATGCAAAAAATAAAGAATCGGCACTTGGCACTATGTCAATAGGTTAGTACCAAAAACTGATATAAAATGACTATAAAATGATTATAAAACATACAAGATTGATAATATAACAACATGGAAAAATAAAAAATTATAGATACGTTGGAGACGTATCAGTATCCCCAAGCTTAACTTTTGATGTGGAATGCTGCTTAACATGTCATGTCATATTCTTTTCTTTATAGCATGGACATTTGGACTTTTATGTGATTCAAAGCAATAGTCTAGTTTTGACATGATAATTTAAATACTCAAGCATATCAACAAGCAAACATATCTTTCAAAATATCAACACTAAAATAAGTTATCCCTAGCCCATCATGCTCAACCATTGATCCATTCATGAAACACACTCGCATATTAGCTACACCCAGTACTCAAGTATGATTATATTGCCTCTTAGTTGGTGCTTTTATAAGAGAAGATGGAGACTCAAATTCAAAATAAATATTGCATAAAGTAAAAGAAAGGCCCTTCGCCGAGGGAAGTAGGGATTTGCACAGGTGCCGGAGCTCAAAGCGAAAAACTTAGAGACAAAAACATTTTGGGAGGTGTATCCTTCCCACCAACGAAAACGACTTAAGAGTTCCCAACACTTTCCATGCTAGATATATCATAGGCGGTTCCCAAATAGAAAATAAAGTTTATTCCTTTTTCCACCATACTTTCACTTTCCATGGCTAGCCATATCCATGGTTGCCCTCCATACCAACACTTTCCAAGGAATTTATTATTTGATAACCTAAAGTAAATTCATTTTCATTTCGGGACTGGGCATCCCTAAAACCTTTGCCTTAGTCTCGTGCAATGACAAGTGAATAAACACTCATCGTGAGAATAACACATCTATCATGGAAAATATTAGCCACCCCTCACCGCTCCACGAGCGAAACGAACACACAAAAGAGAAGTTTATTTTGAAAATTAGAGATGGAACATGCAAATTTTCTTAGAACGGCAAAAGAATACCGCATATAGGTAGATATAGTGGACTCATGTGGTAAAACTGGTTTAAAGGATTTTGGAAGCACGAGTAGAGATCATACTTAGTGCAAAATAAAGGCTAGCAAAAGATTGAGAAGCGACCAACCAAGAAACGAATAATCTCATTAAAAAAACATTAAAGATAATTAACACCGAAAAATGCACCACAAGTAGGATATAATTTCATTGCATGACTATTGACTTTCGTGCTTGCATAGGGAATCACAAACCATAACACCAATATTCCTACTAAAGCATAGTTACTCATCAACATAACTCACA
This sequence comes from Aegilops bicornis, assembly GCA_021605145.1. Taxonomy (NCBI): domain Eukaryota; kingdom Viridiplantae; phylum Streptophyta; class Magnoliopsida; order Poales; family Poaceae; genus Aegilops; species Aegilops bicornis. Next base: position 295,164,341 of record CM038670.1, on the reverse strand, counting down.
TATCACATCATCATATCTCAAAACTATTAGTAAGAATCAAGTTTATTTTGTCCAATGATCTTCATGAAAGTTTTTATTATAACCTTCTTGGATATCTATCACTTTGGGACTAATTTTCATGTGTTGCTTTTCATAAGCTCAAACAAATATAAGTGAAGATCATGAGCATAATTTTTTTCTTTCTCTCAGAATAATTTAAGTGAAGCAAGAGAGAATTTCTTGAAAATTTTACGAACTCTCGAATAAATCTATGTTAAGCAAGAGAGCATTTATTCAAAAATACTAAAGCACACCATGCTCAAAAAGATATAAGTGAAGCACTAGAGCAAGTCCATAGCTCATAAAAGATTTAAGTGAAGCATAGAGAGCAATTCTAACAAGTCATGACATAATTTTGGATCTCTCAAATAGGTGTGTCCAGCAAGGGATCAAGACTTAAAACACAAAAAAAAACAAGCAAAGACTCATATCATACAAGACGCTCCAAGAAAAACACATAGTATGTGACGAATAAAAATACAGTTTTGAGTAAAATACCGATGGTCATTAGAAAAAGAGGGGATGTCACTCGGGGGCATCCCCAAGATTAGTTGTTTGCTAATTTTTGGATAATAGCTCCAAGCTTAGGCTCTTCTACTCCTTATTCCTTCATCCATCGTAAGATAACCCAAAACTGGAAAACTTCAATCACACAAAACTCAACAAAACCTTCGTGAGACCCGTTAGTATAAGAAAGCAAACCACTACTATAAGTACTTTATCAAACAAATTCATATTTTGTTTTTGCATTATATCTACTGTATTCCAACTTTTCTATGGCAAAAACTCATCAAATAAAACCATAGAGCCATCAAAACAAGCACACAACGCAAAGAAAATAGAATTTGTCAAAACAGAACAGTTTGTAGCAATCTGACTATTTTGAATACTTCTGTAACTCCAAAAATTCTGAAAAAATAGGAAGTCCTGGGTAATTTGTATATTAATCTTCTGAAAAAATAATTGGAATTTTATCACGCTCTGTTGATTTTTAACAATTGTTTTCATGAGCGCATAAGTTTATGTTTTTCAGCAAGATCAAACAACTATCACCCAAGAAGATCCTAAAGGCTTTACTTGGCACAAACACTAACTAAAACACAAAAACACAATCATAACAGTAGCATAATTATGCAAACACACAAGAACAGAAAGCAAAAAGCAAAAATAATTTTTTTCATTGGGTTACCTCCCAACAAGCGCTATAGTTTTATACCCTTAGCTAGGCATAAAGCAAGGATCTAAGTTTTGTCATCTTTGGTTCGAGATCCATAAGATGCCCTCATGATTGATTCATATGGTGGCCTAATTCTTGTTCTAGGAAAGTGTTCCATACCCTTCCTCAAAGGAAATTGGAACTTGCTATTGCCTTCTTTCATATCAATCACGGCACCGATAGTGCGTAAAAACGGTCTACCGAGAATAATTGGACAAAACATATTGCAATCAATATCAAGAACGATAAAATCTATGCTCACATAATTCCTATTTGCAAGAATAAGAACATCATTAATTCTTTCCATAGGCTTTTTAATATTAGAATCCGCCAAGTGTAAATTTAAAGAGCATTCTTCAAGATCGGTAAGACCAAGCACATCACATAAAGATTTCAAAATTGTGGAAACACTAGCACCCAAGTCACACAAAGCAAAACACTCATAATTTTTAATCTTGACTTTGATAGTAGGTTCCCATTCATCATGCAATCTTCTACGAATTGATACTTCTAATTCTATATTTTCTTCAAAAGCTTTCATCATAGGATCAACTATATGTTTAGTAAAAGCTTTATTTTGTTCATAGGCATGGGGTGAATTTATCATGGATTGCAACAAAGAAATACAATCAATCAAAGAGCAACTATCTTAATTAAAGTTTTTGTAATCCAAAAGAGTGGTCACATCACTAGTTAAAGTTTTGACCTCTCCAAACCCACTTTTATCAATTTTCTCAACAAGATTTTCACCCTCCGAATTATCGGGATGCCTTCTAGCTAAAGTTGACTCTTCTCCAGATTCATCAATCTTAATTTTACTAAACAAGGAATCAATAGAAGAAACACCAATCATTTTAAGATTTTCATCGTTTTTATCTTCTAACGAGATTGGTTTAGCAACCATTTGATTTACTAACACTACTGCAGGATGCTGCTAACGCGACACTACGATCAGAGACCCTTTCACGAAACTGTGTGCGATGCATTAATCACAATCAGGGATGTAAAAAACCGTCAAAAAAGGTGCAAAACATTTGCAATGGAGGATGCATCAAACAGGGTTCATATTTTAGTTGCATGTGCGATCCAGGGCATACGGTCCAGTCCAATGAACTGTTTGTGATGAGGCGGAACAAAAGAAATGGGCAGCCTGATGAAGGCGTGTGCGATGTACAGCATACGGTTCACTCAGATGATCTTTTTGTGATTAGGCAACACAAAAGAAACGGTCAGCTAGATCAAGGTGTGTGCGATGTACAGCATACAGTTCACTCGGATGAACTGTTTGTGATTAGGCAACACAAAAGAAACGGTCAGCCAGATCAAGGTGTGTGCGATGTACAACATGCGGTTCACCGATGAACTGTTTGCTTTGAGAGAAGAGAACAAAAACGGTTCAATATAACAAATACCATAAATATTGCAAGGTTCAAATTCAAAGATTACAACGCCCAAATTCAAACATTGCGAACCGCATAATTTATGAAAAGGGATCAGCCGCTGACAAGTCATGTATGGATTTGACACAATAACTTTGAATTGCTTTGCCATATGCTCTTCCAATATGAAGTTTGGCATTTTTGGAGGCACTTCCATTCCGCAGTACCAGCCGCCTCTGATAATCATACCATTGATCTTTCCTAATTAAATGCGTGTTCAACCTTAGTACCCTCAACACCTTTGCTCTGGCAAGAAAGAACATGGCGAGTGTAATCTCTGGTGGGTTCCCTCGGTAGGAGTTCAAAGTAGGGTGAAGTTGGTTTTAAAACCTAAATTCATATGGCCCGTCGAGAATGAACCCTAACCTCTCAATCCCTGAAATTGATACCCTATCTTCACTAATCCCGGTCTTATCTCAACCTCGGATCAGTTATATGTGTTTGACGCGTCAGGAAAGTAACAATCCCGGCCGGGATCACTCTCTACTTTCACTGACTACATGGGTCCAACCTGTCATATTCATCTTTTCTCCTCCAACCGCTATTTCACATGTCTTGTTCCTGTCGTACTACAGCCGTGCCATACATCGTGTGTCGCGACCTCGCTCTACGGCCCTGCTCTGAGGCCGCCCTGTGAGAAATCTCATCATGCTGCGTTCCAGCTTCGTTGTTGTAGCGCCCGTCCGCCGGCCGCGACATCAAGCCATCAACAGATGGCACAGCCGCGTGTTTCGATCGGCTGCATCGACGCCATGGTCGATCGGCAAGCCGGTGTTGGTTCTACCTAAAACGCAAGATCAATTCATCGGTAAGTAGTTTGATTGATTTCTCTAGCAGCAGGACATGGGCGTCTAGCGTGTAGACGTACGTACGTGAACCTCGCTCTGGCCACTGGCTACCACTACCAGGTGATGGAACCCGGCATGCCGCTGCGGCATCAAGGCCAGCGGCGCAGAACGAGCACATCGATAGTGAAAGCGCGTTGTCGTAGCATCCGTCCGGCAGACCCAGTTCGGCGAAGGCCCTGAAGGCGCTACTGGAGGCCATGGCGCAGGACGGGAGCGCGTGGTGCCAGGAGCACATGGCGTATCAGTCGTGGGCTCATGACAGGCCCCAGCATCCTTTGGCTTGGGCACGGCGCGGGCCAGCAGCACGACCCGTTTAATTAGGAGTCATCGTCGGAGCGGATCCTCCGGCTCCGACGAGGTCCGGAACGAGGAGGGACGGTGCGGTGGGGACGATGATGCGGGCGAGGGTGCAAGGCATTCTGAACAGCTGCGGACGCAGTGATGGCCACGACGCCGGGGCGGCGGCGCCTGCGCGCCTTGCTTCAGTACAGGAACCACTACCGCGGCGGCTGCTGCTTAGGACGGCCGTCTGCCATGGCCGGCGCACGCCCGCACACAGACAAGCAAGCTTCGCACAACACCGGGAAGGGGATGTTGCGCTCGCGGCGTGGCCGTGCGGCGGCCGGCAGGAAATTAGGAGCCGAAGAGGTGGGCCAATGTACAGAAGGCGAGGATTAGGATTGAGGAGGGATATAACAGGTGGGCCAACATAGTCGGTGAGAGTAGTGATTGATCCTAATCAGGATCGTTGTTTTCCCGGTCCACCAAACAGATCCAGGGTTCATATTGACTGGGATCAGTAAGTTTAGGGTATCAATTTCAGGGATTTAGATGTGAGGGTTCATTAGCATCGTGGTCTACAACCTTAAGGTTTAAATTAGACTTCACTCGTTCAAAGTAATATTTGAGAGATGCAGATCCAAGCATTCGATGTGATTGTCGTTATCAACATCTTCCGCCGGGCCTAATATGCACTGCAAAAGAAGAGAACGTTTTAGTGCCTACATGCAGTTTTGAACACTGCTACACGCCCATTTGGTTTGCAGGATTTGTAAAATGGACCAACGTGCCATCTTCGATCTGTCATGATTAACATGGGCATTAATTTGATTACAATCTAGAAACATGTAGCCTTCTTCACAAGAGGTTGGATTGGATGAAAAATTCCCTAAGAAAACTAATACAGATGAATCCAAAGGAGAAATGCTTATGGACGATTGTAACCATATGAATGAAGCAACCAATATGGGGTTGGGGTGTATGTCCTAAAATCCTCCAAAATTCCTTCAGAAACCATATTACATAGTCATTGTAAACTTGGGAAAAGGTGCAAAAAATTGAACTCCCTTATGGTTAAGATTTAACAGAAAGGAACATCACCTCGATATATGACTTCTTGAGCACGGAAAGCATCTCGTGCAACTAAAAACTTGGTCCAAAGTTGGGGACGATAGATTCTAGTGCCAAGACCTTCACCGTGCCCAGTAGTCCTGGTGAAGCTTCACCGGATGATGTATTTAACATACATCTTCAAAACTAGAAATAACGTTGATATCAAGAAGGAGAGGTATATAAGGCGCATCAAGCAGCTCGAAAGTTGTAGTATTTGACAGACGATTAGCCCACCACTTTCAATTTTGGCGCATAAATGACATTGATTCTTGTTGGACCTTGTTGATCAACTACAAGTAATCTCTCAAGTGAAGGTGTGTCCTGGATGACCATATTATGGTCCACCTTTTGTGATCTCTCATTGCAGCACCAACACACATAAATAGTGCGGAGAGTCACGGAGGTGATGTGCAAGGTACTCGACCAATTCATCGCTCAAGACGAAGGAACTCGAGTGTAATACAGCCATGAGCAGATGCTCCATGTCATCCTTTGGGATGCGGACGGCAGCGAGCTCGACGTGCTTCAGTCGTGGTAGAAAAAGAGCGGGCGCGTCATTAAGGTGGGGGAATGGCAATTCATGAACTTGGCGAGATGCAGCATGGGCGCGAAGTGGAGCGCTGATGTTGGCAGCAAGCGGATATGCCCATCATTAAAACTAAGCTTCTCGAGCTGATCTATCGCGGGGGATCGGAACCACTTGTCAAGCTTGGCTCGCTCCTTGCCATTGGAACGGAACTTGCCCGCGATAAGGCCTTTGATTGGGCCATGGTGACTGCCGAGGATCTGGGAGAACCCATCCAAGCTTTGGCGATAGCCATGGCAGAGCTTGTGGGTGTGGAGGAGGTCGACAGGGGTGCGGAGCCATAGGGTGTGCCACCGCCTGGAAACGGCGGTTGTCCTCGCCTGATTTCTGATTGGGAGGAGGGATATGATGACTATCAACATATCATCGGGGAGGTTGTTGATGAGGTCTAGGCCTGCTGGAGTCGCTTGCGGTTCTTTCTCGACCCACCTCCGCTTGTTTGCAGCCTTGTTCTCCACCTCGTCGGCGGGGACGGGAACCTCTGTCTAAATATTCACGCCGTACTCCGGTGCTTCAGCAGCCCCGGCGTCGCCACTCCCTCCGATGGGGCGCTTCGGAAGCATCCTCGTACACTGACGGCTTTGAGGACTCAGAGCGGCGTCGAGGATGCGTGCGGAGAGAGGGAATTGTGTGTGTGGTGAGGATGGGGGGTGCGGCCGCTCGGCGCCGCCATTAATATAGACCAGTGGGAGCGAGGCGGGCGGCGGTCCAAGGCTGTCTCGCTTCCCGGTGAGAACAGCTGCTTAATCTCTAGTATGAATGAAATCTATGCTTAATTACTGAATTTTATTTGCAAAAAATAGATAGTGATATTGATTTTTAGCTGCATATTTTGACAAATCGCAGTGCCTCTTGGCTTAGCGCCGAAGTCTAGCTTTAATTTGCATACCGTAATTTGAACCGTTTGCATTGAAGAGATGCACAGATCCTGCGTTGAACAGCTTGTACGCTTCCCGGTGAGCCTGCGCACCAGACTGCGCTCGCATGCCTCCCGTTCAGTCAAGCAGCTGACCACACGACACTTCCTATAGCCACTAAAACCAATACACATGGTGTCACGTGAATGGTTAACCGAACGCACACGGTTTGAATTATACAAACGTTTGAGATATTAAAGTGGCAGCATTTTTTTTTCAAAATGCCTTTGTTGGTTGTCATTATTCAAGTGCGCCTTCTCTCAAAATGGACAAGAAAAATAGCACAACATGTCGGGTGCCCTTCCATGATAGCATGCCAAGTTTCATGAATTTCAGACGAGTTTTGGATTTATTAGAATTTAAAAAAAAGGCATCTTAATGTTTTGACGGCAATCAACGGTGCCATGGTGTTTGAAATTCATTCCCATTTCTTGCATGGAACCTAAGCATGCACCCAAGGACACAGATTTGATTTTTCAACCAATTTATATGCACTGGAGCATGTGCATGTAGTTCAAATTTGAATTATGCGCATAAATGCATTGAAAACTCAGTTAATGCATAAACATGTCCAAACGAACCCCGAAATATCACAAAAATTCACACAACACTCCTGTTGTTCTATGTTGACACGAGAAAAAAAACTTGAAAGCATAAGAGGCAATGGATATTGTTTTGTCCCCAAAGGTGGGACGTTCCCTACCGAAAACCATCATGCTTGTATTGAGAAGCTCCGGTTTATGAGAAGCATATACCCAAACCTGCACCAAATGGGACAAAATTTATACCACGGCATGTTGATGCCGCTCCATGATAGCATGCCAAGTTTCATGAATTTTAGACGAGTTTTGGATTTACTAGAATTTAAAAACCAGGCATCTCAATGTTTTGCCGACAATCAACGGTGCCCTGGTGTTTGAAATTCATTCCCATTTCTTGCATAGGACCTAAGCGTGCACCCAAGGACACAGATTTGATTTTTCAACCAATTTATATGCACTGGAGCATGCACATGTAGTTCAAATTTGAATTATGCACATAAATGCATTAAAAACTCAGTTAATGCATAAAAATGTCCAAACGAACCACGAAAAATCACAAAAATTCACACAACACTCGCATTGTTCTATGTTGACACGAGAAAAAAACTTGAAAGCAATAAGAGGCAATGGATATCTTTTCGTCCCGAGAGGTGGGACGTTCCCTACCGAAAACCGTCATGCTTGTTGTGAGAAGCTCCGGTTTGTGAGAAGCATATACCCAAACCTGCCCCAAATGGGAAAAAAATTGTACCACAGAATGTTGATGCCGCTCCATGATAGCATGCCAAGTTTCATGAATTTCAGACGAGTTTTGGATTTACTAGAATTTAAAAACCAGGCATCTCAATGTTTTGCCGGCAATCAACGGTGCCCTGGTGTTTGAAATTCATTCCCATTTCTTGCATGGGTCAAGCATGCACCCAAGGACGTAGATTTGATTTTTCAACCAATTATATGCACTGGAGCATGCGCATGTAGTTCAAATTTGAATTATGCACATAAATGCATTGGAAACTCAGTTAATGCATAAAAATGTCCAAACGAACCCCGAAAAATCACAAAATTTACACAACACTCCTGTTGTTCTATATTGACACGAGAAAAAACTTGAAAGCAATAAGGGGCAATGGATATCGTTTCGTCCCCAAAAGTGGGACGTTCCCTATCGAAAACCATCATGCTTGTTGTGAGAAGCTCCGATTTGTGAGAAGCATATACCCAAACCTGCCCCAAATGGGACAAAATTTGTACCACGGCATGTTGATGTCGCTCCATGATAGCATGCCAAGTTTCATGAATTTTAGACGAGTTTTGGATTTACTAGAATTTAAAAACCAGGTATCTCAATGTTTTACTGGCAATCAACGGTGCCCTGGTGTTTGAAATTCATTCCCATTTCTTGCATGGGACCTAAGCATGCACCCAGAGACAAAGATTTGATTTTTCAACGAACTTATATGCACTGGAGCATGTGCATGTAGTTCAAATTTGAATTATGCACATAAATGCATTGAAAACTCACTTAATGCATAAAAATGTCCAAATGAACCATGAATAATTCCAATTCTTTTATGATCACTGCAGATAAAAGGTCTAGCAATTCAAACACCATCCATGGCCGCTGTGACCCCATTATGTAATTCAAATCAAGACCAAAAATCAAGTAGATCCACACTGTTTATTTTAACCAACCGTGTGAGATGCAGCACAAAATATCTTTGGACCGTGTCTGAATAAGGGACCGTGTCTGATGACACTTTGCGCGCCAGTTTTTCGTCTGAAACGATTCCAAATTTTTGGCTTCCGCGGAAATATCTACCTCCCCGCCCCCTCCCCCTTACCAAAAGCCACATTTCCCCTCTTTCCGCCTTCCTTTCCAAGTTGAAACCTTCACTCCTTGCTTGCAGCGTTGCCGCCTCCTCGCCGGTGACCCTCCTTCACGCTGCTCGGCCTCGCCTATCCAGGTAGGTAATCCACACCCGACCCCCATCCTCCTCCTCCTTCCACATCCCACATGCCCCGACCGCAGGCGCGAGCGCGACACCTTCCACTCAAATCACCGACCCCTCCACCAAATAAGCACCGGCCTAAGCCATAGTGCATGCAGTATAGCCAGGACCTCAAGGAGCATTTGGCAGCGGAGAAGCTAATCGCGGCCGCACGCGCGGATGATGTCCTGATGGCTGCAATTCGTGCCGACCCCCAGATCTTGGAGGAGCACCTCACCGTCGACGCCACCGTTGACGCCTCACGCGCCGACGCCGCGACATGGTTGGCGGCTTTAAACGATAGTTTGTGGCATTTTTTCGAGGCCACCATCGGTGCCTTCGACGAAGACTACGTGGTGTTTTCTCAGCGTGCACGTGCTTACCTCATCTCGAGAGCCAGAAGGTTGGTGCCCGGAGCGGCTCAGGCAACTCACCACTACAACGAGGGCACCCACGATGCGGAGGCCTCGCCCTCTTCCATGTCCAAGGAGCCAATCGTCATCGATATCTCCGACAATGAGGAGTAGCTTGTCTTATTAGCTCACTATAAGGACCCATGTTCAGTTTGCTAGCTACTGCCTTTCCTTAACAAATTCTAGTGAATTGTGCTATCTACTTCACCATGCAATCTTCTACTATAGTGTATATGTTCTATATGTCGTGCAATGTGGTGTTCAATTAACTGCCTGGTTCAATACTGCAAATGCGATGTTCAATTCATCAGGGTGCAATATTTCCAAGTTGTTAAGCATGCTTGGTTTGGTTAACTTTCTGATCTTCTATTAGGAGTATGTTATATTGTTCAATTGGTGTTTACTTAACTGCTTGGTTCATTTGTTGTGGCATGGTTCACTTGTTGTGGTGTTTAGTTAACTGCTTGGTTCAATTCTGCAATGCGATGTTCAATTGTTGTGGCTGCATTCTGTTATTGTATACCATGTGAGGAATAAATCGAATTTGGTTGCACTAAATACATGAGAAACAAATACAATTGCTATATTTCCAAGTTGTTAAGCATGCTTGGTTTGGTTAACTGTCTAATCTTCTATTAGGAGTATGTTATATTGTGCAATGTGGTCCTCAGTTAACGTTTGATTCATTTGTTGTGGTGTTTAGTTAACTGCTTGGTTCAATTCTGTAATGCGAGGTTCAATTGTTGCGGATGCATTCTCTTATTGTATACCATGTGAGGACTAAATTGAATTTGGTTGTACTAAAATATATGACAAACAAATACAATTGCTATATTTCCAAGTTGTTAAGCATGCTTGGTTTGGTTAACTGTCTGGTCTTCTATTAGGAGTATGTTATATTGTGCAATGTGGTCCTCAGTTAACGTTTGGTTCATTTGTTGTGGTGTTTAGTTAACTGCTTGGTTCAATTCTGTAATGCGAGTTCAATTGATGTGGATGCATTCTCTTATTGTATACCATTTGAGGAATAAATCGAATTTGGCTGTACTAAATAATATGAGAAACAAATACAATTGCTATATTTCCAAGTTGTTAAGCATGCTTGGTTTGGTTAATTGTCTGGTCTTCTATTAGGAGTATGTTATATTGTGCAATGTGGTGCTCAGTTAACGTTTGGTTCATTTGTTGTGGTGTTTAGTTAACTGCTTGGTTCAATTCTGCAATGCGATGTTCAATTGCTATGGCTGCATTATGTTATTGTATACCATGTGAGGAATAAATCGAATTTGGTTGCACTTAATACATGAGAAACATATACAAGTGCTATATTTCCTAGTTCTTAATCATGCTTGGTTTGGATAAATGCGTTTTCCATGTGGCTTTAATTAATCTGATGAATCTGCAATGTGCTTATTTATCATCAACATATTTTACTGATAGCATGTGAACCCTTACTTAACCTGATGACTAACTACCTTATATGTGTTGCAGGGAAACAATGGGAAGCACTGAGGTTTACAAGATGGTACTAACTATTATACATTGCCTTTTTGTATTCCTTTGCCCCATTTCCAATATAGAGAAGATATTTATGCACATCCCTGTTTTCAGGCTTCACTGATGATTACCTCTCAAACCACCTCTGTGGTCGGAGGCGAGGAAAGTTTTCATACAACACCCATGGTTCAATATTGAAGTGTTCCTCAAGAGGTCAAGGATGGACGGTCAATCATCCACAGTGCACCGGCCTAAAGTTGCAAAGACATTAAACATGAATGAAGGCTCAATATTCGCCTTCCGCTTCAAAAGAGTTTTCCAGATGAGATGCATCTCTCTATGTACCGCCTATGATGCTAATTTGAAAGGTTCTAGATGTTGCATGTGAAACTTCTTCTTTGGTGCGATTGTGTAATGGGGTAGTGAGTCAAGCTATATCATGTTGTACTCTGATGTATTTCAATTATGAAATCATGCTGCCTTAATATGGAAATGGATATATTATGTGCTTAATATGAATGTCAATTAGATTAGTAAATGGATTATTAATAATAGGTATATTAGCCCACTAATTGGCCAATTAGCTTGCTAATTGTGTTTTCCTATTGCAAACAGTTAATGAGAAACCACCATGGGCGATGACCTCAAGCAACGCACACAGTTTCTAGGAATAAACCGTGTTGGATCAATGAACAATCACACACGACATTCTCTTCAAAACTGTTTGCGTTACGCCACCTTGCGCAAACGTTTTCCTTGTAGCGACTGTGTGGGATGTTTATACGAACGGAAACATTTAGTGGTGACTGACTGTGTGGTTTGTACTTACGACCGGAAATGACTTCGCCTGTATAATTGTATTTTTTAGCACTACTGTACGTATTTCTGTATTTGAGTGCTCGTCGGTCGCACACGACCTCATTTTGCCAAGCGTGTGTGCCAGGAGGGCATATCCCCAACGATTTCTGGGTCGTGTGGGAAGGACCCCCCTATCGCCCACACTCACTTGGCGATGGTTCCGAATGCCATCGCAGAAAGGGGTTAAAACCCGTTTGTTTAGGACCAACGTGCACCAGTGTAAGGTAGCTTGTGCATCCTATATTTTTCCTAGCAAACTTTCAGCAAAAGCATACTTAGATTGGAGATTGCAAACTTCTCTACTAATATCATCAAGTTGTTTTGTGGCTTCTCTCGAGAAAAATAGCAAATCGTGGGTGAACAAATTACTATTGGGCAATTGATAGAACTTCAAATAATCATGATGATATCCAGACAATGACCATTATATAGGCATCACGTCCAAGATTACTAGACCGACTCCTGCCTGCATCTACTACTATTACTCCACACATCGACCACTATCCAACATGCATCTAGTGTATTAAGTTCATGGAGAAATGGAGTAATGCAATAAGAACGATGACACGATGTAGACAGGATCTATGTATGTAGAGCTAGACCCCATTGTTTTATCCTTAGTAGCGATGATACATACGTGTCGGTTCCCCTTATGTCACTGGGATCAAGCACTGTAAGATCGAACCCACTACAAAGCACCTCTTCCCATTGCAAGATAAATAGATCAAGTTGGCCAAATAAAACCCAAATATCGGAGAAGAAATACGAGGCTATGAGAGATCACGCATAAAAGAGATCAAAGAAACTCAAATACTTTCATGGATATAAAAAGATATAACTGATCATAAACTCAAAGTTCATCAGATCCTAACAAACACACTGCAAAAAGAGTTACATCATATGGATCTCCAAGAGACCATTGTATTGAGAATTCAGCGAGAGAGAGGAAGCCATCTAGATACTAACTACGGACCCGAAGGTCTAAAAAGAACTACTCACGCATCATCAGAGAGGCACCAATGGAGGTGGTGAACCCCATCCGTGATGGTGTCTAGATTGGATCTGGTGGTTCTGGACTCTGTGGCGGCTGGAATTGATTTTCGTCGACTCCCCTAGGGGTTTGGGAATATTGGGGTATTTATAGAGCAAAGAGGCGGTCCGGGGGGCACCCGAGGTGGGCACAACCCACCAGGGCACGCCTGGGCCTCCTAGCGTGCCCTGGTGGGTTGTGCTCTCCTCGGAGCACCCCCCCCCCCCATGCGCAGCCTTGGCCCATTAGGTGTCTTCTGGTCCAAAAAAATCTCTGTGAAGTTTTGTTGCATTTGGACTCTCTCTGATATTGATTTCCTGCGATGTAAAAAACATGCAAAAAACAGCAACTGGCACTTGGCACTATGTCAATAGGTTAGTACCAAAAAATATTATATAATGACTATAAAATGATTAGCAAACATCCAAGATTGATAATATAACAGCATGGAACAATCAAAAATTATAGATACGTTGGAGACGTATCAAGCTGCATGCATACTGTTTTTTTCTTGATCTGTGTGTTAATAGCCGCGCTATAGAATAAGAGCCGGCTTCACTCTCTCTCATCTCTTCTCACTCCTCCAAGTAGGATTTTAATGACATCGCAAGTCTTATAGCCTGCTGACTAGGCCTTATTAGACTTGCTCTTAGGCCCTATATAAATGGAAGGAGGGAGTAGTATGAGCACTGCATACTCTACTACAGATATTGTTAGTACTCCACCAATACTATTGGATAGGGAGCTAAAAGAGTTACTATTGGACTGGATATACATGGCGAAATCCTAGTAGGAAGAGCGTGCGCGAGAATAAGCACATTCACGTGGTTGAAAAAAAACTGGAAACCATCTCTGTTTAAATACAAATCTAGGAGTACGTACGAATCTAACAATATTGATTGGGCGTTGTTGAATGTTGATAGTTTTTTCTATAAGTTTGATCAAAGTAGAGATACTTTGACTACACATAAAACTTATATGTAAACTAGAAAGGATTGGAGGGAGTATATTGTACGTTCAAAAGCGAAACGGACATTGAATACCCTTTATATATGATTTGCGAATGCTATGATCACCGGTTCAAAATTTTGAATCTTGTAACATCCCAATTTTCAATTTGGATGTTTATAATAGATCATTCATATGCATCCATAATTTATGCATTTTTGCCTCCATTTGTGTTATTTAATTTTTGATCCAAGGAACTTTGAGCAACTCAAGAACCAAAAGAGAGAGTTGGAAGTTTCCCTAAAAACCAATTTTGAACTTTTTTCGAAGTTGGGAGATTTGGATCAAATTTGGTTTCACCAAAATTCATTTCCATTATATCAAAAATAAAATAAAGAGAGAAGATAAAATGACTTCTTCTAAAACAGAAAGAAAATATTGGAAATTGAATTAGGAACCAAAATATATTTGTTGGGTTTTCTTTGCACTTTATTTTATTAGTTTAGCAAAAATGTTTATTTTTTTCAACTTGCATTTTAGGACAGATAAAAGTTCACTAGGTCATATATAAGACCATATAAATATGTAAATTTTCTGGGATTTTTAGGCTAACTTTTATTTGTATTTTTGGTGTTTCTTTGCTTCTGTAAAAAAAAGTTAAAAAAAACGTGGGCAGCCAAGGCGCAAGGGAGGCCCAGCCTTCTTCACGACAGGGTCATCTTCAACCTCCAGTATGTACGCACGCAAGCACGGTAGCATCCCACCCTAACGCCCCATGCCTCCCCTTCCTCTCCCTCGCTCCAAAACCACTCTGAATGGAATCCCCTCACCTCCCTCTACCCCTTCCCCTTCCTAGTGCGCCTGGGAGTCGCCCATAATGGCCATCATGAGCACTTGAAACGGCAGCCATTAACACATCTCGCCCCACCCAACTCTGGAGTCCCTTGCCTTATATAAAGCACCCCTGGGAGCCCCGCTCGCCCCTCGTCCGAAGCTCTCTCCTTCTGGAGTTTTTCCCTCTCTCTAACCTCTCCAATTGCTCGCCGGAGTTCGTGAATTCCGGCGACCTTTCACCGTGTGTACAGGAAGCAATCTACAACCACAAGTTGTTCAAGTGGTTCACCTCATCGTCCTCTACACCGTCATGCACGCATCCTTCGCCGAAGCACACCGGAGCTGCCTTCTTTCTCGTCTCCAGCGACAAGTCCAGTGAGCACCCAGCCAGCCAATCACAGAGCGCCACTTGTCTCTGGCCGAATTGTTTTTCTTTTTCAGGAACTTTTCCAAATTCAGATTCTTTACCAAATCTTATTTCTTGTATATCTTTTAGTCTATAGACCCGATTTAGTTGATTCTTTTTTCTACTAGTTCATTGAAATCCCATATATCCAAAGAACCAAACGAAAAATATTTTTAGAAATTTTAAAATTTGAATTCAAACAGATCTGAATTCAAACTTCGTTAGGCCGTATCTTGAGTTTCGTAACTCCGTTTTAGGTGATTCTTTTTGCAAATCGAAGCTTGTAACGTGTAATTTCTGTTAAAACCAAAACCATTTATTTTTGTTGCTGTAAAAATTACGTTCTGTACAGAAACTTTATTTGGATGTTTTGGAGTTTTTCGAAGTATTTCATTTGTTTTCCTTTTTGGATCTTTGCTTGTATGCTTATGTATGTTATTGCTTGCTTACGCTAGATCATCCGGAGTGCGAAGCTTGCTACTATGAATCTTTATAGTTCAACGAACGTCAGCAAGGCAAGTTCACACTTTGATCATAATTTTTTAATACCCGCTTTTACTATGCATTAGTTTAACCCTCAAAGATTGCACGGATAGGATTGGGAACATGTGGATATGCCATGTAGTTCATGTGGTAGGAACCTATGACCTTTGATCACCACAGGAATTTTCGTTATGTCATATATTGCTTAGCCATGCTCGTAGACGGGGATTGGTTTGAGTGATCCATGCAAGTTGCGAGAGATAATAATTTTGGGACAACATAAGGTGGCAACTTTAATACACATCTGGGTGGATTGTTTGGGGCACCTGGAGTAACCAGTGCTTGCCCAAGGGGAATCCCGGAGTACCCGTGTGATTACCCTAGGTCCCCCACCCAGGCTCAAAGGGATCATAAGATATTTCATGCCTAGAAACTTCCGTGTGCAGCCACAAGCCATTATGGGCTCTGGCATAGTTGAGTAAGTTGTGTGATCTCTTTCCGTGGTACACTAGCTGATGTAGGGGAAAGTAGGTGTACCCGTCTACCCATGGTTAAGGGCAAACGCTTCTGAAAGGCTATGTCTCGATCTTCCGATCATGGAGGTGGTCAAGTCTTGTGGGGAAAATCACAAGAAACCTCTCAAGAAGTGTACAAACTAATCATGATTAGTTGTGTCCCCGGTTATGGACAACTTGAGTATCTAGAAGTGAATTATTGGTTGATCTCATCACTCTATTTAATGAAATTATTGGGTTACTAATAACTTGGGAATTTTGGGATTGAGTTGGAGGAACCTTCTCAATAATGGCATTTTAATTTAGTAGTAAATAAAAATTTATTCCTTTGTTGTAGGGTAAAATTGGCTTTATGCAAAAATTAAACTTAGAGCCTCCACCAGCTAAATTTGCATATAGAGATAGTTTTTATTATTATTATTATTCTAAGGTGTGAAATTGCCAAGATATTCCATGTCTTTGACCTACACGGCCAACGTCTCATGTTGCAGACTTTTCCGACGAGGATTAAAGGTGCGATAGGTCGTTGTTCTGCACTCAGTTTGCCGTGGAGTTGGATGGACTCATTTACCCTTGAAGCTTCCGCAGTTATTTTTATTTAGATGGCCTTTGGCCATATTATTGTAATAAATACTCTTTTGAGGACCTCGATGTAATAAAATGTGTGATTGAACTCTGTTATAATTCCTCGAGTACTGTGTGTGTCAGCATACCAATCCAGGGATGACACTTAAGCACAGAGAATACGATCCATTTGGGTCGGGTCGCTACAAAAGGTATCAGAGCACACGCTGACTGTAGGACGCGACCACTAGGAAATGGAAAGCCATAGGAAGAAAACTCTATTTTACGACTTCTTTCAATAATCGTTGGTCTATACTCATCTCTATTCATTTCTATCTCTTCTCCACTTCAATAAGATAGTTGTTGAACCCCATCACCAAGTTGCTCAGCCCGAGGAGACCATGACCTATGGAGACATCTTTGACGAAGATGAAGAAGAAGCTAGAGTCGGCTTTGATTTGAAAAGATTTTGTTCAGACCACCACTACCAAGTTGAGTCCAACGAATGATTGCGGTAGTATGAAGAGATCATATCTCTTGTGGATATGACCTTACACAGAGGTTTTTGCTTGTGTGGTGTGATCTATGTGAATTGCTTGATTTGAAATTTTCTTGCTATCATAAGCATATGGGTAGTGATTTCTCTCATTAGGCCCTTATTCTATTCTAATTTCTCATCCACTCTAAACCTAACAGATGCCTCCAAGACCACCGCAGGATGCACTAACGCTGAGAAGGTGCGCTTTGCCGCACATCAACTGGATGGACCAGCAGCCTCGTGGTGGGAGAATTACACCACCACATTCCCCATAGCCAATGTGACTTGGGATTAGTTCCAAGAAAGCGTTCCATCACACATGTTTCAAATGAGCTATGAGTCTCAAGAAGCGTGAGTTCCGCAACTTACGCCAGTGGAAATCGCTCACAGTGATTATGTGGAGGAATTCAACAAGTTATCCGGTATGCTCCGAGACGAGGCGATGATGCCGCTAAGCGGAGAAATTTCTGGAGGGACTAAACGATGATCCGGGACTTGATTGGTGTGGCTACCTTTAACAATTATCAAGAGTTGGTCGACAAGGCTCTCATTCTGGAAGGCAAGCAGCAGCAGGTGGAGAATCGCAAGAGGAAGTACGGACAGGGAAAGTACAACTCTGGTGTTCAGCAGAAGCCTCGCTATACCCCGTACTCGGGAAATAATGGATCAGGATCCGGCAAGTATGGTGGACACACTCACCATAACCATGGAGGAAATTTTCATCATGGAGGAAATGGAATTAACCATAATGGCCATAGGAATGGCAATGGGAACGGAGGAAACAACAATCAGCATCAGTCCAACCCCGCTACACTGGCAAAGAAGGATCTGAGCCACATTACCTGTTTCAAGTGCGGGAAAACCGGACACTACGCCACCAATTGCCCTGAGGCGAAGAACGGGAATGGAAATGGAATCTCTGGAGGCAAGAAGTCCAATCCTTTCACCAGAGGTCAGGTGAACCATGTCAACATGGAGGAAGTTTATGACCAGCCTGACATTGTTGTTGGTAAGTTCTTGGTTAATTCATTTACAGCCCTTGTTCTTTTTGACACTGGTGCATCACATTCATTCATATCAAGGGGGTTTGTGGATAAGTTTAAGTTGCCGACCGTAGCCCTTAAGTCACCTATGTTAGTGAGTTGCCCAGGAGCAGAGTATATGGCTAGTCGGGATGTTTTCGATTACCATTGACCATAGGGAGACACGCTTTCCCCACCGACCTCATTATCTTAGAATCCCAAGGATTGGACGTGATCCTAGGCATGGACCCGCTATCCAAGTATGAAGGGAATATTGATTGTGCCAAGAAGTCAATTCTTCTCACCACCCGGAGGAAGCGGATCAAATGCGATGTCGAGGCATACGCCAAAGAGGACTCAAGTGAATTCTCTTTCGTGAGTTGTTCAGAGGAAGTACTAGTTGTGAAGGATTATCTCGATGTATTCCCCGAGGAATTGCCCGGCATGCCACCGGATCGGGACATAGAGTTTTTGATCGAATTGTTACCAGGCACCCGACCAATATCCAAGAGACCGTACCTGATGCCCGCAAATGATCTGGAGGAAATTAAGAAGCAGATTAAGGAATTATTGGAGAAAGGTTATATTCGACCGGGTTCATCACCTTGAGGAGCCCCAGTGCTTCTAGTTGAGAATAAGGATGGAACCTTGAGAATGGTTGTAGATTATCGTGCGCTAAACGAGGTGACGATTAAGAACAAGTACCCTCTACCAATGATCAATGATTTGTTTGACCAGCTACAAGGAGCAAAAGTTTTCTCCAAGATCGATCTTCGATCGTGATATCACCAAATTGAAGATTCGAGAACAGGATATACCCAAGACAGCTTTTACCACGAGATACGGACTTTATGAGTACACGGTCATGTCTTTTGGTTTGACTAATGCCCCTGCCTATTTTATGAGTATGATGAATAAAGTATTCATGGAGTTCTTGGATAAGTTTGTTGTGGTATTCATTGATGACATATTGATTTACTCGAAGAATGAAGAAGAACACAAGGAACATTTGAGCTTGGTTCTAGAGAAGCTCAGGGAACATCAATTATACGCAAAGTTCAGCAAGTGCGAGTTCTGGTTGAAGGAAGTCGGATTTCTTACATGCTATATCAGAGAAGGAATAGCGATGGAGCCCTCCAAGGTTGAAGCCGTCACCGAATGGAAGGCACCCACCTCGATCGGAGAGATACGCAGCTTTTCTTGGACTTGCAGGATATTACCGGAGGTTTATTGAGAATTTCTCCAAGATCGCGAAGCCCATGACAGAGTTATTGAAGAAAGACACTAAGTTTGTTTGGACCGACGAATGTGAGGCCAGTTTCCAGGAGCTAAAGAAACGTTTGGTCACAGCCCCAGTGCTAATTCTTCCGAATATACGCAAGGATTTCCAAGTATATTACACGCTTCTCGTCGTGGACTTGGAGGTGTTCTTATGCAAGAAGGAAGAGTTGTTTCATATGCCTCACGTCAGCTTCGGCCTCATGAGCGGAATTATGCCACGCATGATTTGGAGTTAGCAGCCGTAGTGCATGCACTCAAGACCTAGAGACATTTTCTTATCGGAAATCGTTGTGATGTTTACACGGATCATAAGAGTTTGAAATACATCTTCACGCAGAAGTAGTTGAACCTCAGGCAGAGAATATAGTTGGAGCTCATAAAGGATTATGACATGAAATTGCACTGTCACCCAGGAAAGGCCAATGTTGTGGCAGATGCATTGAGCCGCAAGAGCTATGTTAATACCCTCACAAGCAGGAGGATTACCTCAGAGTTAATTGATGATCTCGTAGATCTTCGATAGGAGATAGTACCACGAGGTTTTGTTGCCGCAATGGAAATTCAATCCACTTTGTTGGGAAAGATCCGAGAAGCCCGTGGTTAGACAAAGGTATCGTGGAGATAAATGGAAGGATGAACCAAGGAAAGGCAGAAGGATTTCGTGAGGATGAACATGGAACCTTATGGTTTGAGCAGCGTATTTACGTGCCAAATGACCCAGAGGTCAGGAAATTGATTCTTCAGAGGCTCATGATTCGCCTTATTCAATACACCCGGCAACACCAAGATGTATTTGGACTTGAAGGAAAGTTTACGGTGATGTGTATGAAGAAGGATATTGCCGAGTATGTTGCAGTATGTGACGTATGTCAGAGGGTTAAGGCAGAGAACCAGAAACCAGCAGGATTACTTTAGCCCTTGCCGATACCAGATTGGAAGTGGGACAAGCTTGGCATGGACTTCATTACAGGATTACCCAGGACCCAATCAGGCTATGATTCTATTTGGGTAGTGGTTGATCGCTTGATTAAGGTAGCTCACTTCATCCCCGTGAAAACCACATATACAAGTGCTAAGTTAGCCAAGATATACATGACCAGGATCGTATGTCTGCATGGAGTTCCGAGGAACATCGTATCAGATAGAGGAACACAATTTACCTCAAAGTTTTGGCATCAGTTACATGAAACTTTGGGTACCAGGCTAGAGTTCAGTACAACTTTTCATCCACAGACGGATGGGCAGACCGAGAGAGTCAATCAGATTCTGGAGGACATGTTGAGAGCTTGTGCGCTAGATTATGGATCAAGTTGGGATGATAATTTGCCATACGCAGAATTCTCATATAGCAACAGCTATCAAGCTAGTTTGAAAATGGCCCCTTTCGAAGCTTTGTACGGAAGGAGGTGCATGACACCTTTGATGTGGGATGAAGTTGGAGACCGTAAATTATTCGGACCAGATTTAATTAGAGATTCAGAGGAGAAAGTCAAGTTGATCCGCCGATGACTCAAGGTAGCCCAATCCGCATGTAAGAGTTATGCCGATACTAAATGCAAGGAGGTAACCTATGAAGTCGGAGATAGAGCATATTTGCGTGTGTCACCACTTCGAGGAGTTAGACGATTTGGAGTCAAAGGAAAGTTAGCACCACGGTTTGTGGGGCCATACAGAGTTTTAGAACGCATGGGTGAAGTTGCCTACAAGTTAGAATTACCAGATGCCTTGTCAGGAGTTCATGATGGGTTTCACGTTTCCCAGTTGAAGAAGTGCCATGCGGAGATGGCTGATATTCCTTTGAGAGATACAGTGCCACTGGAGTCCATACAGTTGGATAGTGATCTGACCTATGAGGAGAAGCCCATCAAGATTCTCGAAATCGCAAGGTGGTTACCCGCAAAGAAGGTCATCAAGTTTTGCAAGGTTCAGTGGAGTCATCATACTGAGGAAGAAGCCACTTGGGAACGAGAAGATGATCTCCGACAGGACCACCCACACCTTTTTGCTAGCCAACCCGAATCTCGAGGGCGAGATTCATCTTAAGGGGGGTAGGTTTGTAACATCCCAATTTTCAATTTGGATGTTTATAATAGATCATTCATATGCATCCATGATTTATGCATTTTTGCCTCCATTTGTTTTATTTGATTTTTGATCCAAGGAACTTTGAGCAACTCAAGGACCAAAAGAGAGAGTTGGAAGTTTCCCTAAAAACCAATTTTGAATTTTTTTCGAAGTTGGGATATTGGATCAAATTTGGTTTCACCAAAATTCATTTCCATTATATCAAAAATAAAATAAAGAGAGAAGATAAAATGACTTCTTCTAAAACAGAAAGAAAATATTGGAAATTGAATTTGGAACCAAAATATATTTGTTGGGTTTTATTTGCACTTTATTTTATTAGTTTAGCAAAAATATTTATTTTTTTCAACTTGCATTTTAGGACAGATAAAAGTTCACTAGGTCATATATAAGCCATATAACTATGTGAATTTTCTAGGATTGTTAGGCTAAAAGTTTTATTTGTATTTTCGGTGTTTCTTTGCTTCTGTAAAAAAAACAAAAGTTAAAAAAAACGTGGGCAGCCAAGGCGCAAGGGAGGCCCAGCCTTCTTCACGACAGGGTCATCTTCAACCTCCAGTATGTACGCACGCAAGCACGGCAGCATCCCACCCTAGCTCCCCATGCCTCCCCTTCCTCTCCCTCGCTCCAAAACCACTCTGAATGGGATCCCCTCACCTCCCTCTACCCCTTCCCCTTCCTAGTGCGTCTGGGAGTCGCCCATAATGGCCATCATGAACACTTGAAACGGCAGCCATTAACACATCTCGCCCCACCCAACTCTGGACGTCCCTTGCCTTATATAAAGCACCCCTGGGAGCCCCTCTCGCCCCTCGTCCGAAGCCCTCTCCTTCTGGAGTTTTTCCCTCTCTCTAACCTCTCCAATTGCTCGCCGGAGTTCGCGAATTCCGGCGACCTTTCACCGTGTGTACAGGAAGCAATCTACAACCACAAGTTGTTCAAGTGGTTCACCTCATCGTCCTCTACACCGTCCTGCACGCATCCTTCGCCGAAGCACACCGGAGCCGCCTTCTTCCTCGTCTCCGGCGACAAGTCCGGTGAGCACCCAGCCAGCCAATCACAGAGCGCCACTTGTCTCTGGCCGAATTGTTTTTCTTTTTCAGGAACTTTTCCAAATTCAGATTCTTTACCAAATCTTATTTCTTG
Organism: Aegilops bicornis; assembly: GCA_021605145.1. Lineage (NCBI taxonomy): Eukaryota > Viridiplantae > Streptophyta > Magnoliopsida > Poales > Poaceae > Aegilops > Aegilops bicornis. Next base: position 295,141,754 of record CM038670.1, on the reverse strand, counting down.
TATATCTTTTAGTCTATAGATCCGATTTAGTTGAATCTTTTTTCTACTAGTTCATAGAAAGCCCATCTATCCACAGAACCAAACGAAAAATATTTTTGAAAATTTTAAAATTTGAATTCAAACAGATCTGAATTCAAACTTCGTTAGGCCGTATCTCGAGTTTCGTAACTCCGTTTTAGGTGATTCTTTTTGCAAATCGAAGCTTGTAACGTGTACTTTCTGTTAAAACTAAAACCATTTATTTTTGTTGCTGTAAAAATTACGTTCTGTACAGAAACTTTATTTGGATGTTTTGGAGTTTTTTGAAGTATTTCATTTGTTTTCTTTTTGGATCTTTGCTTGTATGCTTATGTATGTTATTGCTTGCTTACGCTTAGATCATCCGGTCTGAAGCTTGCTACTATGAATCTTTATAGTTCAACGAGCGTCGACAAAGCAAGTTCACACTTTGATCATAATTTTTTAATACCCAGGTTTTTACTATGCATTAGTTTAACCCTCAAAGATTGCACGGATAGGATTGGGAACATGTGGATATGCTATGTAGTTCATGTGGTAGGAACCTATGACCTTTGATCACCACAGGAATTTTCGTTATGTCATATATTGCTTAGCCATGCTCGTGAGCGGGGATTGGTTTGAGTGATCCATGCAAGTTGCGTAGAGATAATAATTTTGGGACAACATAAGGTGGCAACTTTAATACACATCTGGGTGGATTGTTTGGGGCACTGGAGTAACCAAGTGCTTGCCCAAGGGGAATCCCGGAGTACCCGTGTGATTACCCTAGGTCCGCCACCCAGGCTCAAAGGGATCATAAGACATTTCATGCCTAGAAACTTCCGTGTGCAGCCACAAGCCATTATGGGCTCGGGCATAGTTGAGTAAGTTGTGTGACCTCTTTCCGTGGTAGACTAGCTGATGTAGGGGAAAGTAGGTGTACTCGTCTACCCATGGTTAAGGGCAAACGCTTCTGAAAGGCTATGTCTCGATCTTCCGATCATGGAGGTGGTCAAGTCTTGTGGGGAAAACTGCGCAAACCTCTGCAGAGTGTACAAACTTATCATGATTAGCCGTGTCCCCGGTTATGGACAACTTGAGTATCTAGAAGTGAATTATTGATTGATCTCATCACTCTATTTAATGAAATTATTGGGTTACTAATAACTTGGGAATTTTGGGATTGAGTTGGAGGAACCTTCTCAATAATGGCATTTTAATTTAGTAGTAAATGAAAATTTATTCCTTTGTTGTAGGGTAAAATTGGCTTTATGCAAAAATTAAACTTAGAGCCTCCACCAGCTAAATTTGCATATAGAGATAGTTTTATTATTATTATTCTAAGGTGTGAAATTGCCAGCATATTCCATGTGCTGACCTACACGGCTGCAACGTCTCATGTTGCAGACTTTTAAACGAGGATTAAAGGTGCAATAGGTCGTTGTTCGCACTCAGTTTGCCGTGGAGTTGGATGGACTCATTTACCCTTGAAGCTTCATGATTATTTTTATTTAGATAGCCTTTGGCCATATTATTGTAATAAATACTCTTTTGAGGACCTCGATGTAATAAAATGTGTGATTGAACTCTGTTATAATTCCTCGAGTACTGTGTGTGTCAGCATACCGATCCAGGGATGACACGTAAGCACGGAGACTACGATCCATTTGGGTCGGGTCGCTACAAATCTGCCTTAGGTATTACACATGCACCCACTCGTTCTCTCTCGATTTCATCTCAGGGTCCGGAAATCGATTGAAAGAGGACTAGGGTGGGCACAATACGTTCGTTTCGCTTATGAACGTACAATACACTCCCTCGATGCTACGGACCCCCCAGCGGGTCATTTCTATCATAGAAATAGACCAAACCTTTATCTCCTTGCACGACACGCAATTGATCTCTCAACATTAATCGATCTCGTCAAGATGTATTGGGGCATGAACCGAATGGGATGTCAAAACTAAGACGGGAAGCGACACGTAGTGGAGGCAAAGTGAAACCTTAAATGAACCATTTGTTTGTATGCATGTCAGACAAATTACAACAATGATACTCGGCGGAATGTTCAAATGAGGCATGCGGGAGGATGGACTCGACCGGAGGGCGGCATGGTCGATGGAGAAGAGGGTTGGAGAGGAATGAGAAATAAGCAACGCCACATGATTATACTTGAACGGCTCAAATAAACAATAAGTTATCTTGTTTTCCCTTCCGTCTTGGTCACGGAGTAAGATACTCCCTCTATTTTTATTTACTCTGCATATTAGGTTTGACTGAAGTCAAACTTCATAAAATTTGACCAAATTTATAGAAAAAATATGAACATTTACAATAGCAAATCTATATGATGTGAAAGTATATTCAATAATGAATCTAATGGTATTGATTTGTTATTGTATATGTTATTATTTATGTCTATAAACTTTGTTAAAGTTTACAAAGTTTGACTTTGAGAAAAGCTAAAATGCGGAGTTATAGAGGGAGTACATAGGGACTAGTATAGTTACTACTGCTGGAACATGGTAAGTTGGACCCCTAAATGCAGGCACGAACTGGGCACACCTCAATTATTCCTTCAAACAGTCGGACACCTACATTTAGCACATCATCCGGCTACCTAATCAAGTGTTACGCTTCACTAGTTGAAAAGGAAAAGGGTGGTACCGTACCCAAAACCACCACACTTGGGGCTAGGGTAACAACTTGGTACTGTACCACATTTGAACCAGGGCACAAAAACCACCTGTTTTGCGCCTAATGCGCAACGCGAAGCACTGATGCTCGAATTTGGCCAAGAAAACGGGGAAACCGACATGTGGGGCACACCTGTCGGGACGACGTGGCGCAGACTAGTCGAATGGAGGTACTGGCCCACGACCTCCTCGCCACCGGCAACCGTTCATGTGGGTCGTTGGGGCCAGCAACATGGCGCAGCTCCCGCACCGCCTCTGGACACGGCGACCGCGGTGAGCGACACGCTCATTGTCGTTGGACATGGTCGGCTTCAGTGTGCCGAGGGTGGCGTTAGCGCTGTGGCATGACCAGCAGATCAACACCCGGCTCGTCGAGGATGCACGAGGCGCCGAAGTGCGTGCGTGCCGTGACGCGTCCGCGGAGTGGTGTAGCGCAGCCAACTGCATCCCCATGACCTGAGACCATGCCGGGTCGTCTTGCTTTATAAATGACATGTGGGGATCGTATGTGAGTAAAGGGCATCTCCAACGTTACCAGGACCGCAGCTGACTACCCTGGCACACCAAAAACCCTCGTCCCTCGCGCCGTTGCGCGGTGCGTTCCCAGCCGGCGCAAGCTACCCACATTCATGCCGTCCGTCCGTATGCCATCGTTAAGAGCCTCGATGCCCGAGGAACAAACTCTGGCGACTTAATGACGCAGCCGGACGCTTGTCCTCACCGAAATGCACTACTTAAAGTGGCAACGCCCAGCTAAACTCCACACCATAGTGCATCGTCCTGCTACCTGGCACCACATCCGCCATGACCACGAGCGCGAACACTCTGCGGGAGAGCTTTTCTTCAGGGATGAAGCTCGAGGTTGCCGCCCTCGCTCAAGTCACCACTCGCGACGCAATAGCGGCATAGTTGGATCCGGACGCGATCGCACAAGAGGTGGCCACGCTGGCGGCCGATGACGGGAGCACCGCCAGCCACGCGCCCTACTTGCCGCCGTCCAACGTCCGACGCTGCCGAGGTCGGGGACTCCTCCGAGGATGAGTAGGGCATGGGAGGCGGCAGGGCATGGTGTGCCAACTGGCCGGTCCGTCTCCCGTGTTCTACTCTTCCTCGCCGGAGACCGCACCTTCACTTCACGGGTCTTGAACCCCGCCCCCGTACATGAAGATCGCACATGGAGGATGTCGGTCGCCGCCATAGAATAGGTTTAGGGTCGGGTTTCTTTTATTTTTCTGTCCTATAAAAGTTCGAAATGTAATGAAAATCGTGTTTGCATTAATCTCGTCCGGTGTATATGAACTTTCAGAATAATAGTAAGATATATATTGTAGGAGTATATGGAATGATGATTCATTTTTGTGTGTATAAACTTAGAAGGTTTGACCCAAGACAAAGCTAACATGCGAAGTAAATAAACAGATAGGGTTTACATACACAATTTATCTTAGGCACTCCAATAGTACGTCCACTACACATTCACGCATTTCACATGTTTCTACATCTACGGGAACCTACAAAAGGGTTAACATAAATTGCCTCTCTCTCCTCCCTGATTTTCATGGTGGTGGGCCCCTCCCCCCCCCCCCCAAATCTACAATCAACAGCTCACACGTTTCATATTACGGTAATTATGTAACTGGGATTACGTAGGTGTAGCATTACTCGTCCTAGAAAAACCCAACTAAGTTAACCTCCCAGCATATCGCGCGGGAAAAGACCCAGCCACCCCGTTTTAGTCGGGATTACCGGATTACCAGTAGTAGTATCGATGGATCGCGCGAAGCACCAAGTTTTAATTGAGGGGGCGAAGCACCAATTTTTTGACTCCTATAAAAATCTCAGTTGGTGGTGATGGTGTGTCTGCCTCTGGACAACGTGAGCCGTTCGATCTACTTGGAACCAACGGTTGAGATGTGTGTGCATAGAGACATGGCCTTGCCACCGGAGGTAGCAGATATTTACCCACCTCTGCCACTATATAAAATACGAACTACTCATTCCAGCCTCATTTCCTTTCTGGTTCATCTCCTTGCATTCTTCTTGCGTGGCGTGAAGGTTCCTGAAGATGGAGTCCAGACTCTAGAAACCACTACAAAAACTATTCCACCGCCTCTATCTTGGTAAGAGTAAGTGATTTTTTTAATCGAACCCTTTAAACTAGAAGGGAGGTAGTAGTACTCTAATAGCTAACCTTGTTGTGATGACTAGATAGGACATGGCACACACCTGGACGGAGGAACTAGTAAAAGGAAAAAAGGTGGTACACTCACAAAGACCTCACAGGCCGTGATTGCACCCCACACACGTTCGGTCCTCGCACACACGGCTCACGCATAAGCGGAATGTGCTTCGCTTGCCTCTTCAACGACACGTGGATCGCACTTGATAAACCGGTCAGGCACCAAACTCCCCCCGCCCACCACACGAAAATCCCCCCCAAAAAAGTTCCCCCCAAATCCAAATCCCAAATTCAACCGCCCTTCGGCCAACTAACCAATAATATTCCCCAATCCCCCCTCCCCCAGCCCCCTCCACTCCATTCGCTCCGCCAAAGCCGCCCTCCCCGCTGCGCCGATATGTCGACGCTGCGGTTCATTAAGTGGACGCGCGGAGATCCCCTCGCTCCCACAATATGCTCTCGTAGACTGCCGTCCTCTAGCCGCGCTGCCACTGCTGGCGATGTTCTTGTGGAGACGCACAGCGGTCAACGCTGCCACCGCTGGCGACATTCGTGTGGAGACGCACGGTGGTCAGCTTCTCCCACGGTACGCGTATTCTAGACTGAGGCCCCGTGCATGTCGGTGTAGCGCTGAATGTTAGCTGATAGACGCTGTTAACCTCACTGTTTGCCGAAGTAGTTTACAGTCAATATGCTCTGCTTAGGAAGCTTCCTTGCCCTGTTCTGCACTCAATCTACTTATCTGAGATGGCATGTCAAGCCCGATTAGTTGCTAAAATATCCTGCCATATATTTATTGTGACGTAGATTGTCATGGTCTAGTAGCCAATCTGTTAGGTGAAATAGCTCTACGCCGTTTTATACTCTATCTTTGTTGCTGAGATGGCCTTCGATAGTTAAATGGCTATGTGCTCGGCCTCATTGATTGCTGAAACAGCCTACCATAATTTAGCACTCAATACTGTTTGTTGAATTAGCTTTACATATATTTCCTTACTTAGATCTGCTTGTCCAAATATCTTGCCATAGCTTTAGACATCGACCTAGGTATTTTTTTCTGGACTTCATAAAAAAGCATATATGTTTTTCCTGTAATATCTAATAGAAGAACTAATTTGTATGTCTAGCAGATGGACAGGACTTGGATAAGTTCTACTCGAAGATTCTCCGCTACATATGTCGAGGGGGTTGAAAACTTCACGAACTTAATCAGAACTGAGTATGATGGTCCGAAATTAGATGTGCTCTGCCCAGGTAGCAGTTGTATTAATTCAGTTACAAGACCCCAGTCAACTATGCAAAATCATCTACACTTGTATGGGATGTCGGTCACATATACTAGGTGGGTTCATCATGGTGAAACTGTGAACGTCAATGTTACTGACTATGTGGAAGCAGTAGATCACCATCTTGATCTACCTTATTCTCAGGTGGAAGAGGAGGAGGAGGTGGTGGTGGCGAAGCCAGTGAGTTTGACCAACATTGAAACAATGATACGAAATGCTCGTGCATTTCGTGAACTTTCACCTGCAGAAGAAAAACGGTGGGCCCGCATGTTGGAACAATGCAACGTGGCTGTCACCCCAGGAAATAAGCTGTCAGTATTCTCAGCTATGACCACCTTTCTTTAGGTGAAGACATCTGCGCGGATGACCAACAAGTCATTCGATGCGATGCTGGCTGCTTTCCGTAAATCTTTCCCATATGTGTCTGAGCTGCCACACACCTAAAGTAACGGCTTCTTTGGATCACAGGATTTCCAAAACAGAGGAATAGGAAAAATGGAGGATTTGGTTGTCAGGACATAGCCAATCCTATAGAATACAAAACCAGAGGAATGTGTAACAAAGTGCCTTTGGCTGCACCATAGGAAACGTACATGAATCCATACAATAAAATATCTATTATTTTCAAGATGTGTTTCAAACGGCTAGTGCAATCAACTGCCAATAAAATATTATTTTCAAGTCTGATGTGTTCCAAATGGCTAGTGCAGCCAACTGCCTGAAGTAGCCGTTAGCAGCATAGCATAAATAAGCTGATGCTTCATTGCTGTGTGCAACGCATAGCTCCTTCCGTTGCCCACTTTGCTTACATCAGTTTTTGCCTGATCTCTATTATTTCATCCCTCGCTTGCTGAAGAAACCAACAAGGTCAGTGCTCATTTCCTATAGCAGAATGATACTTGCATGATATTCAATCAATTGAAGACATTTGATTTTATTTTCCATTTGATTCATTTTCAGCATATTTTGTCTTGGTTGTGCACACCATGAATCGAAGCTACCACCGCAGATCAGAAAGTGACTATGAGTTCATTCATTTTGTACTTCCTACTTTAGAAGATACATCACAATCTTCTTCTAGTAAGAAACCAATGCACACATCAAAACTTTCTGGAGCATGGCGTGTTCAAGAAATTTTATCAGGGCATGAAAACCTATGCAAAAGGACTTTCCGCATGGAGGTTGATATTTTCCCAGCACTTGTTGACAAGCTGTGTGAGAAGAAACTCCTTGTTGATTCAAGAGTACTAGCAGTAGAAGAGCAAGTGGCAATATTTTTATATGCATTATCCAAAAATGCAACGAATGAAACACTACAAGATTGGTTTCAACATAGTGCAGAAACAATAAGCCGTCGTTTTGGATTCGTCCACCTTCCCTGAACCCACATCCAATCTTGAGCAAACCACAATTTTACCCTTTCTTCCAGGTAATGAGTATCAACAGTTTGGATCAAATAATTTAAGTAATTCAATGCAAGGTAATAACAGAGATATTTCATATTTTGTTTATGCAGAATTGCATTGGTGCTATAGAGGGAACCCATATTCCAATGTTCTTGTCACCGGGTTAACAAGAACCATACTGGAATAGGAAGCAAACACTCTCACAAAATGTCATGGTTGCTTGTGTTTTTGACTTAAAATTTGTGCATGTACATGCTGGCTGGGAAGGATCAGCTTCTGATGCAAGAGTTCTACAAGACGCACTAAATCATGGTTTTCATGTACCTCACGGTAAATTTTACCTTGTTGATGCTGGTTATGCAAACACACCCCAATTTCTTGCTCCATACCGTGGTACTAGGTATCATCTAAAAGAACAAGGAGAAGTACGTCGAAGGCCACAAAATTACAAGGAATTGTTCAACCTTCGTCATGCTCAACTTCACAATCATATTGAGAGAATTATCGACATACTAAAAATGAGATTTCCTATCTTGAAAGTTGCTGCACACTATTCAGTTGATAAACAAATTGACATATCTGTGGCTTGTGTTCTGCACAATTTTATACGCCTACACAAAGGAGATATGGAGTGGCCTACTGATGCTCCCATGGAGATTGACCCGAACCAGAGTGTTGATGTGGCAAATGGAGATCACGACTATCATGGTGATATACATGCTTTTAATTATTCTAGACAAGCAGGAAATCAAATGCGAGATCATATTGCACAAGGAATGTGGAACCAGTATTTATCACGCAGAGCTTGACATGTATGTGTACCACGAAGATATGATATGCAAGTTGTATTACCATTCATGTGCTTCTGATAATAATATTCTACTTCATTAAGTTAATATTCTCATGTCCTTTTTCAGGAAACATGATTGGAGTCTTAAACTAAGAACTCATATACTAGGCCTCTCATTGTACCAAAATACAGAGGTCTAATAAACAAAAGCATACTACTGCATGACTAGTTTATCATCTCAATCTACCAAAATATAGAGGTCTAGTAAACAAAAGAGTACTACTTCAAGTTCATTGCTAGAGAAGGGTAGGAAAAACCTCCCTGTTTTCCTTAGTTTTCGTTGGTACGAGCAATCTCCCTTTTAATCCAAGCCAACCGTCGTTCATCGCTAGAGAATGACAGGAAAATCTCCCTGTTTTCCCTAGTTTTGAAGATGTCTGATGCAAACAACATATCGCCCAATTGTAGACCATCCAATCCTTCAATCGTTGTGATGCACTTGTGAATGCTAAATGGATCCTCTACTTTCTTCTCCTCAATGGTTGCAAATCGATTTATTTCTTCCATCTTTAGCCTAATGTATCTTTCATGGAATCCATCTGCAGAGTCTGTAGGATTTTACTTCTATTTTTTTTCTACGTCTACTCTCAGGCTTCTCGGTAGCTGCTTTTGGGGGTATTAATTGGGTATGCATTTCTTCACTGGGTGTTGATGTATGCTGGACAGAATCAAGATTTGCTCGCTCAACCACTTCTTCCAAAGGAAACTACAAACCTGGCTCATCTAGAGCTACTTTAGGAGGTGAAGATGATTCATATGTATCATTCGAATGTGTTGGGTGCGATGATGGAACAGGTGCATGTTTTGCCTTGTTGGCATAATAATCCATACCATGACGAGTTCTTCCATCGGCATAACGGCCTATACATCCAACAAAAACATATACTTAGCTCAGAAAAACATGACCTAAAACTTGATATCAAACAGAAGAAAGCATCATGTAATGTTAAACTAACCATCATGGAGAGAAGCCAAATCATTAAATTATGGAAACGACTTGTCTCGCCATTGGAGGGCCTCCTTACTATTCTTGCGAGCAACAAAACTAGCCTAAACACTTGCTGGTGCTTCCACCATCATTCTATCCTTATCCCATCCAAACCCACTTTCTGCCAACAATTCTTTCACACTTCGATATTCCTTCTTTATATCTTGCACCTTTTGTTTTACTTGAATAACACTCAATGATACACAAAATGCTTGATTTAGTCGATTAACAATGTTTGTCCATGCCTCTTTGCTCCATGCATTTTGTGTCCGAAAACCAGGAACATCATGCTCTTTCAGCAAGTTGATAAGAAACAACTTCATTTGATGAGTCCATTTAGCCCTCTTCGTCGTACCTAAAATTAATGACTCAAATTTAACTACACTAGACTGCACATTCTTGTATATTATGCAAGTAAATTGACACTAGGAGTAATACCTATATCCCGAGGATAATCAACAGCCCCGTGATCATCATCAATATCACCAAGTCCTTGTGATTGCCCATGACTGCGAGCACGATCACCATCAATAGCAACAAGTCCTTGTGATTGCACACGGCCGCGAGCACGATCAACATCTATGTCAAGGAATCCTTGTGATTGCACACGGCTGCCTGGCAGCTCAAACGAGTTAAGCTGATGGACCATCTGCATTGCAAAAAAAACTTGTATTATTGTACTGAGAAACCCATATAAATACGCACAAGCATGTATGAGCAGTACACACAAAGGCATAGCATGTATGAGCAGTAAACTTCCATCTCTCAATTCCTCACAGTTTCTCTCTTCACGGACATCAGACACACCAGATCCATCTCTCAGTTTCTCAATTATCTCTTTGCACACTAGACATGACATTAGGCACGCACACACTTGGGCATGGGAAGCACAGACCTAAGGCGACCCAGCTAGCACGCAGATAACTCAGGCACGGCAAGCACAAACATCAGCGGGAAGCCGGTCAAGCATTCACTTAGGCACCATAGCCGCGTGGGACGCGGTCCTCGGGCTGGCAGCGGGAGGAAGCCAGCGACGGCCGCTTCACCCCTGCCATCAACTGCCCTCGCCGGCCAGGTGACCACCAACGCCACACCCGGTGCCTAGTCCAGCAGGATCAGCCGCCCCCGCGCCATATCGAGCACCCCCTCCCTCGATCTAGAAATAACTGCAAGGGAAGGAGATGGAGGGACTATGTGATGCGGGCTAACCGGATGGGGTCGGCGCTGTCCCGTCGAACTCGACGAGGAAGGGGTCTAGGAGCGAGGTGGTCGGCGTATCCGACGGTCGCCGGGTCACCGCCGCTTCAGTCGGGGGATCTGGCCTGGTCGCCTCTTTCGCCAGTTGCGACCTCATCACCGCTTTCGATGCCCTTTTTTAATTTCCTTCCAGAGCGATGCGAGGTGATTTTTCTTTCTTTTTTAGAGCAATGCGTGGTGTTTTCACATTTAGCGGTGCGGCTGTTTTTGCGTGAACATGCCACTTGGGCGCTCTCTTTTCGCGCCAGGAATCTTTCCAAGAGGTCGGACCTCTGGCGTGAAATCCTCTGGAAAAGGCGTCTTGGGAACCCAATCCTGTGATCCAAATGCATTCCGTAGGAAACAATCCTGAGGTTTACAATCCTGTGAAAATCCTATGAAAATCATTCAATCGAAAGAAGGCCTAAAATGAAGAATTTTCTTTGTGTGGTTGGAATTGAATATGATATGATCCATGTTTGTAAGAATAATTGTGTTCTGTTCCGGAAGGATTATGCCAACTTAAGAGAATGCCCGAATTGCAAATCATCAAGATGGGAAGATGGCGATGTTGTGAAAAGGATTCCTCGTAATGTTCTGAGACATTTTCCAATTATACCAAGATTGCAGAGGTTGTTTCGTGATACTGAAACAAGAGAGGATGTATTGTGGCACTCTAGGAACCAGGAGTATAGAGATCAGAATGTAATGAGCCATCCATCTCATGGTAGTGACTGGAAAAGCTTCAATCAAAAACACAAAAAGCTTGTTGCCGACCCGAGAAACATTAGACTTGGCTTAGCTTCAGATTGATTTAACCCATTTGGCCACCAGAGCGCCACATATAGCATGTGGCCGGTGCTTGTTATCCCTTGCAACATGCCTCCAAATGTCTGCATCAAAGAATCAAACTACATGATGGCCTTGCTCATCCCAGGTCCAAAAAGTCCTGGAAAGGATTTTGATTTATTCATGGAGCCTCTTGTGGAGGAACTTCAACAGCTTTGGAGGGGTGTTCTCACTCGAGACCTGTATAGCAGCCCACCAGCTGATTTCTTTCTGCGTGCTGTTATAATTTGGTGCATCCATGATTATCTAGCTTTGGGCACTATGTCAGGGCGAACGACACATGGTTACAATGCATGTGACCGCCGTTTCCTTGCCAAAGACAAGCCGCGTCCTACAAAATACCGAAGACATGTGTTCAATGCAAAGCATGAAAACCGTGATGCGCCAAAGAGGCTCACCGCCGATGAGTTTCAAGTGGAATTAGAGAAGGTCAGACATATTACACCAGGAAACCATCCTGGTAATGGTAGCGGGAAAAGGAAGTGTGGCAGGGCAAAAGAGAGATTATTGTTTACCCACAGGTCCACTTTGTGGGACTTGGAGTATTGGAAAGATTTGGATCTGCGGAATAATCTTGATGTGATGCACATCGAGAAAAATATATGTGACAGCATTATAGGCACACTTCTTAATATTGAAGCAAGACGAAAGATACCTTAAAATCTAGGATTGATTTGACACACCTGGGTATCAGAAAGGATTTGCAGGTGGAAGATGAAGGTAAACCACGGGATATGGCACCAGCTGTGTACGCCTTGGACAAGGTAAAAAGAAAAGAATTATGCGAGGGTCTTGTCACATGTGAGATTCCCACATGAATTTTCTTCCAACCCTGAAAGGAGAGTCGGTGCAGATGGAAACAAGGTACAAGGGTTGAAAACTCATGACTGCCACGTCCTACTTCAAAGGGTTTTACTTGTTATCCTTGGAGGATTGGGCCGCCCTGATTTATACAAAGCTTGCAGAGTTGGGACAATTCTTTAGGGAACTCTACAGTAGAAATATAAGGATAGATGCTTTGGTGCGTCTTAGAGACGAGATACCAACTATCCTATGCGACCTTGGGAAGATATATCCTCCAGCCTTCTTTGATGCAATGGTGCATTTGGTTGTTCATCTACCTGATGAGGCACTACTTATAGGTCCAAGACAAGATGGCTGGTTGTGCCCTATTGAAAGGCGGCTAGGCACTTTCAAGGGCTATGTTAGGAACAGAGCTAGACCCGAGGGTTCCATTACAGAGGCCTACATTGCTACATAAGCGTTGACATTCTGCTCAAAATATATTGAAACAGCTGATCAGCTTAGCACAGAGGTAGGTGAAGACAATCCCGGGCTCAATGTTTTCGATTATTCTGTTCGAGTTACAAGGAAGAGTGGACAAGAGGATAAACCTAAAGATTTGGACAAAATGATTTGCTATGTGTTCAATAACTGTCCTGAGATACTACCTTATATCAAGTAAATGCTAAGTACTGCAACTTATACATCATAATCTACTAAACTTGTAGCACATTCTTATATATTTAGATGTTTGACGCGATCACTATGTTGTGCAACATCTACAAAAAGGAGTTACTGCCACAAATCCAAGAAACGTTGACAAACTGGTTATGGCAGGATTTGCGAAATGGTTCAAGAGCCATGTAAGCTTTTGAATTGCACTATCAATTTTTTTTAATATATTGAGTCCATAAGATGATCAGCTTGTCTATTTTCTAACCATAGGTTAAGAAGATGCGGGAGGATGGGCAGGCAGTTGATGATGCCCTTTACGCACTAGCAATGGGTCCTGATACTCGGGTAAGACATTATGAATCTTGCGTTGTTGGAGATGTGCGCTACAACACCCTTGCACGCGATGAAGGCAGGAAGACACAAAACAGTGCCATCATGAGCACGAATATGTACGGCAGAGAGACAACTGAAATGTATGCTCACATAACAGACATTGTTCAGTTGCAGTATATCTCTAGTTTCGAGGATCATTGGTGTGTGGTTCTGTTGTGATGTCGTTGGTATAACCTGTTTTCTAGGATCGCAAAACCCAGAGCTGATGATTATTTCAAATCCATCAATGTCAAGGCGTGCATCGGACCAACGAGCCTTTTATTTTGGCAAATCAAGAAACACAAATATTTTTCCTTGAAGACACATTTGCACGTAGCGATGACTGGAGAGTATTGCAAAGGTTTGAGCAGAGGAATTCGTTTAATGAAGTTGCACAACAAGACGATGCTTACACTGCTCCTGGTGTACAATATTCCACAGATGTTCCTAATATCTTTGAGAACCATCATGTCAATGACGCTGGCAAAAAGATTGCCTGTCGTGCTGTGGACATACAAGAGTTAATCAAGAAGAAGTCAACGTTCAAGGAAATTGAGGATGAAGAACAAGATGACACTATGGGGAATTACGATTCAGACTAATACACATGGCGAAGATGTTGACACTGCTGCTGCGGATGATGATTAGATTGCTTTTGTCGTATTTGCCTATCAGAAGACATTTTTTTATCTACTATGTGAAATTGTGTTTGCTATGACACCTGAAACCTGATGAACGTGTTCTTTAGTATTTTGATGTGAGAACATCACTTGTTATGTATGTTGATTTGTTTTTGGTAATTGTATGACGACTAAAACATGATGACATTGTTGTTTAGTTGTACTCATATTTGGCTGTGAAACTTGAATTTGATGACATAGTTTGTTGTTGGACTGCAATTTGCTCGACGTCTTCGAATGGGAACAAAGCTGACCCGATAGGGCCTCTGCTAATAGAAATCATTAGATGCTCAAAACACTACACCCAGCCTGCTAAACATGTTTCATTCATTACTAGTTTCAGCAAAGTGCTCATGTCATAGCACTGAATACATCACGAGTGCTACATACACTGCAAATAAAGAGACAAACATCCTACAGAGCATATCGATTTTTCCTGTTATCTTCACAAGCTCTTTCATATCCTCATTGCTTTCAAGGCCGTTCAGCAGCTGTTGCTTGGCCATGATCAGAGGAACTGCATCTTTAACCTTCTGCTCAGCATCTTCCTCTGCTGTCGTTCCTTTAGTTACTTTTCCAACACCCCAACCTGTTGGTATTGGGATTCCTCAGCTAACCAAATACTCAGCGTAGCTGCATTCCCCCACATCAGCAACTTCCCAGAAATACAAATCACATGAATCGTCCCTTTTCGGCACGAATCAAATTGGATGATCATCAACCAAACTATTAAAAAATCACCAACTGAAAGCAGCAGAACAACACTTAAACATATTATTACCCCATGATTCGGGCATTTGTAGAAGAGTCCGCTAGGGTTGACGATTGTGGTTCAGACGTGACGGATGACTCTGCGTGATTTGCAGCAGTGGCACCATGTCGGTGGAGAGCGACACCTACAGGATCACGTGGATCCCTTCTACGGTTTGGCAGGGAAGAGGGGTAGAGCAAAGAGCAGATCTAATGATCAACACGACGGATTTTTACCCAGGTTCAGGCCGCTGAGAAGCGTAAAACCCTAGTCCTGCTTGAGTGTATATTTTGTGTTCTTCAGCTTCGGCTCCCTGCTCCGCATGCAAGCTAGGCCGAGAGGTTCAAAAGTACCAATCCTCCTCCAGTACGTCGTGGGCCTCCTTTTATATCTCCAAAGGGCTGCCATAGTGGCACACATGAGGTGTAAAGTAGCTACAATGTCTATGTTTATCATTGGCGTCTTAGGACAAACGCATTAAATGCGTTGCTTACGTGCCCTTCATCTTTATCGGGGATGGGAGTAGAACCCGTCCTGTCCGTCCCCGCCCTGCTCCGTCTTGACACGCGTCCATGCCAACGAGTCATGCAGTGCCAAGTTGGTTGTCTAGCTGCTGCGGTGGAGAGGTGGCAGGGTCTTCACGAAGATCTGCATGCCACCATGCAGGTGCTTGCTGCGACACCGGCCGGAGCGTGCGATGTGGTGGCGTAGTCTTGCGGTCTTGCCGATGTCCCCGGCAAGGATCTTGCCGTGGCCTCGCGGACGTCCTTGATAAGGATCTTGCTGGGTACTTCGTCTTCTGGCCTTCACAAAGATCTGCACGCCACTACGCGTGTGCCCCTAGGTCTTGGCCTTAACGTTGTTGATGGTGTCAGAGCTCTCGACCACAAGGGTGATGCTCTGGTTAGTGCTCAGTAAGTCGTCCCGGCAAGGATCTTGCCGGTGTCTTGCAAGCCGTCCCGGCAAGGGTTTGCCGGGGGTCCAGCTCGTCCTGTGTTCCCTGGTATCTGGCTTGGCCCCTTCTCTTCGTCTTGTATCTCGTTTTTATCCTTGATCACCCTCTTCACGCCTCGCCGCGCGTGGGGCTACGATTGCCCGTGCACAAGTATGGGGTGCTAAAGGGGCCCAAACTTTAGTACACCAACAGGAGCCCCCAGGCCTGGGCCACGCACAAGTGCGGAGCGTCGTTGGGCCAGGCCCAACTAGCGCGCGGGCATGTGTGGCAGGGGGTAAACTGCTATGATCTTCTCGTCTGATGCGCTTCCCCATGATCTGTATTGAGTGCGCGGCGTGGGGGTCGTGCGTGGAACGGTTGCAGCACGCCCGTGCCTACGCGAACGCCTTCACGTCAAACAGTAAAGAGGCTGCCCCGTGCCTTCCCCGTAAAAAGAGGAATCCGCAGGGGTGCTGCTCATTTACCCCTTTCGCCCATTCCAATCTACGAAACCGTCGTCTCCTTCTTCTTCCTCGAGCCCAATCCAGAGCCTCCTTCTCTGCCCATTACCGCCGCGCCCTCACCACTTTCGCCCCCCCCCCCCCCGCCCTCTGTCGGCTGCTACGGCACCCAAAAACAAAGGCAAGGGAGCGCTCAAGGCGAGCGAGGGGAAGAGGTGCCGAAGGACGAGCTGGTGATGAGGCAGAAGGAGCATGTCGTCTTCGCTCCTGGGCTCGATGCGCGCGCGCTCAAGGATCAGTACCAGTTCATGTGGGGGAGGGAAACGACGGGGCATCCCGCCACCCGCGTCATCCCTAGACCCAATGGCGCGCCAGGTCCAGATAGATTCCCCTTTTTTGTTGATTATCTTTACTGCGGGCTCTGTCCCCCATTCTCGGATTTCTTCATCGACATCATGTATACCTTCGGCTTCCATCTTTTGGATTTCACGCCACGCCGTGGCGTCTATGGCCATCTTTGCCCACCTCTGTGAGAATTTTGCCGGGGTGATCCCCAACACGGTGCTCTTCTGCCACTATTTCATCCCTCGCATCCAGCCAGGAGGAGCGCTTCCCGGCTGTGTCACCTGGATCCCAATGGCTTGTTGCAAGGAGACGTACCCAAATGGGACCCAGAAGGAGAAGTGGGACGAATGGCGGCACAGGTGGTGCTGGATTGTGGAGAAGGAGCCACATCCATTTTGCACTTCCTGACAAGCGCAAGTGGTCCGTCGCGGCAACTGGGGCATCCTCGACCCTCAGGACAAGATGCTCACGGTCACCATCACTAGAATCCACTGCCTCAAGACTGCCGGGCTCACCCTGGAGATGATCGGGGCCGATTTCCTCCACCGTTGTATTGCCCCTCTGCACAACAAAGGGAGGCCGGCTTGGTAGTTTCGGAATGCGGCAGATATTATGAGGTTGCGCCCCGTCCTGAATCAGAACTTCACAGTGATGCAGCACACTTCCCTCTGCTCAAAGTTGTTCCAGCTCAAGGTCGACAAGCCCGGCAAGGCCGGCAAGGCTGAGAAGGCTGACAAGCCATTCAAGTTTCCGGCGGCCATGGTCCCCCTATGCAACAACTCCGCCCGGTCATCCATTCTCGCTATGATGCCGAAGTTCAATGCTCACGGCCTTGACCAGAGCTGGGTCAAGCCAGATGAGGAGTGGGTGCAAGAGTTCTTCGACAGCTTGTCGGAGCGGCCTACCCGTGAGGAAAAGCAGCTCGTCCGCGACACCACTGTTGAAGAGGTGGCGTACATCGCCAGTAGGGCGGAAGAGGCAACTCTTGCCGCGGCGGCCGGCAGCGCTGGCTTCCAGGAAAGCGAGGCCGGGGCCGAAGAAGACTTTGCCGAGCAGGCGGAGTCCACCGGGGAGCACAGTGGCGCCGCCACTGAGGGCCCTTCTGCCGAGGAGGCGGCCGACGACACGAACGAAGAGGAGCTGCCTGAGGAGCCCCCAGTCCAGGGGAGGAAGCGCGTCTTCCGGCGGTTTGGCTCCAGCGAGCCAGTGCCGTGAGCCTCCTCGCCCGGAGAGGTCCCTATCAAGAGGGAGACTGGCAAGGCCGCACAGCGGCAAGAGGCCCAGGCGCAACCCGCGTGCGCCATACGAGGCGCACGGCCGCGGCGGCAAAGGAAGCAGCGGCCGCCACCTCTACCACGGCCAAGCGGCCCAGGCCTCCACCTCCACCCCTCCGCACGGAAACCATACCATAGGCCAACTACAACCTCTCTTCCATGAGCCCGAACAGGAGGAGGCCAGATGAAGAGGACGAAGAAAGGGATGAGTAAGTGCTCCACCACCTTCTCTATTTCCTGAATTTCTGTTTTGGTTATTTAACATGACTCGGCCTCGTCTTGGCTTGCCTCTGTAGGGACACGGAGACATTGGCACAGAGGATGGCGAAGAGGGCCAAGACCTCGACGGGTGACGAGCCCCCCGCAAGCACCCCAAGCACGCCAGAGGTGATCACGATCAGCCTAGGCCCCAGTCCACGACGCATCCCCCGAATCAGCCCCCAGCGTTAGTTCATTACCCACTTTCCGCTGGTGAGCACTGGGGTGCGTCTCTTCACTGTTAACCTTGCTGGGTTTGCAGGGGAAGAGCGGCAACAGGAGGGGCCGCCAAGGGCTGCCCTCAACACGCCTCCTCCATCAACCACCACACCACCCAGGGAAGGGTCCCCGGCAAGGGCTTCTTCCGGCGAGCCCACGCCACCAAGGGAGAGATCCCCGGCAAGGCCCTCCCTCGATGAGCCCACGCGTGCGGAGGGTGAGCCGGCAAGCACAGGTGCCGGCGGCCCCATCCCGGCAACAAGCGTTTGCGGGGAGGGAACCACTCCTCCCCAACTCATTGTAGGTAAGCCGCCCTGCTCCTAATCTTGACCAGTTCCCCAGTGTAATTTATTTTTTCTTCGAACTCCGATCCTGGTTTCATCCTTTTCTCCTCCTTTGTTTTCAGACCTCTCCTTGGTGGGTCAGATGGATGTCGATGGCGCCATCGAGGAGATCGCCAAGGATGCCGCCGCTGAGGCCGACAAGGTTGCCGCTGATGCGTCTCCATCGTATCTACTTTTCCAAACACTTTGGCCCTTGTTTTGGACTCTAACTTGCATGATTTGAATGGAACTAACCCGGACTGACGTTGCTTTCAGCAGAATTGCCATGGTGTTATTTTTGTGCAGAAATAAAAAGTCTCGGAATGACCTGAAACTTCACGGAGAATAATTTTGGAATTAATAAAAAATACTGGTGAAAGAATCAAGGCTGGGCCACACCTGTCCACGAGGGTGGGGCGCCTACCCCACAGGTGCGCCCCCTGCCTCGTGGGCCCCCTGGTGCTCCACCGACCTCAACTCCAACTCTATATATTCACGTTTGGGGAGAAAAAAATCAGAGAGAAGGATTCATCGCGTTTTACGATACGGAGCCGCCGCCAAGCCCTAATCTCTCTCGGGAGGGTTGATTTGGAGTCCGTTCGGGGCTCCGAAGAGGGGAATCCGTTGCCATCGTCATCATCAACCTTCCTCCATCACCAATTTCATTATGCTCACCGCCGTGCGTGAGTAATTCCATCGTAGGCTTGCTGGACGGTGATGGGTTGGATGAGATTTACCATGTAATCGAGTTAGTTTTGTTAGGGTTTGATCCCTAGTATCCACTATGTTCTGAGATTGATGTTGCTATGACTTTGCTATGCTTAATGCTTGTCACTAGGGCCCGAGTGCCATGATTTCAGATCTGAACCTATTATGTTTTCATGAATATATGTGAATTCTTGATCCTATCTTGCAAGTCTATAGTCACCTACTACGTGTTATGATCTGGCAACCCCGAAGTGACAATAATCGGGACCACTCCCGGTGATGACCGTAGTTTGAGGAGTTCATGTATTTGCTAAGTGTTAATGCTTTGGTCCGGTACTCTATTAAAAGGAGGCCTTAATATCCCTTAGTTTCCAATAGGACCCCGTTGCCACAGGAGGGTAGGACAAAAGATATCATGCAAATTCTTTTCCATAATCATGTATGACTATATTCGGAATACATGCCTACATTACATTGATGAATTGGAGCTAGTTCTGTGTCACCCCATGTTATAACTATTGCATGTGGAATCGCATCCGGCATAATTCTCCATCACCGATCCAATGCCTACGAGCTTTCCACATATTGTTCTTTGCTTAGTTACTTTACCGTTGCCACTATTACAATTACTACAAAACTGCTACGGTTACTTTTATCACCGTTACCGTTACTTCTGTACTACTTTGCTACTAAATACTTTGCTGCAGATATTAAGTTATCCAGGTGTGGTTGAATTGACAACTCAACTGCTAATACTTGAGAATATTCTTTGGCTCCCCTTGTGCCGATTCAATAAATTTGGGTTGGATACTCTACCCTCAAAAACTGTTGCGATCCCCTATACTTGTGGGTTATCAAGACTATTTTATGGCGTTGTTGCCGGGGAGCATAGCTCTATTCTTTGAGTCACTTGGGATTTATATCTGCTGATCACTATGAGGAACTTGAAAGACGAAAGAACTAAGATTTTTCCCTCAACTACGAGGGGAGGTAAGGAACTGCCATCTAGCTCTGCACTTGATTCACCTTCTGTTTTCAGTAAGCTTGCAACACCTAAACCTGCTTCTACTATTAATTCTGATATGTCGCATGTTATTGATGATGCCACTTCTGCTATGCATGATTCATATGATGAAACTACTTCTATGCTTGATAATATTGTGCCACTAGGTGAATTTTCTTGATGAACAACTTGCTAGGGCTAGAGAGAATGAAATTACTAAAACTGATAATATTGATGAAAGTGATGATGAAGATTCTCCCCCTAGATATGAATTGCCTGTTGTGCCTGAGGGTCATGTTATGGATGAAGAAACTGCTAGAGATTTTCTTGCTTGCAGTGATAGATATGATCTTAAGAATTATTAGATAAGCTGAAGGAAAAGTCTTTGAATGCTAAGAATGAAATATGACCTTGCTTTTGCTACTTCACCTATCTGTGTTACTGATAAGGATTATGATTTCTCTGTTGATCCTGAGATAATTACTTTAGTTGAATCTGATCCTTTTTATGGCTATGAATCTGAAACTATTGTGTCACATCTTACTAAATTAAATGATATAGCCACCCTGTTCACTAATGAGGAGAAAACTCGCTACTACTATATCCTTAAGTTATTTCCGTTCTCGTTAAAGGGTGATGCTAAAACATGGTTTAATTCTCTTGATCCTGGTTGTGTGCGTAGTCCCCAGGATATGATTTATTACTTATCTGCTAAATATTTCCCCGCTCATAAGAAACAAGCTGCTCTAAGGGAAATTTACAATTTTGTGCAAATTGAAGAAGAGAGTCTCCCACAAGCTTGGGGGAGGCTTCTCCAATTGCTTAATCTTTGCTTGATCATCCTCTCAAGAAAAATGAAGTACTTGATATCTTTTATAATGGACTAACCGATGCTTCCAGAGACCACCTGGATAGTTGTGATGGTTGTGTTTTTAGGGAAAGAATAGTTGATCAAGCTGAATTGCTATTGAATAATATGTTGACTAATGAAAATAATTGGACACTTCCTGAACCAGCTCCTAAGCCAACTCCGAAGAAAAGGGGTATTTTATTTCTCAATCCTGAAGATATGCAAGAGGCAAAGAAATCTATGAAAGAAAAGGGTATTAAAGCTGATGATGTTAAGAATTTACCTCCTATTGAAGAAATACATGGTCTTAATTTGTCGCATGTTGAAGAAATGCATGGTCTTGATAAACCGACACAGGTAGTAAAGGTAATTTCTCTCTATAGATTTGATGAGTTTGATATTTTTATTGTTAAACAAGAAAACTTCAATGCTTATGTTGGTAGACAATTGAAACGTAATGCTTACATGATTGAACACTTGAGTGACTATATGTCTAGAGTTAAAGGTGAACTTAAACTCATTAGTAAACATGCTTCTATGGTTACCACTCAAGTAGAACAAGTGCTTAAAGCTCAAAATGATTTGCTCAATGAATTAAATAATAAGAAAAATGATAATGATGTTAGAGTTGTGACTAGAGGAGGTAAAATGACTCAGGAACCTTTGTATCCTGAGGGCCATCCTAAGAGAGTTCAGCAAGATTCTCAGAGAACAAATGTTGATGCACCTAGTCCTCCTAAAAAGAAGAAAAAGAAAAATGATAGGACTTTGTATGCTTCTAGTGAACCTGTTGTTGACACACCTGAGAATCCCAATGATATTTCTATTTCTGATGTTGAAACACAATCTGGTAATGAACATGAACCTAGTGATAATGTTAATGATGATGTTCATGTTGATGCTCAACCTAGCAACAACAATGATGTAGAGATTGAACCTGCTATTGATCTTGATAACCCACAATCAAAGAATCAACGTTATGATACGAGAGACTTCATTGCTAGGAAGCACGGTAAAGAAAGAGAGCCATGGGTTCAGAAACCCATGCCTTTCCTCCTAAACCATCCAAGAAAAAGGATGATGAGGATTTTGATTGCTTTGCTGAAATGATTAGACCTATCTTTTTGCGTATGCGTTTGACTGATATGCTTAAAATGAGTCCTTATGCTAAGTATATGAAAGATATTGTTACAAATAAGAGAAAGATACCGGAAGCTGAAATTTCCATCATGCTTGCTAATTATACCTTTAAGGGTGGAATACCTAAGAAACTTGGAGATCCAGGAGTACCAACTATACCATGCTCCATTAAAAGAAACTATGTTAAAACTGCTTTATGTGGTCTTGGAGCCGGTGTTAGTGTTATGCCTGTCTCTTTATATCTTAGACTTGATTTGAATAAGTTGACACCTACTGAAATATCTTTGCAAATGGCCGATAAACCAACCGCTATACCTGTCGGTATTTGTGAGGATGTGCCTGTTGTGGTTGCAAATGTTACTATTTTAACGGACTTTGTTATTCTTGATATTCCCGAGGATGATAGTATGTCGATTATCCTTGGCAGACCCTTTTTGAATACTGTAGGTGCTGTTATTGATTGCAACAAATGCAATGTCACTTTTCATGTTAATGGTAATGAGCATACGGTACACTTTCCGAGGAAACAACCTCAAGTCCACAGTATAAATTCTATTGGAAAAATTCCATCGATTATTATTGGAGGTTTTGAATTTCCTCTTCCTACTATCAAGAAGAAATATGATATTCTTATTATCGGGGACGTGCATATCCCCGTTGAGGTAACCTAGTGTTATTTGAAATTTCTCTGGTTCCATGTTGTTCGAAAAGAGTTTGTTAACAAGACTTGATCAACCTTGTTAGTTGATTCCTTTTGATGAGCATGAAATGGATGAAGTTAGAAAGCACAACCTTTTGTACCCTCCTTTTACTTTCTGTTATTTAGATTAAATAAAGCAAAAATAGTATTTTTTCTGTCAGTTTATTGAATTATCCTTGCAATAAAAATTACCCCAAAAATAAAAGTTCTCCAAATACCCTGAAAATGAAATATGATTTTTTTCTAGAATATTTGAGAATATTTGGCACTGAGAACACATCAGGGGGAGCAAGCACCTGGCCACGAGGGTCCAGGGCGCGCCCACCCCCAGGCACGCCCGCCTCGTGGGCTCTGGTGGCCCCTCCACTTATTCCTGCACCCACACACTCCTTCTTCCTCCCAAAAAAATCACCAACCAGCTCAGGCATGAGTTCTAGCTCATCTTGCTGCGATTTTCGATCTCCTTGCTCAAAGCTCCACTCACAAAACTGCTTTGGGGGATTGTTCTTCGGTATGTGACTCCTCCAATGGTACAATTAGTTTTTGTTCTAGTGCTTTATTCATTGCAAATTTTTGCTGCCTAGGTGACCCTGTTCTTGAGCTTGCATGTCAAATTTATATGGTCCCAAGTAGTTCTAATGCATGATATAGTCTCTAGGCACTTGTGGGAGTAGTTGCTATCAATTTTGTTGAGTTTGGTTCACTTTTATTTTGAGTTACTAAAATTTTCAGAAATTTTTCAGAGGAAGAAATATGTTTAGGAAAATGTACCAAGGTGGTTCTTCAAGGAAGCAAGGACCCAGGCCCGCGATACGTGAGCTGGACTATGAACCACCAAGAGAAGCTCAAGTGCAGCCTTGTGAATGGCCATCAGAAGATTTCATGGTCCAAGCAGGAATTAAGGAGGAATTTGACGCATATGTGCGTAATGCTGAACTCGAGGGCTTCATGCTAGATAAGTGCCGTCAGTATTATCACCTAACTGATTCCTTCGTGAGAAGGTTCAAATTTTCATCTTCACGCAATTCTCACACTGTCCTATTTGATCTCTATGGTAAATCTTATACTATGGACTTAGAATATTTTAATACGACTTGTAAACTTCCGTTGTGGGGTAGTGCTAGTGAACCGCGCAAATCTGAGTTTAAATATTTTCTTGCTAGTATCACTGTGGGGAATCTAGGGAAATAACACAAGCTACATAGGGAGCATTCATTTTCCTGCTATACATTACTTTGCTCTCTTTATAGGAAGATGCATAAACAGTAAGGATGAGGCATGTCACATGTGTGTTCCTGGCCTTAGTGTTCTCAAGAGTGCTGTTTTAGGAGATAAACAATATAACTTGGGGGCCATTGTTGCACGAAGGTTGCATAATAATGGTTTCAGTGGAGACTTGTTTGGTGGGATTTATGCAGCCTGTGTGGCTAATTTTCTTGAGATACCCATACATGAAAATGATATGGAATTGCCTCCCGCTTATCTAGATTAAGATGCTATGGTTCGCCATCAGTTTATTGAGAGGAATGAACAGCCTCTCCAAGACCGACTAATGTTTGACAAAGGCCAAGACTTTCCATGTTGCTCTCCCTGCTCCTACTTTCTTTGACTTTCAGGCAAAAGGGATATATATTATAACCAGGGAGGAGGCGAACGAGTATAAGAGGAGGATGGAGGCAGCTCGCCTACAAGCGGCAGCTCATGAGGCAATAGCTGCTGCATCTCAGTACGACCCCAACTACAACTTTGATCCATGGGCATAAACCAATTTAGGCCAAAAGCCTAAACTTGGGGGAGTACGTATCTCTCACCGACATTACATTCATGTTCACACACTCATTCTAGTTGTCGGTGCTCATACTTTATCTTTGTAATATCCATGATAGTATATTTTCTTTTTCTCGCTTTCTTCTTGTGTGTTTGAATATCCTTAAGAAAAACCAAAAAATAATTAGTTGTAGCTTTTAGCTAGTTTACTTTCCATGCTTGTAGTAGTAATAATTAAAAGAAAACCCAAAAAGATTTATTGTTCTTCTTTTGCTTGTTGGGAGCTTTTCCCATGTAAATAGTTTTATTTCTTTTCTTTTCTTTGGGGGTCGAGAGGAGAAGACCATAATGAATATGTTGAAGTGGCTCTTATATGCATTATTGTTGATTTAACAAAGAGCCCATATTATTTTGTCTTCTCCTGTGTATTGAATGCTTGCAGATTCCAGGTTAGTCCAATTGCACATGCACTATTATTATTATTCATACCATTCGGTCGTGCAAGTGAAAGGCAATAATGACGATATATGATGGACTGGTTGAGATGAGAGAAGCTGGTATGAACTCGACCTTTCTTGTTTTTGTAAATATGATTAGTTCATCGTTCCTGATTCAGCCTTATGAATGAAACATGTTTGCAATGACAATTAGAGATTATAGTTGCTTATGACATGCTTAATTAGCTAGGAGTTTATAATGGTTTACCTTGCGTGCCAACATGCTATTAAAATGGTTGTGATGTGGTATGATAGGGTGGTATCCTCCTTTGAACGATTCGAGTGACTTGACTTGGCACATGTTCACACATGTAGTTGAAACAAATCAACATAGCCTCCATGATATTTATGTTCATGGTGGATTATATCCTACTCATGCTTGCACTCAATGTTTATTAATTTTAATGCATGTTCGTGGATCGTTGTCGCTCTCTAGTTGGTCGCTTCCGGTCTTTTTCTAGCCTTCACTTGTACTACGCGGAATACTGCTTGTGCATCCACTTCCATAAACCCCAAAGTTATTCCATATGAGTCCACTATACCTTCCTATATGCGGTATCTACCTGCCGTTCCAAGTAAATTTGTATGTGCCAAACTCTAAACCTTCAAATGAAATTTTGTTTTGTATGCTCGAATAGCTCATGTATCAACTAGGGTTGTCTGTATCCTCCATGCTAGGCGGGTTATTCTCAAGAGGAGTGGACTCTGAATCCTCACTCACGAGAAAATGGTTGGTCACCGGGATGCCCAGTCCCATGCTCTAAGCAAATCAAATCGAAATAATTGCAAACAAAACTCCCCCAGGGCTTTTGCTAGTTGGAGGCACTCGTTGTTTCGAGCCAGCCATGGATTGATGCTTGTTGGTGGTGGGGGAGTATATACTTTACCATTCTGTTTGGGAACCGCCTATAATGTGTGTAGCACGGAAGATATCGAGATCTCTCGGTTGTTATGTTGACATTGAAAGTATGCCGCTCAAAATATTATTTATCTCTACTTCAAAATTCGAGCTCTGGCACCTCTACAAATCCCTGCTTCCCTTTGCGAAGGGCCTATCTATTTACTTTTATGTTGAGTCATCACTCTCTTATTAAAAAGCACCAACTGGATAGCACCGCTGTCATTTGCATGCATTACTATTAGTTTATATTGAGTATGACTATGACTGGATCTCTTTTACCATGAATTACAATGTTTAGTTAGTCCTTGATCTTCAGAGGCGCTCTGCATT
The DNA here is from genome assembly GCA_021605145.1 of Aegilops bicornis. Classification (NCBI taxonomy): domain Eukaryota; kingdom Viridiplantae; phylum Streptophyta; class Magnoliopsida; order Poales; family Poaceae; genus Aegilops; species Aegilops bicornis. Next base: position 295,115,293 of record CM038670.1, on the reverse strand, counting down.
TATGTTTTGCTATCTCAGAAAGGGCTAGCGAGATACCATCTTGTTATATAATATTATGATTGTTTTGAGAAAGTGTTGTCATCCGAGATTTATTATTATTGCTCGCTAGTTGATTATGCCATTGATATGAGTAAATATGAGACCTAAGTGTTATTGTGAATATGGTTAGTTCATAATCTTTCTTTGAAAACTTGAATGCTGGCATAACATATTTACAACAACAAGAGCAAACAGAGTTTGTAAAAGTTTTTCTTTATCTCTTTCAGTTTATCAACTGAATTGCTTGAGGACAAGCAAAGGTTTAAGCTTGGGGAGTTGATACGTCTCCATCGTATCTACTTTTCCAAACAATTTTGCCCTTGTTTTGGACTCTAACTTGCATGATTTGAACGGAACTAACCCGGACTGACGTTGTTTTCAGCAGAATTGCCATGGTGTTATTTTTGTGCAGAAATAAAAGTTCTCGGAACGACCTGAAACTTCATGGAGAATATTTTTGGAATTAATAAAAATACTGGCGAAAGAATCAAGGCCAAGGGGCCCACACCCTGTCCACGAGGGTGGGGGCGCGCCTACCCCCCGTGGCGCGCCCCCTGCCTCGTGGGCCCCCTGGTGCTCCACCGACCTCAACTCCAACTCTATATATTCACGTTCAGGGAGAAAAAATCAGAGAGAAGGATTCATCATGTTTTACTATACGGAGCCACTGCCAAGCCCTAATCTCTCTCGGGAGGGCTGATCTGGAGTCCGTTCGGGGCTCCAGAGAGGGGAATCCGTCGCCATCATCATCATCAACCTTCCTCTATCACCAATTTCATGACGCTCACCGCCGTGCATGAGTAATTCCATCGTAGGCTTGCTGGACGGTGATGGGTTGGATGAGATTTACCATGTAATCGAGTTAGTTTTGTTAGGGTTTGATCCCTAACACTATGTTCTGAGATTGGTGTTGCTATGACTTTGCTATGCTTAATGCTTGTCACTAGGGCCCGAGTGCCATGATTTCAGATCTGAACCTATTATCTTTTCATGAATATATGTGAGTTCTTGATCCTATCTTGCAAGTCTATAGTCACCTACTATGTGTTATGATCCGGCAACCCCAAAGTGATAATAATCGGGACCAGTCCCGGTGATGACCGTAGTTTGAGGAGTTCATGTATTCACTAAGTGTTAATGCTTTGGTCCGGTACTCCATTAAAAGGAGGCCTTAATATCCCTTACTTTCCAATAGGACCCCACTTTCGCAGGAGGGTAGGACAAAAGATGTCATGCAAGTTCTTTTCCATAAGCACGTATGACTATATTCGGAATACATGCCTACATTACGTTGATGAATTGGAGCTAGTTCTGTGTCACCCCATGTTATAACTATTGCATGAGGAATCGCATCCAGCATAATTCTCCATCACCGATCCAATGCCTACGAGCTTTCCACATATTGTTCTTTGCTTAGTTACTTTATTGTTGCCACTGTTACAATTACTACAAAACTGCTACTGTTACTTTTATCACCGTTACCGTTACTTCCATAATACTTTGCTACTAAATACTTTGCTGCAGATATTAAGTTATCCAGGCGTGGTTGAATTGACAACTCAACTGCTAATACTTGAGAATATTCTTTGGCTTCCCTTGTGTCGAATCAATAAATTTGGGTTGAATACTCTACCCTCAAAAACTGTTGCGATCCCCTATACTTGTGGGTTATCAGCCGCCCACGAGGCCGCCAAGGGGGCACATGAAGAGGCCGCCAGGGGATCTGCTGGGGAGGCCAGCGAGGGGACCGGTGACCCGATCTTGATGGCATCCCTGCCTCGGGGCGCTGGTCTTTTATCGGTCCAGGAGCCCTCGGCTGCCGGGGCGACGGTGGCCGACGACCATCCGTCCACCTCCGAAGCCCCCAACTCGAGCAGATACCTGAAGATCCGCGAGGATCTGTTTTTCACCATCCCGGGTAAGGCAAGCACCGGAGCGCCTGCCAAGGGGGGGGGTTTGATGAAGAGGCCATCGTTGCCATCGGGCTCCAGGTTGTTGATGAGCCAGGCGCCAGCAGCGGCAGTTCCAAGGAGGACCAGCTCCTCCAAGCCATGAGCAGCAACTTCCAAAAGCTTCAGGAGCTTTACCGTGCCCGCAAGGAGAAGCTGGACTCCATGGTGTTGGTCGTTGATGCGGCAGAGGAGGACTTCCAAGAGCGCGTTGAGGAGATGCAGGCCTGGTTTACAGAGGCCCGGCAGGATTTGAAGACCAACCAGGAGCAGTTGAGTTATCGACTGAATGAGCTCCTCATGAAGCAATCAGACATTGAGAAGGCCTAGGAGGAAGCCGCTGCATGAACCGCCAAGCAGGACAGTGAGCTAAGGGAGCGTGATACGTCCATTTTGCATCATGCTTTTATATCGATATTTATTGCATTATGGGCTGTTATTACACATTATGTCACAATACTTCACTACAAAAAAATACACTTCCGTGATGATACGTGTTTGTCACAGTAGGTCGCGTTTTTTGTCATGCATGTACATCCATGAAAATTTATGACAGAATCAAGATAGTCATACTGTCTTTGTCAGAGAAGTGTTCCATGACATTACAAAAATTATCATCAAGGAAGTGTCCACTTCCATGACGATAAATCACGCGTCACGTAAGTGCTTTCGTCAAGGGTGACCGACACGTGGCATCCAACAGAATCTGAACGCCGTTAAGCTATCGGGTCGGGTTTTGGATCCAATAACTCGTTAACAGCCCCGACCAATGGGGATTTTCCACGTGTAAAATCATCATTGGCTGAAGGAAACACGTGTCGGCTCACCGCTGGGACAGATGTCATCCACTCATTGGACAGAAGGCGCCTATGATACGTCGACACGTGGCACGGCCCAACAAGTTTAATTGGGTCGGCCCAATTAAAGGCCCACAAGTTTTGCGGACCATAATGGGCCGGCCCAGCTAAAGGCCCACAAGATTTTGCGGACCATAATGGGCCGGCCCAGGTAAAGGCCCACAAGATTTTGCGGGCCATAATGGGTCACCAAATTAAAGGCCCACAAGATTTTTTGTGTGCTATAATGTGCCTACCGGTAAAGGCCCACAAGATTCTTGCGGATCATAATGGGCCTACCAATAAAGGCCCACGATATTTTCACGACATTAATGGGCCGCCCAAATTGTAGGCCCACAAGATTTTTAGGACCCTAGTAGGCGGCCCATTAACTGGCTGCCATGTTTTGGGCCAAATGCCGCCCATATCGATCCGGTCCATTAATGGCCTGCCACGTTCCGGCCTAAAAGTGGCCCATATGAGATCCGCCCGTTATAAGCCTACCATGTTGCAGGCCAAATTACGGCCCAGATCAGTCCGACCCTTTAAGAGGCTTTGGGCTCAATTATGGCCCTTATCAAATTCGCCCCAAGAATCGACACTATGCTTTTGGGCCCACTTGCTAAAGGCCCACTTAGTAATTCGGATCGATATTAGTTTGGCTCATAAGGGCCCGCTTAACATTTCGGCCCTATATTAATTTCGGCCGTTAAAAGCCCGTCATATAGTTGGGCCTAACTACGCCCAATTTGCACCGGCTTTGCTTCGCAGCCGATATCCGATTGGGCCAAACAAGGACCGAGACAATTTTGGCTCGTTAAAATCCCGTGATTTGATTCGCACAATCATGGGTCGGGTTCATTTCGGCTTCTACGCCCGTGAGCTGTTCAAAGACGCTTTCGTGCCCAACCTACATCGTGATTGCATGACGACCCGATTATGTACCGTAATTTTACGGTTTGGCTGGTTTACTGCGAAGACAGGATATATATACAGTAAAATAACTGCAGCATCGTGAATAAGAAAAATCCTAGACTATACAATAAAGAAATTACGGCATATTACATCCACTAGGCATCAAAGTTCGCCACTATGATAATAAAGCATAAGCAGACAATGATTACATACACTGGCATCAAAGATCGCCACCAAAGTGCAAATAAACACGCCGACAAAATAATATACAAAACCGACATCACTTCAATAGAGTTCAAGAAAGGTTAGCCTCATTGGGAGCTGCAGCTAAGCAAATGAAAGCAAGATGATGAGATCAAGGCTTGTTCAACACTTATATCTTCCTCACTCAAAGATAAACAAGCGAAGACGGATGACAGTTTTGCACGTAAAAGTATCGGTCTTGACAATTCATCACATTTCTTCGATTTAATAAAGTGACACAGTTTAAAATTGCATTAACACAATATGGTATTGTTCAGGTCAAGACATGGCAGGAAATGACATTGTGAAGGAGTTGGCAGCTTCACGACAACACCTGGATTACGTATCAAGAACTCATAAGTATCAATGGTTAGTGTCTTTGTCAATTTATACCATTTCAAATTGGCAAATAAAGAGATGGTTTAAATAATAGTAGAATGATATGACATTGTTCATAGTTAAGACATTGCAGAATATGACATTGTGCTGTAGTGGTTAGGTCCACCACACCACTAGATTACGGATGAAGTGTTGGGGAACGTAGCAGAAATTCAAAATTTTCCTACGTGTCACCAAGATCTATCTATGGAGAAACTAGCAACGAGGGAAGGAGAGTGCATCTACATACCCTTGTAGATCGCTAAGCGGAAGCCTTCATGAGAACGGGGTTGAAGGATTCGTACTCGTCGTGATCCAAATCACCGGAGATCCTAGTGCCGAACGGACGGCACCTCCGCTGTTCAACACACGTACATCCCGGTGACGCCTCCCGTGCCTTGATCCAGCAAGGAGAGAGGGAGAGGTTGAGGAAGACACCATCCAACAGCAACACAACGGCATGGTGGTGATGGAGGAGCGTGGCAATCCCCAGGCTTCGCCAAGCACCATGGGAGAGGAGGAGGAGGAGGCAGGCTGCACCAAGAGGGAGAGAACTCATGTGTGTTGGGCAGCCCAAAACCTCAAGTATATATAGGGGAAAGAGGGGCTGCGCCCCTTTAGGGTTTCCACCCCAAGGGGTGCGGCCAGCCCTAGATGGGACTTGGGGCGGCCAAGAGGGGAGGAGTGCCTCCCAAGTCAAGTGGAGGCCCTCCCCTTAGGGTTTCCTTCCCATGCGCATGGGCCTTGGGGGGCTGGTGCCCTTGGCCCATTATGGCTAGGGCGCCCCTCACAGCCCATGCTACTGTATTGGACGTGGTGGAACAATTTCCGGACCTCCGGACCCCTCAGAATCCTCCTAACCTTCCGAAGCTTCCTGCATAACAATACCGAAAAACCCGAACTTTTCCTAACCCAACAACAACTTTCCATATATAAATCTTTACCTCCCGACCATTACGGAACTCCTCGTGACATCCGGGATCTCATCCGGACTCCGAACAACATTCGGTAACCACATACAAACTTCCTTTATAACCCTAGCGCCATCGAACCTTAAGTGTGTAGACCCTACGGGTTCGGGAACCATGCGTACATGACCGAGACGTTCTCCGGTCAATAACCAACAGCGGATCTGGATACCCATGTTGGCTCCCACATGTTCCACGATGATCTCATCGGATGAACCACGATGTCAAGGACTCAATCAATCCCGTATACAATTCCCTTTGTCTAGCGGTATTGTACTTGCCCGAGATTCGATCGTCGGTATCCCGATACCTTGTTCATCGTTTCCGGCAAGTCTCTTTACTCGTTCCGTAACACATCATCCCATGATCAACCCCTTGGTCACATTGTGCACATTACGATGATGTCCTACCGAGTGGGCCCAGAGATACCTCTCCGTCACACGGAGTGACAAATCCAGCCTCGATTCGTGCCAACCCAATGCAGACACTTTCGGAGATACCGTAATGCACCTTTATAGTCACCCGATTACGTTGTGGACGTTTGGTACACCCAAAGCATTCCTACGGTATCCGGAGTTGCACAATCTCATGGTCTGAGGAAAAGATACTTGACATTAGAAAAGCTTTAGCATACGAACTACGATCCTTGTGCTAGGCTTAGGATTGGGTCTTGTCCATCACATCATTCTCCTAATGATGTGATCCCGTTATCAACGACATCCAATGTCCATGGTCGTGAAACCGTAACCATCTATTGATCAACGAGCTAGCCAATAGAGGCTTGCTAGGGACATGGTGTTGTCTATGTATCCACACATGTATTTGAGTTTCCTATCAATACAATTATAGCATGGATAATAAACGATTATCATGAACAAGGAAATATAATAATAATAACTAATTTATTATTGCCTCTAGGGCATATTTCCAACAGTCTCCCACTTGCACTAGAGTCAATAATCTAGGTCACATCGTCATGTGATTAACAACGATAGGTCACATCGCCATGTGACCAACACCCAAAGAGTTTACTAGTGTCTCAGAACTAGTTCACATCATCATGTGATTTAGACTCAATGAGTTCTGAGGTTTGATCATGTTTTGCCTGTGAGAGAGGTTTTAGTCAACGGGTCTGAACCTTTAAGATCCGTGTGTACTTCGCAATTCTCTATGTCATATTGTAAATGTTGCTTCCACGCTCCACTTGGATCTATTCCAAATGGTTGCTCCACTATACGTATCCGGTTTGCTACTCGAGTCACTTTCGGATAGGTGTTAAAGCTTGCATCGACGTAACCCTTTACGCCGAACTCTTTATCACCTCCATAATCGAGAAACATGTCCTTATTTACTCCAAGGACAATTTTGACCGCTGTCCAATGATCCATTCTTGGATCATTCTTGTACCCCTTGACAGAATCATGGCAAGGCACACTTCGGTGCGGTACATAACATAGCATCTTGTAGAGCCTACGTCTGAAGCATAGGGGACGACCTTCGCCCTTTCTCTCTCTTCCGCCGTGGTCGAGCTTTAACTCTTAACTTCATACCTTACATCTCGTGCAAGAACTCCTTCTTTGATCGATCCATCTTGAACACCTTCAAGATCATGTCAAGGTATGTGCTCATTTGAAAGTATCATTTAGCGTTTCGATCTATCCTCATAGATCTTGATGCTCAATGTTTAAGTAGCTTAATCCAGGTTTCTATTGAAAACACTTTTCAAACATCCCTATATGCTTTCTAGAAATTCTACATCATTTCGATCATCAATATGTCAACAACATATTGTTATCGTAAATTCCATAGTGCTCCCACTCACTTCTTTGGAAATACAAGTTTCTCGTAAACTTTGTATAAACCCAAAATCTTTGATCATCTCATCAAAGCGTATATTCCATCTCCGAGATGCTTACTCCGGTCCTTAGAAAGGATCGCTGGAGCCAAGATACCTTTTAGCATCCTTAGGATCGACAAAACTTTCTCGATTGTATCACATACAACCTTTCCTTACTAAACCGATAAGGAAACTCGTTTTGACATCCATCCGCCAGATTTCATAAATGCAAATTATGCTAACATGATTCCGACGGACTTAAGCATCGCTACGGATGAGAAAATCTCATCGTAGTCAACTCTTTGAACTTGTGAAAAACTCTTCGCCACAAGTCGAGCTTCATAGACGGTGATATTACCGTCCACATCCGTCTTCTTCTTAAAGATCCATTCATCTCAATGGCTTGCCGATCATCGGGCAAGTCCACCAAAGTCTATGCTTTGTTCTGATACATGGATTCTATCTCGGATTTCATGGCTTCTAACCATTTGTCGGAATTTGGGCCCACCATCGCTTCTCCATAGCTCGTAGGTTCATTGTTGTCTAGCAACATGACCTTCAAGACAGGATCACCGCATTCACTCAAGCAAAGACGTCCTTGTCGCCCCACGAGGTTCGGTAGTGACTTGATCCGAAACTTCATGATTACTATCATAAGCTTCTACTTCAATTGGTGTAGGTGCCACGAACAACTTCGTGCCTGCTACACACTAGTTGAAGTCACGGTTCAATAACCTCATCAAGTCTCCACCATCCTCCCACTCAACTTTTCGAGACGAACTTTTCCTCGAGAAAGGACCCGATTCAAGAAACAATCCCTATTGCTTTCGGATCTGAATTAGGAGGTATACCCAACTGTTTTTGGGTGTCCTATGAAGATGCATTTTATCCGCTTTGGGTTCGAGCTTATCAACCTGAAACTTTTCCACATAAGCGTCGCAGCCCCAAACCTTTAAGAAATGACAGCTTAGGTTTCTCTAAACCATAGTTCATACGTGTCATCTCAACGGAATTACGTGGTACCCTATTAAAGTGAGTGCGGTTGTCTCTAATGCCTAACCCATGAACGATAGTGGTAATTCGATAGGAGACATCATGGTACGCACCATATCCAATAGGGTGCAACTATGATGTTCGGACACACCATCACACTATGGTGTTCCGTGGTATTAATCGTGAAACAATTTGCACAATGTCTTAATTGTGTGCCAAAACTCAGAACTCGGATATTCATCTCTATGATCATATCATAGACATTCTATCCTCTTGTCACGAAGATCTTAAACTTCACTCTGAAATTACTTGAACCATTCAATAATTCAGATTTGTGTTTCATCAAGTAAATATACTCAACATCTACTCGAATAATCTGTGAAGAACATAACGATATTCACTGCATGCCTCAAAGACTCATTGGACCGCACACATCAAAATGTGTTACTTCTAACAAGTTGCTTTCTTGTTCCATCTTATCAAACCGAGGCTTTTCACCATCTTGCCCATGTGGTATGTTTTGCATATCGCAAGTGATTCAAAATCAAGTGAGTCCAAACGATCCATCTGCATGGAGTTTCTTCATGCGTATACACCAATAGACATGGTTCACATGTCTCAAACCTTTCAAAACGAGTGAGTCCAAAGATCCATCAACATGGAGCTTCTTCATGCGTTTATACCAATATGACTCAAATAGCAAAGGCCACAAGCAGTGGTACTATCATTACTATCTTATATCTTTTGGCATGAAAATGTGTATCACTACGATCGAGATTCAATAAACCATTTCTTTAGGTGCAAGACCATTGAAGGTATTATTCAAATAAATAGAGTAACCATTATTCTCCTTAAATGAATAACCGTGTGCGATAGACATAATCCAATCATGTATATGCTCAACGCATAAACACCAAATAACAATTATTTAGGTTTAACACCAATCTCGATGGTAGAGGGAGCGGGCGATGCTTGATCACATCAACCTTGGAAACACTTCCAACACATATCGTCACTCACCTTTAGCTAGTCTCCGCTTATTCCGTAGCCTTTTATTTCGAGTTACTAACACTTAGCAACCGAACCGGTATCTTAATACCCTGGTGCTACTAGGAGTACTAGTAAAGTACACATTAACATAATGTATATCCAATATACTTCTATCGACCTTGCCAGCCTTCTTATCTACCAAGTATCTAGGGTAATGCTGCTCCAAAGTGGCTGTTCCCTTATTACGTAAGCACTTAGTCTCGGGTTTGGGTTCAACCTTGGGTTTCTTCACTAGAGCAAAGAATTGATTTGTCGCTTCATGAAGTATCCCTTCTTGCCCTTGCCCTTCTTGAAACTAGTGGTTTCACCAACCATAAACAATTGATGCTAATTCTTGACTTCTGCTTACGTGATGACAAACAACGCGAATACCTCAAGGGATCAATAAATCTATCCCAGATATGTTATAGTTCATCACGAAGCACTAGAAGCTTGGTGGTAGTGACTTTGGAGAAACATCACTTTCTCATCCGGAAGATCAACTCCCACTCGATTCAAGTGATTGTTGCACTCGGACAATCTGAGCACAAGCTCAACGATTGAGCTTTTCTCCCTTAGTTTGTAGGCTAAGAAAATCGTGGAGGTCTTATACCTTTTGACGTGGGCACGAGCTTGAAATCCCAATTTCAGCCCTCAAACATCTCATATGTTCCGCGACGCTTCAAAACGCCTTTGGTGCCTCAACTCTAAACCGCTTAACTAAACTATCATGTAGTTATCAAAACGTGTATGTCCGATGTTTGCAACATCCACAGACGACGCTTGGGGTTCAAAGACACCGAGCGGTGCATTAAGGACATAAGCTATTTATCGTCCGCATAAACGCCATCACAACTTTCAACTATATTTTCTCTAGGAACATATCTAAACAAAGGAACTAAAGCGCGAGCTATTTACATAATTTGCAAAAGGTCTTTTGACTATGTTCAAGATAATTAAGTTCATCTTATGAACTCCCACTCGAATAGACATCCCTCCGTCATCTAAGTGATTACATGATCCGAGTCAACTAAGCCGTGTCCGATCATCACGTGAGACGGACTAGTCAACATCGGTGAACATCTTCATGTTGATCGATTCTACTATACGACTCATGCTCGACCTTTTCGGTCTCTGTGTTCCCGAGGCCATGTCTGTACATGCTAGGCTCGTCAAGTTAACCCCAAGTGTTTTTGCTGTAAATCTGTCTTACACCCGTTGTATGTGAACGTAAGAATCCATCACACCCGATCATCACATGGTGCTTAGAAGCGAACCCAGAAAGCAACGGTGCACAGTGGGAGAACACTTCTTGAAATTTGTAAGGGATCATCTTATTTACTACCGCTGTTCTAAGTAAACAAGATGCATAAACATAATAAACATCACATGCAATTATATAGTAGTGACATGATATGGCCAATATCATATTGCTCCTTTTGATCTCCATCTTCGGGGCTCCATGATCATTATTGTCACCGGCATGACACCATGATCTCCATCATCGTGTCTCCATGAAGTTGTCTCGCCAACTTATTACTTCTACTACTATGGCTACCGTTAGCAATAAAGTAAAGTAATTACATGGCGTTGTTCAATGACACGCAGGTCATACAATAAATAAAGACAACTCCTATGGCTCGCCGGTTGTCATACTCATCGACATGCAAGTCGTGAATCACATACAAGAACATGATCAATCTCATACATCACATATCATTCATCACATTCTTCTTGGCCATATCACATCACATAGCATACCCTCGCAAAAACAAGTTAGACGCCCTCTAATTGTTGTTGCATGTTTTACGTGGCTGCTATGGGTTTCTAGCAAGAACGCTTCTTACCTACGCAAAACCACAACGTGATATGCCAATTGCTATTTACCCTTCATAAGGACCCTTTTCATCGAATCCGTTCCGACTAAAGTGGGAGAGACTGCACCCGCTTATGCCACCTTATGCACCAAGTGCATGTCGGTCAGTGGAACCTGTCTCACGTAAGAGTACGTAAGGTCGGTCCGGCCGCTTCATCCCACAATACCGTCAAACAAGATTGGACTAGTAACGGTAAGCATATTGAACATTATCAACGCCCACAACTACTTTGTGTTCTACTCGTGCAAAGAATCTATGCAATAGACCTAGCTCGATACCACTGCTGGGGGAACGAAAGAAATTCAAAATTTTCCCACGTGTCACCAAGATCTATCTATGGAGAAACTAGCAACGAGGGAAGGAGAGTGCATCTACATACCCTTGTAGATCGCTAAGCGGAAGCGTTCATGAGAACGGGGTTGAAGGAGTCGTACTGTCGTGATCCAAATCACCGGAGATCCTAGTGCCGAATCGGACGGCACCTCCGCGTTCAACACACGTGACAGCCCGGTGACGCCTCCTGTGCCTTGATCTAGCAAGGAGAGAGGGAGAGGTTGAGGAAGACACCATCCAACAAAGCAACACAACGGCATGGTGGTGATGGAGGAGCGTGGCAATCCCAAGCAGGCTTCGCCAAGCACCATGGGAGAGGAGGAGGAGGAGAGGCAGGGCTGCACCAAGAGGGAGAGAACTCATGTGTGTTGGGCAGCCCAAAACCTCAAGTATATATAGGGGAAAGAGGGCTGCGCCCCTTTAGGGTTTCCCACCCCAAGGGTGCGGCCAGCCCTAGATGGGACTTGGGGGCGGCTAAGAGGGGAGGAGTGCCTCCCAAGTCAAGTGGAGGCCCTCCCTTAGGGTTTCCCCTTCCCATGCGCATGGGCCTTGGGGGCTGGTGCCCTTGGCCCATTATGGCTAGGGCGCCCCCTCACAGCCCATGCTACTGTATTGGACGTGGTGGAACAATTTCCGGACCTCCGGACCCCTCCGAATCCTCCGAACCTTCCGAAGCTTCCCGATACAATACCGAAAAAACCCGAACTTTTCCTAACCCGAACAACAACTTTCCATATATAAATCTTTACCTCCCGACCATTCCGAACTCCTCGTGACATCCGGATCTCATCCGGACTCAACAACATTCGGTAACCACATACAAACTTCCTTTATAACCCTAGCGCCATCGAACCTTAAGTGTGTAGACCCTACGGGTTCAGAACCATGCGCATATGACCGAGACGCTTCTCCGGTCAATAACCAACAGCGGGATCTGGATACCCATGTTGGCTCCCACATGTTCCACGATGATCTCATCGGATGAACCACGATGTCAAGGACTCAATCAATCCCGTATACAATTCCCTTTGTCTAGCGGTATTGTACTTGCCCGAGATTCGATCGCCGGTATGCCGATACCTTGTTCAATCTCGCTTCCGCAAGTCTCTTTACTTGTTCCAGAACACATCATCCCATGATCAACCCCTTGGTCACATTGTGCACATTACGATGATGTCCTACCGAAAGTGGGCCCAGAGATACCTCTCCGTCACACGGAGTGACAAATCCCAGTCTCGATTCGTACAACCCAATGTACACTTTCGGAGATACCGTAATGCACCTTTATAGTCACCCGATTACGCCAGGACGCTTTGGTACACCCAAAGCATTCCTACGGTATCCGGAGTTGCACAATCTCATGGTCTAAGGAAAAGATACTTGACATTAGAAAAGCTTTAGCATACGAACTACGCATCCTTGTGCTAGGCTTAGGATTGGGTCTTGTCCATCACATCATTCTCCTAATGATGTGATCCCGTTATCAACGACATCCAATGTCCATGGTCGTGAAACCGTAACCATCTATTGATCAACGAGCTAGCCAATAGAGGCTTGCTAGGGACATGGTGTTGTCTATGTATCCACACATGTATTTGAGTTTCCTATCAATACAATTATAGCATGGATAATAAACGATTATCATGAACAAGGAAATATAATAATAATAACTAATTTATTATTGCCTCTAGGGCATATTTCCAACAGTCTCCCACTTGCACTAGAGTCAATAATCTAGTTCACATCGTCATGTGATTAACATCGATAGGTCACATCGCCATGTGACCAACACCCAAAGAGTTTACTAGTGTCTCAGAACTAGTTCACATCATCATGTGATTTAGACTCAATGAGTTCCGAGGTTTGATCATGTTTTGCCTGTGAGAGAGGTTTTAGTCAACGGGTCTGAACCTTTAAGATCCGTGTGTACTTCGCAATTCTCTATGTCATATTGTAAATGTTGATTCCACGCTACACTTGGATCTATTCCAAATGGTTGCTCCACTATACGTGATCCGGTTTGCTACTCGAGTCACTCGATAGGTGTTAAAGCTTGCATCGACGTAACCCTTTACGCCGAACTCTTTATCACCTCCATAATCGAGAAACATGTCCTTATTTACTCCAAGGACAATTTTGACAGATGTCCAATGATCCATTCCTGGATCATTCTTGTACCCCTTGACCGACTCATGGCAAGGCACACTTCCTAAGCGGTACATAACATAGCATACTGTAGAGCCTACGTCTATAGCATAGGGGACGACCTTCGTCCTTTCTCTCTCTTCTGCCGTGGTCGAGCTTTAACTCTTAACTTCATACCTTACATCTCAGGCAAGAACTCCTTCTTTGACTGATCCATCTTGAACACCTTCAAGATCATGTCAAGGTATGTGCTCATTTGAAAGTATCATTTAGCGTTTTCGATCTATCCTCATAGATCTTGATGCTCAATGTTTAAGTAGCTTAATCCAGGTTTCTATTGAAAAACACTTTTCAAACATCCCTATATGCTTTCTAGAAATTCTACATCATTTCTGATCATCAATATGTCAACAACATATTGTTATCAGAAATTCCATAGTGCTCCCACTCACTTCTTTGGAAATACAAGTTTCTCGTAAACTTTGTATAAACCCAAAATCTTTGATCATCTCATCAAAGCGTATATTCCATCTCCGAGATGCTTACTCCAAATTCTTAGAAAGGATCGCTGGAGCCAAAGCATACCTTTTTAGCATCCTTAGGATCGACAAAACGTTTCTGATTGTATCACATACAACCTTTCCTTACGAAAACTGATAAGGAAACTCGTTTTGACATCCATCTGCCAGATTTCATAAATGCAGCTTATGCTAACATGATTCCGACGGACTTATATAATCTACACTAATGTAACCATAAATATACTTACAAGAACAATGCAGAGCTAAAAAAACATTGGCATTGGATATATTCTACACTAATGTAACCATTCATACAGATCAGATAATTTGGAGCGAACAATTGATAAGCAAGCTATCATGCATACTGCTGTCACATAATGAACCGGGTATGTATGCAAGTACAAAGGATACAGACAACAGTACTAACAAGAGCAAAGCAGCGGGCAGCATATTTGAGATATCCTGTCGTTCTTTTCAAACCGAATTCTTCTTCAAGCAGATTTCGCAAAAAGATCCGTAAGGCACATGCGGAAAAGTAGAAGTTCAAATTGTCATGTGATTTCATAGACAATACCTCATCCCGAACGAGACCAAAGGTGCATAACAAGGTTTTTCCATTCAATGTCTTCTAAATTTAGCACAGAGACTTCACCGAAATTCGCTTATAGACTTGCCACCAAAGTGTGATTTCCTCAGTAACACCGACATCGCTGCAATGCTTCCTTGAAAAGCACAAGCAAGCTTTGCTCTTCATGACTATCCAGATTGACCCTCGCCTAGTTATAACAATGTAATGTAAATCATTGATGTGTTCAATCAGCAGAAAACAGGAAAATAATAACCATGAATAATAGCACTTACACGTAAGTTGGACAGGAAGATGTGAAAATGATGTTTGTCTTCACAATAATCTTCCCATGATGGGAATATATGCACATAGTCCTTAACAACATTGAAAGCATTGTCTTTTAAACTGGGAATAAATGGAATGGGGTTCCAATTTGCAGGAATTGGCCGTCTCTGCAGTTGGGATAGGTCTTCGGCCGGTGGACTTGTCAGCATTTTTGTCGGAGTGGGATTTTTCGTGGT
This sequence comes from Aegilops bicornis, assembly GCA_021605145.1. Classification (NCBI taxonomy): domain Eukaryota; kingdom Viridiplantae; phylum Streptophyta; class Magnoliopsida; order Poales; family Poaceae; genus Aegilops; species Aegilops bicornis. The sequence goes on along the minus strand of CM038670.1, from coordinate 295,100,141 downwards.
ACACCGGTGCTATGGCAAATGAAATCGGTATACCTTTTGCTGGAGTGCAGGTCCTGTATGGTGGGGCTAGTGGTGTGGCCGGTGAAGTATGGGTACAGTCTGCTGGAGTCGGTCCTACGTATTGTGTCACTGGTTGTACAGCCAATATAAGTGGGGTGCTATCTGATTTCTCCAAGACCACCACGCTTTTCAAGGACTTTGCTGGTGCTCCTTCGTGTTCGGCAATCACCCTCTTCCTTTTTGATGTCCGATGCACATGAACAACATTTGAGTGAAAAACATGGTATGATGACGGATGGAATATGTATTGATAATGGATGGGCATGGCATCTCGACATATATGATGAGTAAACTAAGCAGATGGCGGTGCAACAAAGTAGAAGAAATGCAAGACAACATATGCAAGATACCTGCAATCAATAAAACATTGCCAAATTAGAACAGGCACCTTGTGGGTGAACAGGACATGCCATCTGCCTTTGACTCCTCGAGGTTAGAATAGTCATTAGGATCATATTCTGAACAAGAGTCAACAGGTGGGGAGCGTATGAGTTTCATTGCATCCGAATGGAACTCAATGCCTTGGTGCCAATTTTGTAAGTCATTGCAAGTTGTTTAGCTTCAAGAGTGGATCGCTGCTAGTGCGACACAAAGCAACTACACGGATCATAGTGCGATATCACGGAAAAGCTTACGATCAGAGTAAAATCAGCAAAGTGGAACTTGCGGAATATATGTGCTAGTATTGCTGAATGCGGCTAGAAAGGCTTCGATACCAGCTCTCTTCAAGTGAAGGTGCGGCATCATAATATCGTTGTAACTCTCAAAGGCGACATAGCTCTGTGCATTTCCTTGTTATTCTTATAGGATTCAAGTGGGCAGGCCACTACAAATCCTATTCCTATGTTTACAAGATCCTACTGAATCAAAGAGGCTCAAAGTGTCCATCACAACCGATCAGATAGACCTCTACACCGAAAATGTCCTCGCTCATCTTCAAGACAAGGAACATATCAGATTACTAGCATATTCTTCTGCTCCAAAATATAAGTCTTGGTAGAGATTTCCACTATGGATCACATACAGATGTATCCAGATACATTTTAGAGTGTAGATTCACTCATTTTGCTCCATATGTAGTCCATGGTGGAACTATACAAAAACTTGTATTTAGGAACGGAGAGAGTACATATTAAAGAAGAATGGAAGAGGAACATGGTAAAGAAGAGTAAGCAGATTTTGGATAATAAAATGTTGGTTGCGCAGAGCCCACACAAGATGAACCAAAGCGCATTAAGAATGCAACTCCTAGCTGTCTCTCGACCATTTCAGGCGGTTGGATGAAGATCCTATGTCTCCTAACCCTTCTTCTTCCTCGTCTCTTAATTCTTCCCATACAACACCTTGCACGGGCCGGGCCGGACTACCAGCCCCACCGCCTGTGTTCCTCCACCACCCCACCCCCACCCGCCTCGAGTTTTCTTCGTTTCGGCGAGGCCCCACAACCACCCGAGCCCTTGGATTGCACCGTGAACTCCGGCGAGCTCTGAAAAATCGATGACCCAATTTTGAAATTTAGTCTCATCGTGATTTAACTAGTGTGGAATATAAAAGGGAAAACCATAAGCATTGGGAGTATAGTGTTGAGCGTGCCATGGCGGATCTGAAGGTGCAAACCGGACAAAGGCAACTTCGCAACCAAGACAAGAAATCGAGTAAAGCGGTGGCGATCTATTTTCTTGCTGCGATAAATAAGTTGAGCAGATACGAAAGAGTACCGCCTCTGGTGCGGCGCCGTGTATGCATCTGCTGAGAATTTGACGGTGCTGCGGTAGCGATGGCTGTCGGCAGTGTGGAAGTAGCTCTAGGAGGGTAGACTGTGGCGGCGGGGCACGGTGGACGAGACGGTCGTAGGAGCGGCGCCGGCAAGGTGGACGACGGCAGGGATGAAGCGAGAGGACGGGATGCAAGGATCCCGGTCCGAAGGCGTGGATGTGAGAGGTCGACCTCTTGTAATGGACGACGGCGTCGGGGTATCAGCTCCGGCATGGTGGAGGAGGACGTCGGTGGATGGGGTGACAGACGGCAGCGAACGGAGGAGGGTGGGGTGGAGAGGGTGTTTTGGCGCCCATGAAGTACGAATGGGGAAAAGGGAGGTAGAGAGGAAGGGGGGAACCATGTATTCAGGGCGCACTTGTCTCAAATGCGAGGAAATTTACAAACTTAGACCCCGTTTCAGATTTCTACTACATCACAACAACATTAATCGGTTGGGGATAGGACGGTAATCTCGCATACACCAAATATTTGCCGACGAGAGTTTGTTTTTGGCGCCCACCGTGTATGAATATGAATCGGGGAGGAGTCGATTTCGGCCGAGGGCACACTGTGTTTTGGCGCCCACGGTGTATGAATCTGGGTGAGAGGCGGTTACGTCACGTTTGGGTGAAATTACAAACCTACCCCTATCGAAACCTATAGAAATCCAGCAGATAGGCTTTGCGTGGCAGGGATAGGCGAGTGATTTCCATCTCGCAGATTTTGGTTTCAAGGGTTATCGCGATTTTCCCCGCTTCGTTCAAATTTTGCATAGTGCATGTTTGCCGTGCCAACTCAATTCAATCCCGCTTGTATTCTACTATTTTTTCAAGGGATCCATTTTCAATTGGAATTACATTCTATATACCTCATTTTTTATATATAATTTCAAAAGCACAACAAAAAATTCTGCTCCTTTATATGTATAATATGATTTACAAATACAACGATCTCGAAATATTAAGGTTGAATTCGAAAAAAATTAACCAAATTATGTTCTACTAAAATGTATGGATCAAGAATATCTACATATTAAATAACATAGATGTGCATGAATTCATATGAGTATGCATGTTTGATAGATCAATTTTGGTTCGAGTATGGATTACATGTATCATCATCTCAATTCAAATATTTGAATCCTTTTTTGGTTCACTCCTTTCACGCCCATCTCTCTCGCATGCATGCTCCTTCGTAGCTATCACTCTCTTTTCTCCAGCTCACCAAGACGCTCACTTCATGTTTCTCCTATCCTCGCAAACATGGTCTCTCGACGCCTCCCTTGAGAAGTGTCACACTCTCCCTATCATTATACATTGCACGGTTTTCATTATCTCTCACGTCTCTCACTGTTCTCTCGTATCACCTTGCACCTAAGCTTTCTTTGTCACCGCCACACACACAGTCTCTACTGCCTTTCACTTTGTCTTTCTCTCTATGGGATTCTCTCACACACCCTATATGTCTCTACATATGACTCATACCACTAAAATTACTCTCTCTCTCCTGTAGACACAACATTTGTTGCGGTCTCCTTTTCGTCTCCATCCCAGACTGACATTATTCATTCATTTACCGATCAGACAACCCCGACTACCGTCTCCTCTCTCTCTCTCTCTCACAAACACACACACACACACACACACACACATAACTCCTGCTTCCACTCCCCTTCCCGACTACCGTCTCTCCCTCACACACACAAAACTCTCGCTTTCGCACCCCGACTCGTATTTCTCTCACAAACATTTAGCGACTGGCTAGCCTCTAGATAGGTTTATACACCCGCAAACTCGTGCTTCCACCATCGCATACATGTCTCTCTCCCGCTCCTTGTATCTATGTAGCTTTTTCTTCCCTTCTTGAGGCACGCCCTCTCGGTCATGCACACACACACTATCGCCTCATTTTAAGCTGATACCTATCACACACACGCTACTTGTGTCTTTGTCACACATGCACTCCGGCCTCCTCCACTCTCCCTCTCTCTCACACACACATGGGCTCTTTGCAACAACTAGCAAGATGCCCATGCGTTGCACGGAACATCAAGATGCATTTGTATGAGTAGTTTATCTTGTGGGGGAAAAGGATGAACGATGGAAGGCCTTATTTGCAAATGTGGAGAGTGGTGTGGGTATCTTTTTGAATAATTGCCATAGTTTCCTTCCTATCCATCGATATAGATCGGATGGCCTATATTGCAGGATGGCGTGCACACCGATCATCATCGACAATGCTTTTATAAGAATAGGGATAAAAAATAGAGTTGGTGATGATGGTGGGCCCGCCATCCTGCAATGTAGGTCATCCGATTTATATCTCGACGGATAGGAAGGAAAATATGGCAATTTACCCAAGACTCTTCACCACATTTGTAGATAAGGCCTTCCCTCGTTCATCCTTTTCTCCTACAAGATCTTGATGTTCCGTGCAACGCACGGGCATCTTGCTAGTAAGAGTAGAAATTAGACATATACCACTTCTCGAATCTTGAAACCAACAACATTCCTCCCTTATATCATCAAAACTTCCAAAGGAATATATTTTGGGTGAAACATAACATATTTTTAGTGATATACGTATTTCAAAACTAGACTTTTTTTCTATCAAATCGGTGAATATGTATTAATCTACTTTGATCGTGTGGCAACGCATTGGCACATTGCTAGTAGTTATTATAATTTTTTGGACACCAGACAAACGGTGGAGTACATATACAAAGAGAAGAGGCGCATGCACGCAGTCGGCCTCTCACTGTCTCGCACACATGAGTGTTACGTAAAGGCGACATTAACAAATAAACCCTAAAACCCTAGGCGCACAATTGCTGCATTCGCGGGTACCTGCACGTGGTGGAGCACCTTTGTAGGAGTTGATGGTCGGGACCACAGGTGAACGACTTGGAGCGCGGTGGCTCGCCAGTTGCCACAGATCGAGTAGCAACATTTAAAATATCGATTTTAGCGGGGTTAAGAGTTTCGATTTTCAATGGCACGTTATAAGTAGTAAGTAGTTTTTAGAACGATTGGTATGGAGCGAAAATGGAATTCATAGTACTACATACCTCCTTGGCATATGGTTGTATGGGTTTATGTTGCGAGATGTTGAACCCTGGTAGTTCTAGGGCAAATACTATGGTTTAGATTTAGATGCTGGTTTTCAGTAATCGGAAGGGGAAACCCTTCTTTGATTAAAAAACTACTACCTCCATTCTGGTTTACTAGTCCCCATCGTACTTTGGGTCAAAGTTTGTCCACGAATTTTACTTGTAAAATGTGAATGGAAAACGAGATTTTGTTATACCCAAACAAAAAAGGACTAGAGGGAGTGATTGCTCTGACACGGACGCGACCTCTCATAGCGCAGCCATTGAATCAAGGCCCGCCAAGAGGGTCGCACTTCGCTGCAGTTCCGGTGAGCACGCCTCCTCGCCAGCAACCAGCTTAAGAGTGCTCACCGCCTTCATTGAATCCAAGGCGTGTCTTGGCAACACGCCCTTCCACGAGCCGATGTGCATTTTAGAACAGAAAACATGACTAAAATATACGGGTAATAAATTTACGCATGGTCTTGAATTGTTGTGCTCTCACTGGTAGCATGAACTATTAGAGGTTTTTCTTTATTTATAACACTCCACACATTTTTTTGGATTTGAAGTTAATCATGGTTGTGGACATTATCTATGAATGTGCAGATATCTGTGAACAAGAGTTTGATGTGGAATTCGAACTTGGAATGTCGGGCTTGCGCGTGAACTATACCATGTCCAATGCTTCGCCTATTATTGTTTGGAAAGTAATTGCTGTTATTACATGACCAAAAACATTTTGTGCCACATCAAGAGATGCACAGACATCACAACAGTGCATGCCGACGGATAAACATTTGAACCTAGCTATTATGAAGGAAATTTTGTATTGACAACAGTTTTAGGTAGCAGGAGACGCCTAGCCCGCTCTGCCTCTGCTAGCTTATTTCTCGCTTCTTCCATCTCTTATTTGGCTTGGGTGAAGAGAGCATCCGATTGCTCTTTTCGCTTCTTCAGAACTCAGCTACATTCTCAAGGGCTGTTGCACGCTTTCTTTCAGCCTTTACTAATGCCACGAGGACACGAACAGTGACGACTCCACCGGCTTGTCTCAGAATCCAGATCATCTCGGGAATTTGCACCTTGTGTCTAATCCAAAGATCATTAGGGAACCGCACCTTGTGTGTAATCCAGCCTCATTTTGGAAACATGATCTCGAGGTTGACCATACTTCCCTCCTTGCAGGGACTGCATCCTGACATGAAGTTACTTCTTTTTTAGATCAATACTCAGAGAAACCTAGATCAATTTAGTAGAAGCCAGATAAATTTAACTCGGAGAAGTGAATTCAAAAGGAAAAGAAATATAAAAACAAACTACAAGGTGAGAACACCCACTTCCTACATCAAGTTAAAAACGAAAGCATTGGGACGATTAAGACTCTTCTTATTACACATCGAAGAACACCACGCTTAAGAGAAACAGAAACTACACCATATACACATCGAAGAACACGAGGCTAAACGGAAGTAATTGAAAGGGTGTTACTTACCAAAGCTTGTTTTACAGGTTCGGTGCAGCTCCTATTTAACTTGCCACGCTCCTTGAAGATGTCCCGAATATCTCGTGTTTGGTCTTCATTGCTCCTCTGCATGTTCACACTCGTGGTTTTAAAATCTCAACATGGCAAGAAAAATACTACTAGTAATACTCGCGCATCTTGTGGGCAACATTAAAGCACTTTGCGCCATGTCGAGCATCTCCAATGTAATCAAGAACGCTAGCGCTTTTAAAAAAGCGCCATGCTGAGATCGAGAAGTAGATACTAGAGAGTAGAGGATAGTTCTCAACATAGATAGATAAAAAAAGATAATTCAACTACTCCTCGTCGTCCGACTCCTCCTCGGTGATGTCCTCCTCCGACGTCTGAATGTAGGCGTGAAGATACCAATCGCGTCGGATTCCCAGGGCAACGCTGCTCCTAGCCTCATATTGAATTGAGCGTCCGCTTTTCGCCTACGCTTGTCCTCGCGATAGGCGGCTCGCTCCGCCCTCCTCTTATCCCTCTCCGCCCTCCTTTGCGCGTAGAACTCGCGCTCGTTGATGATGATGTCCTGCGGGAAGTGTTGGCGCCACAACGCCATGGCTTCCTCGTCCATCTCGGTGATGCGAGGCGGTGCTCCCGCCTCCGGTTGTCACGACGATCCTCGTCGGTGCTAAGCTGCGGCAGAGGTACGAGCTCCTGCGCCCGCTCCTGCGTCGGCACGTTGGGGAAGTTCAATGTTCTATGAGGCCACCGGAGGCGCCACGCCGCCGCGTCGTACGCGTGGGCGGCCTCGTTGGTGGTGTCGAAATTGCCGAGCCCGAGGCGCATCCCGCGGAACTGGATCTCGTAGGAGAAGCCGCCGGAGGGGCGTGCGCGGACGCAGCGGTATCCCCAAGTTTCCCGGCGACGCGGCGGCATGGTGGCGCGGCGGCGGCAAGGCGAAAAAGAGCGGGGATAGAGCGGTGGCGAGGCACAGAGCGGTGGCAAGGCACAGAGCGGTGGAGGGCGTTGATTTTATAAATCGTGCGGACGCCCGCAAGGCCAAAACTAGCGCACGCCCGACCGCTTTTTCCCGCGCGCGCGATCCTTTCCCGATGTCTCTGCTATCTCTACTCTCTTCTCTACGGTTATATTTATTTTATATTTAATATTTATCTCTACTTCCTTTACTTTCTACTTTTTTTCTCTATACTTTTTTTTCTTGCAATATAGGCCGTCCGATTTATATCTGACAGATAGGAAGGAAACAAATGGGAATTTTGCAGAAAGATACACATACCCCTCCTCAGATTTGCAAATAAGGCCTTCCCTCGTTCATCCTTTTCTCCCACAAGATAAACTACTCATACAAATGCATCTTGATGCGTGCAATGCATGGGCATCTTGCTAGTTCTAGAAACCTTTCCATCATTTGCCACACTACAGGTTGCAGATGAAAAACCTACCCAAGCACAGCGCGATACAGGAGCGACACACAATTACCAACTGATATTCTGTTGGACAATGGAGGCTATAACCAATTACTTTTATGGGAACAATAGCACCCAGGAAAATTGAAGGGTAGGTATGAACAAAATTGGAACTGCACATTTACTGCTAAGTGATTCAATACACACATTAACAATCGAGGAGGAGAACGATGGTCGCGGCGGCCTCTGTGGAGTCATGGTCGGCAACGGAGTCGGTTCATTGTCCACGACGGTGGTACTTCTCTTAGCGCCGGCTTCCGGAAGCAGATCCGAGACCATGGAAGACGATGCCGGGAAGAGGCTCCGTCTCACGACGACGACGGTGGACTGCTCCAAGGCGGCGTCTGAGGTCGCCGATGAGGCAGATGCAACTGCGGTGGACGAAAAGTGCGCCGATGTAAAGGGGAGGAGCACGAAGGCTGTGGTGCCGTGGAGAAGTCTATTTTGCGGTGGGGATAGAAAATGTGGAGTATTCAGGTGTACTACTCTGGGTGCCGGGGTGGGGTTGGCTGGGTAGGGTGAACCTGAAGTTACGAAAATAGCCCCCTACCAAGCGTCGTCCGTAGGCCTGTTCCGAAGGCTATGATGGTAACTTCCCACTGCTCGAATCAGGGTCGCGGGAGATTTTCCCGCCGACCTCAAAATTTTGTGACACTGGACTCACCGTGTGGCGTGTTAAGTTATTCGGCTAAGCAACTAGCGAGTAGTAGTAGTAAACTCTGCATATTAGGTTTGACCGAAGTCAAACTTCCTAAAGTTTGACCAAGTTTATATAAAAATATAAACATTTACCATAACAAATATGTATGATGTGGAAGTACATTCAATAATGAATCTAATGATATTTATGTGTTATTGTATATGTTAATATTTTTGTTATAAGCTTTCTGAGAGTTTACAAAACTTGACTTTGACCAATGCTAATACGCGGACTTAAATAAAAACGGAGGGAGCACACATTTGTTTTCTTAGTTTGTAATGAACTAATCATTTGTTGAAATTGTGAAATAAATATATTAGGCTATTGACTTCGAATGTAATGGTCTATACAATTCAATAGTTACAATCATTGTCGAATCCCAAGATGTATACAAGGTCTATAGTACTTCACAACATGCTCAAACTCACATAATCCCAGTCAAATGAGAATCTAAATGCATTTCATAGTTATTACTTTGTAGGATGCAACAAAAACAACCAAAACTCTACATCAGCCATTATAGAAGCAACATTTTGACATATCCCATTGTGTGAATGAAACGTGCAGAGAGAGCTTTTGAAGATGGAGCAGATAGGGCGGGAAAGATTGTATGTATGTGGATGAGAGAGTAGGAGACAAACCTAACGAGACAGAGAGAGAGAGAGAGAGAGAGAGAGAGAGAGAGAGAGAGAGAGAGAGAAAGAGAGAGGAAGAAGTTAGGTCTGTGAGAAAGATGGAGACATGTAATATACGTGAGATGCGTGTGCATCCGGATTCTGTATACGTGGAAGGAGAAGAGACAACATGTTTGATGAGAGAGATGGAAAAACATGGACGAGAGGGGCCGGCTCTCTTGGGTTGAGGGATTGACATTTTTGTGCGGGGGAGAGAGGGATTGGTAATTTTGTGCACGAGAGCGAGCGCGGGCGGGGGCAGGAGTCAGTCAGCCGTCGTCACATCACCCTGCTTCCAAATGACCCCGCATTCTCTAGCGCGGTGTGGTCGCCGTCTTCGATCTGCTCGATGCCCTCTTTGAAGATTGAGGTGATGTGCATGTTGGGGTGCAAAGAAGGACAAGCAAGAGTGGTCGCCGTATAACCTTGGATGGGGATGAATTGTGTGCTCGGGGAGTGTGCGTGTGTGTTGTGCTGCGTGTGTGTGTGTGTGCGCGCGCGCGCGCGTGTGTGTGTGTGTGTCAGATATTGAGCGAAAACAAACCTATGGAGAGAAATGGGTATTCACAAAGAGATTGTGCGGGCCTTGAGGTGGGCAGGGGCCGAGTGAGGGTGTCAAAATGTGCGCGTTGATGCATGTGTTGCATGCGATCGTGCGAGGGACGGACAAATTGAGAGAGATGGTTGTTGTGTTACGGATGCTCCTCTCTCTCTCTCTCTCACACACACACACACACACACAAGTAAACTAGAAGACCGTACTCTCATGTATACACAACGTCCAAATCCAAATAAACACAAACTGGAGCTAAATTCAAATATATGGAAATATTGCAGCATCAAGAACTTTCCCAGGAAAAAAAACTTGAGTAATATTCGAGGATTGTTTTCACACACACAAAAAGGTTCGGTGGATGTCCTTCGAGCGTGATACGGTGACGCACCGTTCGATCGACCGTGCGGCCGCGGTTCACGCGCTTGCACATGATTCTGTATCGTGGCTGTGGTACTAACTTCAAAAAAATTTAATAAAAGCGCTGCCTAAGTCTAATGTTTACGTGTACTAGTACGGTTTTCTTTTAAGTTTGACCAAACTTATATAAAACTAATGTAAGCTCCCATATGCGCACTCATAAATATGCCGCCGCCGTTATAAGATGCCGGCGCTCACCGCCTGCCAACAATTTCTCGCCCATCACCGCCGTGTTGCCGTCATCCCCGTGCCATGAAGTCAAGGCTCGCCCACTCACGTCGTCTGCGGTCCCTCCTTGCCATGCCGCCGCTGCTCCAAGCACGCGAAAGCTGGTGGAGCCGCTGCCTATGCACGCAGCATACGAAGAGGAGGATGAGCGCGCGTGCTCAAAGACGCCGACGAGGAGGAACTAGCGTGTCATTGTCGTCTCACCGCTGCCGAGGAGGCGCGCATGGTGGCTGTCGCGGCGGAAGCTGGTCGCGCGCGCGTCGAGCCCGTAAACCGGATGCGGACGCGGAATCTACCTTCGAGACCTTGAATGCCACATGGATCCTGCAATATGAAGGAGCAATTTGGGTCAGTCGACTCATGTGAGTCGTTTGATGCAACATGGATGGCTAGAAGGGCTTCTTCCACCTCTTCTGCCGTCTTGTTCCTTCGCTCCGTCGAACTTCTTTCACAAATCGACTGACCCAAATTATACTACTAGTACGAACGTATTAAGTACAGTAGGAACACGAAGATACTTAAGCGAGAGTACCAACTGCAAGAAGAACAGTAGTAAGACATAGTACTAGTACTACTTCACGCATTTCAAAGAGTTCAAATAACAAGAAAGAACATAAACATAGTTCTGCTGGGGCCTCAAAGACAACACACCCTTGAAAGTAAACTAAGAAACTAGTCCACTTGACACTGCAGAGAGAACCAAAGATGAGCGACGACATCGCCACCTACCGAGTCCGAGTCCATGTCCTCGACTTCGTCCTCGTCCCTCTTCCTCTTCCTCTTCGACGACGCTTCTTTGCTTGAACCGGACAATGGGCTCTGCTTCTTCATCCAACCCATGTAGATATTTAAACAAAGGTAGGCATCCATTGCTGCGTACAGGATGTGATCTTCATGTAATGTCTTCGCCCATGCATGATGAAACTCGTGATGAGGTTTCTTCGCTTTAGCGTCTGAAGGATCAATCATGGCTGCTACTGTGGTCAGCATTGAAGGTTGAGAGGAGGACACCAGCTTGCCTTCCGGAGATCGAAGGGCTGGCCTACAAGGAGACCTATCCGACGCAAGACATCTCTGCTGCTCTTAAAGCCTACAGTAACGAATTTCACTCTTTTGTCCTTGAGGAAGTTCTTAAAATCCTGGCACTCAACGTCGGCATGGCATATGTGGTAGACTAAGCAAACGTTATGTACGCAAACCTGGATCACGGCGGGCTTCTTCCTCTCTTCTTCCTTTAGATCCTTCTCTCGTCCCAGGACTGTGGTGTACTGAACATCTAGCCCAAATGACCCACTCATCCGCTGAACTGTTGAACATGCGTAGGAAGCGAGCAAGCCATGCTTTCATCATCGCGATCCACGTGTGTAGATGATTTATGAACTAATCGCCGGTGATGGCTCTAACCTGGTACTCAGCCGCGACCATGGAGATTTGGGAGGCCATGGATTTTGGAGGAGGGTTAGGAGAAGTTGAACTGTTGTACCCCGCAAAAACTAGGAGCGAACTAATGTGAAAGGACGGAAGATCGGGAGCGAATCGTTGTGAGGTAGAAGACGGGACGAGTAGGGCGGCGAACGGCGTGGGGTTGCCGGGCTTGCCCGATGGATAAACGGCTGCAAGCCCCCAAAGAGTTCTCGAGAACTATGCGGGACCCACTAGATGTCATGTCTACTAGACCCATATCGTAGGGCCCGACAAAGATAGCTTCGCCGTCAAGACGCCATGCCGGCGCGTGGATGTAACTTCACTTAATTCCGCCAACCATCGCGCCTCCCATGACCTTTCGCCTCCCTCATGGCGGTCGCGCCCTTTGAGACTTCGACCGCTATAAATGAGCAATTTTTTGCCTACTCCACATGCATGATACTCCCTCCGTCCTTTTTACTCCCGCCAATCGCTTGCAAAGTGTTTGACCAAATATATACTTTTTTGAACACCACCTTATTTTAATTAACCAGCCACACCAAGACACTCATTCGATACAATATTCACCACATTGTATGCACGTTATTTACAAGAATACCATCTAATCTATTGTCAAAGCTATACTTAGCAATTAAGTGTGCCACCTTATTGGCCGAACGGCTAATCTTTGACAATTGAAGATTGTTGATCAACTTCGAGATGCTCAATGCTTTCATCTTCAGGTCACGCATAGCAGATCTGTCATAGTCCCCCGATGCAAGAGACGCTACCACAAAAGCGCAACCAGTCTCTAAAATTACAGGATTATGAAGAGAAATACCTATATAGAGACCGACAATGCAAGCCCTAAGCTCCGGTTCCTCCACGCTTTGACAGGCATCAATGAAATCCCACGACCAAATTTATACTAAAAATATCAATATCTACAATACTGATTATAATGAGTATAAGAACAACGTTTTATAATGAGTGTAAAAATATTGATTTGACATTGTGAATGTTGATACTCACTCCGTCTAGGTGAGTAAGTCATCTTAGGCTGTGCACCGTGACCAAGGAGGAGGGAAAACGAGAGACATTAATGTTTATTTGCTAATTAAATAGTATTGCATGCAATGAACTAACCAACGCATGTCATGTTTGATAGTCTCGTGTCATTAAAAGCATGCACACCCTCATCTCTTATTGGTTGATATGTCAAGAAACAAGAAACGAGGTAGAAGTTAATGCACCACGCCTACGTGTTTTGGGATTATTTGGTTTTCGTAAGATGACTTACACACCTAGCTATCAGAGTACCACTACATCCCTTCTAGTTTAAAGGGCTCGACTCAAAAATTTCACCTACTCTTAGCAAGATAGTAGAGGCGGTAGAATAGTTTTTGAAGTCTGCAAAAGTACTCAAGTAATGTTGTCGTTCTTCGCAAAAAAATGTGTTTACCAATGCATGCATGAACACTAGTTACTCTAACCCCCCCTCTCTTCTTTAATTCTTTGCCACATCAGCATGTTTGCTATTCCCGTGTGCATGATACCAGCTAAGATACCACCATTATGGCCAGCCTTAATCATCGCATGCAATAATTTAGTGCACCTTGAAATATGAACATGTGTGGGGCGTGTATGATTTTAATGACTTGAGACTATACCTAGCCCGACATGCAAGATGACTTATTATGCACCGTTCCCCATACCTGCAGGAAGCCCGTTCGTCTCCAAATCTTTTCCTCTAAATGTGTGGAAACAATATGCCTGCCAAGCTCTCCTTCTCCCTCCGGCGGTCCCACCACTCCACCCCGTGTGAAAAAATCTGCATGCATGACCCTCCTCCCCACGCCGTCCAATCCGTTGTGACCAGCAATATTTCCACCCCTTCGCTCCCCGTAATTTACTCCAACAAATATGCCCACGTAGCTTTTACTTAACTTCAGTGCATTGGGTCATCGACATACGGGCCTGACGATTATCTTGGCCCACATGTCGCTGACGAACTGAACCCGATTAAAGCAGTCTTGACTCAGTCCATATCTTACGTAGGTGTGCCATTGGTCGCTTTAAATACTGCGCCTCCCATGAAATCGCTATCTCCTCCCCCTCACGTTCAAGTTCATCGCTATCTCCTCCCCCTCCCTCTCACGTCGACCACCATGGCATCGCCCCTCCCAAGCCCTAGGAGCCCCTCGCTGCACCGCGTGGACGGTCACGCGTCGTTGTTCCGTTCCTCGCCACCACTAGTCGAGGAGGATGCGTCGCCGTTCCGTTCCTCGCCGCCACTAGTCGAGGAGGACGCGTCGGCATTCCGCTCCTCGCGGCGACGCGACGCGTCGCTGTTCCGTTCCTCGCCGCCACTAGTCGAGGAGGATGCGACGGCGTTCCGCTCCTCGCCGCGACGTGTCGAGGTGGACGCGTCGGTGTTCCCAATCTCCCCAGCGCGCGCGTCGGAGGACGCATCGGCTCCCCGCTACGAGGAGAACGCTGCACCGCCCGCCGAGCCCCCCAGCCTTGAGGAGCTTTGGCAAGAAATGGATGTCGCCTTGTGGGAGGAAGAGAAGCGCACCGCGCAACAAGCTTTCTGGGAGATCTATGTCGCGTCCGAGAGAAATTGGTTCTTTGGCAGAAGGCTCGTGCGAGGGCCGTGAGGGTGGCGGAGGACGCCCGTGCCGATGCCCCGAAGTGCGATCGGGCCCAAGCGCCTCATCTACGCTTGGCGATGCGTGGACCGGGTGCACGGTTCCAGCCAGGAGGAGTACTGTTGGCGCGGATCACCACACCGGTGAGATCGCGCTCGCCCCGGCAAGAAGTCATTAATCAGCACTCTCGCGAGTTGCGAGGCTGAGGAAGAGGCGCTGTGTCAGCTGCCGAAACGGCCGCCAGCACTGTGGCACTCATGGCGTGCCGCAAGCGCTCCTGCGAGCGCCGTGGCTTTTAGGAGGAGTATAATTTTTGTTTCGTAAGGCGATCTCATTAGTTTTGGGACGCAAATGATAAATCCTGAACGTTCAGGAATTTTTAGAGTCCTTAATTAAGTATGTAAAAGGAAAATTTTGGAAACGTTGTGTATTATTACGCATTTTGCAAGTACGTGCATATAGCACAAACTTTACTATATACTATCGGACTACACGTCTATCTCGATATATGCTTGCAGACTTTTCTACTCCCTCCGTCCAGGTCAATAAGTCATCTTTGGTTGTGCACGGTGACCAAGAAGGAGGGAAGATTTGTACACCTAGACGGAGGGAGTAATACTATTACTTATGTACGTGCAAATGCACGTTTTAACATTACGATGCGGTTTTTGTGAAAGTAGAAAAACAACACTAGTCAAGCTTGTGAAACGATTCCAACGTGAGTACTACTACTAGTATGAGTACCAGGGGCCAGTTCTTTTAGGCTTCTAGGTTAGTAATCCCATAACTACTACCTCTGTCCTGGTTTATTGGTCCCCATTGTAATCTGTGTCAAATTTTGATCATAAATCTAACTAATGAAATGTTAGTGCATGTCACATGCACTACTCCATCCGTCTAGGTGAGTAAGTCATCTTAGGTTGTGCACCGTGACCAAGGAGGAGGAGAAAACGAGAAACGTTAATGTTTATTTGCTAATTAATAGTATTGCACGCAATGAACTAACCATCGCATGTCGTGTTTGATATCTCAAGTCATTAAAAGCATGCACACTCTTTATCTCTTATTGGTTGATATGTCAAGAAACAAGAAACGAGGTAGAAGTTAATGCACCGCGCCTAAGTGTTTTGGGATTATTTGGTTCTCGTAAGATGACTTACACACCTAGATGCACCACGCCTAAGTGTTTTGAGTAACATTTTATCAGTTAAATCTTTTGTCAAAATTTAGCACAAATTACAATGGTGAGGAATAAACCAGGACAGAGTAGTAGTTTAGAAGCCCAAATAAATGAGTGAGGCGCCTTATTGTTACTCTCCACTGTGACTAGTCTTGTGGGAAAAGCTGGGGAAGCCGCCAAAAGAATTGGCCCGAGGAGTAGTAGCTAGGGATCGAGTGTGGGAGATGAACCGGAGAAAGTAAATGCAGAGAGATGAAATGCAAAAAAGACGGAGGGATGTGATGGTTGCTTGTTCATTTATTTTACCAGGCCACTTATTACTGGGAGTGGTTGGGTTTTGTGATATGACGGCTTTACTGCCGCGCCACGAGTGAGAGGTGAGACTCCCGTGCAGCACCACCCTCTACACTTGTACTACATCGGTCGTGGTTTATTAGTCCCTGAAAGTGCAACTATCCCTAGGTGGTTTTGGTAATTCATAACAACATATAGCTCATTGAGCTAATGCTATTCCAAGACTATTATTTCAGGAAAGCTCAATGAATGGCTTGGCATGGATGATGAAAGTGGATCCCTCAAAATACTAAGGACAAAGGATTGGCTCAAGCTCAAAAGCTCAAGACTCTTCATTTTACATTTTAGTGATCCAAGATCACATTGAGTCTATAGGAAAAGCCAATACTATCAAGGAGGGATGAGGTGTTGCTTAATGAGCCTCTTGCTTCATGTGCTTAGTGATATGCTCCAAAACCCTCAACTACTTTCCCACATCCACATATGACCTAAACCTAAAGCCAAAATCGGTCACACCGATTCTTTCTATCCGGCGCCACCGATTCCAAAAGTCATAGCCACTGCCACAAACCCTAAGCAAATCGGTCTTACCGATAGGGATCTCGGTCTCACCGAGATGGGGTTGCAATCTCTCTGTTTCCCTTCGTAATGTTTCGGTCTAACCGAAGTGAGCGATCGGTCCCACCGAGATTGCAATGTAAACTCTCTGTTTCCTTTTTGTAACATTTCGGTCTCACCGAAAAGAGCAAATCGGTCCCACCGAGTTTACCTGACCAACTCTCTAAAAAGCTTATTACCAAATCGGTCTCACCGAGTTTGTGTAATCGGTCTCACCAAGATTACGTTATGCCCTAACCCTAACCGAATCGGTCTCACCGAGATGTATGTCAGTCCCACCGAAAATCACTAACGGTCACTAGGTTTACTAAATCGGTCCGACCGAGTAACGATTCGGTCCCACCGAGTTTGGTAAATTGTGTGTAACGGTTAGATTTTGTGTGGAGGCTATATATACCCCTCCACCTCCTCTTCATTCGTGGAGAGAGCCATCGTAATCTAACCTACACTTCCAACTTACCATTTCTCGAGAGAGAACCACCTACTCATGTGTTGAGACCAAGATATCCCATTCCTACCAGATGAATCTTGATCTCTAGCCTTCCCAAGTTGCTTTCCACTCAAACCTTCTTTCCACCAGATCCAAATCCTATGAGAGAGAGTTGAGTGTTGGGGAGACTATCATTTGAAGCACAAGAGCAAGGAGTTCATCATCAACACACCATTTGTTACTTCTTGGAGAGTGGTGTCTCCTATATTGGCTAGGTGTCACTTGGGAGCCTCCGACGAGATTATGGAGTTGAACCAAGGAGTTTGTAAGGGCAAGGAGATCGCCTACTTCATGAAGATCTACCGCTAGTGAGGCAAGTCCTTCGTGGGCGACGGCCATGGTGGGATAGACAAGGTTGCTTCTTCGTGGACCCTTCGTGCGTGGAGCCCTCCGTGGACTCACAGAGTGGCTACCCTTCTTCGTGGGTTGAAGTCTCCATCAACGTGGATGTACGATAGCACCACCTATCGTAACCACGCCAAAAACATCCGTGTCTCCAATTGCGTTTGAATCCTCCAAACCCTTCCCTTACTTTCTTGCAAGTTGCATGCTTTAATTTCCGCTGCCTATACACTCTTTGCATGCTTGCTTGAATTGTGTGATGATTGCTTGACTTGTCCTAAAATAGCTAAAATCTGCCAAACTATAAAATTGGGAAAAGGTTAAGTTTTTATTGGTCAAGTAGTCTAATCACCCCCCTCTAGACATACTTCAAGGTCCTACAAGTGGTATGAGAGCTTTGGTCTCCATTTGCTTTGATTTCCATAGCTTTTGGTGGTCATAGCCTTGGTTTCACAACCTAGGAGAGTATGGCATCTAGCGAGGGAAATTATCACCATAGAGGTCCTTACTTTGATGGTACTAATTTTGATAGTTGGAAGCATAAGATGAAAATGCATATTCTTGGACATAACCCCGCCGTTTGGGCAATTATTTGTATTGGCTTGCAAGGTGAATTCTTCGATGGGAGAGAACCGAACCGTGAAGCTAATGCGGAAGAATTGAAGATGCTACAATACAATGCTCAAGCATGTGACATCATCTTCAACGGATTGTGCCCCGAAGAATTCAACAAAATCAGCCGTCTTGAGAATGCAAAGGAAATTTGGGATACTTTGATTGATATGCATGAAGGAACCGAGTCCGTCAAGGTATCCAAGTTGGATGTGCTCCAAAGTCAGCTTGACAAGTTCAAAATGAAGGATGGTGAAGGTGTCGCTGAAATGTACTCTAGGCTTGCTCTTATCACAAATGAGATTGCCGGCTTAGGGAGTGAAGAGATGACCGACAAATTCATCATCAAGAAAATCCTAAGAGCATTGGATGGAAAATATGATACCGTGTGCACATTGATCCAAATGATGCCAAACTACAAAGATCTCAAGCCAACGGAAGTCATTGGAAGGATTGTTGCTCATGAGATGTCACTCAAGGATAAGGAGGAACTTCACAACAAGTCAAGTGGTGCTTACAAAGCCTCAAGTGAAGCCCCCACATCATCAAGTGAGAAACCAACCTTCAATGAAGAATTGAGCTTAATGGTGAATAACTTCAACAAATTCTACAAAGTAGAAGCAAAGAAAGAAGCTCCAAGTCAAGGTCTTACAATGACAAGAGATCTTCTAGTCGAGAGCGCAATTGCTACAATTGTGGGAGACCCGGACACTACTCCAATGAGTGTACGGCACCCTACAAAGAAGAAGAAGATTCTCCAAGAAGAAGGAGCAAAAGAGAAGAATCACCACCAAGAGAGAGGAGGAGTAGAGATGATCGTTATGAACGAAGACCCTCACGGAGAAGTAAGGATTCGGAAAGAAAGGACAAGTCATCAAGGAGCTACACAAAACGAAGACATCAAGCTCATGTTGGTGAATGGGTTTCCGGCTCCGACTCCGACATTCACTCCGAGAGAAGCTATCACTCCAACTCCGAATATACTCAAGATGAAGGTGTTGCCGGTCTAGCACTTGTGTCAACCAACTCCTACGACATATTTGACTCACCAAATGAAGGTGTTGGTAGATGCTTCATGGTGAAAGGTCCAAAGGTAACACATCCCGAGTATGTTGATTTTAATAGTGATGAAGATGACTTGCTTGTGGATGATGATTTACTTGTTGACAACTCTAGTGATGAATACTATGATGAAACATCAATTAATCATGCTAATCAAACGAATGACAATGATAAGGAGAAAATTGAGCTTCTAACTAAAGAACTAAACACTCTTAAGTTGGCTCATGAAACTATCTTCGAAGATCATCGAGAACTGTTAAGGGCTCATGAGAAGTTACGCTTTGAAAAGCTCAATCTTGAGCAAGAGCATGAGTTCTTAAAGGCAATCAATGATGATCTCCGCAAGAAAAGTTCTTCTTACATTGCCAAGCGTTTACTCTTATCTACTTACATGCCTCAAGTCAAGTCTAGTAGTAACAATAACCGAATCGGTCTCACCGAGATGTATGTCAGTCCCACCGAAAATCACTAACGGTCACTAGGTTTACTAAATCGGTCCGACCGAGTTTAACGATTCGGTCCCACCGAGTTTGGTAAATTGTGTGTAACGGTTAGATCTTGTGTGGAGGCTATATATACCCTCCACCTCCTCTTCATTCGTGGAGAGAGCCATCGTAATCTAACCTACACTTCCAACTTACCATTTCTGAGAGAGAACCACCTACTCATGTGTTGAGGCCAAGATATCCCATTCCTACCATATGAATCTTGATCTCTAGCCTTCCCCAAGTTGCTTTCCACTCAAACCTTCTTTCCACCAGATCCAAATCCTATGAGAGAGAGTTAAGTGTTGGGGAGACTATCATTTGAAGCACAAGAGGAAGGAGTTCATCATCAACACACCATTTGTTACTTCTTGGAGAGTGGTGTCTCCTAGATTGGCTAGGTGTCACTTGGGAGCCTCCGACAAGATTGTGGAGTTGAACCAAGGAGTTTGTAAGGGCAAGGAGATCGCCTACTTAGTGCAGATCTACCGCTAGTGAGGCAAGTCCTTCGTGGGCGACGGCCATGGTGGGATAGACAAGGTTGCTTCTTCATGGACCCTTCATGGGTGGAGCCCTCCGTGGACTCTCAAGGCAATTGCTACCCTTCGTGGGTTGAAGTCTCCATCAACGTGGATGTACGATAGCACCACCTATCGGAACCACGCCAAAAACATCCGTGTCTCCAATTGCGTTTGAATCCTCCAAACCCATCCCCTTACTTTCTTGCAAGTTGCATACTTTAATTTCCGCTGCCTATACACTCTTTGCATGCTTGCTTGAATTGTGTGATGATTGCTTGACTTGTCCTAAAATAGCTAAAATCTGCCAAACTATAAAATTGGGAAAAGGTTAAGTTTTTATTGGTCAAGTAGTCTAATCACCCCCCCCTCTAGACATACTTCAAGGTCCTACAGGTCCCGTTGAATTTGATCAAGATTTAATCGACAAAATGTTAGTGCATGTCAACAAAAACTATATCGTTGGATTCAGATTTGAACATAGTTTGGAATGATATAATTTTAGGTGACATGCATCGATTTATCGTACTATATATAATGTTAGTTCAATTTTGGTCGTACTAATCTATAGTAGTAAGGTGCCCGTGCATTGCAATCAAGAGTGAAATGCATTGATCGGGAAGTTGTTTATTTTGACAAAGGATGTGGGGGTCATCTCATGTGTAACGGGTATCGATAGGTTTCTTCGGATATTATCTCATCTCTAGAGCTCACAAACATCCGGGTGAAATAGATAAAAAGGTATCTTTTGCAAACAAAAGTGTTCAACTGTTCAACCTGCATCCAAAACTTGTGAAGAAATAACACTTATTGTGCTTTGCAAGAAATGATCTTAAAGAATTAGTTTTTGAGTATCGATTGTTATACATGTTGGCTACAGATGACATGGCACTTTCTTATAGTCAACAGTTGGCTATACTATTAAGTAATATTGACCATGCCCTTATACACCTACACTGGGGGATTAAATCAGGATGACTTGCAAGGGGCAGAGGAGATGTAAGAAATGGTTCATCGTAAGTCTTTCACCAGTACTGTAGTAAAAATTCATACATGGAAGATTCTAGACTAAACCATAAACGGATACACTTTTATTCATGCGCAATACTCCAATAGAGCAAGATCCTGCATGGAAGTCTCCACATGCTTAGACAACGGATTACATTGAGCGAAGACTAATGATCAACATTTAACTTGATAATGCTTATTTTTTTAGAAGAACAGGGAGGCTCCTCCCCGGTTCCATTATAAAATGAAACCCAAAGTGTCTTACATCAGCTCACTGAGAGGAGCAATTCAAAGGAAGGATTGCGGCGAAAGCCACTCAAGTTTAACGACAAGCTTACAGAATCAAAAGCGGCAAAGACACGGGCCATAAGCGCCCACACACACACTACATGTTTTCTAAGTGCACTTGATAATGCGTATGTACAGGTGAACCTCCTTGGAGTCCCCGTGCACCGAGTCGGCGGGTAAAGGATGGAATGGATGCCATGGGTTTTCCAAGTCCACATTGGCGGGATAGTCCCAGCTCCTCAGAGTCCAAGTCTGTCCGATGAGGCCGGTTTCGCCACCCACGCGACCCGGAGGGGCAGTAACATTGACCACGCACCCGTACATCTGCCTCGTGTCAGTGTCAGCGTCAACGGCATTGCCCCTGACGCACATTAGAAAGATGGGGCGGCGGCCTGCGCGGGCCTCGCCGGTGCCCACGATCAAGAGGAAGACGTTGTCGTCCTCCTCCGAGACTAGCAGGCGGCGGTGATCCTGCAGCGACTCCGGCATGGTGAACCGCTAGCACGTGTCGTACTTGATGTTCTCCGCCAAGGGCCAGCAGTGACCGCTGCACGCATCCGTGAGGTGATGCACCATGTCCGGCGGCTAGCCACAAAACGGCATCGGGCACTCATGGCAGTGGACGAAGGGCTCCTTGGAGGCATCGACCAGGCCGTCCATGAAACGGAGTGGCTGTAGGGGACGTTGCACCAGTTGAATATGTGAGCAAGTTACTACGATACTTAATCCGAATAAGCACAAAATAAATCATGACGGCTATAACAGAGATGAAATTAATCATGTGGACTAGCATAGTAGTAGGATACAGAGTAGAAACATGAATTCTACCACGATTTCGAACAGGAAGGACAGAAACACATACGGTGCAACGGGAGTAGTACCGTTGGCGTTGAGGTTGTCGCCCATGTCACTGGGGAAGAGGTTGCCGAGGTCGGGGAAGAAGTCGTCGTCGGTGAAGTCGTGGCTGCCGGTCATCGAGAGTGCGCCTCCCAGATTTCAACAAATACCACGAATGGAGCGCAGGAGGGAGTGGATGTAGGGGACGTTGCGGCCGCCGAATGGAGCGCAGGAGTAGCACACGTAGCAGTAGACGGTGTCCTTACTAGTACTCCCTAGTCTCTATGAATCTATATCTATATATATATCTACTCTTATAGAAAACCGAGTTGGTGATGATGGTATGGCTGCCATCTTGTAATATAGACCGTCCGATCTATATCTGACAGATAGAAAGCCAACTATGACAATTTTACAAAAGATACCCGCACCTCTCTCCACATTTACAGATAAGGCCTTGCCTCGTTCATCCTTATCTCCCACAACCTCGTGCTCCTCCCTATGTCTCTATCTCTACTACTTTTTTTATAACAAATCGAATAGTGTTGCGCCATCTGCTGCACGCCCGGTTGAACACGCCTCCTCGCCTCCATCATCACCAACTGAGTCTTTTATAGGAGTAGGAGTAGAGAAAAAACCGAGTTGGTGATGGTGGTGTGCCGTGCA
The DNA here is from genome assembly GCA_021605145.1 of Aegilops bicornis. Classification (NCBI taxonomy): domain Eukaryota; kingdom Viridiplantae; phylum Streptophyta; class Magnoliopsida; order Poales; family Poaceae; genus Aegilops; species Aegilops bicornis. Next base: position 295,077,247 of record CM038670.1, on the reverse strand, counting down.
ATGCACGGGCATCTTGCTAATTTTTTTTTGCTTATAAGTCCAAACACCACGTAGACACGGTCTTTGAGCATGGTTCGTAGTCGTTCCACGCTCGGGCATTGAAGTTTGTAACTATTTTAGATTAGAATATACTACTCCTCCGGTGCTAGTAGTAGAGCGAGTCCTACTCTACTACTCTACTCTAGCAAGCTAGGGCATAATCGTAGTAGGTAATCTTGTAGGGAGTACCAATACTGTGATCACTCAAGCAAGTTGTTTGGCATCGATATGACCCCTCGCTGCTGGTATGTGTCTCGTAAGTCAAGCAGCGTCAGTAGTCATCATCACCGTCCACTTCCGCAAAGACATATTCGCTTCTCCATCTTTGTCAGGACATAATCTCGTCCAAGCTTCCATCCCGCTAAAGCGCCTCCCCTCGTCCGAAACCCAAGCACTAACAATGGCAGAACCGAGCAGCGTCCGCCGAAAGAGTGGTTGGAATTTTCTCCCCACAGAGGTAATCAAGCTCATTGTTTCGCGTGTGGACAATCTTAGTACCATGCCGCTCGCCGCGTGCTCGTCGGGGCTGTACCGTTTACTCAAAGCCCTCAGGCCGGAGCTTTTTAAGCCAGCTCCTTGCTTGCTGATGCCGCCTGATCTTCAGAAACGGCATGTCACGCAGCATAACGATCGTAGGGTGGCGAGCATCAACCCCTTCATCGCGATCCGATCCCCGTCGGCCTCGGCTAGATTAACGGTATGTACTTTGGTCGGCATGAACACGTCTTGGATGGTGCTTCGTCGGACGGTCGCGGCAATGGATGCTCGTGGAGGTCTACACCGGCGATTGATCCCCTTCCTTCGATTAACACTGCCGCTTTGGCACATGACTGAATACTCGGAATCTTACAGTAGCCAACATGATCCCAAGTTTGATTTGCTCAAGGTTGTAATCTTCCAAGTGCCCACAAGATCTACGAATTATAAAGATTTCAGGCTAATTGCGTTCTTCAACCGCGGTCTCGCCTATCTGACAGGTCACTGCGGTAAGTGGATAAATCTGCACGTCCTTCGCAGGATCATACATCCTCCATGGTTCTCTGATGCCATTGAACACAAGGGCTTCATTTACGCTGTCGAATCCTTCTATGGCTGGACGTATTGCTGGCCTACTCCAGTCAACGCTACAAACGGCTGTTACAGTAGTATGTTACTTTCCTATGATATCATGATGGCTTGCTTATATTACTATCAACATTTACTGAAAAAATATTCATGCTCATAACATGCTATTCTTAAGATTGACTAAATCAAGAGCCTTTTTTTATTTGACTCCAACTTGATATGATGTTGTAGGTCACTTTGGTGTCCCTACCCTTCCTAATCCCGTAACCTTTCAAAGAAAAGCCGCATGGCGATTGCAGGTGGTTCCTGGCTCGATCGAACGACGGCGAAAGATTGATGATCGTTACGCACATACCGGACGTGTTGTTTCGCGGAATCACAATCACGATCCGTAAAGGTCTTTGAAGCGAGATCCCAGCTTCTCTGGCCTTCAGAATTTTTTGATCGAGGCTGGTAAGTAGCCTTGGTGCATGCTCTCTGTTTGTCGGACTGAATTATCCGATTAACCAGGAGATAACCGACGGCAAGGATCATGATGGCAACGCGGTTTCGTTCATCACGCAAAACTGTGTGTACACAGCGTACCATGCATCTCAGCATGCACCATACCCTGATATGTGCCGCCACGCTCTGCAGCCCAAAGTAGGAGAGAGGGTCGCAAGTATCAGACTGCTGGCTGGAGTTTCCCCCGTCAGGCACCCATCTGGTTCAAGCCGTCAGTCAATCTCCACAGCTTAATAAATAGTAACGTATAACTGAGCCAGTTAGTTAGATGCATACACTTGGTGTAGTAGGATCTTTATTTAGTTTGATGCATTCACTTGTTCTTTTTGGTAGCCCTTTTGTAATGATGGCTGATGTTTGGTTTGCAAGAGAGAGCTGCGTCTTCACTCTTCCGGCACCTTCGCTTATACATTGCACCTCCGGCCTTGGTTCTTTGCTGCTGCTGTTTTCAATGTACAATCAGTAGTATATTTCATCTGTTGGTTGAATAAATGTGTTGTTTTGGAAGTCGTTGCACGGTTCGATCCTTTAGTGCCCTGTACCGTACGTAGCTCATACTATTTTTCATACGGAACACATTTTCCACTTGTTGATAACATGCAGCCCACTGATGACGGCCCAATAGAGAAGCCCATAATTAACTGGAAGGGAGGCTCTCACATGAATCCGGCCCAGGTACATGCTCATGGTCCCCTAAACATAAATAAGTAAGTAAATAAATAAAGCTAAATGCTCATGCACTAGTTCTTTGGGAAAATAGGTAGCCCAATATTTCTTTTTGAAGAATACCCAAATTAGGCCTATTTGTTTTCTCCGAATTACTGGGCTACAAATCTTTCAAGACGAGGAGGGATGCATTCCGTCATGGCCAAAGAGTATGGTAAATGTCTGTTAAAAGTAATATCAAAAGGGGTTGAAAATTCCAAAAAAAGTTATAGCAAATGGGATATTAGTTTTTTTTAATTTTGTTCTTCACTGATATCTTATACGTATTTCATTGGATTTAACATGACACTAGTCATGAACCCGTGCTCCTGCACGGGCTAGCAATTTCTGAAAATTTAGATTTGTACATAGAGAGTTTTTAGAACCATTGTTTTCTTTAAACCTTGTAGAAATAAGATGTACAGAATATTCTATGAATACCTTTTACTACTTATTATCATAGGGTATAATATATACTTACTTATATCTTATTATGGACATAGATGTAACATAGTGCATTATATTTTTTATATTTTACAAATATTTTTTTCCTTCTCGATTATTACACATATATCATCTCTGATGTTGGTCTCTAGTGGTTACTACTCGCATGGAAGACCGTTGCACTATAGATATTGGAAGGCATCCTTATTTTCAAAGTTCCAACATTGAAATTTTGAGGTTAGTTGAATATTATTAAGCTCGGCCTATAAAGTTCTGAAACACAAACTTCTGGTGCCTTAAAAGTTCCCAAAAATGATTTGAAGCTCACCTATAATATATTCAAAGTTTTCTTTTTTAGTCCACGATTATAGCTTTATCCGTCCGAAGCCCATACCATTTATTTATTTTTTATTAATAAAGTTCTCACATCCATTTCTGATAATCATTGGGTCACTTCAATGGTTTTGTATTTTTGAATATTTCATGTAATGTAGGATTATTTATTTATTATATATTCATTTAAAAAACTAATTAATGTATATTTTAAGAAAATACTGTGTGTCCAAACAAATATTTTATTTTATATGTAAGCGTGATTCATGGATGTGACTATCTGCACAACACATACCAATTGGCACTATATATGTATTCTGTGATTGCCATGCAAAAAAATTGTACTATGTTATTTTTGGATAGAAAAAATACTTTAGATACCTAGATGTACGCACACCCACACTGAAGTATTGTAAGGAGTTGTTTTTTCTTATCCAAAACACGGAGTTGTTTTTTCTTGGGATACTTTATCCAGATTTTCAACAAAGAGAACGAATGTAGTTACATTGGCCCATGATATGCACAGAGTATATTTCTTGCCGTGTCACGTATGCATAGAAAACTGCATTAGTATGTTTCCCCTAACTTTTTTTCATTATAGATTTTGTTTTAGTTTGCATGTAACCTAATTTTTTTAGCGCATGCACATATCCTAGTGTAACATGTATGGAATCTCCTGGGATGTTTCCTAGTGTAACACGTATGTATTCTCATGGGGCGATCGCATCCTGCATTATAAAATAATCTGGACTACTAAACATCATGGCATATAGTTCCCTGTATTATTTAATCCTAGCCGTATAACTAAGATCTAATGGTCATTAGTAGGTAATTTTCAGGATTAACGTGGTGGCTCGATTGGTGCCTCCAATTAGTAAATATAAGATAGTACTAATTTATTTTTAAATTTGTTTTAGTATGGCTATTAATTTTTGGATTAAGAATGTTTCGTTCCCTAGCAAAAATTTGCGAATTTTCAAAATTTACCACATATTTAGTTAATTTTTTTACCCTGGTACTGACCAGAAAATGGCCGGCAATTTTAAAAATGGAAAACGGGCTGCAATAAATTCCATACGAATTAGAAAATGAGTAAAAATTATAAAAATAATAGCAAATGGGCTGTACACGCCACAGATTTCGAGGCTGACTTGTTTACGCAAGGCTTTGTCAGTGAACACACGATTGTAGCAGCGATCGTTGGATGTCCATCCAACAACCGACGTCTTCTTCAATCTCTGATCTTCTGCTCGGCCGCCTAAACTAGCGCCGGCTGGACTGCTCCCTCCTCTTGTGGCCGGCCTGTGATACCTTGCAGGCTTCCCCGGCCCACCCTACTCCCTCCGCTGGTCTGGCCGCACACAATCAACTGCCTCCTTATTACGCGAAAAAAAATGATTCCTCCCACTGACATCTGGGGCGCACCGGTTGGAAGGCTGACCTGTGGGCCTACTAAGTTGACGCGTCTGTGAGGGCTTTTCAACTTAGTCAACAAAGCGATTCTAGCAAAGAAGAATCGTTGGATTTGAATCGAACGGTCCTGCCGCTTCTTCAATCGCTGCTCTTCTTGCACCAACCGCCCAAACCAGCGCCGGGAGACCGGCTCCTCGCCTCCGGTGGCGGGTCTTTGCCGTTGAGGCGCCATCGCCCTACTACTCCCACCGCTAGCCAGGCCTCGAGGTGACGGTGTGGCCTCACACACCGCAATAAAGTTGAACCCTCGTACTCTTCTACGCGTGGGCATCGACTGCCGCGTCTTCCCAGGCTCCGCGTCGTCCCCTTCCTAGGCCTCGTCGTTGTCCACCGCCTTGGTGCTCTCGATGCGGCGTGGTCAATGTGGTCAACGACATTCCATCGGAAGAGTACTGTACGTGGAGAGGCTGACAGCTGGGTCCACGGCCACAGCTCAGTTTTTTTATGATTTGCCAAGTAAGTCGCTTTGTCAGGCCTGTTGGGCAGCAAATCTTTCAAGACGAGGAGAGCTTTCATTCGTGTGGCCGAGAAAATGGCCCATCAATAATGAGAAATGGGATGTACATTTTTAAAACACATCAAACCGGCAATTAGTTTCAAATATCTTTTTTTTCATTTCAAGATTTTAAATTACATTAATTTTTATGCATGGAGAATTTGTTGGATTTTATATTGATATACATTTATTTTTTAAATCAGTTTGAATGTGAGTCGAAATTTCGAGATTAAAAACAGTTCGGACCGCACCGAAATATGAAAAATTTCTTATAATTTTTTAACCGTGGCCACAGTATGGGCTGTAATGCTAACAAAAAGAATATGGGCTCCAAAAAAACCTTAAGAATTAGCAAATGGGCTGTAAATTATTAGAAATAATGGCAGATGGGCTGTATGTTGTTTCCGAAAGATTTGAGGCTTTCCTAAAAAAAGGTTGACACACAAGCAGTGACTGTTGGATGTCCATCCAACGGCCGTCGTGCTTCTTCAATCTCTGATCTTCCTGCTCCAGCCGCTCAAACAAGCGCCGTGGATTGCTCGCTTCCTCCTCCCATGACCGGGCCTTGCCAAGCAGCCTCACCGCCCCACCGTACTCCCATCGCTGGTCTAGACATCCCTCTACTCACTCACACCTACTGTTATTCTCCGGCGACGACAAACGAACCAGTAAACCCTCGTACAGTCGTACTCCCCTCCACGTGGCAAACAACTGCCGAGTCTTCCCTGCCTCCGTGTCGTTCCCTTCCTGGGCCTCGCCGTCGTCCACCGCCCTGGTGCTCTCGGCGCGGCTTGGTCAACGTGGTCAACGACCGACATGCATCTGAAGTGGATCAGACGTGGAGAGGCTGACAGCTGGGTCCATGGCCGCACACAAGGAAATGCCTCCTTATTACGCGCAAAATAATGATTCCTCTAGCTGACATCAGGGACCCACCGAAAGGGCCTCTGTATTTCGCAAAAAAAACATTACCGCCGCTGACAGCTCGGATCCATCAGCTATATCTTCGCACGCAAGGAAGTACCTTCTTATTACGCACAAAAAATGAATACTCCCCCTGTTAGCTGGGACCCAGTATGGTGGCAGGCTGACTTGCGGGCGTACTAAGTTGGCGGGGACGGAGGGCTTTGTAAACTTAGTCAATATGCATGATTCTAGCTCCAGTGACCGTACGATGTCCATCCAATGGCCGTAGTGCTTCTTCAACCTCTGGTCTTCTTGCTCCAGCCGCCCAAACCAACGCCGGTCATGCCTCGTGCTCCTGCCTCTCGTGGCCGGCTGCGATGCGGCGGAGGCCTCACCGCCCCCTACTACTCCCACCGCTAGCCAGGCCATCCCTCTACTCACCCACACCCCCTGTTATTCTGCGGCGACGGCAGCCTCACACCACAAATGAACCAGTGAACCCTCGTACTCCTCTCTGCGTGGGCATCCACTGCCGCCTCTTCCCTGGCTCCGCGTCGTCCCCTTCCTAGGCCTCGCCGTCGTCCACCACCCTGGTGCTCTCGGCGCGGCGTGATCAACGTGGTTAAGGAACGACTTCCATCGGACATGGATCAGATGTGGAGAGGCCGATACCGGGTCCACAGCCGCAGCAAGGAAGTGCCTCCTTATTACGCGCAAAATAATTATTCCTCCACCTGACAGCGGGGACCCACCGGACGGGCCACCATATTTCGTGAAAAAACGTTTCCCCCATGACTGCTGGGACCCACCAGCTACACCTTCGCACGCAAGGAAATGCGTCCGAGCAAAAAAAAAACCGATTCACCCCCCTGACTGCTAGGACCGACCAGCTACATCTTCGCACGCAAGGAAGTGCGTCCGGGCAAAAAAAAAACAAAACGATTCGCCCCCCTGACTGCTGGGACCCACCAGCTACATCTTCGCACGCAAGGAAGTGCCTGACAGTCGGGACCCACCTGGTCGAAGCGTACGTAGCGTTGTCATTCTGGTCGCGAACGTGCACGTATATATATACTGGTGGATGTAGAGGCGCGCACGTGTCGTAGTAGAGGCACGCACGTAGCATGTACACGTACGTACAGCAGCGAGGGTGCAAGAAAGAAAATACGGCCACGTACGTACATACCGGCAGGGCCTCGAACGCCTACTCGTGCATACATACATGGCTGGGTCGGAACGGAGGAACATCGTCGTCGTCGTGTTCATGGGGAGGCAACGGAATGCTCGTGTTCATGGGGAGGCAACAAAATGCGTCGTGTTCATCGGGAGGCAACGGAACGGGTGGGAGCCAACCGGCTGGGTCGGAACGGAATGCATGGTCGTGTTCATCGGGAGGGCTTGGACGGAACAAGCGATGGAAACGAGGCATGGCGTACCGCACAACGGAGGAAACAACCTTGTGTTCGACCGGCCACGTTCAAAACGGGATCCTGTTCATCGGGAGGGTGCAGCGTGCCGCAAAAGCGGAGGAAAGCGGACCTCCCTACGATCGAAACGGGGTCCTGTTGATCGGGAGGGTGTGGCGTCGCAAAACGGAGGAAAGCGGACCTCCTATGGTCGTAAACGGGGTCCCGTTGATCGGGAGGGTGTGGCGCATCGCAAAACGGACGAAATGGACTTGTGTTGGAGCTTTACGGTCGAAACGGGGGTCCTGTTCATCGGGAGGGGTGTGGCGTAGTGCAAAACGGGACTCCACGGGATACTGTTCATCTCCATCGTCGACCTCCTCCAGCCTCCACGGGCTACCGTCGACCTCCTGCAGCCTCCACGGGCTCCTGTTCATCCAGCCTCCACCGCGCGCTACTCCACCGACTACTGTTCAACCACCCCTCCACGGGCACCCCTCCACGATCATGTTCATCCAGCCCTCCACACCACGGGTTCCTGTTCATCCAGAGGCAACGCCACCGCTCACTGTTCATCCAAACCCCCCGCAACGCTCACTGTTCATCCAATCGATCAGCTTCAGTTAGCAGCAGTAGCGAAGGAATCGCTCGATCGGCTTCAGTTAACAGCCATCGATCGATCGCTCGGGTTCGAGAACGCCAGCGTAACTGCAGTGCTGTCGCTCGCCGGGTTCGATTAGAGCCCAACACCTCGCTCGGGTAAAGTTAGAAGCGAACGCCTACGCACACTGCAGCAGCGTCACGTCTGAGAGAAAGCAGCGCATCGCTCGGCCCCCGACCTCCCACCGTAACCGGCAACTCCCCGAAATTTTCCTCCCCCTCGCTTCTACCACGGTTTTTTCCATCATGGATGGCCCAAAGAATGTCATGCAGCTGCGTCTCTGGCCCGCCCAGGAAGAAAAGCCCATTTTCTGTCATGATGTTTTGTCATAGAAGTAGGAGCCCACCACATCTATGATGATACCGGGTTTTGTCACAATTATCATCATAGAAGTGTCATATGTATGACATAAATTTTTTTTGTTCGGCCCAAAATGTCACGGATGTGTCTTTTTTTTTGTAGTGCTTATGCCTATTCTCTCTTATTTTACAAGGTTTACATAAGGAGGAAGAATGCCGGCAGCTAGAATTCGGGGCTGGAAAAGGAGCAAATATTAGAGACCTATTCTGCACAACTCCAAAAGTCCTGAAACTCCACGAAAGTTATTTTTGGAAATAATAAAAAAATACTGAGCGGAAGAAATACCAGAGGGGGCCCACACCCTGGCCACGAGGGTGGGGGCGCGCCCTACCCCCCTGGGCGCGCCCCCTGCCTCGTGGGCCCACTGTTGGCCCTCCGTTGGCCATCTTCTGCTATATGAAGTCTTTCGTCCGAAGAAAAATCATAAGCAAGCTTTCGGGACGAGACTCCGCCGCCACGAGGCGGAACCTTGGCGGAACCAATCTAGGGCTCTGGTAGAGCTGTTACTGGGACACTTCCCTCCGGGAGGGGGAAATCATCGCCATCGTCATCACCAACACTCCTCTCATCGGGAGAGGCCAATCTCCATCAACATCTTCACCAGCACCATCTCCTCTCAAACCCTAGTTCATTTCTTGTATCCAATTCGTGTCTCTAAGTCTGGGATTGGTACCTGTAGGTTGCTAATAGTGTTGATTACTCCTTGTAGTTGATGCTAGTTGGTTTATTTGGTGGAAGATCATATGTTCAGATCCTTTATGCATATTAATTCTCCTCTGATTATGAACATGAATATGCTTTGTGAGTAGTTATGTTTGTTCCTGAGGACATGGGAGAAGTCTCGCTATTAGTAGTCATGTGAATTTGGTATTCGTTCGATATTTTGATGAGATGTATGTTGTCTCTCCTCTAGTGGTGTTATGTGAACGTCGACTACATGACACTTCACCATTATTTGGGCCTAGAGGAAGGCATTGGGAAGTAATAAGTAGATGATGGGTTGCTAGAGTGACATAAGCTTAAACCCTAGTTTATGCGTTGCTTCGTAAGGGGCTGATTTGGATCCATATGTTTCATGCTATGGTTAGGTTTACCTTAATACTTATTTTGTAGTTGCGGATACTTGCAATAGGGGTTAATCATAAGTGGGATGCTTGTCCAAGTAAGGACAGCACCCAAGCACCGGTCCACCCACATATCAAATTATCAAAGTACCAAACGCGAATCATATGAACATGATGAAAACTAGCTTGACGATAATTCCCATGTGTCCTCGGGAGCGCTTTTCTCTATATAAGAGTTTGTCCAGGCTTGTCCTTTGCTACAAAAAAGGATTGGGCCACCTTGCTGCACTTTATTTACTATTGTTACTTGTTACTCGTTACAAATTATCTTATCCACAAAACTATCTCATTACCTATAATTTCAAAGGCTTGTAGAGAATATCTTGCTGAAAACCGCTTATCATTTCCTTCTGCTCCTCGTTGGGTTCGACACTCTTACTAATCGAAAGGACTACGATAGATCCCCTATACTTGTGGGTCATCAGAGCGCTGCATCTCGCTCGATGCACAAGAAGAAGACATTGCCGCTCGTGAGGAGGCGCTTGCCGCCAAGCTCCGCGGCAAGGATGAAGAAATCAAGAAGCTCGTCGCGCAGCGGACCTAGGAACTAGAGCAGAAACACAAAGATGCACTCGTCGCTCTGGTCCTAGATCATGCCGGCAAGCTGAAGGAGGCCGTCGATGCTGCTGAAGCCGCAGAGGCCGCCAAGAACGAGTTGGCAGGCAAGGTGGAGGAGCTTGGGGCGGAGCTGGAGAAGCATAGCAATGAGGTCGCGACGCTCAAGAGAGACAGGGACAAGACTATCGACACCATGGCGGGCTTGCTGGTCACCATATCTGATAAGAACAAGCTGCTCTCTGAGGCCAACGACTCCATAGCCGATCTGAAGCTGAAGCTAACCACCCTGGAGGAGACCCTCGTGAGCAGCAGGGCCCGCGAGAAGACCCTGACCAAGAAACTCAAGGATGAGAAGCTACTGTTCGAGAGTGCTGCCGCCGAGCACAATGATTTCATGAGCACCCTGAAGATCTAGACCGAGCGCCTCATCAATCTCTCGGAGAGGCTCACCACGTAGCTGGCCACCATGGGCATGCTGAGCTACAGGTTTTCTCACAGTGATAAAATAATTGAGAGCGCCAGGGTGACCATGTTCTTCGAGGCCGTCCTCGACGCCTTGAAGCTACTCCACGACGGCTGAGCGACCCACCTGGCCAAGGAGTCCCGGAAGCTTTGCCGGGGTGCCCTTCTAAAGGTGCTCACCAAGGTGGCGTACAGGAACCCCGGCGTCGACCTCAGCCAAGACAGCTTGCTGGCGGACGCAAACCGCGGAGCGCTTGAAGATCTTGTCGCGCCCGTCGTCAGCCTGGTTGACCACGTCAAGAGGGTGGAAGGCCAGCGCCGGGACTAGGTGCTCCGCTTCTTCTTGCCGCCATGGATCCATACCCAAAACAATTCCGCTTAAATTAGAACTGCGGCAACTATTAACGTAATACAACTTGCTATGTTTTCGGATTGAATGCATGCTATCTTCCTTGTATGATTCCTCCTTGTACGATACACACCCTGCGCGTTACTGGGAGAGACTTGCCGATGCGCGCACCCTAGCCGTGAGAGCTTTGAGGACGGATCCTTAGAAGCCTGCTGGGCGTGCCGCTGCTGGCAAGGCACCTTGCCGTTTCTAGTATAGCCACTTGAGCCGTTGAGAGGACTCGAAATCGAGCAAGGGCGCAACCAATCCCGACAAGGTTCCTTCGCGTGTAGGTTTTCCGATACAAGAACTAAGACCATTCGAGGAAAATAACCTGATATTAAAAGAAATTTGCTCGAAGTATCGTGACTTAGCTCTTTGTTGTTGTATTCTTCTTCGCAAGATGCCACCTCTTGCGTCGCCTGTTGGCGTCCACACTCTCTATCCCCCCCGGCAAACTTGTATGCGAGGTAACCTTCTGTCCTTTGTGAAAAAGAAAGAAGAAAAAATAGGAATATGGAGCCCTGGTGGATCATTAGTGCTTGTCGGCCCTATGCATCTCGAGAATGATGCTGAGGGTTCTCCCCGCGGCGGCGCCCGGGGTCAGCAATGTCGCGGCGCCGCTCGTCGCGCACGACCTGGGAGGACCGCCGCGCGGGTGCTGGCAAGGCGGTCTTGGAGGTTGCCACGCCGCCCATAGGCAGCACGACCCTGCCCTTGGAGTGGCATGAGTGGACCGGCCCCAGACGAACCGATCGCCGTGATCCCCTTCTTCTTGGGAGCCATGGCGATCGAGCAAACGACATGCTAACCGCTAGATCGGATCTGTAAAACTCTCGGGCCCCTACCTGGTGCGCCAAAGATGTCGGTGGAGAACGACACCTATGAGATCACGTGGATGCCTTCTATTGTTTGGCAGGGAAGAGGGGTAGAGCAAAGAGCAGATCTAATGATCAACACAATGGATTTTTACAAAGGTTTGGACCGCTGAGAAGAGTAAAACCCTAGTCCTGCTTGAGTGTATATTCTGTGTTCTTGAGCTTCAGCTCCCCGCTCCGCGTGCAAGCTGGGCCAAGAGGTTCAAAAGTCCCAATCTTCCTCCAGTACGCCATGGGCCTCCTTTTATATGTCCAAGGGGCTACCGTAGTGGCATACAGGAGGTGTAAAGTAGCTACAGTGTCTATGTTTATCATCGGCGTCTTAGGACAAACGCATTAAATGTGTTGCTTACGTGCCCTTCAGCTTTATCGGGGACGGGAGTAGAACCCGTCCTGTCCGTCGCCGCCCTGCTCCGTCTTGACACGCGTCCATGCCGACGGGGCATGTAGTGCCAAGTTGGTTGGCCAGCTGCTGCGCTGGAGAGGTGGCAGGGTCTTCACGAAGATCTACATGCCACCACGCAGGTGCTTGCCAGGCACTGCGCTGGAGCGATGACGGGGTGGCAGAGTCTTGCCGCGGTCTTGCCGATGTCCCCGGCAAGGATCTTTCCGGGTCCTCGTGGACGTCCTTGACAAGGATCTTGTCGGGTACTTTGTCTTCTGGCCTTCACAAAGATCTGCATGCCACTACGCGTGCGCCCCTAGGTCTTGGCCTTAACATTGTCAATGGTGTCAGAGCTCTCAACCACAAGGGTGGTGCTCTGGGTAGTGCTTTGTAAGTCATCCTTTCAAGGATCTTGCCGGGGTCTCGCAAGCCGTCCCGGCAAGGGTCTTACCGGGGGTCCAGCTCGTCCTTTGTTTCCTGGTATCTGGCTTGGCCGCTTCTCTTCGTCTTGTATCTCATTTTTATCCTTAATCACCCTCTTCATGCCTCGTTGCGCGTGGGGCTACGACTGCCCATGCACAAGTATGGGGTGCTAAAGGGGCCCAAACTTTAGTACACCGACACACCACACCAACGGCAGCGGGTTATGATGAGCAACCGGCTGCGGTGCATGTGCCGGCGGGGGTGTGATGAGACCCACAGGCGATGGTATGGGTGGCGACTTGGCGCATATCTGGTTGTTACTCGTCAAGAAGCGGTGGATGAGCTGCCGGCGGACATGGTTGTCAGCGCTGAGCTTCGATGCTAGGCAGAGTAAGTAGAGAAGAGGAGAAGCGAACGTTGGATATGTCAGTTTCATTACTTGCAGAGTAGCATAGCACCATATATAGTCATAGTCTAGGTTTGGATTCGAACCAGCTACAGGAGCACCTGTCTCTTTTTTCTAAAACTCACCAACGTCTCTTTACTGGTACATGAGCTTGTTCTGTACGCCTTCTCAAGTCTTTGATTTTCTTTCTTTTTTTGCGAGGAAGGATGGAGGACAAAATTGAGGGTGCCTAGAACTCGAACCCAAGACCTCTTGGTTGAAAACCAAGGGTGCTAGTCACTTATGTGGCGAACATTCCCTGGAAGGAGGACGGCAGACAAATGCATTTTCCTCGCAGTTTTAGTTGCGATGCAAGATCGAACGGTCACAGTTTCAGGAATGTTATCAGGCGAACGAGCCTAGTTTTTCTTTTCTTCCTATATATAAAAAAGTATGCTACTTGGTGTCGGCTTAGTCAGCAATCGATTGTGCCAACCTTGACCATTGGATTGACATTCAACATCTGTCGTGTTTCTTCAGTCTCTTCTTCCTCCAGCCACCAAAGCCAAACCAGCGCCGATGGGACTGCCTGCTCCCGCCTCCCACGGCTGGCTGTGCTGCCGCGCATGCATCGTGGCCACATCGCACCCTAAAACTCTGCACATCTTCTCCGGCTCCTGTCCGTTCCTGTCCGAGGCCTCACCGTCGTCCTCCGCCTTGGTTCGCTCGCCGCAGCGCCGCCCTCTAGTGTCGTCAACATGGTCAACAACCTAGAGGAATAAGGAGATGAATGTACATGGTGAGGATGATAGTAGGGACCCAGCAGCGCATGCAGTAATTTTGTCTTTTCGGGACGGAGAATGGTATCAATTGGGTTTTGTGGGAGCTGGGGCCCGTCTAGCCTAGGCTTTTATTTCATATGTTTACCACATGACCATCCCAGATTGTTTTTTTCCTTTATGAAAATGGCTAGCCCAGCTATTTTGTTTTTTGCAGAATAACCAACGTAGGCCTACTTGCTTTTCTACGCCCTGCTGGGCCGGAAATCTGTCAAGGCGAGGAGGGATGCATTAGGGCTTGCAAAGAAAATGGGCTATAAGTAATAAGAAATGGGCTATAAGTAATAATAAATGGACTGTAAAATGATAAAATACAGCAAACATGCAATTAGTTCCAAAATATATTTTTTATTTCGGATTTTGATATTTTAAATTTCATTGTTTTTTGCGGGTAAAAGTTCATTGGATTTAAATTAAGGTATGTTTAGTTTTTAAATTAATTTGAATCTGGCTAGAAATTTCGGGTTGTATGCTGTTTGGAACAGATTTGGAAGCTGACTTGTGGGTCTACTAGGTTGACGTGTACGAAAGGCTTTGTCAACTTAGTCCACAAACGATTCTAGCAACAGTGACTGTTGGATATTAATCCAACGGCCATGCCGCTTCTTCAATATCAGATCTTCTTGCTCCAGCCACCCAAACCAGCGCCGGTGGGACTGCCTGCTCCCGCCTCTCGTGGCCGGCTGTGCTGCCGCACAGACCGCACCACCCCACCCTACTCCATCGCTGGCCAGGCCATTCCTCTACTCGGCCACACCTCCTGTTATTTTCCGGTGATGGCAGCCGAACCAGTAAACCCTCGTACTCCCCACCGCGTGGACAACCATTGCCGAGTCTTCCCCGGCTCCATGTCGTTCCCTTCCTAGGCCTCGCCGTCGTCCACCGCCCTGGTGCTCTCGGCGCGGCGTTGTCAACGTGGTCAACGAAAGACATCCATCAGAAGTGGACTGTACGTGGAGAGGCTGACAGCTAGGTCCACGGCCGCACACAAGGAAATGCCTCCTTATTACGCGCAAAATAATAATTCCTCCACCGACAAATTGGGACCCACCGAAGAGCCTCTCAGATTTTGCGAAAAACGTTCCCCGGCCAAATTTCAGACCCACCAGCTATATCTTCGCACGCAAGGAAGTGCCTCCTTATTACGCACAAAAATGAATACTCCCCCTGCTAGCTGGGACCCACCATAGTGGGAGGTTGACTTGTGGGCCTACTAAGTTGACGAGGACGGAGAGCTTTGTCAACTTAGTCAATATGAACGACTCTAGCTCTAGTGACCGTACGATGTCCATCCAACGGTCGTAGTACTTATTCAACCTCTGGTCTTCTTGCTCCAGCCGCCCAAACCAGCGCCAGTCGTGCCGCCTGCTCCTGCCTCCCATGGACGGCTGTGCTGCCGTGGAGGCCTCACCGCCCCCTACTACTCCCACCGCTGGCCAGGCCATCCATCTACTCATCCACACCCCCTATTATTCTGCGGCGATGGCAGCCTCACACCACAGCCGAACCAGTGAACCCTCATACTCCTCTCCATGTGGGCATCCACTGCCGCGTCTTCCCCGGCTCCGCGTCGTCCCCTTCCAAGGCCTCGCTGTCGTCCACCACCCTGGTGCTCTCAGCGCGGCGTGGTCAACATGGTCAAGGAACGACTTCCATCGGAAGAGTACTGTATGTGGAGAGACTCACAACTGGGTCCACGGCCACAACAAGGAAGTGCCTTCTTATTACGCGGAAAATAATGATTCCTCCACCTGACAGCAGGGACCCACCGGACGGGCCACTGTATTTCATGAAAAAAATGTTTCCCACGTGTACGTACATACGATCGGTGTGTCTGCAGGCTGCAGTGATGAACCATGGCCGAGTAAGGAAGGGCATGTGTCGTAGTATAGGCGCGCAAGTGTCGTAGTAGAGGCGCGCACATAGCATGTCACGCAGTCCCGTTAATATCATGTACATGTACGTACAGCCAGGCTGCAAGAAAGTAAATACAGCCACGTACGTACATACGGGCGTGGTCTCGAACGCCTACTCACGCATACGTACGGCCCGGGCTCGTGTATATGGCTGGGTCGGAATAGAGAAACTGCGTCGCCGTGTTCATCGGGAGCCAACCGGCTTGGACGGAATAACTGATCAAAACGAGGCCTGGCATACCGCAGAACGGAGGAAATGACCTTGTGTTCGACAGGCCACGGTCAAAACAGGATCATGTTCATCGGGAGGGGTCTAGCGTATCACAAAACGGAGGAAACAGACTTCTCTTGGACCTCCTACGGTCGAAATGGGGTCCTGTTGATCGGGAGGGCTGCGGCGTACCATAAAAATGGAGGAAACGGACTTCCGTTGGAGCGCTACGGTTGAAACGGGGGTCCTGTTCATCGGGAGGGGTGTGGCGTACCGCAAAATGGGACTCCACGGGCTACTGTTCATCTCTACCGTCGACCTACTCCAGCCTGGCTCCTATTCATCCAGCCTCCACCGCTCCTCCACCGG
Organism: Aegilops bicornis; assembly: GCA_021605145.1. Classification (NCBI taxonomy): domain Eukaryota; kingdom Viridiplantae; phylum Streptophyta; class Magnoliopsida; order Poales; family Poaceae; genus Aegilops; species Aegilops bicornis. Next base: position 295,060,917 of record CM038670.1, on the reverse strand, counting down.
CTACTGTTCAACCAGCCCTCTCCACGAGGTCCTGTTCAACCACCCCTCCACGGGCTACTATTCATCCAGCCCTCCACCGGCTACTGTTCAACCAGCCCTCCACGGGGTCGTCCCGTTCATCCAGCCCTCCACGGGGTCCTGTTCATCCAGCCCTCCACGGGGTCCTGTTCATCCAGCCCTCCACGGGTCTTGTTCATCCAGCGGCAATGACCTCTACTATCACAGGGTCCTGTTCATCCCACCCCCATCGATAACTTTTCATCCACCCCCCCCCCAACACTCACTATTCATCAAGGAAAGGAGGCAGCAGGTTCGATCGACTTCAGTTAGCAGCACTAGCGAAGGAACCGCTCGATCGGTTTCAGTTAATAGCCAGATCGATCGATCGCTCGGGTTCAATAACACATAGCCTGTAGTGTAACCGCTCGGGTTCAGTAGGCGAACGCCTCACTCGGGTTCAGTTAGAGCCCAACGCCTCGCACCCATGCGCGTACGTGTATGAGAGAAACACGCATCGCTCGGCCCCCGACCGCCCACCGTAACCGGGAACTCCCTGATATTTTCCTCGCCCTCGCTTCTACCACGGTTTTTCCCGCCATGGACGGCCCAAAGAATGCTATGCAGTTGCGTCTCTAGCCCGCCCAGGACAAAAAGCCCATTTTCTGTCATGATTTTTTGTCATAGAAGTAGGGCCCACCACATCTATGATGATACCGGGTTTTGTCACAATTATCGTCATAGAAGTGTCATAAGCATGAGAAAAAAAATTCGATCGGCCCAAAATGTCACAGATGTGTCTTTTTTTTGTAGTGAGGGTACAATTGTCGGTCACGAGAACCTGAAGTTGTACATCTCTAATTATTATAAGCGACTTTTTGGGGCCCGCGAAGAAAATTTTGTGTTGCTCAATGAGCATGCAGACGAGGACATACCACAACTTAGCACAGAAGAGAACGAGGTTTTGTCTGCTCCGTTTACTCAGAAAGAGGTGTTTGATGCGGTAATAGAGATGAAACAAAATAAAGCGCCTGAACCTGATGGGTTCCCAGCAGAATTTTACAAGAGATGTTGGCATATCATTAAGGGAGATCTTATGCCTATTTTCCATGATTTGTTCTACGGGCATCTACAACTTTTCCACCTCAATTTTGGAACTATTACGTTGTTGCCAAAAAGAAGGAGGTTGTGCACATTGAGCAGTTCAGACCGATCTGTCTACTCAATGTGAGTTTTAAAATCTGCATCAAGGTGGGCACGAATAGGTTGACATGGATTGCCCATTCGATGGTGCAACCAACTCAGACAGCGTTCATGCCTGGAAGACATATCCTAGAAGGGGTTGCTGTCTTACATGAAACTCTTCATGAAATTCACTCAAAGAAACTGGATGGGGTTATCTTCAAAGTGGATTTCGAGAAGGCGTATGATAAGGCCAAATGCCCCTTCCTACAGCAGGCCTTACTATTGGGGAATGTTGCATGGAAAACAAAAAAATTCTACGCACACGCAAGATCTATCCATGTACATGTATAGCTATGAGAGGGGGAGAGCATCTACATACCCTTGTAGATTGCTAAGCGGAAGAGTTTATCAACGTGGTTGATGTAGTCGTACACCTTCACGATCCGTCCCTATCAAGTACCTAACGTACGGCACCTCCGCATTCAGCACGCGTTCAACTCGATGACGTCCTTGCCTTCTCCAGCCAGCTAGAGAGGCGAAGTAGTAGATGAGTTCCGACAGCACGATGGCGTAGTGACGGTGGTGGTGAAACTATTTCCGCAGGGCTTCGCCAAGCACAACATATTTAGGACGGAGGACGAACTAGAGGAAGAGGGGACGCTGGCACACGGCTTGGTGAATCGTGATGTCCCCAGGGGCTAGCCCTGCTCCTCTATTTATATGTTGAGCCCTTGGGTCGTTTCTTGGAGAAAGAGCCTCCTCAAAGTCAGTTTGGAATGCAAGGAAGAGTCCTTCTCAGTTTCCATTACTAGATGCCACGGTCCTCGGCGTCTGGCTCTGATGCCATGGGCCTCGACTTCTGGCCCAGGGCCAGACGGGAGGGTCCCTGGCTTCTGGTCCCTGACCTCCGCAGAACTTCCTTTTGCACCGACCTAAAGCCCCGTGGGCCTTACCCCGTGGCCTAACCATATCATCCAATATATCAATCTTTACCTCCAGACCATTTCGGAGCTCCTTGTCATGTTCGTGATCTCCGGGACTTCGGACAACATTCAGTCACCAACATAAATAACTCACATAATACTATATCGTCAACGAACGTTAAGAGTGCGGACCCTACGGGTTCGAGAATGATGTAGACATGACCGAGACGCTTCTCCGGTCAATAACCAATAGTAGGACCTGGATGCCCATATTGGTTTCTACATATTCTACGAAGATCTTTATCGGTCGAACCTTTATGACAACAAACGTAGTTCCCTTTGTCCGTCGATATGTTACTTGCCCGAGATTCGATCGTCGGTATCTTCATACCTAGTTCAATCTTGTTACTGGTAAGTCTCTTTCCTCGTTCCGTAATACACCATCTTGTAACTAACTCCTTAGTCACTTTTCTTGCGAGCTTCTTGTGACAATGTATTACCGAGAGGGCCCAGAGATACCTCTCTGTCATACGGAGTGACAAATCCCTATCTAGATTCACGCCAACTCAACAGACACATACGGAGATACCTGTAGAGCATCTTTATGTTCACCCAGTTACGTTGTGATGTTTGATAGCACACAAGGTATTCCTACAGTATCCGGGAGTTTCACGATCTCATGGTCGAAGGAATATGTATTTGACATTTAAGAAAGCAGTAGCAATAAACTGAACGATCATATGCTAAGCTAACGGATGGGTCTTGTCCATCACATCATTCTCCTAGTGCTGTGACCCCATTATCAAATGACAACTATATCTATGGTTAGGAAACCTTAACCATCTTTTGATCAACGAGCTAGTTTAGTAGAGGCATACTAGGGACTTGGTATTTGCTTATGTATTAACACAGTTTCCAACCAATACAATTCTAGCATGAATAATAAACCTTTATCATGATTAATGAAATATAATAATAACCACTTTATTATTGCCTCTAGGGCATATTTCCAATAGTCTCCCACTTGCACTAGAGTCAATAATCTAGATTACATTGTAATGAATCTAACACCCATGGAGTCTTGGTGTTGATCATGTTTTGCCCGTGGAAGAGGTTTAGTCAACGGGTTTGCCACATTCAGATGTGTTTGGTTCTCTTGTGAAACCTGGATTCCTTCGCTAAGGTAATTGCTCCAGTGTTGTCACAAAATATTGTCATTGGACCCAGTGCACTGGTTATTATACGCAGGTCGGATATGAACTCCTTCATCCAGACTCCTTCATGCGCTGCTTCTGAAGCAGCTATGTATTCCGCTTCACATGTAGATCCCGCCACGACGCTCTGCTTAGAACTGCACCAACTGACAGCTCCACCATTCAATATAAATATGTATCCGGTTTGTGACTTAGAGTCATCCAGATTTGTGTTGAAGCTAGCATCAACGTAACCCTTTACGACGAGCTCTTTGTCACCTCCATAAATGAGAAATATATCCTTGGTCCTTTTCAGGTACTTTAGGATATTCTTGACCGATGTCCACTGATCCACTCCTGGATTACATTGGTACCTCCCTACCAAACTTATGGCAAGGCACGCATCAGGTCTGGTACACAACATGGCATACATAATAGAACCTATGGCTGAGGCATAGGGAATGAATTTCATTCTCTCTCTATCTTCTGCCGTGGTCGGACTTTGAGTCTAACTCAATTTCACACCTTGCAACATAGGCAAGAACCCTTTCTTTGACTGGTCCATTTTGAACTTCTTCAGAACTTTGTCAAGGTATGTGCTTTGTGAAAGTCCTATTAAGCGTCTCGATCTATCCCTATAGATCTTGATGCCCAATATGTAAGCAGCTTCACCGAGGTCTTTCATTGAAAAATTCTTATTCAAATATCCTTTTATGTTATCTAGAAATTCTATAGCATTTCCAATCAGCAATATGTCATCCACATATAATATCAAAAATGCTATAGAGCTCCCACTCACTTTCTTGTAAATACATACTTCACTGTAAGTCTGTATAAAACCAAATGCTTTGATCACCTCATCAAAGTGTGTATTCCAACTCCGTGATGCTTGCAGCAGTCCATAGATGGATCTTTAGAGCTTGCACACTTGGTTAGCACCGTTAGGATCGACAAAACCTTCTGGTTGCATCATATTCAACTCTTCTTTAAGAATCCCGTTAAGGAATGCAGTTTTGACGTCCATTTTCCAAATTTCATAATCATAAAATGCTGTAATTGCTAACATGATTCTGGCAGACTTAAGCATCTCTATGGGTGAAAACCTTTTGCGACAAGTCGAGCTTTGTAGACGGTGATTTTACCATCAGCGTCAGTCTTCCTCTTGAAGATCCATTTATTCTCAATGGCTTGCCGGTCATCGGGAAAGTCCGCCAAAGTCCACACTTTGTTCTCATACATGGATCCTATCTCAGATTTCATGGCCTCAAGCCATTTGTTGGAATCTGGGCTCATCATAGCTTCTTCATAGTTCGTAGGCTCGTTGTCTAACAACATGACTTCCAGGACAGGATTACCGTACGACTCTGGTGCGGTATGCGTTCTGGTCGACCTACGATGTTTAGTAGTAACTTGATCTGAAGTTTCATGATCATCATCATTAGCTTCCTCTCTAGTTGGTGTAGGCATCACGGGAACGGTTTTCTCTGATGTGCTACTTTCCAATTCGAGAGAAGGTACAATTACCTCATAAAGTTCTACTTTCCTCCCACTCACTTCTTTCGAGAGAAACTCCTCCTCTAGAAATGACACATTCTTAGCAACAAAGATCTTGCCTTCAGATCTATGGTAGAAGGTATACCCAATAGTTTATTTAGGGTATCATACGAAGACATACTTCTATGCTTTGGGTTCGAGCTTATCAGATTGAAGCCTTTTGACATAAGCATCGCATCCCCAAACTTAAGAAACGACAGCTTAGGTTTCTTGCCAAACCATAGTTCATACGGTGTCGTCTCAACGGATTTACACGGTGCCCTATTTAACGTGGATGCGGCTGTCTCTAATGATAACCCCAATGATAAAGGCAAATCGATAAGAGACATCCTAGAACGCACCACATCTAATGAAGTATGGTTATGACGTTCGGACACACCATTACGCTGTGGTGTTCCAGGTGGTGTGAGTTGTGAAACAATTCCACATTGTCTTAATTGAAGGCCAAACTCGTAACTCAAATATTCGCCTCCGCGATCAGATCGTAGAAACTTTATTTTCTTGTTATGATGATTCTCCACTTCACTCTGAAATTCTTTGAACTTTTCAAATGTTTCATACTTGTGTTTCATCAAGTAGATATACCCATACCTACTCAATTCATCTTTGAAGGTTAGAAAACAATGATACCCGCCGCGTGCCTCAACACTCATTGGACCGCATGCATCGGTATATATTATTTCCAGTAAGCCATTAGCTCGCTCCATTGTTCCGGAGAACGGAGTTTTAGTCATTTTACCCATGAGGCATGGTTCTCAAGCATCAAATGATTCATAATCAAGTTGTCGGTGTACTAGAGTAGGGGTACCCTAGTATCCTGTACTCGTGCACGGACAGTTGTAGCACCCCGCGGCAGGGTTTCCCTCGTCACCGCCAAGATCCTCCGTGGCTCCTTTGGAGCCATTCAAGAACAAAGTATTTGATTAAGAAGACAAGGCCCCGACAAGTGAAGCTTGCCGGGAAGGCCACTCAAGGCATGCAGAAGACAAGGCCCCTGCAAGAGGAGCTTGCCGAGAAGGCTCGGAGCACGACAAGCCTCCGGACACGACAAGGATTCGGCCGCGGCAAGGCGCTTGCCGCGGCAAGCAACCTCTCTCCATCTCCGCTCCAACTCATCCAGCAAAGTGTCGCCTTGGGACCATTCCATGCGCGCGTGTCGAGAGGTCAGGCAGCCGGCGGAGAGCAGCGATAAGCGGCACTGACAAGCTTGCCATCGTGGCGGCGGTGGCGCACTGACGGTCTCTGTTGCCTTTGTTTGGGCGACAATCGACGGGCATTTATTGCTTTTGTCCCTTGCCGTCGAGTTAGGTATTTTGCACTGCATAATCGCTCGGTAGGTGTAGCAACTCCTGTTTTTACATGTGTACCCTAGACTATGTTGCCACCTGTCGGAGACCCCTTGAGCATATAAAAGGAGGCCCATGCGCAACGTAGAAGAGGGGGGGGTTTCGGTTCATTCGACTCACTAGAGACCAGATACGCTCACGCTAGGTTTTGTAGCTCGCATCGCTCCCTAGCAAGAACACAATACATCAAACAAGCAGCAGTAGGAGTTTTATCTCTCCGGAGAGCTCCGAAGCTGGGTAAACTGCTCGTGTGCCTCGCCTCGATCCGCTCTTCGCGCGATCTCCGCCCCCCTCCGAACCACAAAGGGGCCTGGTCCGCCGGCCCCATAGGTGTTCGTGGGTACGATCAGCCTCCCCGACATATTTGGCGCGCCAGGTAGGGGGCGTCGAGGCCGTGTGAATCTGATCCGACGTTCACACGAGCAGCGTCTTCAACATCTTCCCCAACATGCCACCGAAGAAGAAGGCTTCGGCGGCAGCAGAGCCGTCCGCGTCGTACCCACCCTCACCACAGCAAACGGGTGGTGGGGTAGACGCCGACGGAGGAACGGGCGCCGACGAAGGTGTTCGCAACGTTGCCAAGTCCAAGGACAAGGCCCCGCAAACCTCGGCGTCCGCACATCCCCCACGCCCATCTCAGGAGACGCGGGACCAACAACGTCATGGCGTTCACAATGCCATACGTTCGTTGGATCGAGACCCTCAAGACCAAAGCATGCGGCGCCAACATCTTGCACGAGTGAGATACGGTCGCTGGGCGGGTGCTGCTCCTTCTAACGTAGTTACAAGTCCGAGCATATCCGCTCCTCGCACCGTTCACCAATGCCACCCACTACTCCAGCAGGCTCGCGAGCTCGGTTGCTTCTCGACTACCCTCCAACGGCCAACAAGGTCGACGAGTGGAGGGCCACCGCCCGAGCCTCATCGGCTTTGCTAACGGCGACGCTCATGGCAACCAACGCCATCATTGCCGCGGCAAGACGACAAAACGCGAGCCGGTGGCGACGAGACTGTCGGAGGTGCAACCACCATGCACTCTCCGCCACGAAGGCCAAGATCGCCCGACTCACCGGGTCCACCTCGGCGGCGACTCCACCGCGTCGCCGGGTCCATGAAGCTCGCCGCGACCAGCGCCAAGTTCTTCATGAGCGACAACAAGAGGACGCTCGAACTCGCATCGAGCGCCGGAGAGAAGCGCGACGTCAGTCCGACAAGCGCGCTGGGCCTTCTGTTGACATGCGCGCGCCAGAGGAGCCAGGCGACTTGCCGTACGCGGTAGGTTGCCCTGCGTTCACTCGTGAGCTGCGGCAAGTCCAGTGGCCCAGCCAGAAAAACTTCAAACCAGACGTGCCGGAGAAGTATGATGGCAGGGCGATCCGTCGGAGTTCCTCGGCATCTACACCATTGCGGTGCAGGCTGCGGGGGCGGGACGACAAGATCCTCGCCAACTACTTCCGCCGTGCTCAAACCCAACGTCGGATCTTGGCTCATGCACTTGCCGGACAGCTCCATATCCTCTTGGGCAGATTCGTGCCATCGGTTTGTTGGCGCCTTCACGAGCGGCCACAAACCTCATGGCTAAGAGAGTGACCTTCATCTGCTCGCCGGAAGGAAGGAGAGGCCTTGCGCAAATTCATTCAGAGATTCAGCCGTGTGCACTACAACATCCCGTGATGTCCACCCTGCCGCGGTGATCGGTAGCGTTTCATCGAATGTGCGGAACCACGGGATGAGGGAGGAGATGGCGATGTGCAAAGTCAAGGACGTCGATGAGTTGTACGCCTTGGCCGACAAGTGTGCACGCTACCAAGAAGGGAGGAGACTCGAGGAGAGAATGTGGAAGCAGGATCTGACAGTGAGGAGGCCGGCCCGGCAAAGAAGGGCCGGCGGCGAGGCAACAGGAAGAAGAAAGGTAGAGAAGTGCTAGCTGTTGAGCAGTCCGGCAATGGAGGTGGCAACAAGAACGCCAAGGCTGGTGGCTCCGGCAAGGAGGTTGTCACTGACCCCAACCACCCGGTCGGTGGCGGCCGCCCGACAAGCAGGGCCGGCTCCGCAAGCGATCGCAAGATCCACCGCACCAAGGGCCACGACCTCCAGAGCTTCAAGAAGGTCGAGCAGCTTGTCGAACAGCAGAGGGCTGAGTACGAGCGGCGCGACAAAGAGAAGGCCCAGGAAGGTGCTGGGGGAGCAAGCAAGAAACGTCCCAGCCGGGGAGGACGCCGCGGCAAGGCCAAGCAACGGCAAGGAGACCGAACTCCCCGCGGCCGCGACAAGGATGAAGACGATGAAGACGACGAAGATATGGAAGACGACGACGCCGATGAGCAAGAGTTTCAGAAAGCCACAGAGGTCCTCTACGTTGACGGGGGTGCTTCCCTGCATACCTCCCACCGCCAACTCAAGCAATGGATGCGGGAGGTCAATGCAGCGGAACCATCCGTAGAGTCACGCAAGCCTCTGAAGTGGTACACCACGCCTATCGTTTTTGATATTGAGGACCACCCTGATCGCATAACTGCGGTCGGGTGCTTGCCGATGTTGGTCTCACCAACCATCCGCAACCTCAAGGTCACCAAAACGCTAGTTGACGGCGGGGCCGGCTTGAATCGATCTCCTCCACGGTGCTCCGTAAGCTTCAAACCCGACAGCCGAGCTCGAAGAGACCGGCACCTTCCAAGGAATCAATCCGGGAAGGAGCAAGTCAAGGGGAAGATTACGTTGTCGGTAACATTTGGCGACAAGCTGAACTTTAGGACTGAGAGGGTCACATTCGACGTTGCCGATTTCCCATTGCCTTACAATGGGATACTTGGCCGTCAAAGACTCGCCAAGTTCATGGCAGCCTCTCACTACGCCTACAACTTACTCAAGATGCCGGGCCCGATAAGCGCCATCTCTGTCCATGGCGACAAGAAGGATGCCCTTATCTGTGCCGACAAGATCTACCGGGATGCAGCGGCCGCGACAGATTTCCAAACACTTGCCGCTGAAGCTCCCGGGGGGAAGAAGACAAAGTCCAAGTCCGGCAAGAGCTCTGATGCTCACTCCGGGAAGCGCACCTCTTCGGAGTGCTGTGCTACCGTTGAGGACGCACCATCGAGCTCCACCGGCAAGTGCAAGAAGATGGTAGCTCCGCCAAAGACCAAGAAGGTGCCCGCGAAGGAGGACGGCACTGGTGGTACCTTTACCATCAGTGCCTCTCTCGACCCTAAATAGGAAGGCGCTGGCCGTTGCTTTCCTCAGGCGAATGTCGACGTGTTTGCATGGCAACCGTCGACATCCCGGTGTTCCTGTGAAAGTGATTGAGCACCGCCGGCCGTTTGTCCTCATGCACGGCCCGTCAAGCAAAAAGTCAAGAAGAAAGCAGTGGAACACCAAGAATTCATAGCAGAAGAGATCAAGAAACTGGAAGCAGCAGGCCTTGTCAGAGGAGTGCTCCATCCTACGTGGTTGGCCAATCCTGTAGTCGTGCACAAGGCAAATGGCAAATGGAGACTTTGTATTGACTTCACGGATGTTAATAAAGCTTGTCCCAAAGATCCATTTCCCTTGCCGCGCATTGACCAGATTGTTGACTCCACGGGCTGGATGTGATTTGCTTTCGCTTTCTTGATGCATACTCAGGATACCATCAGATCTTCATGGCTGAAGAAGATGAGGAGAAGACCGCATTCATTACACCATGTGGCACATACTGTTTCATACGGATGCCTTTCGGTTTGAAGAATGCTGGTTCAACATTTGCAAAGGTAGTCCATGACGCTTTTGAGCCGCAAATGCACAGAAATGTAGAAGCCTACATGGATGACATAGTGGTCAAAAGCAAGGACAAAGCAACTCTGGTTCAAGATTTGGACGAGACCTTTGCAAATCTACGCAAGATCAACCTCAAGCTCAACCCCAAGAAGTGCGTGTTTGGAGTCCCTTCCGGCAAGATTCTCGGGTTCTTCGTGTCTCAACGAGGGATAGAAGCTAATCCCGACAAGATCAAGGCCATTGAGCAGATTGAAGCACCAAAGCGCGTCAAGGATGTCACGAAGACTTGCGGTTGCGTAGCTGCTCTCAAAGAGGTTTATTTCTAGGTCTGGCCGAGCGCCCTGCCGCTTTTTTAAGATTTTGAAAAAGCAGGTCCAATGAAATGGACTCGAAGCGGAGGCTGCGCTGCAGACTTAAAGAGATACATCCTCCACTCCAACACTTGTCGCACCTAAACCACAAGAGAAGTTGCTGCTATATAAATCAGCAACCAATCAAGTGGTTAGTGCTGCGTTAGTAGCGGAGAGGGAGGCGGATGACGAGCCAGCAACCACGGCAAGCACTTCCAGCGACAAGCAGGGGGCTTCGCCAACAAGCTCTGGTCCCGACAAGGATGAATCCGCGCAGACGCATGACCAGATGCAGAAATGGATGGTGCAGCGCCCAGTCTACTTTGTCAGTTCCCTCCTGCAGGGGGCTAGGTCGAGGTACTCTGGTGTGCAGAAATTGCTTTTCGGCCTCCTCATGGCCTCGAGAAAGCTGCGCCATTACTTCCAAGCACATGAGATCACAGCTTGTCACTCGCTTTCCGGCTGAAGAGGATATGCAGAATCCGTAAGCAACGGGCAGGATTGTCGAGTGGGCATTGGAACCGCAAGCTTTGGTCTCAAGTTTGAAAGCACATCAACTATCCAAAGCGAGTAGCGTTGGCGTAATTCATAGCGTAATGGACGCCAACGCCGCATTTAAGAGATTCCGGAGACGCAGCATTCCCGTCAAGGAAGCAAGCAAAGAATGGCTGATGTACTTTGATGGTGCCTTCGCCGCAAGGCGCCGGTGCCGGCGTCGCTTATCGCACTCCACCGGAGAGCACCTCAAGCACGTAGTCCAGATGCACTTTCCCAAGGAGCAAGCAACAAACAATACCGCAGAGTATGAAGGTTTGCTTGCCGATCTCGAGATCGCAGCGGACCTTGGGATCAAAAGCTTATTGTCGGTGACTCGCAACTTGTCGTCCGCCAAGTGAACAAAGATTACCAGAGTCCGTTGATGGAAGCCTACGTTGATGAAGTGAGGAAGCTAGAATAGCACTTTGACGGCCCGCAAATGGAACATGTTCCAAGAGCTCGTAATGATATTGCCGACGGCTCGCCAAAGTGCGCTGCACTTAAGTTGCACAATGGAACCAGGGATTTTCGTGCTCAAGTCGACTCAGCCAACCGTAACACCATCAATCGGACAAAGCAAGAAGAGGAAGTTGATCTCTGGTGACTACTTTCCGCAGAGCTTCCCGAAGCCGTCATTGCGAAGGTCCCCAAGATCAACGCCAATGGGCTGAGGGGCAGTCTGCCCGACAAGCCCGTGGTTTGTTTCGTTGAAGCGGGCGCTCGAGCAAGTTTTGCTCCGGCAAGCTTGCCGGGGAGCATCAAGCTCGGCAGAGCCGCAGTGTTCTTGCCAGAGAAGCTGATGCTCCCGCAGCAGCCGATGTGCCTTTAGTCCTTGTTGTCGAGCCGCAAGCTCCAAAGATGGGCGCACAGATTGTCCATTTCCTTCAGACAGAGAACTTCCCAAGAGCGAGAAGAAGCGAAGGAGTAGCCCGCAATGAAAGTATGTACAAGTTTGTCGACATCATACCGTGCATGTAAGAAGACTCAACGGTGTGAAATTGAAGTGTATTCCTGTGGAAGATGGATGTAAGCTGTTGGCAGAGATACACGGAGGCATATCTGGTCACCACATTGGCAAGAGCACTTGCCGGCAAAGCTTTTCGGCAAGGTTTCTTCCGCCGACAGCCCTCCGTGATGCAAATCGCACAAGTAACCAAGTGTGAAGTGTGTCAGTCCATTCCAAACAGATACACCAGCCAGCTCAAGCTCTCCAGACGATCCCTTTATCCCGCCATTTTCGGTCCGGGGCTCGACATCCTCGGCCCGTTCCCCGAAGCTGTCGGGGGCTTTGAGTACTTGTACGTCGCCATCGACAAGTTCACAAAGTGGTAGGAAGTGGAAGCAAAGGAGCAAGGTGGACGGCACAACAGCTCAAGTTCTTGGTCGATTGTTTGCCGCTTTGGAATCCCTAACAGATCATCACCGACAACGGCACACAATTTACGAGTCGCACCTTCATGCAGTACGTCCAAGATCTTGGCGCCAAGGTCTGCTTTGCTTCCGTTGCTCACCCGGGAAGCAATGGTCAAGCAGAGAGGGCAAATGCTGAAGTGTTGCGCGGGCTCAAGACCGTAACTTTCGGCAGCTGCACAAGTGCGGAAGAAATCGATCGAGGAGCTGCCGGTGGTTCTTTGGTCGATCAGACGACGCCAAATCGAGCCACCGCCGGACACCTTTTGCTCTAGTCTATGGAGCAGAGGCGGTTCTCCCACGGAACTTCGTATATGGATCGCCTCGAGTGCTCGCTTATGATGAGCTTGAGCAAGAGCAGCTGCGACAAGATGACGCTGCTCCTTGAGGAGGATCGTCTTCAGCCGTCAGAAGCTGCTCGCTACCGACAAAGCTTTGCGTCGCTACCATAGCCGCAGAGTTAGTGCCGAAGTCTCGAGGAAGGCGACCTTGTTCTTGGTAGCGTTTAGACCGCCAAGAATTCAAACAAGTTGGCCTTGAAGTGGGAAGGCCCTTATCGGGTGAAACGAGTCACTAGGCCTGGCGCTGTCCGCCTTGAGACCGAAGATGGCATCCCGGTGAGCAACTTCTGGAACATTGAGCATCTTCGTAAGTTTTACCCATAGGGCGCGGTTGCCGGAACCCGTTCCGGCAACCACCTTTTGTACAAGTCTTGCCGCTGTTGCATGTAATCCTTTGTACAAAGTCGGGCGCAGACCCCGTGCATCAGTAAAGCTCATGTGTTGCGCACAACTTGTCAAATTCATGCTTTCATCATTTTATTGCATGTTTTGGCTAACACTTTGTGCAACAACCACACCCGGTAAGCAAAATCGAGCCGTTGGGCTCCATAACTTTATTTCCTCTTCTTTCTCTTTTCTCAAAGAAAGGAAGGCTCCCTCGCGCACAAGTTAACCGGAGGGGAAGGAGGAGATAATACTATGGACCGTGCACCGCCGAGGAAGTTTCGCCTCATCGGGAAGCAAGAGACAGAAAAGCTAAGTTGCCAAAGTTTGAGCAATAAATTTTTAATTTTTTAAGTTATCTTCCTCGAACGATAGTACTTTGTATGGAGAACCTGTGCACAGAGGAACCAACTCGCCAGCTAGTCGCGCCCTTACTTTGTTTCGAGTCCGCTCAACAACTTAAGTGAGCTGCGGCTAGTCGCGACAAGGTTGCTTGTCGGAGGCGGCTTGCCGGCCAGAAGGCCGACGTTCGCACTCAATTTCGCGGCAAAGGTGCCCGCACCGACAAGTCCCCCAATTGCGTAGGGCGTAAAGCGTGCAAAGGAAGGAATCAAGTAGAGGAAATAACGTTGCATTGATCGCCTAAGATAGAGTATATTACAAAATAACTTGTCGCTGATCTAACAAAGTGTTCTAAACATGATCAAGAGCTGACGAGGGAAAGATAAAATTACGGCCTAGTCTACGCGGTCGCCATCAATCCGCTTGATCTTGTTCACCTTGTCCACAATGGGTGCAACAAGGGCTTTGAAGCTCCTCCACGTTGGCATCTGGCGGCAAGGATCCGAGGACGCCCGTTAAGGTTGAGGCCCGGATTGCGGAAGGCCACCTTTATCAACACCTTCTCGAGGGCTCCTCGCACGATCTGGCGTGATTCCTCGGCCAGCTGCTTTGGGACCTCTTCCGAGTCGCTGGAGACCCGTCCACGCCTTTGAAGAACAAACTGAGTTTGGCGCTGGGTTGGAGATGCTCGTCGGAGGGTATGCAGGTCCGCCATCCCCAACTCCATCACTCGTTGTGGATGTCGTCGGCGGTGTCCACAAGACCTTCACCAAAGGCTCCACGCTCTCCCTCAAGGTGCTCTGGGTGGAGGCAGCATTCGCTAGCAGTTCCTCCTTGGCCTTGATCGTCTCCAACAAGCCCACCTCCCGCTCCCTGGCGCCGTCCAACGAGACGGCTCTGCAGCTCCTTGGCGGCGTCGAGCTCCTTGCCCCTATCAGCGAGACGGCTCTGCAGCTCGCCAAGAGTGTAGGCGTCCTTCTCACGCTCATGCTTGAGCGCGGCAAGCTCTTCGTCGCTCTTCTTGAGGCTGGCCTCCAGCTGTGCCACCTTCGCCTTCAACTCTTCCTTGGCGGCCTCGGCGGCTGCGGCAGCATCCTTCACTTCCTTAAGCGCCCCGCCAAGTGACTCCTCGCGCGCGGCAAGGTATTCTTCGTGGCTGTCCAGGTTGACCTTCCGCTGCGCCCATTTCGCTTTCTGCGGAGAGCTTCTCGGCAGCCAGCCGTTGCTCCTCCTCAAGCGGCCTTCTCAAGGATGAAGGCGATGCGCTCTTCGCAAGTTGCCCCAGCGCTTACGCTACGTCATGAGAGTTTCTTGGTTGGCGCTCCGAGCTCTTCTGCGGCGCTTCTCCATGTCCGCTCCTGCCCTCGCGACAAGTGCTTCCGGGACTCCAACTTGGCTTGCCGGGCGGTAGAGCGATAGCAGCTTCTTCAAGATGCTGCTCCTCCTCGAACTTCGCGGCCGCTGCTTGGCGCGTCCACCAGCGTCACCAATGAGGCGAGTAGCTCGCCGTCGAAGGTCTCTCCTTCGACCGGCGCCTGAGCTCGGTTCCTGTGGAGTTTGATGAAGACACCCTCGCCGCCTTCGTAGGCGCTGGGTCAGGCTCCTCGAACTGGCCTTGTGCAGCGGGAAGTCGGTTGTCGGTGTAGCGCTGGCGCTCCTGCGCCTCGGGGCGTCACGGTCGATCGCCCGACCCTCACCAGCCTGCGCCGGCAGCCTCGGTGGCCTTCTCGCCAACAGGCTCGTCGGCGACGGCCTCTTCTTCCACAGCAACGACCTCTTCTTCCACGACGGCGGCCTCGTCGGTGTTGCCGCGCACTTCCTCCTCGCCGGCAGCCTCGACCTCCATCGGCTCTGCGTCAGACAAAGAAGGAGTAGTCAAGCAAATGTTCAAAAAGAGAAACAAAAGAAAGCAAGCCCAAGGGAAATTTTCGTGTAAGGAAATTACCTGCAACGGGATCCGCAGCCATGGCCTCGACCATTGGAGGGTCACTGGCGCTGTCCCTTGCCGGGGTAGCCTCCCTTGCCGGAGTGGCCTCCCTTGTCGGAGGGCGCTCCCTTGCCGGAGATTCCTCCTTTGGCGGCGTAGTGGCAGCAGACAGGATTTCGGGGGCGGCTTCCGAGCCCTCCTGATGAGGCTGCTCTGCTCCTACACAAGCAAACAATCAGGTATCAACGAAGAAGGGGCACCCCTGCACACCTAATAGTAAGGAGAAAACTACACACTTACTCTGGGGGCTGTGCTGGGGGCTGCTCTGAGGAAGGGTTGCCGGGTCTGGCAAGACGGTCTCGGACGCGTTCCCTGTCGCCACGGGAGAATCATCCTCAACGACGACCGTCGGGATCTTGGCCCTCTTCGACGCTCTCTAGGCCAGCGTCCTGAAAAGGAAAGAGTCCAGAACGAAGCAAATCAGATTCAAGATGAAGCAATAAAATTGAAGAAATACAAGCACAATCTCAAGAGCTTACTCTTCGCCTTCCTCCTCGGAGCTGAGCGCCGGAGAAGTCAAACTCGGCTCGCCTCCGGTGCGACGAGGCGGGGAGTAGGCTCTCTTGGCCGCTTGGCGGGCGTCGACGGTGGCTCGAGAAGATCCCGCCCGCTTGTCGCGGCAGTGTGAGGCGCCTCGCGGCAACATCGCTTGCGGTAGAAGCGCGTCGTCTTGGTATTCTTCTTTGTGGGCGATCTGCCGCCCGACTTCGTCTCCGGCCTTGCGGAGCGCCTCTTCAGCGGAACCGGGGGCTCCGTGGCGGCAAAGTCGCTGGGTGGTGGAGAAGAAGCGCCCTCGGCGGAGTCCACTCGACCGGCCTCGGGCTCGACAAGCTCGTCCTCACCGGGCGATCTCCCTTCGCCGGCAAGGCTTGCCGCCTTCGCAGCGTCTGCCTCCTCCATGGTATACCCGAAGGCTCAGCGGCAGCGGCTGCCGCCGCCTCCTCCACCTCGGTGGCAATACGCGCCATCTCCTCGTCGGTAGTGTCGCGAGTGAGCCTTTTCGCTTTCGTCGGAGCGGATCGACACTTCTTCCAAGTCGTCAAGAACTGCTGCCACGACCTCGTCAGAGGCTCGCCAGTTGGAAGGATCCCATGGGAATCGCGACAACGGCATCATGGCGCCGGATGCGGTCGGCGCCGAGTTGTTGCACAATGGGACGACCCCTCGGCAACCTAAACCACTCAGGTGGTCGGGTCGTTCTTGAACAGCTCTAGCAGCATCGCATCCAACTCCAAGACAAGAAATTCCAGTTCAGGCCCGGCGCAGCCTCATGATGTCTGCCGCATTTTGGAACTCCCAAGCAGGCCTCCTCCTCTCTGCAAGGGAAGCGTGCGGCGGCGGCGAAGTTCTGCGCCAACCGCGCTTCTGGTTAGTCCGGCAATCCTGAGGCGCAAAATCCGGGTCACAGCTATCTTCATCCTAGCATCCTCCGGCGCCAAGTTTCTCCTATCTCTGCTGCGCACTATTGGGGTTTGGCGCCTGCAGCGATGAAGGGCTGCGGGTTCTCCTCTGACCCAACACCAATTGGCTCTCCACTCCTCCCACTTGTTGCGGAACTCTCCTTCCGGATAGGCTTCTTTCTTGCCGATCCGAGACCCAAGCTATCCCTCCGCAAGCGGCTCTCCTCTCTCTCGGCAGGGCACGAAGAAGTGGCGGAAGAGTGCCACATTTGGGTGGACTCCGACAAAGTTTTCGCAAAGGTGCGAGAAAACTGCCATGGTCAAGACGGCCTTTGCGGTGAAAACGAGGATGCGGAGGCCATATTTGGTCATGAAATAGCAGAAGAACTAGGAAAAGCTATGGCAAACCCCGCAATAGAATAAAAGAGCAAAAAAGGGTACCCAGTTGGGGCCAAATCAGAAGCGGAGGCGGGGAGTACCTTCGTCGCGGATGCGCACGCGTCTCCGTCGACCAAAAGAGATAGAAGACATCCCGCAGCTCCCTTGCGCCGAGCCGGGGAGATGGCCCGCTCATGCGCACGCCGCGAGCCGCTGCGCCTTGACGACTTGACGCCCTTCTCCTTGTCGGCTTTGAGCCATGGCGAGGGCGGCGGAGGAGGCCGACGGCGGTGAGCGCGCTTGTGGCGGCGGGGCGGGCGCTGCTCTCTTCGCACCGGAGAAGAAGGGGAGCGGCGGTGGTTTTCTTGACAAGACAACAATGGCGGAGTGGACGGCCTGCCCTGTTTCCTCCGCTTATAAAGAGGGGAGGGGCGGACGTTCGCTTTTCCTAATAAAGAAACCCCACGACCACGCCCACGATCTTCGCACGACGCCACGTTCGCGCGTGCGTTAGTGGGGGTCGTGGTGGGTCCGGGCGAAGTTGCGACGCGTGGTCGAGGCCGCGTGTGACCGTGCCTTGTTTTGGGCCTGGCCCGACAGCGCTCGGCACCGTGCACGCCCAGGCCGGGGCTCTGTCGGTGTACTAGAGTAGGGTACCCTAGTATCCCGTACTGCAGCACGGACAGTTGCAGCACCCGCCGCGTGGTTTGCCTCACACCGCTTAAGATCCTCCGTGGCTCCGTTGGAGCCATTCAAGAACAAAGTATTTGATTAAGAAGACAAGGCCCCGGCAAGAGGAGCTTGCCGGGAAGGCCACTCAAGGCATGCAGAAGACAAGGCCCCCGCAAGAGGAGCTTGCCGGGAAGGCTCGGAGCGCGACAAGCCTCCGGACGCGACAAGGATTCGGCCGCGGCAAGGCGCTTGCCGCGGCAAGCAACCTCTCTCCATCTCCGCTCCAGCTCATCCAAAAACGTGTCGCCTTGGGACCATTCCATGCGCTACGTGTCGAGGTCAGGCAGCCACGGAGAGCAGCGATAAGCGGCCGACAAGCTTGCCATCGTGGCGGCGGTGGCGCACTGACGGTCTCTGTTGCACTATTTGGGCGACACCGACGGGCATTTATTGCTTTGTCCCTTGCCGTCAGAGTTAGGTATTTTGCATCATACCTTTGCTCGAGTAGGTGTACCAACTCCTGTTTTACATTTGTACCCTCGCCTATGTTGCCACCTGTTGGAGACCCCTTGAGCATATAAAAGGAGGCCCATGCATAGCGTAGAAGGGGGGGTTTCGTTCATTCTACTCACTAGAGACCGAGATCGCCACGCTTAGGTTTTGTAGCTCGCATTGCTCCCTAGCAAGAACACAATACATCAAACAAGCAGCAGAGGGAGTTTTATCTCTCCTGAGAGCTCGGCTGGGTAAACTGCTCGTGTGCCTCGCCTCGATTCGCTCTTCGCGCGATCTCCGCCCCCCTCCGAACCACAAAGGGGCCTGGTCCACCGGCCCCATAGGTGTTCGTGGGTACGATCAGCCTCCCCGACACAAGTGATTCCAAAAGTCCATCCACATGGAGTTTCTTCATGCGCTTTGCACCAATATGACCTAAATGGCAGTGCCACAAGTATGTTGCGCTATCATTATCAACTTTGCATCTTTTGGCTTCAATATTATGAATATGTGTATCACTACAATCGAGATTCAACAAGAATAGACCATTGATCAAAGGTGCATGAATATAAAAGGTATTACTCATATAAATAGAACAACCATTATTCTCTGACTTAAATGAATAACCGTCTCGCAATAAACAAGATCCAGATATAATATTCATGCTCAACGCCGGCACCAAATAACAATTATTTAGGTCAAAAACTAATCCCGAAGGTAGATGTAGAGGTAGCGCACCGACGGCAATCACATCAACCTTGGAATCATCCCCGATGTGCATCATCACCTCGTCCTTAGCCAATTTTCATTTATTCCGCAGCTCCTGTTTCGAGTTACAAATATGAGCAACCGAACCAGTATCAAATAAGCATTCATAAGGAACACATCAATAACATGTATATCAAACATACCTTTGTTCACTTTGCCATCATTCTTATCTGCCAAGTACTTGGGGCAGTTTCACTTCCAGTGACCATTTCCTTTGAAGTAGAAGCACTCAGTTTCAGGCTTGGGTCAAGCTTTGGGCTTCTTCATGGGAGCGGCAACTTGCTTTCCATTCTTCTTGAAGTTTCATTTCTTTCCCTTTCCCTTTTTCTTGAAACTAGTGGTCTTTTTAACCATCAACACTTGATGCTCTTTCTTCATTTCTACCTCCGCCGATTTCAGCATCGCGAAGAGCTCGCGAATTGTTTTCGTCATCCCTTGCATATTATAATTCATCACAAAGCCTTTGTAGCTTGGTGGCAGTGACTAAAGAACTCTATCGATAACACTCTCAACTAGAAGATCAATTCCCAGCTGAGTCAAGTGGTTATGATACCCAGACATTTTGAGTATGTGTTCACTGACAGAACTATTCTCCTCCATCTTTGAAGCGACCCGATCCCAGTGGATCGAAGCCTCTGTGCTTAAGTGTCATCCCTGGATTGGTATGCTGACACACACACAGTACTCAAGGATTTATAGCGGAGTTCAATCACACACTTATTACATCGAGAGTCTCATAAAGAGTACTTATCAGCTATCTAAATAAAATAACTGTGGAAGCTTCGAAGATAAATTAGTCCATCCAACTCCACGGCAAAACTGAGTGCATGACAACGACCTATCTCACCTTACTCTTCGTCTGAAAATTCTGCAAAATGAGACATTCCAGCCGTCTAGGTCAGCACAAGGAATATGCTGGCAAGATCACACCATAGAGCATTGATGAATAACAGCTATCACTACATGCATATTTGGCTGGTGGAGGCTCTAAGTTTAACATTTGCATAAAGCCAATTTTTTCCTACAACAAAGGAATACATTTTGTTTAACTCCCTGTTTTAGCCATTATTGAGAAGGTTCCCCCAACTCAATCCCAAAATTAACAAGTATAACTAATAATAACCCAACAAGTTCATTAAGTAAAGTGATGAGGTCAACCAATAATTCAAATACCAGATACTCAAGATGTCCATACCGGGGACACGACTAATCATGATTAGTTTGTACACTCTGCAGAGGTTTGCGCACTTTTCCCCACAAGACTCAATCTCCTCCGTTGAATTTCTCGCACTGCATGATGCTTGAGAAACGGATGATCGAGACACGGTCTTTCCGAAGAGGTCCGCTTAACTGATAGATAGGCCGGTACACCTAAAATTCCCCTACATCTGCTAGCCTATCATGGAAAGGTTTCCCACAACTTACTCAACTATGCTAGAGCCCATAATGGCATGTGGCTGCACACGGAAGTTTCTAGCATGAATAATCTTATGATCCCCTTGAGCTTAGGTGGCATTCCATAGGATGATCACATGGGTACTCCGGGATCTCCTAGGACAACACTGGATTCTCCAGTTGCCCGCAACCAATCCACCCAGATGTGTATTAAAGTAGCCACCTTAAGTTTCCCTTAGTTATTATCTCTTGCAACTTGCATGATTCTCACATACCAATCCCCGTCTACGAGCATGGCTAAGCAATATGAGCATAACGTATATTCCGGGGGTGATCGCAAGTCATAGGTTCCTACCACATCAACTACATAGCAATACCACATGTTCCCAAATCCTACTCATGCAATCTTTAAGGGTTGAAACTAATGCATAAAAACTGGGTAATAAAGGGGTATGATCAAAGTGTAATTTGCCTTGCTGACGATCGGTAAACCCTAGAGATTCGTAGTAGCAAGCTTCGCACTCCGGAAAATCTATCTTAGACAAACAATATCATACATAAGCACTCAAGCATAAGATTCAAAGGTAAAACCAAATAAAAATATCTAAACATAAATTTCAAGTGAAGAGCTTTGATTTGCAAAAAGAATCAATCAAATCGGAACTACGAAACTCAAGTTACAATCAAAAGAAGTTCAAATTCAAATTTGTTTGAAAACCAAATTTGAAACTTTTAAAAACATGTTTAAATTGATTATCTGGATAGAGGGTATCAATATGAAGAATTTGGCGTTGGTTTCATTGGATTTGGATAATCGAGCAAAAAGTTGTGATCGTTTGAAGAACAGGGACTAATCTGCAAAGAAAAATAATTACGAATGGGTCCCTGGCCGAAAATAAACAGAAAAGGAATAATCTATCGGACGAACGCCCGCTACAGAAACTAATCTAATGAATCTGTTCACTCCAGGTCCTAAACGAATGAATGTTCGCTAAATAAAACCGATCCGGTTATAACAGAAAAACCGAGGAAAAACCGAAAAAACCCGGGACGGTTCGGC
Source organism: Aegilops bicornis (assembly GCA_021605145.1). Lineage (NCBI taxonomy): Eukaryota > Viridiplantae > Streptophyta > Magnoliopsida > Poales > Poaceae > Aegilops > Aegilops bicornis. The sequence goes on along the minus strand of CM038670.1, from coordinate 295,039,444 downwards.
GGTTTTACCGGCGGTTCTCGACTGTTTTTCGACGACGGCGATGAACTCCGGCGACGGCGGCGGTGGGGCAGCAGCGGTGGCTTATGGCGTGGGCATACGCTGGCGAGGCAGACATCGGCGTCGGTCAAGCGGCTCAAGTCTTGGCGCTGATTCTTTGTGGTGGTTTGGGGAGGAGAGGGGCCGGGTGGCGGCTATTGAAGGAGGGGGGTGCGGGCGGCCTTGGAGGAGGGGCAAGGCGGCGGCGGGCGCGACTCGGATTCCTGCCCGAGTCCGGCTCGGGGACGGCGGAGGTTGGCGGTGGCGGCTTGGGCCGGCTGGGCTTCGGCCCAGTTCGGTCCGAGAGTTTTTTTTAACATTTTCCGTAAATACGAAAAAGTAGGAAAAACCTAATAAAAACATTTTTAAAAAATTCTAGAAAAATTCACATAACTCCCTCTTAATATTTGGACTAATGTGAACATTTTTCTCGACCTAAATGCCTAAAAATAAAATAAAATTTAGTGCTAATAAAAATAATTGAACACGCAAAAAAATGTATTTTTATTCAAAATTAAATTTCCAATATTTCTCTGCTGTTTTTGAAGAAGTCATATTATCATCTCTCATTATTTTATTTATTTGAAATAATTGGAAAACAATTTTGGTTAAAACACTTTGATCCAATTTGCCAATTTTGAAAATTCAAAAATGGACTTTTGTGAAAACCTCCAACTCTCTCAGTTGGTCCTTTAGTTGCTTTAGGTTTCTAGGATCAAAATTCAAATAAAACAAAATAAAAATGCACAAATTATGGATGCATGTGACGATCTAATGAATAACATCCAAATTAATTGGGATGTTACAAACCTACCCCCCTTAAGATGAATCTCGCCCTCGAGATTTGGGTTGGCTAGCAAAAAGGTGTGGGTGGTCTTTCCGGAGGTCTTCTTCTCGCTCCCAGGTGGCTTCTTCCTCGATATAGTGGCTCCACTGAACTTTGCAAAACTTGATGACCTTGCTGCGAGTGCCTCGGTTGGCGAACTCGAGAATCTTGACGAGTTTCTCCTCATAAGTCAGGTCACTCTCTAACTGAATTGCTTCCAGGGGCACTGTATCTCTCAGAGGAATATCGGCCATCTCTGCATGGCACTTCTTCAACTGGGAAACATGAAACACATCATGAAATCCGGACAAACCTTCGCGTAACTCCAACTTGCAGGCAACTTCACCCACATGTTCCAGAACTCGGTATGGCCCTACAAATCATGGCACTAACTTTCCTTTGTCTCCAAACCGTTTAACTCCTCGGAGTTGTGACACACGAAGGTATGCTCTGTCTTTGACTTCATAGGTTTCTTCCTTGCGTTTAGTATCGGCATAACTCTTCTGCCTGGACTGGGCTATCTTGACTCTACCACGAATCAACTTGACCTTCTCCTCAGATTCTCTGATTAAATCTGGTCCGAACAATTGTCAATCTCCAACTTCGTCCCACATCAATGGTGTCCTGCACCTTCCTTACAAAGCTTTGAAAGGGGCCATCTTCAAACTAGCTTGGTAGCTGTTGTTATATGAGAACTCTACGTAAGGTAGATTATCATCCCAACTAGACCCATAGTCTAGCGCACAAGTTCTCAACATGTCCTCCAGAATCTGGTTGACTCTCTCGCCCCATCCATCTGCGGATGAAAGGTCATGATCAACTCTATCCTGGTATCCAAAGTCTGGTGTAACTGATTCCAAAACTTCGAGGTAAATTGTGTTCCTCTGTCTGATACGATGGTCCTTGGAACTCCATGCAGACATATGATCCTGGTCATATATATCTTCGCCAACTTCGCGTTCGTATAAGTGGTTTTCACGGGGATAAAGTGAGCCACTTTGGTCAAGCGATCAACTACAACCGAAATGGAGTCATATCATGAATGAGTCCTGGGTAATCCGGTGATGGAATCCATGCCAAGCTTATCCCACTTCCATTCGGGTATTGGCAAAGGTTGGAGTAATCCTGCTGGTTTCTGATGCTCTACCTTGACTCTCTGACATACGTCGCATACTGCTACATACTCGGCGATATCCTTCTTCATATCCATCCACCAGAAACATTCTTTCAAATCCAAATACATCTTGGTGTTGCCTGGGTGAATCGAGTATGGAGAATCATGAGCCTCCTGAAGAATTAACTTCCTGATCTTGGGGTCATTAGACACATAGATGCGATCTTCAAACCATAAAGTTCTGTGTTCATCCTCACAAAAAACCTTGGCCTTTCCTTTACTCATCTTTTCTTTTATCTCTGCAATTTCCTTATCAATCTTCTGGGCTTCCCGGATCTTTCCCAACAAAGTGGACTGAACTTCCAACACTGCAACAAAACCTCTCGGAACTATCTCCAAGTGTAGTTCTCTGAGATCGTCGGCTAACTCCTGAGGTAATCCCCCGGTTATGAGAGTACTGACATAACTCTTGTGGCTCAAAGCATCGGCCACAACATTGGCCTTTCCTGGATGATAATGCAGTTTCATGTCATAATCCTTTATGAGCTCCAACAATCTCCTCCGCCTGAGGTTCAATTCCTTCTGCGTGAAAATATACTTCAAACTCTTATGATCCGTATAAACATCACAACGATTTTCGATAAGAAAATGTCTCCAAGTCTTGAGCGCATGCACTACGGCTGCTAACTCCAAATCATGCGTGGCATAATTCAACTCATGGGGCGAAGCTGATGTGAGGCATATGAAACAACTCTTCCTTCTTGCATAAGAACGCCTCCAAGTCCCTGGCGAGAAGCGTCGCAATATACTTGGAAATCCTTGCGTATAATCGGAAGGATTAGTACTGGGGCTGTAACCAAACATTTCTTCAACTCCTAAAAACTGGCCTCACAAACCTCGGTCCATTTAAACTTGGTGTCCTTCTTCAATAACTCCGTCATAGGCTTCGCGGTCTTGGAAAAATTCTTAATAAATCTCCTATAATATCCTGCAAGTCCAAGGAAACTGCATATCTCTCCAACTGAGGTGGGTGCCAACCACTCGGTGACAGATTTAACCTTGGAAGGTTCTACTGCTATTCCTTCTTCTGATATAACATGTCCAAAAAATCGGACTTCCTTCAACCAAAACTCGCATTTGCTGAACTTGGCATATAGCTGATGTTCCCTGAGCTTCTCAAGAACCAAGCGCAAATGTTCCTTGTGTCCTTCTTCATTCTTCAAGTACACCAATATATCATCAATGAACACCACAACAAACTTATCCAGGAACTCCATGAACACCTTATTCATCATACTCATAAAGTAGGCAAGGGCATTAGTCAAACCAAAAGACATGACCGTGTACTCATATAGCCCATACCTTGTGGTAAAAGTTGTCTTAGGTATATCCTGTTCTCGGATCTTCAGCTAGTGATATCCTGATCGAAGGTCGATCTTGGAGAAAACTTTAGCTCCCTGCAGCTGGTCAAACGAATCATTGATCATCGGTAGAGGATATTTGTTCTTGATCGTCAGCTCATTCAATGCACGATTGTCAACAACCATTCTCAAGGATCCATCCTTCTTCTCAACTAAGAGCACTGGGGCTCCCTACGGTGATGAACTTGGTCGGATATACCCTCTCTCCAATAACTCCTTAATCTACTTCTTAATTTCCTCCAGATCATTTGCAGGAATCCGATACGGTCTCTTCGATATTGGTCCGGTGCCTGGCAATAGCTCGATCAAAAACTCTATGTCTCGGTCTGGTGGCATGCGTGGTAATTCCTCTAGGAATACATGGGATAATCCTTCACAACTGGCACTTCCTCCTGAACAACTCCCGGAAGTGAATTTACTTGAGTCCTTCTTGGCGCATGCCTAGACACATACTTGATCCATTTTCCCTCGGGGGTGGTAAGAAGATTTGACTTACTAGCACAATCGATGTTTCCTCCATACTTGGATAGCCAATCCATGCCTAGTATCACATCCAATCCTCGCGATTCCAGAATAATGAGATATGTGGGAAAAACATGCCTACATATGGTCAATGGCAACTGAAAACATCCTCGGCTATCCATATACTCCGCTCCTGGTGAGCTTACTAACATAGGTGTCTTAAGAGCTATGGTTGGCAACTTAAAATTATCCACAAATCCCCTTGATATGTATGAATGCGATGCACCAGTGTGAAAAAGAACAAGGGATGCAAATGACTTAATGACTTAATCAAAAACAATAACTGCTTTAGGCTGCTCTTCAACTTCCTCCACGTTGACGCTATTCACCTAACCTCTGGTGAAGGGGTTTGGCTTCTTCCCTGAGCTTCCATTGCCATTACCATTCTTTGCTTCAGGACACTCGGTGGCATAGTGTCCGGTCTTCCCGCACTTGAAACAAGTAATGTGACTCAGATCCTTCTTGGCGGGTGTCGCGGGGTTGGGACGGCTCTGACTGTAGTCACCTCCATTCCCATTTCCATTCTTCGGGCCACTGTGGTTATGTACACTTCCTCCAGGATGATAATGTACTCCATGGTTATGTCCTCCATGGGTATGATGAGTGTGTCCTCCCGAGTACAGGGAATAGTGAGGCTTCTGCTGAGCTCCAGAGTTGTACTTCCCTTGTCCATACTTCCGCTTGCGGCTCTCTATCTGTTGTTTCTTGCCTTAAATCATGAGGGCCCTGTCTACCAGCTCCTGGTAGTTTGTGAATGTTGCCACCATCAACTGCATACTCAGCTCATCATTCAGCCCTTCAAGAAACTTCTCCTGCTTAGCGGCATTTGTGGCCACATCATATGGGGCTTAGCGGGATAACTTGCTGAACTCATCCACATACTGCGCCACAGTATGATTCCCCTAGTGTGAGTTGCGGAACTCACGCTTCTTCAAACTCATGGCTCCAGCTGAAACATGTGCGGTGCGGAAGGCCTACTGGAACTGATCCCAAGTAACATTGGCCACGTGGAAGGTGGTGGTGTAGTTCTCCTACCAAGAGGTTGCAGGTCCATCTAGTTTATGTGCGGCAAAGCGCACCTTCTCAGCATCAGTGCAACCTGCGGTGGTCAGCTCCCTTCCAATCTTGCGGAGCTTGTCATCAGCAACAATCGGCTCGGTGCTGCTAGAGAACACCGGCGGATTCGACCTTAGGAAACGGGATAGGTTGTCAACTGGGGGTGGTGGCGGTGGGTTGTTGTTGTTGTTGTTGTTGCCTTGGTTCTGGATGAGCATCTACATCAAGGAATTCTGCTGTTGGATCAACTGGGTGAGCTCCGGCGGGAAAGTGAATCCGGGGTCATGTCTCGGAGGCATCTGATAGGTTAGAGGGGTGAGAACATAATAGAATAGGTCTAATGATAGATTTCACTACCCAAATGCATATGAGCCAAACATATTCAATTCACACCACGCATTTCAAACAAGATTCATACAATCGATCTAAGCTACTATTACAAAATCTCGCGAACGATTACTATCTACATGGAAGAATTCTAATAGTAATATGGTGGTCGACTAGAAATTTTGATAGGTGGAAGACTCCATAATATCCGCTTTATCTTCGTCTTCAAACCATCACTGTCCTCATCATCACTGTCGGGGTCTGTGTCGGTGTCATCTAGTATGATGTAGTCTTCAGAATGAATGTCCACTTCAGTTTCGGGCTTTACCACAGGTATTCCCAGCTTCTTCCTCAGGTCTTCATTTTGCTCTAGTAGCACAGCAATTTCCTCCTCGTATCCATCACGAGTTGCCTTGAGTTCCTCTTCTAGCTCCATATTCTGGGTCATCACCTTCTTGGTATCTATCATGTTAGCGCACATCTGATTCTCATATCGACGAATGTGCTGGTTCATCTCCTGTATGTAGGCTGCAATAGATCCACCCTTCCTGGTGTGAATCATCTCCCATTGCTCATCCCGGCGTCCACATGTCTGGTAGATGGTGTCCTTAAGATCCTTGTTGTACACCTCGCCTATGCGTCCAATGGTGATGTGGGCGGCCATGCTCTTGCCTAAACTCCAGGTTGGTGCATCAAAGGAAAACTCGGTGGGCTCGGTAATTGGTGCAAAAGTCCTTCCTGGAACACAAACTTGAATTGTACAGTGCTCCTCTTCTGGTAAAGTTGCAGTGAAAGTTCCGATGAAGCTTGGTATGCCGATATTCAGGTACCTAGTGACTTCCTTCAAGTGTCGTCTAAAAGGAGTGTCGTCATCCGGCTGAGTGAACTTGTTCCTGGGGTCCGACATCTATAGAGTGGAAATAGAGAAGAATTAGAAATGAGTAGAGAAGAGTATCCTATGGCTTTTCCTAGTGCTTGCGTCCTACAGTCAGCGTGTGCTCTGATACCATCTTGCAGCGACCCGATCCCAATGGATCGAAGTCTCTGTGCTTAAGTGTCATCCCTGGATCGGTATGCTGACACACACAGTACTCGAGGATTTATAATAGAGTTCAATCACACACTTATTACATCGAGAGTCTCATAAAGAGTACTTATTACAATAATATGGCTGAAGGCCATCTAAATAAAATAAGTGCAGAAGCTTTGAAGATAAATGAGTCCATCCAACTCCACGGCAAAACTGGGTGCATGACAACGACCTATGCACCTTACTCTTTGTCTGAAAATTCTGTAACATGAGACGTTGCAGCCGTGTAGGTCAGCACATGGAATATGCTGGCAAGATCACACTATAGAGCAATGATGAATAATAGCTATCACTACATGCATATTTGGCTGGTGGCGGCTCTAAGTTTAACATTTGCATTAAGCCATTTTTTTCTACAACAAAGGAATACATTTTATTTAACTACCCTGTTTAAGCCATTATTGAGAAGGTTCCCCCAACTCAATCCCAAAATTAACAAGTATAATTAATAATAACCCAACAAATTCATTAAGTAAAGTGATGAGGTCAACCAATAATTCAAATACCAGATACTCAAGATGTCCATAACCGGGGACATAGCTAATCATGATTAGTTTGTACACTCTGCAGAGGTTTGCGCACTTTTCCCCACAAGACATGATCTCCTCCGTTGAATTTCTCGCACTGCATGGTGCTTGAGAAATGGATGATCGAGACACAGTCTTTCCGAAGAGGTCCCCTTAACTGATAGATAGGCCGGTACACCTACAATTCCCCTACATCTGCTAGCCTATCATGGAAAGGTTTCCCACAACTTACTCAACTATGCCAGAGCCCATAATGGCATGTGGCTGCACACAGAAGTTTCTAGCATGAATAATCTTATGATCCCCTTGAGCCTGGGTGGCATTCCATAGCATGATCACACCGGTACTCCGGGATCTCCTAGGACAACACTAGATTCTCCAGTTGCCCGCAACCAATCCACCCAGATGTGTATTAAAGTAGCCACCTTAAGTTTCCCATAGTTATTATCTCTCGTAACTTGCATGATTCTCACATACCAATCCCCGTCTACGAGCATGGATAAGCAATATGAGCATAACGTATATTCTCGGGGTGATCACAAGTCATAGGTTCCTACCTCATCAACTACATAACAATACCACATGTTCCCAAATCCTACTCATGCAATCTTTAAGGGTTGAAACTAATGCATAAAAACTGGGTAATAAAGGGGTATGATCAATGAGGGAGTCCTGGATGGGGTATCCGGACAGCCGGACTATATCCTTTGGCCAGACTGTTGGACTATGAAGATACAAGATTGAAGACTTCGTCTCGTGTCCGGATGGGACTCTCCTTGGCGTGGAAGGCAAGCTTGGCGATACGGATATGTAGATCTCCTCCCTTGAAACCGACTCTGTGTAACCCTAGCCCCCTCCAGTGTCTATATAAACCGGAGGGTTTAGTCCGTAGGACTAACAACAATCATACCATAGGCTAGCTTTTAGGGTTTAGCCTCTACGATCTCGTGGTAGATCAACTCTTGTACTACTCATATCATCAAGATCAATCAAGCAGGAAGTAGGGTATTACCTCCATCGAGAGGGACCGAACCTGGGTAAACATTGTGTCCCTTGCCTCCTGTTACCATCCACCTTAGATGCACAGTTCGGGACCCCCTACCCGAGATCCGCCGGTTTTGACACTGACATTGGTGCTTTCATTGAGAGTTCCATTGTGCTGTCGCCGTAAAGCCGGATGGCTCCTCCGATCATCGATAATGATGCGGTCCAGGGTGAGGTTTTCCTCCCCGGACAGATCTTTGTATTAGGCGGCTTCGCACTGCGGGCCAACTCGCTTGGCCATCTGGAGCATATCGAGAGCTACGCCCCTGGCCACCAGGTCAGGTTTGGAAACTTGAATTACACTGCCGACATCCGCGGAGACTTGATCTTCGACGGATTCGAGCCCATGCCAAGTGTGCCGCACGATCACGACGAGCATGATGTAGCTCTGCCGTCGGACAGTGTTCGGGAAATCACGCAAGCAACCACTCCGGCCTTCAATCTGAAACAGATCGCGCCATCCAAGGACGGGTGGATAGACCCTGCCTGGGAGGGCGCACCCTCAGTGGCGATAGAGCCGAATACTGACCTTACCCCTCACGAGAGCCGTGACGCCGGACTACTGGATTTGTCTCCGGCCACGGACTCTGAACCGCCTGCGCCCATGCCTATCGAATCCGATTGGACGCCGATCATGGAGTTCACCTCCGCGGATATCTTTCGGCACTCGCCCTTCGGCGATGTGCTAAACTTCATAAGGTCTCTCTCCTGTCAGGAGAACCTTGGCCGAACTATGTCCGGCTAGAATGGGATGCGGAAGACGAAGAAATTCACTCCCCACCCACCACCCACTTAGTAGCCACTGTCGATGATTTAACCGACATGCTCGACTTTGACTCCGAAGACATCGATGCTATGGACAACGATGAAGGAGATGAACAGGAACCACCGCCAACAGGGCGCTGGACTGCCACTTCATCACATGACATATACATGGTGGATACACCCAAAGAAAATAATGATGAGGAACGGAAGGATGCAGCGAGAGATAGCTCCCTCGACAAGCAATCAAAATGGCGCCGTAGGCGCCGCTCCAAATCCCGCCTCGGCAAAAACAGCGATAACAGCGCAAGAAGAAACAATACCCCGGTCGACTCTGGAAGAAATGACGACCAAATTGACTCAGCGATAGAGCAGGGTGAGCCAGCGGACGATGAAAAAAGTACGGAGCCGCTGTCCGAACACGGCGATGCCGAGCGTCAAGCCAATCAACCCGTCTCTGGAGAAGAGAACAGTCCGGATGACGATGAACACATCATCCCGAAAAGGCAGCTGGAGCAAGAAAGGCTTATCGCCACTGCAAGAAGTCTGAAGAAGCAGAAACAAAAGCTCAAGGCCGCACAAAACACACTCAACAGTAGATGGAACAAAGTGCTCGTCTGGCAGAAAAGTACGATGGCGAGCGCCATACGAAGAGCTACCCAAAGCGAAAAGTGCTTGACCGAGACGATGAGGCCTTAGAGCCCCCACAGCCAAAAAATAAAACCGCCGACCGGTCGGATCGACGACCTCGTGGCCGCGATAGAGCGGCCAACGAGGATGCACATAAGCCAGTGCATGACCCACACGAGGACTCGCATGAAAGGGCCGACGCAACCAGATCCATCTACGGGTCAAGGAAACGTGCTCCAGCACTCAGCCAACACCAAATAGCACAACTGTCCGAACGCCATGGTACAGCTAAATACAGGGGTGCCGCACACCCCCTATGTTTCACCGACGAGATATTGGACCATGAATTTCCAGAAGGATTCAAACCAGTGAACATAGAGGCGTACAACGGGACCACAGACCCGGGGGTCTGGATTGAGGACTTTATCCTCCATATTCATATGGCTCGTGGAGATGATCTCCATGCCATCAAATACTTGCCCCTCAAGCTCAAAGGACCAGCTCGGCACTGGCTAAAAAGCCTCCCTGAAAACTCCATTGGAAGTTGGGAGGAGCTCGAGGATGCTTTTCGGGCCAATTTCCAAGGGACGTATGTCCGACCTCCGGACGCAGACGATCTGAGTCATATAATTCAACAACCTGGAGAGTCAGCCCGAAAGCTTTGGAACATGTTTCTCACTAAGAAGAACCAAATTGTCGACTGTCCGGACGCCGAAGCCTTAGCAGCTTTCAAGCATAGCGTCCGAGACGAATGGCTTGCCAGACACCTCGGCCAAGAAAAACCGAGAACAATGGTAGCCTTAACAAGCCTCATGACCCGCTTTTGCACGGGCAAGGACAGCTGGTTAGCCTGAAGCAGCACCAGCGACCCAAGCACATCCGAAGTCAGGGATGGCAACGGAAAACCACGACGCAGTAAAAACAAGCGCCAAAATAAAGAAGACAGCCCAGACAACACGGCAGTAAACGCCGGATTCAGGGGCTCTCGACCGGGTCAGCGGAAAAAGCCCTTTAAAGGCAACAGAGATGGACCAACCAGCCTAAACAAGATTCTAGACAAATTATGTCAGATCCACGGCGCCCCTGATAAACCTGCAAATCATACCCATGGAGAATGTGGGTCTTCAAGCAGGCCGGCAAGCTAAAAGCCGAACACAAGGGGGAGGACACACCGAGCGAGGACGAGAATGGGCCTCGCCAGCAGGACACTGGGGGACAGAAAAAATTCCCACTGGAAGTCAAAACAGTAAACGTGATCCACGTGAAAAAAAGGAGAAGCAAATATGCACTCCGAAATACACGAGCCGTAGAGCCCGTCACCCATGAGTCTTACCCCAGGTCGGCCTGCCCGGTCACTTTTGATCGCAGGGATCACCTAATAAGCATCCGGCATGGAGGATCAGCTGCCTTGGTGCTGGACCCAATAATAAACGGATACCATCTCACACAAGTCCTTATGGACGGCGGCAGTAGTCTAAATATGATATATCAAGACACCATCCGTAAAACGGGGATAAACCCAACAAAAATCAACCACAGTAGTACTACCTTCTAGGGAGTAATACCAGGCACAGAGGCCCGCTGCACGGGCTCTCTAGTACTAGAGGTTGTGTTCGGCTCGCTCGACAACTTCCGAAGCGAAAGGTTAACCTTCGACATTGCTCCATTCCGAAGTGGCTATCAAGCACTACTCGGATGAGAGGCTTTCGCTCGTTTTAATGCAATACCGCATTATGCTTTACTCAAGCTTGAAATGCCCGGTCCGCGTGGCATCATCACAGTACATGGAAATGTTGAGCACTCCGTACGAGCAAAAGAACGTACGGCTGCATTAACAGCCGAACACTAGACGACCTCACCAACAGAACAGATGACCGGTCGTTAGGACCACGGACACGGTTAGACGAGTCCGGCTAATCATTGATAGAGATTGGTTCGATAGGTATACCCTTATAGACGGTACCAGGGGCTTCTCAGCGATAATTCGGCTCAACTTTACCCATCTTGACTTTTACATGGTTTATTTATAATAACCAATTTTTTGCACAACAACTTTCCACTAAGTTCCTCTCTTTTACAGATGACAATCGTGCTACACCCGTCCAGGATACGGCACAACGGAGACACAGGCGCATACATGTAGCAAGGACTCGTTCAAAGGTTTCTCTTTAGATTAAGACCCTGCGTAAACCTTTTTTACTGCCTTTTGTTGTTTACATCCTCCGGATTCATAATACAACCGAGATGGATGCAGATGTTCTTGGCATGTGGCTACGGCAGAACATTGCTCGTACCCGGACACCAGGGGCTCATTATCCAAGGGCATCACCTTAGCCCGGTATATATTTCAAAGACCGAATACCTTAGGGAGTGTTCGGCTCGCGAATTTGGCCTTATATGCATCAGCTCTGAATCATGTCTTTGGTCAAATGTTGGGTTTGCCCGGCTCCTGTGTTTTGCTACCTTACATTCTGCTCTATCGGCTAAGGCGGCACCAGGAGAACTACTGTGATTGTGCCCTGGTTCGGCCGGACGAGCACCTCGAGAGAAAGCCGAAAACTGATCATCATGATAAAGCGCGAGACTGGTCAACCACTCGATGACCTAAGCGGAATCTTCGGGATTCCTCCGCATTAACGAAGGGGCCGTTTCGGCCAGGCATGTACTGGCGCCCATATTCGGATGAGCGGAGCCACCAGGGCTATATAGTAGCCCCACCGTCAAACTCCTATGGCTAAGTGAAAGTGTTAAAGCAATATAGTCTCGATTGCCTAGTTCGCTGCGCTATCACCTCCTTAATGGACCAAGACGTTGGATCAAGTGTGAACATGCGTATTCTGCGAACACCCCCGCATTATATGCGTGGGGGCTGAAGCCGACGACTGCAAACTTTCAGGTTATATACATATATACATAAACGGCCGCACAAGAGGCATCATAATACTTTTAGGCAAAAGTATAAAAATAGCCCTTACAATTCAGTAAAACATTATTTTTCAATGGGAATACATGTCACTAAAACATAATATTCTTCGAGCACTGAGCTTCTATGGAACGAGCGCCTTCAAGGACCTCATCAAAGTAGTGCTCGGCAGCTACTCGGCTAACTGCCGAACTAGGGGTTGCAATTGCGGTGGCTTCCATCTCCGCCCAGTATGTCTTGACATGGGCAAGCGCCATCCGCGCACCCTCGATGCACACCGACCTCTTCATAGCGTTGATGCGTGGCACAACACCATGGAACTTCTGCACCAAACTAAAGTAACTGTTCGGCCTTGGCCCTTCCAGCCACAGATGATCCACAACAGACCTCATGGCGAGCCCAGACAACCTATGGAGCTCGGCCCATTCGGCCATCCGCTCATTCAAAGGAAGCGGACGCGCTGGAACGTTAAACTATGACCAGAACAGCTTCTCCATTTCGCGATCTTTTTTATCCTTGAAGTATTCGGCCGCATCAGCAGCACTCGCTGCCAAATCCAGATAAGCGTCTGCAGAACTCCACAGCCGATCCAGAGGAGCATACTAAGGATCTACGAACTTCATCTGCAGCATAAAGGGCTTCCCAGCCGCGATATCCCCGGTGTGACGTGGCCTTCTCCAGGTCCATCATCTTCGCTTGATCTTCCTTTTTGAGAAGCTCGTAACGGTCGGCGGCATCCTTCAATTCCACAGCCATCTTGGCCATTTCCTCCTTGCTTCGGCAATGTGCAGCCTTTTCGGCTCTCAGCTCCTCGACCGCCTTCAGGGCGGCCGCATCACTTTTCTTAGCTTGTTCTTTGGCACGGGCAAGTTCCGCCCAAAGGGTCTCCATGGCCGCAGCTCCATCTGCAGTCGCAACATATTAAAGATACTGGCATCATGCTCCTCTTATTACATATCGATCAACGGAGAAATCACATACCCTGGGCCTCGTCAAGCCGCTTGTTGACAAGCATGATGTAGGCATCCACCGCATCAAGTTGCCGCTTCAGCTCAGCAAACTCTCCAGTCCGGCTAGCAAAGGTGGCCGGATTGTTACGTGGGACTAAGATACTCTGTTTGCTGCCGTTTTCGACAGCAAACAGAGTCTCAGGGGCTACTATCTGCACATGACACACCTTAACATGTGCGGTACTGTCAAAAATACACACTATTTCACGTACATCAAAACCTTTCAGTAGACTCATAAAGGCTTCATGCAACCCACTTTCGGCGAATGAAATCCTCTCAACCACCGTACCCATTAGCGTATGATGTGCTCTTGAGATAGCCGCTTGATCTAACAAATCCTTCAGTGCGTCCGACCGCATAACAGACGGTGCTAGACTTTTTTGGTTGCTCTCTTCAAGAGCCGGATGCTGGGGACTTCGGGTGGCCGAAGGATTACTTTCTGGCCTTGCCGGATCTGGAGAAGCCCTCCACGATGACACCTCGGGGTTGCTTGCCTCGTAAGGCGGGAGGGCATGGGGAGGCGTTTCGCTCTCCATCATCTCCGGAAGAAGATCCCCCGAAGACGAACTCTGCAGAGAAGGGCTATGATCCGGACCATAAGATAAATATTTCGGTTATTTTCCTTAGAAGCGAAGCAGGACTTTTTCATTATTAAACCTCCCTTTCTACTTACAGCTCGGTTGAAGACTGCCCCCCTTGCGGGCATTGTGCGGCCGGGGTATCCCCCGGAGCAGGACCCTCTGGCGAAGATTTCTTCCCCCGTTTGGAGACCATTGTCTCCGGGTCTTCAGAGGCGGTCCTCTTCCTTCCTTGGGAGGGGGAATTTCAATTTCCTTCCCCCGGTTATCCTCCTTCATGGAGGCGCTAGCCTCTTTCTTCCCCCCTTTGTCTTCCCCTGAGGGTGCTTGATAAGGCGCAAGCTCCAATATCTTGGTCAGTACAGGATCTGGTGAGACCTCGGGGAGGGGGGCCGGACACCTGATCATCTTCGCCTTTGTTACCCAGTCCTGGTCAAAGAGCGACTTTTCAAAATAATGTTGTGATAAACAAAGATACAGCGTGTTCGGTTACAGGGCTACTTACCTGGGTATCTGGACGATTGCAGTTCAAACCCGCATCCTCGATGGTGTCTGGACACATTATTTGTGGTCCGAAGAATAACTTGAACATCTCCTCGAGCGTCATGCTGAGGAAATGATGGATAGCTCGCGGTCCCTCTGGGTTGAACTCCCACATGCGGAGGGGACGACGTTTGCAGGGCAGGACTTGACGAATTAACATAACTTGCATTACCTTGACTAGACTGATGTCTCTCTCTAGGAGATCTTGGATGCGGCTTTGCAATATTGGCACATCCTTTACTGGCCCCCAGTCCAGCCCCTTGTTGACCCATGACGCTAGTTGTGGCGGGGGGCCTGAGCGAAAAGCGGGGGGAGCTGCCCACTTGGTACCCGTGGGAGCTGTGATATAAAACCATTCTCGTTGCCATAAGCTGGACACCTCCTGGAAAGAACCCTCTGGCCATGGGGCATCGGCACTTTTTCTTATTATGGCGCCTCCGCACTCTGCATGCCGCCCCTCTATCATCTTCGGCTCCACCTTGAAGGTCTTGAGCCATAGGCCGAAGTGAGGGGTAATGCGGAGGAAAGCTTCACACACGACAATAAACAACGAGATGTGGAGGACAGAATCCGGAGCCAGATCATGGAAATCCAACCCATAGTAAAACATGAGCCCCCTCATGAAGGGATCTAGAGCGAGGCCTAGCCCTTAGAGGAAGTGAGATATGAACGCAACGCTCTCGCCAGGTTTGGGTGTGGGAATGACCTGCCCTCGAGCAGGCAGCCGGTGCGCAATCTCACCGATCAAAAACCCGGCCTCTCTTAACTTTTTGACGTCTCCCTCTGTGACAGAGGAAGGCATCCACCGACCGTGAAGGTTGGATCTGGACATGGTTGAAGGTCTGAAGCGCCTAACCTGAGCTTCGGTTGTTGGAACTCGAGGCGGGGGAAGGATTCGATTGAGTTCGAGGAGTAAAAAAGATAGGCCTTGGTCTCTTTATAAAGAGGGTGAATACCAGGCGTCCTCCTCGTGACCGTTTGGGACTTGCCTACAATTGAGGAGTCATACCAACGGGCACGATTGGGTTACCCACGTCCGTATTTATGAGAATCCCGTAATAAGGGGACACAATCTCTGCTTCGACAAGACGTGCCAAGGAAACCGCCTCGCGATGTGCGCCTAGGCTGGTTGAGAAAAACCGTTCGAATAAAGACCAGTCCATGGTGTGATGTCATGATATCAAATGTGTCAGCAGATTAGATTGATGGAAATATTATTCTCTCTACGGTGGTATGTGGAACTTGTTTTGCAGAGCCGGACACTATCCTTGTGTTCAAGATCTTCTATGGAGTATTCGGAGGAGGAACCCGCCTTGCAATGCCGAATACAATCTGCGCGTCGGACTCATCGTAATTGAAGCCTGGTTCACGGGCTACTGAGGGAGTCCTGGATTAGGGGGTATCCGGACAGCCGGACTGTATCCTTTGGTCGGACTGTTGGACTATGAAGATACAAGATTGAAGACTTCGTCTCGTGTCCGGATGGGACTCTCCTTGGCGTGGAAGGCAAGCTTGGCGATACGGATATGTAGATCTCCTCCCTTGTAACCGACTCTGTGTAACCCTAGCCCCCTCCGATGTCTATATAAACTGGAGGGTTTAGTCCGTAGGACTAACAACAATCATACCATAGGCTAGCTTTTAGGGTTTAGCCTCTACAATCTCGTGGTAGATCAACTCTTGTACTACTCATATCATCAAGATCAATCAAGCAGGAAGTAGGGTATTACCTCCATCGAGAGGGCCCGAACCTGGGTAAACATTTTGTCCCTTGCCTCCTGTTACCACCCTCCTTAGACGCACAGTTCGGGACCCCCTACCCGAGATCCGCCGGTTTTTACACCGACAATCAAAGTGTAACTTGCCTTGCTGACGATCGGTAAACCCTAGAGATTCGTAGTAGCAAGCTTCGCACTCCGGGAAATCTATCGTAGACAAAGAATATCATACATAAGCACTCAAGCATAAGATGCAAAGGTAAAACCAAATAAAAAGATCTAAACAGAAAGTTCAAGTGAAGAGCTTTGATTTGCAAAAAGAATCAATCAAATCGGAATTGCAAAACTCAAGTTATGATCAAAAGAAGTTCAAATTCAAATCTATTTGGAAACCAAATTTTAAACTTTCAAAAACATGTTTAAGTTGATTATCTGGACAGAGGGGATCAACATGAATAATTTGGCATTGGTTTCGTTCGATTTGGATAATCGAGCAAAAAGTTGTGATCGTTTGAAGAACAGGGACTAATCTGCAAAGAAAAATAATTACGGCTGGGTTCCAGGCCGAAGATAAATAAAAAACAAAAAAATTATCGGACGAACTGCCGCTACAGAAACTAATCTAATGAATCTGTTTGCTCCAGGTCCAAAACGAACAAATGTTCGCTAAATAAAACCGATCGGGTTATAACAGAAAAACCAAGGAAAATCGAAAAAAACCGGGACAGTTCGGCGGTTTTACCAGCGGTTCTCGACGGTTTTTCGACGACGGCGACGAAAACCATGGCACCCGGGTCCAAAGTTTCGTTAAAGGGTCTCTGATCATAGTGTCGCAGTAGCAGCATCATGTGGTTCAGATCTGAAATCATGGCGCCCAGGCCCAAAGTGACAAGCATTAAGCATGGCAAAGTCATAAAAACATGAATCTCAGAACATAGTGGATACTAGGGGATCAAGCCCTAACAAAACTAACTCAATTACATGATGAATCTCATCCAACTCAACACCGACTAGCGAGTCTACGAAGGAATTACTCACTCCCGATGGGGAGCATCATGGAATTAGCGATGGAGAAGGGTTGGTGATGACAAAGATCGAAAATCCCCCTCTCCGGAGCCCCAAACGGACCCCAGGTCTGGCCTCTCGATGAAGAACAGGAGGTGGTGGCGGCTCCGTCTCGTGAAACGCGATAATTCTTTCTCCAAATATAGGTATTTTTAAGGAGTCGGAATCAGGGTCTGCGGGGCCACCAGGTGGGCACAACCGACCTGGGCGCGCCTGGAGGGGGCGCGCCCTGTGGGTTGTGCTCACCTAGGGGCCCCCCTTTGGTGGTTCTTGGCTCCAGTATTTTTATTTTATTATATAAAAATTCTCCAAAAAGTTTTGTTCCATTCTGAGAACTTTTATTTCTGCACAAAAACAACACCATGGTAGTTCTACTGAAAACAACGTCAGTCCGGGTTAGTTTCATTCAAACCATGCAAATTAGAGTCTATAGCAAGAGCAAAAGCATTAGGAAAAGTAGATACGACGAAGACGCATCAACTCCCCCAAGCTTAAACCTTTGCTTGTCCTCAAGCAATTCAGTTGATATACTGAAAGTGAATAAGAAAAACTTTTACGAACTCTTTTGTTCTTGTTTACATAAATAAGCTTAAGTAGCACCCAGATTTTCAGCAAATATTATGACTAACCATGTCAACAATAACTCTTAGAAATTATATTAACTCATATCAATGGCATAAGCAATTAGCAAGCAATAATAAAATATCTCGAATAGCAACATTTTGTTAAAACAACCATGATATAATATGACAATAGTGGTGTCGGTGTACAAAAGTAGGGGCCTTTCTGTACCCCTTTACTTGTGCACGGGTAGTCGTAGCCACACCTGCGGCCATGCTTGGCGGGGCAGAGAAAGGAAAGGAATGAGACTGCCTAGGCAGCACTCAAGCCAGAGGCATGAAGAGCAAAGGGGCAAGATGGATTTCCCCCGGCAACACCCTTGCCGAGGTGGACTACATAGCCCCGGCAAGAGCCTTGCCGGGGCAACTTGCCCAACACCAGCAAAGCCACCACCCTTGAGCCAGAGAGTTCTGACACCACCGACAACGTCGAGACCGAGACTTAGGGGCGCCTGCATGGTGGCATGCAGATCTTTGTGGAGACTAAAGGCCTACAAGTCTAGATAAGAACCAGAAGACGAAGACCCCCCAGCAAGATCCTTGCCGGGGACGGCCAGAAGACCCACAGGAGGCAGGAGCAGGGGCCAAGGCGAAGCTGGCCAGGAGGCAGACAAGCTCTTTGGACACCCAAGAGGAAGTCCTCATTGCTCGTGAACAGACACTTGCCGCCACGCTTCACGGCAAGGACGAGGAGATCGAGAAACTCGTCACGCAGCGGACCCAGGAGCTGGAGCGGAAGCACAAAGATGCACTTGATGCTCTGGCCCTGGACGAAACCGGCAAGGTGGAGAAGCTGGAGCTGGAGCGGGAGGAGCTGAAGGAGGAGATCTTAAAGCTGATGAAGGATAGGGACATGGCTAACCGCACTCTGGCGGATTTGTAGGTCAGCTTCTCCGACAAGACCAAGCTACTCTCCGAGGCCAACAATTCCATCGATGATCTGAAGCTGAAGCTGGACACCTTGGAAGGGACGCTTTCGGAGGGCAGGGCCCATGAGGAGATCCTCAACAAGGCCCTTGAGGACGAGAGGCAGCTGCGGCAGGATGACGCCGATGCCCACAAGGACTATGTGGACAGCATAAAGCTCTGGACCAGCCGCCTCATCGATGTTGTAGAGAGGCTCACCACACAGCTAGCCGTCATGGGCATGCCGGACTTCAGGTACTCCCAAGAGGCGAACATAAGCCCCCGCGCCAGGTTGACCTTGTTCTTCGAGGGCGTCCTCGACGCCCTGGAGCAGCTCCGCTCCAGTCGAGGGACTTATCTAGCCAATGAGGCTCGGAAGCTTTGCCGGGGCGCCCTGACCAAGGTGCTCGCCAAGGTGGCGTTCTGGAACCCCAGCGTCGACTTCGCCAACGCGCTTGAGAGCTTGCCGGAGGATGCGGACCTCACGGCGCTCAAAGAGCGTATCGAGCCCATCATCAGCTGCGTCGATGGAGTCAAGAGGTTGGAAGGCCAGCGCCGGGACTAGCCACCCCGTTTCTCATTGCCACTGCGAGTTCATGCCCAAGATGATTTTATCTCAAGTTAGATCCACGGCAACCACTGATGTAATATAACTTTGCAGTATTCTGAAATAGTGCATGCCATCTTCCTATTTGATCTTTCTTTGTATGTACGCACCCTACACTTAGTTGGATAGGTTTGTCGGCGCGTAAACCCGTGTTGTGGCGCTTTGAGGAACGGATCCTTAGCAGCCTGCCGGGGGCGCTTGCTGTCGGGCAAGCCACCTTTCCATTCTCGGCACAGTCGCTTGAACCGTTGAGCAGACTCCAAACAGAACAAGGGTGTTCCCAATAGCGGAAGGGTTCCTTTGCGTGCAGGCTTTCCATACAAGGAGCAAAATCTTTCAAGGAAAATAACCCTATAATAAGGAAATTGCTCAAGGTTTTGTGTGACCTAGCTTTTCGTCGCCACGCGGATGGTTGTTGCGGCTGCAGACGACACCGCTCGCCTGGCTGATGGCATCAGAGTGATGGAGATAACTTTGACCTCCTCCGCCGCCAGCGTCTGCCCTGTCGTCTTTCCGCACTGGCATGGACAGACCGGCTCCAGACGGGCCAATCGCTGGGGCCTTCTTCTTCTTTGGAGCCATCGTGATGAAGGAGTCGATGCGCTAACTTCTAGACCAGATTTTCATAGCCTCATCCCCTTACCTGGCACGCCAAAGATGTCGAGGAAAATGACACCTATGGGATCCCAGGGAATCCCTTATATGGTTGGCGTGGGTGAAGAGCTGCGCACAAAGCAGGTCTAGCGATCAACGCGAGGGGATTTTTACCCAGGTTCGGGCCGCAAATGATGCATAAAACCCTAGTCCTGCTTGTCTGTGTTTATCTTGTGTTCTTCCATTCTTGGACAAGTTGTTATGCGTGCCCAGTCCAAAAAGTCCGGATCCTTCCACAGTACGCCTCGGGCCTCCTTTTATATGTCAAAGGGCTCGCCACAGTGGCACACAAGAGGTGGAAACTATCTACAGTACAAGTTTATCGCCTGACACCGTAGGACAAACACATTTAATGCGCCACCTACATGCCCTCTTGCTTTATTGGGACAGCAACACAGCTCGTCCCGTCCGTCGTCGCCTCGCCTTGCTTCGACGCACGTCCAAGCTGACGAGGAATGCAGCGCCATGCTGGCTGGCTGGTTGTTGTGCTGGTGCGGTGGCAGGGTCTTCACGAAGATCTGCATGCCACCACGCAGGTGCTTGACTAGTTGGCCTAGAAGCCGCATGCTGCCATGCAGGCACTCACCTAGTTGGCAGGCTGGTTGCCGCGTCGTCGCGGCCGCGGGGCAGCGAAACTTTGGTAGGTGCGGGCCTGGCTACGGCCCTGCAGATGCCCTCGGCAAGGGTCTTGCCAGGGTCTCGCGGCCGTCCTCGGCAAGGATCTTGACGGGGGTCTCCGGCCGTCCTCGGCAAGGATCTTGCCGGGGGTCTTTGGCCGTCCCCGACAAGGATCTTGCTGGGGGTCTTCGTCTTATGGTTCTTATCTAGACTTGCAGGCCTTTGGTCTCCACAAAGATCTGCATGCCACCACGCAGGCGCCCCTGAGTCTTGGTCTCGACATTGTCGATGGTGTCAGAACTCTCTAGCTGAAGGGTGGCGGCTTTGCTGGTGTTGGGCAAGTTGCCCCGGCAAGGCTCTTGCCGGGGCTATGTAGGCCGCCTCGGCAAGGGTGTTGCTGGGGGAAATCCATCTTGCCCCTTTGCTCTTCATGCCTCTGGCTTGAGTGCTGCCTTGGCAGTCTTGTTCCTTTCCTTTCTCTGCCCGGCCAAGCATGGCTGCAGGTGTGGCTACGACTGCCCGTGCACAAATAAAGGGGTACAGAAAGGCCCCTACTTTTGTACACGGACACCACTGTTGTCATATTATATCATAGTTGTTTTGACAAAGTGTTGCTATTCGAGATATTTTATTATTGCTCGCTAGTTGCTTATGCCATTGATATGAGTTAATATAATTTCTAAGAGTTATTGTTGACATGGTTAGTCATAATCTTTGCTAAAAACCTGGGTGCTACTTAAGCTTATTTATGTAAACACGAACAAAACAGTTAGTAAAAGTTTTTCTTTTTCACTTTAAGTATATCAACTGAATTGCTTGAGGACAAGCAAAGGTTTAAGCTTGGGGGAGTTGATACGTCTTCGTCGTATCTACTTTTCCTAATGCTTTTGCTCTTGTTATGGACTCTAATTTGCATGATTTGAATGAAACTAACCCAGACTAACGTTGTTTTCAGCAGAACTACCATGGTGTTGTTTTTGTGCAGAAATAAAAGTTCTCATAATGGAATGAAATATTTTGGAGAATTTTTATATAATAAAATAAAAATACTGGAGCCAAGAACCACCAAAGGGGGGCCCCTAGGTGAGCACAACCCACAGGGCGCGCCCCCTCCAGGCGCGCCCAGGTCGGTTGTGCCCACCTAGTGGCCCCGTGGACCCTGATTCCGACTCCTTAAATACCTATATTTGGAAAGAGAAAATCAGGGAGGAAGAATTATCGCGTTTCACGAGATGGAGCCGCCACCACCTCCTCTTCTTCATCGAGAGGCCAGATCTGGGGTCCGTTTGGGGCTCCGGAGAGGGGGATTTTCGATCTTTGTCATCATCAACCCTTCTCCATCGCCAATTCCATGATGCTCCCCATCGGGAGTGAGTAATTCTTCATAGGCTCGCTGGTCGGTGAGGAGTTGGATGAGATTCATCATGTAATCGAGTTATTTTTGTTAGGGCTTGATCCCTAGTATCCACTATATTCTGAGATTGATGTTGTTATGACTTTGCCATGCTTAATGCTTGTCTCTTTGGGCCCGGGTGCCATGATTTCAGATCTGAACCGCACGATGCTGCTAATGCGACACTACGATCAGAGACCCTTTAACGACACTACGATCAGAGACCCTTTTCCACACTACGATCTCCTCGTCCTCATTGCTATCGCTCGAGGAGGGGCTTTCATCGTCGATCGAGCTCTCCGCGTAGCACCCTAACCTGATTCCCGAGCGCCCAGGGACCTTGATGGAGAGCAGGTCAGCCTCCACTAATTTGAAGCGGAGGACGTGCCCCTTCATCAGGCAGTGGGCGCGTGCGAAGGTTTTCCAACCGCGACGAAGAAGCATTACATGAGGGACGGGAAACTTTACATTCGCCCACATATCGCCATTGCAACATCCCTTCGTGTGAAGCCTCAACCTCGACGGCTGGTCGACTCCAGCACCCTCGTGAACGGCTCGGGAAGGCGAAGACGGCTATGTGGCGGTTCGTGTAGCTGCAAGATAAACTCCAGCGCCGTGTCTCCGACATGGCCGCTTGACGAGGCGGGAGGAGACGGTGGCGCCGCAGGTGCCCCACTTCCACGTCCACCTCTGCCTCGACCACCTCGCCGACTGCGACCATGTCCTACACCTCTGCCTTGGGCGCTTGGCTCTTCCTTAACCGCCGCGGCTCTCTGGCGAGAGGAAGATCTAGTCGCCTCCGCAGGGGGGGCGTCCGCGACCATGCCCTCTCGGCATGATGGTGGATGAAGAACGGAGAAGAAGAGAAGACGCAAAGAGACGCCCCTCCTTCTCCTCCCGATCCCCCTTTTTATAGCCAAGTAGGAAGGGTTGGGGGCTGGCTCTATACCTTCTTTGAAGGGCCCTTTCGAGTCCAGCTCATTAAGGCCATTGGCAATGAGCGAGGTCGTCGACCGCCCTCCTCGCGCCAATCAAAGGTGCATGGGTATCTGCCATGGCACGCCTTTCCATATCCCGCGTGCCCGTCACCTACCCCATGCCATGCATGCGGCGTACGTGGCGAAAAAGGCGGGCGTAGTGGGACGCGTGAGACGGCGATTACCATCCCGTGAATAAAGGCTATGTATGGGCCGCTGCGAGCACAACAGACAAGGAGATTATAGCAGTTATCCCTTGCCACGTGGACCCGTGCACTGTTTGGGCCTGGCCCAACAACGCTTCATACTCGTGTATGGCCCAGGCCTAGGGGCTCCTGTCGGTGTACTAAAGTTTGGGCCCTTTTGGTACCCCTTACTTGTGCACGGGCAGTTGCAGCCGCGCCCCTGGCATGGCTTGGCGGGGGTAGCTGAGGGCGATCAAGGACAAGAACAAGATGAAGAGAAGCGGCCAAGCCAGAGAATAGAGGACGAGTCGGACCCCCGGCAACATCTTGCCGGGACGACTTGCGAGACCCCGGCAAGATCCTTGCTGGGATGACTTGCAGGGCACTAACAAGAGCACCACCCTTGTGGTTGAGAGCTCTGACACCATCGACAATCTTAAGGCAAAGATCCAGAGACGTGTGTGTCGTGGCGTGCAGATCTTTGTGAAGGCTAGAAGATGACGTTCCTAGCAAGACCCTTGTCGAGGACGTCTATGAGGCCCCAGCAAGATCCTTGGCGGGAACATCGGCAAGACCGCGGCAAGACTCCGCCACCCCGTCACCATTCCAGCACGGTGGCCTTCCAGCCAGCCTGGCAAGCACCTGCGTGGTGGCATGCAAATCTTCGTGAAGAACCTGCCACCTCTCCAGTGCAGCAGCTGGCCATCCAACTTGGCACTGCATGCCTCGTCGGCATGGATGCGTGTCGAGACGGGGCGGGGCGGCGACGGACGGGACGGGTTCTACTCCCGTCCCCAATAAAGTTGAAGGGCACGTAAGCAGCGCATTTAATGCGTTTGTCCTAAGACGCCGATGATAAACATAGACACTATAGCTACTTTACACCTCCTACGTGCCACTGTGGCAACCCCATGGACATATAAAAGGAGGCTCACGGCGTACTGGGGGAGGATTCAGACTTTTGAACCTCTTAGCCCAGCTTGCATGCGTAGCAACTAGCCGAAGCTCAAGAACACAGAATATACACTCAAGTAGGACTATGGTTTTACGCTTCTCAGTGGCCCGAACCTGGGTAAAAATCTATCATGTTGAGCATTAGATCTGCTCTTTGCACCACCCCTCTTCCCTGCCAACCCGTAGAAGGGATCCACGTGATCCCGTAGGTGCCGTTTCTCCCGACACTCGGCTAAGAACACTATGAAACTTTCTTCTTGTGCTTTGCATTATGATTTTGATCTTCTGCATCTTTGGAATCTACCACTAAGTGTTAATTCCAAATAGCATTGTTATTCTCTTACAATTGATATTTCTTCATGTGGTAGAACTTTATGATCATCTTCTTCTCGACTCGTGCTTCAACTTGCCTTATCTCACTATTTTGCACTATCTATTATCTACTTGAGTGAGATAAACCTTTGAGCATGTGTGTAGTGTGTATCCTATGCTCATTGGTTTTTGCTTAGTTCATATGTTGTTCTTTGTGTGCGGTTTTGTGTGGATTCGTCAGTTTGATATAGTTTGGACAACTTGAATGCTTTGTGATATAATTGGTGCATCGTGTATGTGTTCTCTTGTCCAAATTGTATCTCTTTGGATCTTGGTAGGCTTGTGCATGCATATTTATTTATATACTTCTTCATTCCTTGCTTGCTCTACTTGATCCTCTATATAGGGTAAACTCCATAATATCCCTAATGATTAAAGACGTGCTTGAATTTCGAGTTCATATCCATATGCACATATCTAATGTGGATTTAGCCCTATGTATTGTAGTTGGACTAACTACTTCAGATCCAATGCGTTTGGAGACCAAATTGTACCTTAATGCGTGTTAGGTAATTTGGAGAAGCATTGGATGCTTGGCTTATTCATGAGGAAGGTGGAGACACCATGAAAAATTACTAGAGCCAAGCTTGGTTTATTCTTTGATTTGAGGGATAAGATAAATGAAAACCTGGTTCGGTTGTAAGTATTTCATTCTCATCATGAAACCTGGTGATAACCCACAAGTAAAGGGGATCGCAACAGTTTTCGAGGGTAGAGTATTCAACCCAAATTTTAGATTCGACACAAGGGGAGCCAAAGAATATGTGAAGGTATTAGCAACTGAGTTGTCATTTCAACCACACCTGGAGATTAATTATCTGCAGCAAGTAATCAGTAGCAAAGTAATATGGTAGTTTTGATAGCAGTAACAGCAGCAACGGTAACAGTAACAATGATAGCAGTATTTTGTAGCAAGTGTAACAGTGATGATAATTGTAGTGACTTAGCAAGAACAATATAAGATAAATTCATAAGCATTGGATCGGTGACTTGTTGGATGATATTCATTATGAGACAGTTATAACCTAGGGTGATACGGCACTAGCTCCAGTTCGTCAATATAATGTAGGCATGTATTCCGTAAATAGTCATACGTGCTTATGGAAAGAACTTGCATGACATCTTTTGTCCTACCCTCACGTGGCAGCGGGATCCATATTGGAAACTAAGGGATATTAAGGCCTCCTTTTAATAGCCGAAACAAAGCATTAACACATATTGAATACATGAACTCCTCAAACTACGATCATCACCGGTAGTGGTCCCGACTATTTTCACTCCGGGGTTGCCGAATCATAACACATAGTAGGTGACTATAACTTGCAAGATCGGATTTAAAACATGGATATAAATGTGATAACATAAACGGTTCAAATCTGAGTTCATGGCACCCGGGCCCAAAGTGACAAGCATTAAGCATGGCAAAGTCATAGCAACGTCAATCTAGGAACATAGTGGATACTAGGGATCAAGCCCT
This sequence comes from Aegilops bicornis, assembly GCA_021605145.1. Lineage (NCBI taxonomy): Eukaryota > Viridiplantae > Streptophyta > Magnoliopsida > Poales > Poaceae > Aegilops > Aegilops bicornis. The sequence goes on along the minus strand of CM038670.1, from coordinate 295,013,489 downwards.
AACAAAACTTACTCGATTACATGATGAGTCTCATCCAACTCCTCACCAACCAGCGAGCCTACGAAGGAATTACTCACTCCCGGTGGGGAGCATCATGGAATTGGCGATGGAGAAGGGTTGGTGATGATGAAGAACGAAGACCCCCCTCTCCGGAGCCCCAAACGGACTCTAGATCTGGCCTCCCAATGAAGAACAGGAGGTGACGGCAGCTCCGTCTCGTGGATCGCGATAATTCTTTCTCCCTGATTTTTTTATGGAAAAATAGGATTTTATAGCGTCAGTTTCAGGGTTTGCGGGGCCACCGGGTGGGGACAACTCACCTGAGCGCGCCAGGAGGGGGGCGCACCCTGGTGGGTTGTGCCCACCCAGGTGCCCCCCTCTGGTGGGTCTTGGCTCCAGAAATTCTTGTTTATTGTATAAAAATTCCTCGCAAAGTTTCGTTCCATTCCGAGAACTTTTATTTCTGCACAAAAACAACACCATGGTAGTTCTGCTGAAAACAGCGTCAGTCCGGGGTTAGTTTCTTTCAAATCATGCAAATTATAGTCCAAAACAAGAGGAAAAGAGTTAGGAAAAGTAGATACGTTGGAGATGTATCAACTCTCCCAAGCTTAAACCTTTGCTTGTCCTCAAGCATTCAGTTGATAAACTGAAAGTGAAAAAGAAAAAAATTAATGAACTCTTTTGCTCTTGTTTGCATAAATAAGCTTAAACAACAGCCAGGTTTTCAGCCAACATTATAACTAACCATGCCGACAACAACTCTTAAAGCTTATATTAACTCATATCAATGACATAATCAGCTAGCGAGCAATAATAAGATATCTCAAACAGCAACATGTTGTCAGAACAACCATGATATAATATGACAATAGTGGTATCTCGCTAGCCCTTTCTGAGACCGCAAAACATAAATGCAGAGCACCCCCAAAGTTCAAGCAGCGACTAAACATTGTAATTCATGGTAAAAAAAGATCCAGTCATGATGCACTCAACATTAGCTACACACAATGCATAAGTCATGACAAATTTGTGCTCTCGTGTTACGGCGCTTGTTTTAGAAGGTGATGATGCAACATAAAAATAAATAGATAGTCCCTTCACAGAGGGAAGCAGTGATTTGCAGAGGTGCCAAAGCTCAAGTTTTAAAACAGAGGTAAATGATATTTTGATACATGCACCCTTCTCATTTACTTTACGACCATCAGTTATCAATATCTTCCATGATAAACACGCTAGTGGCGGTTCCCAAGCGATAATAGTAAAGGTTTACTCCCCCTCCACCATCAATCACACTCCACGGCTTGTCCGAAACAACGGGTATCGTCAATACCAACAATAGTCCCTGGGGAGTTTTGTTTAATTATTTGCATTTTTTAGTTCGGGACTGGGAATCCCTATTACCGCCCTTTTCTCGTGCGATGGCGAGTGAATAAACACTCGACCTGGAAATAACCCGCTTAGCATGGAAGATACCGACCACCTCCTGTCGTTCCTTGAACGATCCAGGCACACAAAAAGGATATTTATTTGAAGTTTTTAGAGGTGGCACATGCAAATTTACTTAGGACGGCAGGATACTACCGCATATAGGTAGGTATGGTGGACTCATCTGGAATAACTTTGGGTTCAAGGTTTTTAATGTACAAGCAAAATTCCCACTTGGTACAGGCGAAGGCCAGCAACTAGATTAAGAAGCGGCCAGCTAGAGAGCCACAACGGTCCTAAACATGCATTATGCATAAGTAACATTGGACATTAGCATGAGTAGGATATGAACACCATGAACATAAATATCATAGAGGCTATGTTGGTTTTGATGCAACTACATGCATTAACTTGTGCCAAGTCAAGCCACTTGAACATTCAGAGGGGGATAACATATCATCATACTACATCACAATCATTTTAACGCAATGTTGATATCCAAGATAAATCATTATCCACTCCTAGCTACGTATGCATGGCATTAGAAACTATAATCTCTAATTGTCATTGCAAACATGTTTAATCATAATGGGCTGAATCATGGATACTAGGTTAAACATATTTACACAAACAGAACAAGTCGAGTTCATACCCGTTTCTCTCTGCCACGACCAGTTCATCGAATATCGTCATTATTGCCTTTCACTTGCACGATCGAATGATATGAAAATAATAATAGTGCAAGAGTGTCATCGACTAAGCTGGAATCTGCAAGACATTTTATTCAACAGGAGAAGACAAGGTAAATGGGCTCTTTATTAGATTAATCATTTATTCATATGAGATCCACTCAACATTTTCATCGTGGTCTTCTCCTCGGTACGACTCGAATTAAAAGTAAAAGAAATTCAGAGAAACACACTGAAATATTTTTGGAGTTTTTGGTTTTCTTGAATAAGCAAATAAAAGGTAAAAGCAAAAAGGAGAAAAACTATTTACACAGGAAAGATCCAATCAAGCAAAAGAAGAACAAGGAAATATTTTTGGGTTTTTTTTTAGTGCTACTACTAAACATGCATAGAAAGTAAACTACTACAACTAAATTATTTGGTTTTTCTAAAAAAATCAAACACACAAGAAGAAAGCAAGAAATAAATTTAAGCATGGATGGTACAATGAAAAAGTGTGAACAACGACAACTGGAATGATATGCGTGATGATGATCAGTGGAACTACGTCCGTATTTCCCCAAGAGGAGAGGATGATGTAGCACAGCAATGGCAGGTATTTCCCTCAGTTATGAAACCAAGGTATCGAACCAGTAGGAGAACCAAGAAATCACAACGTAAGCAGCACCTGCACACAAATAACAACACCTCGCAACCCAACGTGTTAAAGGGGTTGTCAATCCTTCCGAAATGCATTGCCTCAAGATAGGCAAACGTACGTGAGGTAAATTGTAATAGATTGAAATAATAGATCGCAAATAAAGAAAAGTGCAGGAAGATATTTTTGTATTTTTTAGTTTAATAGATCTGAATAAAAATGCAAAGTAAAACTAGATCGCAAGGCAAATATATAAGAAATAAGACCCGGGGGCCGTAGGTTTCACTAGTGGCTTCTCTCGAGAAAAAATAGCAAACGATGGGTAAACAAATTATTGTTGGGCAATTGATAGAACTTCAAATAATCATGACAATATCTAGGCAATGATCATTACATAAGCATCACGTCAAAGATTAGTAGACCGACTCCTGCCTACATCTACTACTATTACTCCACACATCGACCACTATCCGGCATGCATCTAGTGTATTAAGTTCATGGGAAAACGGGGTAATGCAATAAGAACGATGACATGATGTAGGTAAGATCTGTTTATCTATATGGAGGGTAGATATAGATCTCGTCTTTTTATCCTTAGTAGCAACGATACATACGTGTCGGTTCCCCTTCTGTCACTGGGATCAAGCACCGTAAGATCGAACCCACTACCGGGCACCTTTTCCCATTGCAAGATAAATAGATCAAGTTGGACAAACAAAACCCAAATATAAGAGAAGAAATACGAGGCTATAAGAGATCAAAGAAACTCAAGTAACTTTCATGGATATAAAAAGATATAACTGATCATAAACTCGAAGTTCATCAGATCCCAAAAAAAACACCGCAAAAGAGTTACATCATATGGATCTCCAAGAGACCATTGTATTGAGAATTCAGTGAGAGGGAGGAAGCCATCTAGCTACTAACTACGGACCCGAAGGTCTACAAAGATGTAGCGACCCGACCTCAAATGGTAAGGTCTCTGTGCTTCAGTGTCATCCCTGGATCGATAATGCTGACACACACAGTACTCGAAGGATTTATAACAGAGTAGCAATCACACACTTATTACATCGAATGTCTCAAAAGAGATCTTATTACAATAAGTATGGCTTAAGGCCATCTAATATGATAGCAGCGGAAGGCTTGGAAGATAAAGTGAGTCCATCAACTCCAACGGCATAGCTGAGCTGCACGGCAACGACCTAACGAACCTTACTCCTCGTCTGAAAAGTCTGCAACATAATACGTTGCAGCCCGAAAACGGGTCAGCACATGGAATATGCTGGCAATATAACACAGTAAAGCATGAACAGAGTAATGCTATCACTACATGAATATTTGGCTGGTGGAAAGCTCTATGGTTATAGTTTTGCGAAAAGCTAATTTTTCCCTACAACAAAGGAATAGATTTTAATTTAACTATCATGGTGGTTGAACAACATTGAGAAGGTACCCCCAACTCAATTCCAATTAAAGTAATTAACAACCCAACAATATTAATTAAGAGTGATGAGATACATGTGATAACCCAAGTACTAGATACTCAAGATTGTCCATAACCGGGGACACGGCTAACCATGATTAGATTGTACACTCTGCAGAGGTTTGCGCACTTTTCCCCACAAGACTCGATCGCCTCCGTTGGATTTCTCGCATTACATGGTGTTTGAGAGACGGATGGCCGAGACACGGTCTTTCAGAAACACTAACTCTCTACTCCGGGTAGACCATACCAAACCTACAAAACCCACTACCTGCTGATCCACCTCTTCAAGAGCTTCACGTAACTTACTCAACTATGCTAGAGCCCATAATAGCTTGTGGCTGCACACGGAAGTTTCTAGCATGAATCATCTCAGTTCCCTTTGAGCACAGGTGGCGGTCCATAGGAAGATCACACGGGTACCCGGGATTTCCAAAAAAGCAGACAACACTGGGTTCCCAGGTGCCTCAATCCACCCAGACGTTAATTTAAGTTGCCACCTTAAGTTGAACCATTAGTTAACAATCTCACATCTGTCATGGATTTCACTCAAACCCAAACCACGTCTACGAGCATAGCAATATAAGCAACACGTAGAAGTAACTCCCAAGGGTTTGATAGTAATAGGGAAATAGCTTCTACCTCAACAACTACTTCCCAACCCATAAGTTAATGACATCCTAATCATGCAATGTTTGAGGATTGGAACTAATGCATAAAAACTGGGTATGAAAAGAGTATGATCAACGTGTTACTTGCCTTGCTGATGATCCGCGAATCCTAGGGACTCGTAGTAACACGCATCGCACTCCGGGAATTCTATAGCAAACAAACAATAACATACATAAGCAACAAGCAAAGATACACAAGCAAAACTCAAATAAGAGAGGTTGACCAGAAAGTCAACTTAAGAACTCCGGTTTGCAAAAAGAATCAAATCAAACGGAGCAACGAAACTCGAACGGCGAAAGAAACAAGATCCATTTACTAATCTAAACTAAGGTCAAATTTTACAGTACCAAAATCTTGTTTAAGTTGATTAAACAGAAAGAGGGCCTCGAGGCGCTTGAATCGCCTGATTCCTACTAACGAGCGAAAAGATAAACAGAAACTAAGATCGGATCAGAAATCGCGACGGAAAATAATCGCAGATAAATCCGATAAAAAGAAAACTGACGAACAGACTAACGAACGAGCGTTCGTTAGCTGTAACTAACGGGCGAAAACCGTTCGTTAAAATGAACGTACGGACGAACGTCCGCTAATTAGAAGAACCGAGAAAAACCGGCGAACCGATCTAAAAAATGAACTAGGGTTTCTAAAAAAACCGAACGGTTTTAAAAAAACCGGCGGCTCGGATCCGGCGCGGTACCTCCGGCGAGGGGCTCCAGCGAGGCGGGGTTGGGCGGCGCGGGCGGGCGGGTTTCAAGGGCGGCGCGGCAAGCAGCCAGCGGCGGCGGCGAGGCGCGGGCGGCGGTCTGTGGCAAGGCTGCGGTGGTGGTGGGTGGTGGTGGTGGCTCGGGGAGGCGGGGTATATAAAGAGGGGGCGGCGACTTGGGGGAGGGGCCAAGGCGGGCGGCGGAGTCCGGCTCGGACTCCTCTTTCGAGTAGGCGGCGGTGGCGCGGGCGATTGGGCCGGCGGCCTGGCTGGGTTTCGGCCCAGTAGGCGGAACCTCTTTTTTTTAATAATTTTGCCGACACAAATAAAATCCTAGAAACTAAAATAAAAATCTAAAAATGCCAAAACAAATTTTCACCACCTAAATAAAATATTTAGGACGAGATAACATTTTATTGGCCCTAAAATGCAATTTTGAAAACATGCAATTTTTAATGCAAATAAAATCCAAATAAAATCAAATAAATGATTTTAATATTTTTCCTCCAATATTTTAATTATTTTGGAGAAGTCATATTATCTCCTCTCATATATTTTTAATATGAAATATATTTTTTCGGAGAGAAAAATTATTAAAATCAAAAATCCTCGTTCCATTATTTGATAAAAATCAAATATGAAAACCGGGAAGTCCCCAACTCTCTCCGAGGGTCCTTGAGTTGCTTAGGATTTCGAGGATTGCAGAACGAAAATGCAATAAAATATGATATGCATGAATGACCTATGTATAACATTCCAAATTGAAAATTTGGGATGTTACAAACCTACCCCCCTTAAGATGAATCTCGCCCTCGATATTCGGGTTGGCTAGAAAATAGGTGCGGGTGGTCTTTGCGGAGATCATCCTCTCGTTCCTAGGTGGCTTCATCCTCGGTATGGTGGCTCCACTGAACTTTGCAAAACTTAATAACCTTACTGCGGGTGACTCGGCTGGCAAACTCAAGAATCTTAACTGGCTTCTCCTCATAAGTCAAATCACTGTCCAACTGAATCGCCCCCAAGGGTACTGTATCTCTTAACGGTATATTGGCCATCTCAGCATGACACTTCTTCAATTGTGAAACGTGGAACACATCGTGAACTCCTGACAGTCGCTCAGGTAATTCCAACTTGTAGGCAACTTCTCCCATTCGTTCCAAGGCACGATACGGTCCTATAAATCTCGGGGCTAACTTTCCCTTAACTCCAAAACGTTTCACTCCTCGCAAGGGTGATACTCGCAGATATGCTCTGTCTCCAATTTCATAGGTTACCTCATTGCGTTTCGAGTCTGCGTAACTCTTCTGCCTGGACTGAGCAATCTTCAGTCTATCACCAAATCAGTTTAACCTTCTCCTCTGACTCCTTGATTAAGTCTGGTCCAAACAACTGCTGGTCTCCTACCTCATCCCACATCAACGGTGTTCTGCACCTGCGTCCATATAGAGCTTCAAACGGTGCCATCTTCAAACTGGCTTGGTAGCTATTGTTGTACGAGAACTCTGCATAAGGCAAATTGTCATCCTAGCTAGATCCACAATCTAGCGCACAGGCTCTCAACATGTCCTCCAAAATCCGATTGACTCTCTCAGTCTGTCCATCCGTCTGCGAGTGAAACGTTGTACTGAACTCCAATCTTGTTCCCAAAGTCTGGTGTAACTGATGCCAAAACTTTGAAGTAAACTGTGTTCCTCTATCTGATACGATGGTCCTCGGAACTCCATGCAGACATACGATCCTGGACATAAATATCTTGGCCAACTTCGCACTTGTATAGGTGGTTTTCACTGGGATAAAGTGAGCCACTTTGGTCAAGCGATCAACTACTACCCATATAGAATCATATCCTGCTTTGGTTCTGGGTAATCCGGTGATAAAAACCATGCCAAGTTTATCCCACTTCCATTCGGGTATCGGCATAGGTCAGAATGATCCTGGGCTTCGATGCTCTGCCTTTACTCTTTGACAAACATCACATACGGCTACATACTCAGCGATGTAGTTCTTCATACCAGTCCACCAGAAACATTCCTTCAAATCCAAATACATCTTGGTGTTTCCGAGGTGTATCGAGTATGGTGAGTCATGAGCCTCCTGAAGTATTAACTTCCTGATCTCTGGGTTATTGGGTACATAAACTCGGTCCTCAAACCATAAGGTATCGTGCTCATCCTCACGAAAACCTTTGACCTTTCCTTTGCTCATCTTCTCCTTTATCTCGGCAATCTCTTTGTCATCCTTTTGAGCTTCTCAAATCTTGCCCAATAATGTAGACTGAACCTCCATTGTTGCAACGAAACCTCTTGGAACAATCTCCAACCGGAGTTCCATGATATCCTCTGCTAACTCCCTCGGCAATCCCTTACTTTCAAGGATATTGGCATAACTCCTCCGGCTCAAAGCGTCTGCTACGACATTGGCCTTTCCGGGATGATAGTGTAGCTTCATATCGTAATCCTTTATAAGCTCCAACCATCTCCTCTGCCTAAGGTTCAGCTCCTTTTGTGTGAAAATGTACTTCAAACTCTTATGATCCGTGTACACATCACAACGGTTTCCAATAAGGTAATGTCTCCAAGTCTTCAATGCATGCACTACGGCTGCTAGCTCCAAATCATGAGTGGCATAGTTCAACTCATGAGGTTTTATTTGTCGTGAGGCATACGAAACAACTCTTCCGTCCTGCATAAGCACACATCCAAGTCCTAAGCGAGAGGCGTTGCAATACACTTGGAACTCCTTATGTATATCTGGCAGTGTTAGCACTGGGGCTGTAGTCAAACGTTTCTTCAACTCCTGGAAACTTGTCTCGCAATCATCTATCCATTTAAACTTAGTGTCCTTCTTCAATAGTTCAGTCATTGGCTTCGCAATCTTGGAAAAATTCTCAATGAATCTCCGGTAGTATCCTGCGAGTCCAAGGAAATTGCGGATCTCGCTAACTGAAGTGGGTGCCAACCATTCGGTGTTGGCGAACCTTGTTGGGGTCTCTTGCTATACCGCCTCTCGATATAACATGTCCAAGGAATCCGACTTCCTTCAACCAAAATTCGCATTTGCTGAACTTAGCATACAACTGGTGTTCCCTGAGTTTCTCGAGAACTAACCGCAAATGCTCCTTGTGCTCCTCTTCATTCTTCAAGTATACCATAATATCATCAATAGACACCACAACAAACTTATCCAGATACTCCATGAACACCTTGTTCATCATGCTCATAAAATAGGCAGGGGCGTTAGTCAGTCCAAACGACATGACTGTATACTCGTATAATCCATACCGCGTGGTGAACGCTGTCTTTGGTATATCCTTCTCTCAAATCTTCAACTGATGGTATCCCGATCGTAGATCGATCTTTGAAAACACTTTAGCTCCTTGCAGCTGATCATACAGATCATTGATCATCGGCAGTGGATACTTGTTCTTAATCGTCACTTCATTCAAGGCTCGATAATCAACAACCATCCTTAGGAATTTATCCTTCTTCTCAACCAAAAGTACTGGAGCTCCCCAAGGTGACGAACTTCTTCGAATGTAACCTTTCTCCAATAACTTCTTGATCTGTTTCTTAATTTCCTCCAGATCATTTGCGGGCATCCGATAGGGTCTCTTGGATATTGGCCCTGTACCTGGCAATAGCTCTATCAAAAACTCAATGTCTCTATCCGGTGGCATGCCCAGTAACTCCTCTGGAAAAACATCCGGTAGTCCTTCACTCTGAGCACTTCCTCTGAACAACTCCGTGAGGGCATTCACTTGGCTCCTCCTAGGCATATGCCTAGATACATACTTAATCCTTTTTCCCTCTGGGGTGGTGAGATAAATCGACTTACTAGCACAGTCAATGCTTCCTCCATACTTTGACATCCAGTCCATACCTAATATCACATCCAATCCTTGTGACTCCAAGATAATTAGGTCGGACGGAAAAACATGTGTACCAATGGTTAGGGGTATTTGGTCGCACCATCGGCTAGTCATGTACTCTGCTCCGGGTAAACTCACTAGGAGAGGGGTCCTAAGGGTTTGGGTTGGTAGTTTAAACTTATCCACGAATCCCCTTGATATGTATGAATGTGATGCACCAGTATCGAAAAGAACAAGAGCGGTAAATGACTTAACCAAAAACTTACCTATTACCGCGTCCGGCTGCTCTTCAACCTCCTCCACGTTAATGTGGTTCACTTGTCCTTTGTTGAATGGATTAGGCTTCTTCCCAGCGCTCCCATTTCCGCTTCCATTCCTTTCTTCAGGGCAATCATTAGCATAGTGCCCTGTCTTCCCGCACTTAAAGCAAGTAACTTGACTTAGGTCTCTTTTGGCGGGTGTGGCTGGGTTGGAGCGGTTCTGATTGTTGTTAGCTCTGTTCCCATTTCCATTCTTAGCACCACTGTGGTTATGCGATCCTCCTCCAGTGTGGTTGTGACCTCCATGGTTATGAACAAGTCCTCCCGAGTTCGGAGTTAGGCGAGGCTTCTACTGAGCTCCTGAGTTATACTTCCCTTGTCCGTACTTCCTCTTACGGCTCTCAACTTGCTGCTGCTTCCCTTCAATCATAAGAGCCTTATCTACCAACTTCTTGTAGTTGTTGAAGGTTGCTACCATCAACTGCATGCTCATCTCATCATTCAGCCCTTCCATAAACTTCTCCTGTTTCACGGCATCTGTGGCCACATCATCAGGGGCATAGCAAGATAACTTGCTAAACTCATCCACGTACCGAGCCACAGTACGGTTCCCCTGGCGTAAGTTGCGGAACTCCCGCTTCTTCATCTGCATAGCTCCAGTTGAGACATGGGTTGTGCGGAAAGCTTGCTGAAACTGGTCCCAAGTGACATTGGCTACAGGAAAAGTGGTCGTGTAATTCTCCCACCATGAGGCTGCTGGTCCATCCAATTGGTGTGCGGCAAAGCACACCCTCTCAGCATCTGTGCAACCTGCGGTGGTCAACTCCCTTCCAATACGGCGTAGCCAATCATCAGCGACTATAGGCTCGGTGCTACTGGAAAACACCGGCGGCTATAACCTTAGAAAGCGGGCTAGGTTGTCCACTGGCGGCGGGTTGTTGTTGTTGTTACCCTGGTTCTGAACTAGCAATTGCATCAAGGCATTCTTCTGCTGGATCAACTGGGTGAGCTCCGGCGGGAAAGCAAAACCGGTGTCACGTTTCGGAGGCATCTGATGGGTTTAGATGGAAGAGATTAGAATAGAAAAAGGGGTCTAATGAGAAAGCACTACCCATATCCATATGAGACAAACATAATCATTTCACTCAATCAATCAAGCAAGGGCATACAAGTGGTCTAGAACTATCGCAAAAGTGCTCAACTACTACTAAATACATGGGGAAATACTAATAATATATGGTGGTCATCTAGAAATTTTGATCGGTGGAAGACTCCATGATGTCTGCCCCAGCTTCGTCTTCAAAGTCATCATCACTAGGATCGAAATCGGTGTAAATGCCGATGATGATGTAGTTGTTCGAACAAGTGGAATCGCCGTCTTCTACTCCCGGTCTTTGGACCTCCCATGAATACTCCGATCTTCTTAACTAGGTCGTCATTCTTCTCCAGTAGTGTCTTGATTTCCTCCTCATATCCATCGCGTGTAAACTTGAGTTCTTCCTCCAGCTCGATGATCCTAGTCTTCGCCTTCTTCAAGTCCATCATGTCCGCGCACATCTGGTTCTCCTAACATCGAATGTGCTAGTTTAACTCCTAGATGAAAGCTGCAATGGATCTATCCTTCTTGGTGCTGATTACTTCCCATTGCTCGTCTCAGTGCCCACATATCTGGTAGATAGTGTCCTTGATTTCCTGTTGTAGACTTCTCCAATGCGTCCCATGGTAATGTGGGCTGCCAAGCTCTTGCCTAGGCTCCAGGTGGGTGCTTCGAAAGAAAATTCTATGGGTTTAGAGGTTGGCGAGAACGTCCTTCTTGGAACTTGTACTTGAATCATCCAGCGCTCCTCTTCTGGTAAGGTGGCGTTGTACGTCCCGGTGAAACTTGGTATTCCAATTTTCAAGTACCTAGTGACTTCCTTCAAGTGGCGTCCAAAAGGTGTGTCTTCATCCGGTTGTGCAAACTTGTTCTTCATCTCTGTCATCCTAAAGAGTAGAAAATGGAGAGGAGTCAGAAATGAGTAGAGAAGTGTGACCTATGGTTTATCTTAGTGGTCGTGTCCTACACTCAGCGTGTGCTCTGATACCATCTTGTAGCAACCCGACCTCAAATGGTCAAGTCTCTGTGCTTCAGTGTCATCCCTGTATCGGTAATGCTGACACACATAGTACTCGAAGGATTTATAACAGAGTAGCAATCACACACTTATTACATCGAATGTCTCAAAAGAGATCTTATTACAATAAATATGGCTTAAGGCCATCTAATATGATAACAGCGAAAGGCTTGGAAGATAAAGTGAGTCCATCAACTCCAACGGCATAGCTGAGCTGCACGGCAACGACCTAACGAACCTTACTCCTCGTCTGAAAAGTCTGCAACATAATACGTTGCAGCCCGAAAACGGGTCAGCACATGGAATATGCTGGCAATGTTTAGAACAAAAAAGAGGCTGGGCAACTCGCTTGGAGGATGCACCCCCGATCGCGTCCTTCGTTCGCCGTCCGATTCTGGTCAGCTGAGTCTTCAGTGTGCTGCCTCCCGTTCGATCGTTGCAGGTTGTGTCGCAGCTGGTTTTCACCTCCCAGTCATTTTCCTTGCCCAATGACGAGTGGGCTCGTCTCAAGCTTGCATTGGCTGTCTCAGCAGCGGGTCATCTTCGAGCGGGTGAACCTTTCCTCGCGCGCCGCGCGTCCCATGGCTGAGGCGAGGAGCCCATTGGACACACCCCGCACCGCGCATCCCGCAGCCAATCCATCCTCGCCTCGTCCCACTCCCGCACCAGCCACCACCCAAGCCCTAGCCCCCTTTCCCCTCGATCTCCACATCCTCTCCCGCCTCCTCCATCCCTCCTCCTTGCCTCACCACGGCCTCCCCCAGGAGCCTCGCCGCCAGATTCCTCGCCGCCCTGCGAGCTCGGTGTGAGATGAATGGATGGGCAGGGAGGTGGGCGATGAGGCTACTGCATCCACCAGATCCGCGCCGCCCTGCCAAAATCCTCTCCGCGTCGCCGCATCCAATCCCGTCCTCGCTCGTCTCGTCCCACGGCCAGCTCCCCATCCTCGTGCGGTTCCTCCCTTTCTTCCTTGTCCTCCCCTTACGACACGCTGCATCTCCATCCCACGTCCTCGCTGCCGCCACAGCCTCTCCAGGAGGCTCGCCCTCCGTGCTGCAAAGTAGCAGGCCCGAATCTGCAGGAGGAAGAGGAGATCCCGGGGTCCAGGTGGTGGCTCGGTCGATGCGAGGTGATGGCGAGCCGATGAGTGTGGGCAGTCAAGACTACGGTCGCAACTTTGGTTGTTGCGCACATGTCAGCGATTGCATCTGATGTCACACACCGAGGTGAGCTTCTCTCTCTGAACTTGTACAACACTTTGCATAAAAATAGCTTCTCTTTGGCCGTGTGTTATTTGGAAATTTTTGCTCCATGTTGTTTCCCTTGATTAGGTTCGTAAGATGATTGTAGCACTTAGTCCAATTAGTATTTTTTCATATGCTTCGAATAAAATTGTGTTCAGAGATCATGTTGTATACACTTAGGATGCATACAATCATTTTTGTAGGTTCAAACAGGAGAAGAAGTACTATCTTGCCTGCCTGAAATTAATAGGAGCTCAGCCTGAATGTCGGATGTTCTTGAAGAAATACCTGGAATGTAGGATGGAGAGGTTAGCATGCTTACTCCATGTGTAATAATTTTAGAATTACTGTATTGTAGTAATGTGTTTAGCTAAACCTCTTATTTGGCACATCCATAATTCAAACCAGTTTATGCGTGATGATTTAGGGTGTGTTTTGCTTTTTTGCTACTTTAAATTTAAATGCTCAAGAAATTTGATAAGCGTAGATTGCAGTTGCAGAGAGTATGGTCATAAAAGTTTTGAAGAAATTTGTGAAGGTTCTCATTAAGATCTTTTAAGAGAGATATCTCCTTGTACCAAATGAAGCGGACACTACAGGGCTTCTGCAGATGGGTGCATCAAATGGCTTCCCTGGTATTTGTGGAAGCATAAAATGTGAGGTGGAAGCGTTGCTAAAGATCTACATATTGTAGCAGTAGTTTTTACTGTGAAACATAAGCTCTTTTTACAGTGCAATTATTAAATTGTAATAGTAGTTTTTCTTGCAGCTTGTAGTAGTAGTTTTTCTTGTAAAAATCAGTCCTTTCTCTGTACTTGTTGATCTTTTTAGTCTTAATTTTCTAGCCAATTCAGGATTTTTGTTTTGCAACATTATGGATGACGCATGTCTTTTATATTGGCTCGGATTGCAAGCTCTTCTTTACATTGGTGACACATATGACCTACAGCGTTGAATCAGTTGTATTTTTGGTTGAATTTCAAATCAAAAGTCTTGAATTACAGTTTCAGATCTTTTTTACTTAGCTTGGCAATCGATTCTGATTTCAGTTCTTTTTACTTAGCTTGGCAATCGGTTAACTATCCAAGTGCAGCTTCTTGAATGACATGTGTTGTCATGAATGAAAGCCGGTCCAGTCCAACCTGTCGTGTTTTTTTTGGGTGTAAAACTTGATCGAACCTGAATCAAGTTTAGCTCAGCCTCATTTGACAAACAGATACACACACAACACGTAATATATATTCATTCTTGAATGATATACTATATATATACCTTCATCCACACCGTCTCGATCACCGGTGCTTTTTGTTGTTGTCGGCGACATCATGGCTGCCGTGGCGAATGATGGAGAAGGAGCGGAGAAGCGAGGAGCTGCTCGGTCGCGCTTAGCGCCGGTGAGATCTTCCAACGTAATCGATGGACAAGCCGGCATTCACGCTGGCCTAGATCAAGAAGGCAATCCTGCCTCACCGCTTCCGGTGCTTTCGGTGATCGTGTCCTTCTCCTATGTGGTCTATGACCTTGTCATCATCGCGTCCCTCCCCAGACGCCAGCGTTGAGTCGGATCCCAGCACTCCCAAGCATGCAACAGCTGGGCGCCTGTCTGCTCTACTGGGTTGTGCAGGGCTGCGTCATGAACGGCATTTGGGTGATCGCCCACGAGTGTGGCCACCACGCCTTCTCCGACTACTTGCTGCTCGACAACATGGTCAGAAGCTCATTATCGTCTTGTCTAGCATTGCTATTATTCTGAACCTGGTATGGCCTCAAAATAAACTGAAATAGGGGAGTTGTTGGTCAAACAAATAATTCTGCATGTTTGGACACTCAGTTTTCTGCACTTTAGTCATCTGTGTGGGTTGGGTTCATGAATAATCAGTGGCTGGAATCATTTTATATTTGCACCGTTTGAGTGTCGATTACAGTAGGTCTACATTTTTTAATCAAAGTGTTTTTATGTTACTTTGTTCTTTCAGTTTTCTGTCAGTAGTTTTTATGTTTAGCAAGGAAAAGGAGTCTAGAGAGCCTTAGATTCTTGTTATGTGTTGATTTGCAAAATTTCTGCAGCTATATATTTGCTCAATCCAAAAGACATATTTTACTCAACCTTCAGTATAATGTATTTCTAATTGTTCATAACTCAAATTTTTGTTATGATTTTGCAAGATTTCGAAATTATTGTATTTCAAAATTGTTATACTGATTCCCCGATGCTCTGTTCATGGCTTTGTTCTTATTTTATCCTTCTCTCTTTGCTTTTTTTCTTTCCTACAAGAAGATCTTAGGAGTCATGTAATATGTTCAAAGAAGAGAGAACCTGCATTTTATGAATGCTTTCTTCTTTCTTCATTGTTACTTAAAGTTAGTGAATTTAGTTAATTTCTATTGAGCAGCTTCATACGCATGGTTTCTCCATCTACACATCTTACTCAGTCACGAGGCCATTAAGATCTTTTACCTTCTATAAAAAGGGAGATGCCATTTGGACTTACTCTGTCCAACTTGATCTTTAACTTTTTTTAGGAAAGGCCATCATGGCTAGCTTTATTGAATTAAAATTGCTACATATGATTCAGTTTGAGACAAGGTATTGACTGCAATAATATAGGACTGTAGTGTTTCAAGCTATTAATACAGATAAGATTTTGATTTTCCTGCATTTGTAGATTTTTATCAAGCATATTCCAGCTTTTTTCCTGCTCAAATTAAACACCTAAGTTGACCTGACCATGACAGTTGTGAATATTGAGGTACCTAAAAAATGGTTTATAAAGATAAAGATGCAGTTAATTCACATCGTTATTTTGATGAGGCACTCACCAAACTAATATTGTGAGCTCACGGACATTCTTAGCGGTGTCATTTCTCACTACAATATTTCTGATTTTTGGTTTGATTTGTTGGCGATGTGATGGTCGAGGCGACACAGTTGTTGAGATTGATGGCAGAGAAAGAGCTATGTAGTGTTTCAAGCTATTAATGCATATAAGATTTAGATTTGCCTGCATTTATAGATTTTTACTCGTGCATATTCCAGCTTTTTTTCCTGCTCAAATTAAACACCTGACCATGACAGTTGTTGTGAATACTGAGGTACCTGAAAAAAATGTTTATAAAGATAAAGATGCAGTTAATTCACATCGTTATTTTGATAAGGCAACACCAAAATAATACTATGAGCTCACGGACATTCTTAGCGGTGTCGTTTCTCACTACAATATTTCTGATTTTTGGTTCGATTTGGTGGCGTGGCGGTGGTCGAGAACGATGCAAGAGTTGAGATTGATGACATAGAAAGAGCTCAGAGTCTGATTAGGAAACTAGGGATGGTGGTTCAGTAATTAATGTGCGATGAATCATTAGTTACGGCGACCATCCTTGGATGTCACTATGATGACCACCTCTGCTTGTCTTGACGAGGGCATCTAGGTTGCATCTAGACCACATATCCTTTCAAATAGTCCCTCTTGCCATTTAGTGTATTAACATATATTACATTATCTTCTTGTTAGGCACATTTAGAGAGTCCGGATGTTGAATTAGGTACTTACGCTATGCCCGGACTACAAAAGTCAATATAGTTGATGTTCATCGGTCTTTCTGGATTGTCCACCTTTCGGTTGGGTTAAGCCTCTTTTCTATTGTATGCAAATGAAACATACTTGATGTACCTACGGTATGATAAAAGAGATCGCCCTTTCCTTTTGTAAAGTTTTCTGCGAGATGATGTTGTGGAGGTTGATTTAAGAATTTATGTGCTCATTAGTTCATTACTTCCTTTACCATTAGACAATGGTGTATAAGTGTTGCATTTGACCCTATTTTGCCAGGAAATATGAATGAAGTGATAGTACTTGCAAACATGGACTCCTCTTCGCTTGACGAGGATAATTAAAATACTAATCTAGCAGGCAGTAATTACATGGCTGGTCTCGGTTTTGTACATGTTAGGTGAGCATTATCAGTTTTACTTCCCATAAGAGAGTGTATTTTAGTGCTGCAGATTGTTTCTATTTAAGAGCAAGAAGCCAAATCATGTTGTTCATTGTAAATCTTGAAAAACTTGTTGTTTATCGTCACTTCTATCTATGTTATAAACTTTTGTTCCTAGTGTGGTACTTGTCAATCTTGGTTTGCCCTTCCATTGCAGCAGACCAATATGTCCTTGTTTCTTCAATTGATTCCTCATTTCATGTCTGCACTTCTATTACAGTAGAACAACATGTTATAAACATGGCGTTGGGCATTGTTTGTCCAGTTGCCTTCAAAAGAAAAGATATGGCTATAGAGTGGATCCATCACTAAAGAGATGACAAATGTGGTGCAAGGCATTGTTTGTTTAGCTTCTTTAAAAAATGAAGGAATTACATTGCATCTGACCTATAAAGGGGCTATGAAGGACAAAATGCTATGGATCCAGAGTGGGAGGGAGAGTTACGAACAACGTATCAAGGACAAACCGTGACATGGATTCCTAAGTTCTAGCTTACATAGCAAAATTATATAGAGAGAATGCCAGCATTTTGAAAACTCTATTACATAGTTTGAAGCTATGTTTCTCTCAATTTTCACTATTAAAAGGATCTTTATTGTTGCCAATTTGTCAAGCATTTATTGTCAAATAACTCTTGAAATGAGACCTTGTGCCATTTGGCACAAGGTGTAAAGTTATTATGCATCTTATTGTGGACGCAAGCCTTCATTCTTTTTTATTAAGAGGGTTAAATTTGTTACCATATGTGCTTGCTCACAACTAAACCAACTAAAGTATGAATTTTCTTTCCAATATGTTTTTTCAAACTCAGATATCTAATCATGATAACCATATTTTCAACTAAAACAATGTTTACTTAGCTGGTTTGTACATGTTATACAAATATAATTTTTTTAAACTTCGGATTTTGCCTTTGTGATAACCATATTTTCAATATATCATGGTTTAACACATGAGCTTTGTACTACCAATATCGAATAGGTTCTTGCAAAATGAAACTATTTTCATCGACAACATGTCTTTAGCGGGTCTCTGCACCATTTGGCGCAACGACTCAACTAGTAACACAGTAAAGCATGAACAGAGTAATGCTATCACTACATGAATATTTGGCTGGTGGAAAGCTCTATGGTTATAGTTTTGCGAAAAGCCAATTTTTTCCTACAACAAAGGAATGGATTTTAATTTAACTATCATGGTGGTTGAACAACATTGAGAAGGTACCCCCAACTCAATCCCAATTAAAGTAATTAACAACCCAACAATATTAATTAAGAGTGATGAGATACATGTGATAACCCAAGTACTAGATACTCAAGATTGTCCATAACCGGGGACACGGCTAACCATGATTAGATTGTACACTCTGCAGAGGTTTGCACACTTTTCCTCACAAGACTTGATCGCCTCCGTTGGATTTCTCGCACTACATGGTGTTTGAGAAACGGATGACCGAGACACAGTCTTTCAGAAACATTAACTCTCTACTCCGGGTAGACCATACCAAACCTACAAAACCCACTACCTGTTGATCTACCTGTTCAAGAGCTTCACGTAACTTACTCAACTATGCTAGAGCCCATAATAGCTTGTGGCTGCACACGGAAGTTTCTAGCATGAATCATCTCAGTTCCCTTTGAGCCTGGGTGGCGGTCCATAGGAAGATCACACGGGTACCCCGGGATTTCCAAAAAAACAGACAACACTAGGTTCCCTAGGTGCCTCAATCCACCCAGATGTTAATTTAAGTTGCCACCTTAAGTTGAACCATTAGTTAACAATCTCACATCTGTCATGGATTTCACTCAAACCCAAACCACGTCTACGAGCATAGCATAGCATAGCAATATAAGCAACACGTAGAAGTAACTCCCAAGGGTTTGATAGTAATAGGGCAATAGGTTCTACCTCAACAACTACTTCCCAACCCACAAGTTAATGACATCCTAATCATGCAATGTTTGAAGATTGGAACTAATGCATAAAAACTGGGTATGAAAAGAGTATGATCAATGTGTTTCTTGCCTTGCTGACGATCCGCGAAGCCTAGGGACTCGTAGTAACACGCTTCGCACTCCGGGAATTCTATCGCAAACAAACAATAACATACATAAGCAACAAGCAAAGATACACAAGCAAAGATACACAAGCAAAACTCAAATAAGAGAGTTTGACCAGAAAGTTCAACTTAAGAACTCCGGTTTGCAAAAAGAATCAAATCAAACGGAGCAACGAAACTCAAACGGCGAAAGAAACAAGATCCGTTTACTAATCTGAACTAAGGTTAAATTTTACAGTACCAAAATCTTGTTTAAGTTGATTAAACACAAAGAGGGCCTCGAGACGAAGATCTAGGCGCTTGAATCGCCTGATTCCGACTAACGAGCGAAAAGATAAACAGAAACTAAGATCGGATCAGAAATCGCGACCGGAAATAATCGCAAATAACTCCGATAAAAAGAAAACTGACGAACAGACTAACGAACGAGCGTTCGTTAGCTGTAACTAATGGGTGAAAACCGTTCGTTAAAACGAACATACAAACGAACGTCCGCTAATTAGAAGAACCGAGAAAAACCGGTGAACCGATCTAAAAAACGAACTAGGGTTTCTAAAAACCGAACGGTTTTAAAAAAACCGCGGCTCGGATCCGTGGTACCTCCGTGAGGGCTCAGCCGAGGCTGGGTTAGGCGGCGGGGCTCGGCCAGCCGTGGCGTGGGCGGTGAGGAGGCGGGCGGCTCGAGTCTGTGGGGCTGCGGTGGTGGTGGCTGGTGGTGGCTCGGGGCGGCGGGGTATATAAAGAGGGGTGGCGGCGACTTGGAGGAGGGGCCAAGGCGGGGCGGTGGAGTCCGGCTCGGACTCCTCGTTCGAGTCGGCCGGGCCTTGTGACGAGGAGGCGGTGGCTGGGCGATTGGGCGGCCCGGCTGGTGAGTTCGGCCAAGCCGGAACCTCTTTTTTAATAATTTCACGATGAAATAAAATCCTAGAAAATAAAATAAAAATCTAAAAATGCCAAAACAAAATTTCACCGCCTAAATAAAATATTTAGGACGAGATGAACATTTTCTTGGCCCTAAAATGCAATTTTGAAAACATGCAATTTTTCTAATGCAAATAAAATCCAAATAAAATCAAATAAATGATTTTAATATTTTTCCTCCAATATTTCAATTATTTTGGAGAAGTCATATTATCTCCTCTCATATATTTTAATATGAAATATATTTTTTCGGAGAGAAAATTATTAAAATCAAAAATCCTCGTTTCATTATTTGATAAAAATCAAATATGAAAACCGGGAAATCCCCAACTCTCTCCGAGGGTCCTTGAGTTGCTTAGGATTTCGAGGATTGCAGAATGAAAATGCAATAAAATATGATATGCATGAATGACCTATGTATAACATTCCAAATTGAAAATTTGGGATGTTACAAAAGAACTACTCACGCATCATTGGAGAGGCACCAATGGAAGTGGTGAACCCCTCCGTGATGGTGTCTAGATTGGATTTGGTGGTTACGGACCTGCGGTAATTTGGATGAATATTTGGTCGACGCCCCTCGGGCTTGTGGATTTTTGGGGTATTTATAGAGCAAAGAGGCAGTCTAGGGGGCACCCGAGGTGGGCACAACCCACCAGGGCGCGCCTGGGCCTCCTGGCGTGCCCTGGTGGGTTGTGCCCCCCTCGGGGCACCCCCCCAGGTGCAACCAGGGCCCATTGCCTTCCTTCTGGCCCATAAAAAATCACTGTGGAGTTTCGTGGCATTTGGACTCCGTTTGATATTGATTTCCTGCGATGTAAAAAACATGGGAAAAATAGCAACTGGCACTTGGCACTATGTCAATAGGTTAGTACCAAAAAATGATATAAAATGATTATAAAACATCCAATATTGATAATAAAACAGCATGGAACAATCAAAAATTATAGATGCGTTGGAGACGTATCAGTGAACATGAATGTAATGTCGGTGAGAAACACGTACTCCCCCAAGCTTAGGCTTTTGGCCTAACTTGGTATTTGGTCAGTAGCCTGGATGATAGTTGGGGTACTGGGGAGCGGGCATCCACTCATACCACTGCTGAGGCTCCTCCTCTGCCTCTGCAGCAGGTTGATCATTCCGGTAGGCGATGATGTCTGCAGGCATAATCCTATATCCGCCCCTGGCAACAGAATCAAACATAGCAGGTGCAGGCAATGGAATAATATCATGAGTTTCAATGCTAAAAACCAGGTTATAAGGAATAGGAATGTTAGGATAATCTCGTGCAAGAAAATGATGGTGTTCCATGGCTGTGCGGTCTAGGTAAACCTTGGTCGGAGGGTAATCATGATGGCGTATCTCAACATTAAAGTGAGCCGCCAAACGAGTAGCAAAAATCCCACCATGTATTTTACCTTTCGATTTATTAATATGGAGGCCACGAGCCACAATAGCTCCCAAGCTATAAGTTTTGTTGCCCTCTAGTGCACGACGTAAAACAGCAAGGTATGGTGAACTGAGTGCACCCACCTTCTCTCTGGCAAGCAAGCATTTTGTAATGAAAGAGCAAAGTAATGAACAACAGGAAAATGCAAGCCAGCGGTAGTGGTAGCTAACACCGCTCTCTCATCTCCCACTGTCAAGGTGCGATAAAAGGCCTCAAATTCTGTTGGCCTAGGCTCAGTTAAACTCCCATCAAAAGGGATCATGCATATGTTACAAACTTTAGTAAGTGGTATCTGATGGGTTTCAGCCTATAAACCAAACTGCACTTCAGGAGGATTATTCCTAGGAAGGAAAGTAAAACTTTGAACAAAGATGTTTATGAGGATTTGATGCTGGCCACACTCATCTGCGGTGAAGTCGGTGAGGCCGGCATTAGCAGCATATTGTGTGAACTCCTGAAGGATTCCAGCCTCTTCCATGAACTGGGTGTGTGGCCATTCGCACGACCGTACCTCCGCCAACCTCCAAGGATGGAGATCACTGTCAGATGACTCCCCAATAACACCCTTGGAGTTCTTCTTAGAAGCAAACTTCCTAAAGATATTCTTCCTTTTCCTATGAATAAAAATTCTGAAATTTTTATTCCACAAATTTTTCTCAACAAAACTTCACAAAACTGGTAGCAACTACTCATAGGGATACATAAAGGCCATAGCAAGCATTCAAACTACTTAGAACTCTAAGAATTCAACATGCAAGCTCATCTACAGCAGCACCAATAGTAGCTAGTTATTCAAAATATAAACCACTAAAATAAAAACTAATTGGACAAACAGAGGAGTCACATACCAAGCAATGATCCCCCGAAACAGTTTCGGAAATGGAGCTTCGAGCAAAGAGATCGAAATCCGCGAGTTTGAGAGCAAGAACACGGGAGAGAGAGCAACGGAGATTTTTTTTCTGGAGGTAAGTGATGATGTGGGATGAAGAGATAAGTGAGGGGGACCACAACCCACCAGGGCGCGCCTGGGGGTCCTGGCGCGCCCAGGTGGGTTGTGACCACCTGGTGCACCTCCCTATGATCTTATTTGGACCAGAAATTCATAAATATTCAAAAAAATCATATTAATTTTCCAGAGTATTCTGAGAACTTTTATTTTTGGGTCATTTTTTATTGCACGGGAAATTCGGAAAACAGACAAGACATGGCATTTTATGTTATTCAACTAATAAAAAAACAAAAAGTAGGGACAGAAGGTAGTGCTTACTAAATTCATCAACTTCATACCTCTAAAAAATGATTCATTAATAAGGTTGATCAGGTCTTAACAACCACTTTCGATTAGCATGAAATCGAAGAACTTCCATAAATCACTAAGTTACCTCAATGGGGATATGAATGTCCCTGATAATAAGCATTTCATATTTCCTTTTGACAGTAGGTAGAGGTATTTGAAAACTTCCAATAGTGATTGTCGGAGATTTTTCAATACCATTAATACCATTCACTTGGAATTGTTTCTTCGAAAAGTGCACCATATGCTCATTACCATTGATATGAAAAGTGACCTTGCTTTTATTGAAATCAATATATAATAGCCCCTACAGTATTCACAAAGGGTCTACCAAGGATAATCGACATGTTGTCATCCTCGGGCATCTCAAGTATAACAAAGTCAGTCAAAATAGTAACATTAGAAACAACAACCGGCACATCCTCACATATACCGATAGGTATGGCAGTTGATTTGTTAGCCATTTGCAAGGATATTTCAGTAGATGTGAGTTTATTCAAGTCAAGTCTTTTATATGAAGAGAAAGGAATAACACTAACACCAGCTCCTAAATCACACAATGCAGTTTTCACATAATTCTCTTTGATAGAGCAAGGTATAGTTGATATTCCCGGATCTCCAAGTTTTTTAGGTACTCCATCTTTAAAAGTATATTTAGCAAGCATAGTGGAGATTTCAGCTCCTTGTATTTTTCTCTTGTTAGTGATGATGTCTTTCATATACTTTGCATAAGGAGGCATTTTCAAGATATCAGTCAAACAAGCACGCAAAAAGACTGGCCTTAGCATTTCAGCAAAGCGTTCAAATTCTTCATCATGTTTCTTTTTAGTTGACTTAGGTGGAAAAGGCATAGGTTTTTGAACCCACGGTTCTCTTTCTTTACCGTGTTTTCTAGCCACAAAGTCACTTTTATCATACCTTTTATTCTTAGGTTGTGGGTTATCAAGATCAACAGGTGGTTCTATCTCAACATCATTATCTGGTTCTTTTTCATTGTTTGGTTGAGCATCTTCGTGAACCTCATAATTATCTTTTTCATTATCACAAGGTGATTGTTCATTACCAGATTGAGGTTCAGCATCTGAGATAGAAACTTCATTATCATTATCAGGAGGTTTCTCTATTTCTGGTTCACAAGAAGCATGCAAAGTCCTATCATTTTTCTTCTTCTTTTTAGAAGAACTAGGTGCACTAATGTTGTTCCTTTGTGAATCCTATTCAATTCTTTTTGGGTGTCCCTCAGGATAAAGTGGTTCCTGAGTCATTTTACATCCTCTAGTTGCAACTCTAACAGCAAAGTCATGCATATTATGATTCATTTCATCAAGTAATTCTCTTTGTGATTTAGCAACTTGTTCTAACCGAGTTTGAACCATAGAAGCATGTTTTCCAACACCTCTAACATCATTTGAGATTCTAAATAACAAGTCACTCAAGCGAGCAATCATATCATAACTGTATTTCAATTGTTTCATAACATTTGCATTGAAGTGATCTTGTTTTCTGATGTAGTTTTCAAACTCATAAAGGCATTGGCTAGGGTGCATATTGTGAGGATTATCATTATCATTGAACTTCATTAGAGAATTTACCTCTACCACCTTAGGCAGTGGTGGTGTATTAAGCCCATGTATTTCTTCAATAGGAGGTAAATTTTTAACATCCTCAGCTTTAATACCTTTTTCCTTCATAGATTTCTTTGCCTCTTGCATATCTTCAGGACTGAGATATAATATACCCCTCTTCTTCGGAGTGGGTTTAGGCGGTGGTTCGGGAAGAGTCCAATCATCATAATTTTTCAATATATTATTCAATAATTCTTTAGCTTTTCCAACAGTTTGTTCCCTCAAAACACAACCAGCACAGCTATCTAGGAAGTCCCTATAAGCATCGGTTAGTCCATTATAGAAGATATCAAGTATTTCATTTTTCTTAAGAGTATGATTAGGCAAAGCATTAAGTAATTGGCATAGCCTACCCCAAGCTTGTGGGAGACTCTCTTCATTAGTTTGCACAAAGTTAAATATTTCCAGTAAAGCCGCTTGTTTCTTATGAGCAGGAAAATATTTTTTAGAGAAGTAATAAATCATATCCTGGGGACTACGCACACAACCAGGAGTAAGAGTATTGTACCAAGCTTTAGCATCACCCTTTAATGAGAACGGAAATAATTTGAGAATGAAGAAATAGCGAGTCTTCTCATCATGAGTAAAAAGGGTGGCTTTGTCATTCAACTTAGTAAGATGTGCCACAACAGTTTCAGTTTCATAACAATGGAAAGGATCAGATTCAACCAAAGTAATTAACTCTCGGTCGACAGAGAATTCATAATCCTTATCAGTAATAAAGATAGCTGAAGTAGCAAAGTTAGGATCATATTTCATTCTAGCATTCAGAGATTTTTCTTTATACTTGCATAGTAATTTCTCTAGATCATCTCTATCCTTACAAGCAAGAATATGCTAGTTGTCTCCTCATTCATAACAAAACCTTTCGGTACCTTAGGCAATTCATATCTAGGAAGGCTAGTTCTAGCAGGTGTTTCAGGAGTTTTAGTTTCAAGCTCATCATCAGATTCAACAACATCATGTCGTATTACTCTAGAATTTTGTTCATCAAGAAATTCACCAAGTGGCACATCATCATTACCAAGTAAAGTACTAGCATCATCATAAGCATCATTCAGCGTAGAAGTAGCATCATCAATAACTTGTGACATATTAGAATTGATAGCATGTGGTGGTGTTGCAAGTTTACTTATAACAGAAGGTGAATCTAAAGCAGAATTGGATGGCAGTTCCTTACCTCCCTTCGTCTTTGAGGGAAATATCGTAGTCTTAGCATCCTTCAGATCATTCATAGTGATAAATTGATAATAATCCGAAGTGACTCAAGAAATATAGCTATGCTCCCCGGCAACGGCGCCAGAAAAAGGTCTTGATGACCCACAAATATAGGGGATCGCAATAGTTTTTGAGGGTAGAGTATGATACGTCTCCAACGTATCTATAATTTTTTATTGTTCCATGCTATTATATTATTTGTTTTGGATGTTTATGGGCTTTCTTATACACTTTTATATTATTTTTGGGACTAACCTATTAACCCAGAGCCCAGTGCCAGTTTCTGTTTTTTCCCTTGTTTGATGTTTAGAGAAAAGGAATATCAAACGGAGTCCAAACGGAATGAAACCTTCGGGAAAGTTATTTTTGGAACAGGAGCAATCCAGAAGACTTGGAGTATACGTAACGGAAGCAACGAGGAAGGCACGAGGAAGGGGGATGCACCCTCCAGCCTTGTGGGCCCTGTCGTGGAATCGTCACGGCAGATGTCCTCATGAAAGGACTTAGTCGCAGGGCCATCGTACGGGTTAACCTAGAGGGGTTAAAGCGGACACAAAGACACGGGAGTTATACTAGTTCGGCCCTTCGATGAAGGTAAAAGCCTACGTCTAGTTGTGATGGGATTGATGTGATTTCGGCGCCTAGGGAGCAATAGCTTCGCCTCAGCCTCGAATTCTCTGTCCTTAACTCACCGCCGGGTCGTCCCCTTATATACACGGGTTGACGCCCGGCCGGTCTACAAAGTCCCGATCCGGCTCATACAAGTCTCCGGCTCGGTCTCTTCTCTTTTATCTTACAGCTCAAGTTACAAGACTAAGGCGGTTTACATGAATGGATCCTAATCCGCCTCTGGGCTTTGGGCCTCCTCCGTGGCCCTGATCATGGATGAGGGTAACCGGCCCCTTCAGGGCGGTTTACACTCAGTAGTTATATCCCCAACATTAGGCCCCAGATTGACTTGAATCGGTTCATGTGAATCTTCAACATCTCCGTAAACCGCCATTTGCTTGAACCGCCGTGACGTCATCCTCCGACCACCGCAAAAGGGCGCCTTGACGTCAGCTTTAATAAAGAAATCCAAACAGTAAGATTCCCTTTTCATTTAATGCTATCCCGAAATCGAGGCGACCGCCCGTCCGCCGCTTTGACTCCTCGATTCTCGCGCTTTGTTAACTGCCCGGTCCCTTATAAATAGACCGGCAGGCCCTTTCTCTTCTTCTTCCGCTCTTCTTCTTCCTCGCGGCGTTACGGCTCTGAAGCTCACGCCGCTGCCGACCTTCGGCCGCGTCGGCCCAGACTCTTTGCCATACAGCGGACAAGAAGCTCTTTAGCGCTCCTCCGCTTCGGCGCACTGTAAGGCTCCTCTTGAACCCTAGATCCGCATCTCAAGGTCCCTGTTCCTCCTGTAGTTCATAGGTGTTCATCGTAGTGTCCTTATACCTGTCCCGCCATAGCCGTATGATTCGGCCGTAGTACACATCATGTCTGGCGACCGCCCGCCATCGATTTTACTCCTTGTTCATCTTTTATTTTGCCCAGATCTTCTTGTTTAGGGCGCACAAACATTCCTGCCCTCTACGAGGCTTGCTAGGTCGCAAAGATTTTCTTCACCGAACCTTCGGTAGATCTAAATCACTTCCATTCGCGTGTGAAACCTGTTTCGCCCATACTTAGTAAATTTTTCAGTGTCTGTCTCTTTTGGCGGTTTAACCTTTTGATAACTAACCCGTCACTCCATTAGTCCTCGTTAAACCGAATCGGAAGCTGGCTGCGAATTGCCGGTTTAACATTGTATAATGTGCCTGAACCGTTTAACGGTGAACCGTTTTTTCCTTTCGCAGTTTTGATCTTCCAGAATGGCCCCACAATTCGCAGCGTGCAATTGGGTCCGGTCTAAGGCCACCGAGACACAACTCAACGGATACGTCACCACCGGCGCTTTGGCTGCTAAAAATGTCCTCCACTGGCGGGTTCCGGATGGCGAATGCCCTCCCACTCCGCAAGAAGGAGAAGTAATTGTATTTGTGCAGCACTTAGATCGGGATTCTGCCCACCGGATCAAAATTCTTCCGGATGTCCTTGCCAGTTTTCAACTCCATCCACAGGACATTGGTCCCAACTCCGTGTCAAACATATGCAATTTTCAAGTGTTACGTGAAGTCTATCTTCAAGAAGAACCCTCTGTGGAGCTGTTCCGGACTTCTTTCACTTGAACCGTCAGACGGAATTTTCTCGATGGTCCCAACACGTAGCTGGGCGGCGTTTCAATCCGTAAGAGGAAGGAAGTGGACTTTCCCACGCCAAACACCACAGCCATCCAAAAGATTGGAACCAAACCTGGTTCTACCGCTTAACACCGCTTCCCGCTAACGAGAATCCTTTGCCGGGTTACCGTCCTCACCGGCTCAAGAACAATCATCCGCTGCCTTCACGCTTAACCGCCATGAACGGAAGAACTTTGCACCTCGGATCATTAAACTCCGGGCTCTAATGGCCAATGGACTAACTGGTGTGGACCTTGTGCGATGCTTTGGGTTTCTTGGGGCATCTTGCCCTTAAGCCGCCGCCCGGATTGATGCACGAATATATCGGCAGCCTAAAAGACCCTCAAAGACGTCACGAATTACCAATAACTGAACTTGAGGTCACAGAGATCAAAGAGGATGCTTGATGAACCAATCTCCGTCTGCAGCCTAACCGGGTTGGCTCCGTTACGTGTTGCCAAGCAACCGCCATGATAAGGCTCGCTCACCGCTTTTGGGCCTTTAATACTTTGTTGATATTCATTAATCCTTGTTACCTCGCAGCTAACAGCTCCTTCTCGAGGCGGACCAAACCGGCCCGAGCTCCGCGTATAAAGTCCAAGGCTACCAAAAGGCTGGCAAGAAAACCGCCGGGTCTTGATCCGCCCGGAAGATGAAGAATCCGAAGGCTGAGGTAAAACTTGATATCCTTACGAGGGAGCCGCCAGAACCGGCTCTCCACCTTGTGTTTCTTCTTATAGTTTGTCCCTTTTATTCTTCCCTTTATGACAAATTTAATTCCCGGGATGATCTTTGAAGCCAGCCATGCCGAGCCATGTTGAGGTAATCCTTCTTTCTTCCGACCCCGACCTCGTGCGGTTAAAAGAATTAAATCGTCGCCGTTAGGAAAGTGAAAAAATCTCATTCCTATGCTTATTTGAAGACACAAAGAAGTGAAGAGCGCCGTACAACCCGGCACGATGGTCAACAGATTCTCTCCTCCGGTTTACGGATACACCAACCCGGAAGCGTCGTCCGTGAGGTGACTTGTTCTCCTGAAAAACGTTATCCCTTAAAGGGTTTCTTCCGATGTCCTCTCAATCCGTCGACCCAATTATCGTGCCTCTTCCAACTCCTCTGGCGGTTCATCAACCACGCAATTGCCTCCGCTTAAAGTTGCTGCAGGGTAAGTATCATACCTCTGTCCCGCCAATTCGGTGTATAGTTGCGTTGGTCGATTTATCTTACTCTAATTCTGAACACTGCAGCACCAAGGCTCGCTTGAGTAAAAAAGCAAAAACTCTTGAGCCTACTGCAGATGCTGATCCGGAAAAGACCCCAGAGCAACAGGGCGAAAATCCTGAAGTCGCTAAGAATAGCTCTGGCGAGTTGTACCGAGACGATATTGCTGATCCGCCAGAAACTGAACCGGAGGCCCAAGTGGAAACCTCGCATCCTGCTCCACCGAGTCCGACCACAGAGCGGGTCATAACTATTGAACCGCCGAGCGAGCATGAAGGCACCAAGCCCAAAGAAGACCGCCGATCCGCCAGCCCGACCAAAAATGATGATGTTATTGTGGACGGGCATCGCTACACCACCCCTAGCCAACCGGTCGCTTTAACAAAACACAGCCAAGGGAGAGTCTGCCACAATGAGCAAAGATAAGGGGAAAACTGATCTGTCACCTTATGACAATTTCTCTGCCAAGAACTTCACTCCGCTTCGAACTGCTCTACACAAGCCGTGACCTTGAAGCCGGTCCGTAAATCGCATGAAGGACCGCTATGAGGTAAGGATTTATGCCTGTCTTGTACTTTTGCTGCGTAGTAGCCCCCAAGGTCGGTTCAACTTTAGCATAGTTAAACCGGGACTTAATTTCTGTATCCCATACCGAACTGTGATCAATTAGCCATTAGCCCCCAAGTGCCAAGTTGAATACTTGTATTGAGCTTGGGACTTTATAATAACACAACTAACGAGCTCCCTTTGTTATCAGAATGAGATATACCAAAGAAACCGTGCAACTCAAGGACCTTCGTGCCAACTTGGAAACTCAACAAGCGAGAGACCACCAAGGCCAAGGACGAATTGAGAACTGCCTTGGCCACTATGGAACAGCTGAAGGAGGGATATACGTCCGAGCCGGGCCAAATGGGATACCGAGAAAGCCGGTTTGACAAAACGGGCGTAAGATGTCAATCGGCTCTTAAATCGGTGACCGAAGAGCTTACCACACCGAAGCGCCAAGTTCATGCCATGACCTCTGCCATCTTTGGTAAGAAAATTTGCAATCAATACACCGCTTTGATGTTGCCGCCGGTTTAACTTGAGCTGTCTGAACTCGTGCGTAAGCGTATTGCTCATTTGGGCTCGGCGTGCGGAAGAAGCTCAAGGCCGCTTACACTCGATCGAGCAACAGATACCGGCGCCAATGAGTCATATGTGCCACATCGTGCGAGAACACAGCTCGTCCTTGATCAAAGACACACCGGACCGGCGGTCCATGATTCCGCACAGCTTGAAGAGTTGAAACGGTCCGCGCCCGGCCGGCACTCTCATCGGCTTTGACTCGCCAAGGCGTGGATAGCGTACCTTGATCCTACCGATATAGCCAAGGGTTTTCCAGTTTCAAGAGAACGGTGAAGCCTTTGATAATGACGCTCTGAAACGATAACAAAGGAGATGCGTCCGTTGGCGAGTCAATCTGGCAGCAGGTTAACCTAGCGGTTTACCGCTGTTTTTATGACGCATACAACTAGCGGGTGGAGTTTGTCATTCGAGAAGTGCTTATCCTTGTTCCTCAATGCCGTAAGCACACTTATGCCCCTGATGTTGATCCGGCTGAGCTTATAAGTGAAGAGGCTGTCTTTCAGGCCTTAACCCGGATTGACTGGTCTACCGGGCTTTGGGTGATGAAGAAGAAGAAGTTGAACCGACGCCAAACGCCCCCTCTTCCTCACGTCAACCCGGCGAGGAAGCTTAATCCGTTGGGTCGGGTGATGCATCGTAAGCTGCCGCCATAACGTCATGCGAACCATCGGGCCTTGGACGGCTTTTGTAATGTAATAGCTAGCACTTTGTTCTTGAACATGTCTTTATACCCTCCGTCTCAGAACTTTTGTGCGGCGGTGTTGATACTTTGGTTTGAAGTATTGAAACCTTCAATGTATTTTGCCTGCAATCACAAATTCTTAAATCGCCACAAGCTTGCATCTCTAGCCGGCTTGGGACGCCTATATATTTACATAAGAAAGTATTGAGGTATATGATCGAAACTTTGTGATACCAAAAAAAAAAAAAAAACCTGCCACGTTGGGCATGCGGTTGGCCTAGCCAAACTTGGGCGGAGGTTGTATAAACCATTACCGTCAAAGGAGAACAACTCACTGTGTATAATACCGGTTTACCGTGTAAACCGTGTCGGGTCATGACAAGCCCCCTGTTACTCCATAATGGGATGTTAACAGAAAAAATCAAACCGAAAAAAAAATTGCCGGATTAAGAAGGCAAACAAAAGTCAAATAACTGGTATGCAAACCATATGGAAGCAAAGGCAATGATAAAAACCATTTGCAAGAAGAGGCTTTATTGAGCTCGATCGATGATGCGTTACCATGGTCGGACAGACCAAGCTCCCTATAAGGTGTAGCGATGGTTCAAGTCAGCCAGGTCCCCAACTGAAATCGTGGCATTATGCCGATCAAGTGGCATTGCAATGGTTCGGGTTCGACCAAGCCCCCAAGTGATTCTATGGCCTTAGGCCGACCAAGAGGCATGATCGCTTCAGACGTGACCATGTCCCCAAGTGATCCTGGTGGCTTTTCGCCGTCAAAAGGTGTTGCATTGGTTCGGACACGACCAAGCCCCAAGTGACAAAAACTTATGAAAAGCAAGACCAAGGGTTAAACCGAGGCTGCTTTACGACAACATCTCCATGTACCCAAACCGGACTTTTTACGTAATGTATACCCGCTTTAACCGAGGATCCGGTTTATTGCCTTTATTCATAATATATACATTGTCTTAATATGTACATAAGTGGAGCCGATGGCTCGGGTATA
Organism: Aegilops bicornis; assembly: GCA_021605145.1. Lineage (NCBI taxonomy): Eukaryota > Viridiplantae > Streptophyta > Magnoliopsida > Poales > Poaceae > Aegilops > Aegilops bicornis. Next base: position 294,981,517 of record CM038670.1, on the reverse strand, counting down.
ATAAGGCCGAAGATGAGCTATGTTCCACGGCTGTTGGTCTCCTCCTCGACGCGTCGTGAGTCCTTTCGCTCTCGAACATCAATCGATAGTATGACCCACGTTGTGCAGATTCTTCTTGACCACAAAAGGCCCTTCCCAAGGTGGGGATAGCTTGTGCATATCTTTCTCGGGCTTGAATGAGCCAAGCACCAAGTCTCCTTCTGAAAGGTTCTGGTTTTAACTCGCCGATCGTGATACCGACGAAGATCCTGGCCGGTAAACCGCCGAACGAGCAGCCGCCATATCTCGCTTCTTCATCCGGTCGATCCAACGTCCTGCCGTGCAGCCTCGCTATCCGCCTCAACATAAGCTGCCACCCGAGGTGAGTCATGACGGATATCGCTGGGCAGGACCGCTTCCGCTCCATAGACCATAAAGAACGGCGTGTATCCAGTAGATCTGTTAGGGGTAGTGTTGATGCTCCATATCACCGATGGAAGCTCTTCCACCCAACAACCCGGCGTCCTCTCTAAAGGGACCATAAGCCGGGTTTGATACCTTTCAAGATCTCTGATTAGCTCGTTCCGCTTGACCATTGGACTGCGGGTGGGCCATCAAGAAAGCGCTGCCGGATGTGCTCTCGCTCGCAAAACGCCTTCATGACTCCCTTGGACAAATTGGTGCCATTGTCCGTGATGATACTTTGTGGAAACCCAAAACGGAAAATCACCTTTTTGATGAACTGAACCGCCGTGGCCGCATCACACTTGCTAATAGGCTCTGCCTCCACCCACTTTGTAAATTTGTCGACCGCCACCAACAGGTGGGTCTTCTTGTCCTTGGACCTTTTGAAAGGTCCGACCATATCCAAATTTCAGTCGCAAACGGCCAAGTAATTGGAATCATCCTCAATTCTTGGGCCGGTACATGAGCACGTCTGGAAAACTTTTGGCAACCATCACATCGTCGGACCAGATCTTACGCATCGGCATGGGCGGTCAACCAATAGAAACCGTGGCGGGAACGCTTTGGCCACCAAGGACTTTGAACCGGCGTGGTGACCACAGTCCCCTTCATGGATCTCTCGCAATATCTCACAACCCTCCTCGGGGACACACAACGCTGAAACGCCTCGACACCTTAATCGCAATGATGCAACTCGCCATTAACAATGGTTATAGACTTAGACCGCCGAACTATCTGCCGGGCCAACGTCTCATCTTCCAAGAACTCGCCCGGTTCATGTATGCCAAATAAGGGAGCGTCAATCCGGAATGACATGCAAGGCCGCCACCAACCGAGCCTCCGGATCAGGAATAGCCAAATCAACTTCATCGAAGCTTAAGCGACGGATTGTGCAAAGACATCAAGGAAGACGCGTTAGGCGGGACTGGTTTACGTTGAGAGCCCAGCCGGCTTAAAGCATCACCGCCGTTCTTCCGACGATCCACATGGTCCACCGATATCCTTTAAAGTACCACGACAACATCCACCTCCCGACGGTATGCAGCCATGAGTGGATCTTTGGAATCCCAAGTACTGATACTTGTGGGCCACCAAGTCCGAGTCACCAAAGCATTTAACCCTACCGAGATTCATTTCCTTAGCCATCCGGAGACCATGGAGTAAAGCTTCATACTCAAATGCATTGTTAGTACAAGGGAACATTAAGCGGAGAACGTAATAGTAACTTGTCACCTCGCGGGGAAGTTAATACAACTCCAGCCCCCGAGCCCTCCAATTGCCTGGACCCATCAAAGTGGATGGTCCAATAGGTATGATCCGGCTTTTCTTCAGGCGCTTGCAACTCCGTTCAATCATTGATGAAATCCACAAGTGCCTGAGATTTTACTGCCGTCCGAGGCACATACCTTAAACCGTGCGGCCCCAAATTTATAGCCCACTTAGAAATCCGCCACGCCTCCGGTTCTCAGATGATATCACCCAAGGGAGCTGAATCGACCACCGTCATGGGGTGCCCTCGAAATATTGCTTTAGCTTCCGCTTGCCATAAAGACCCCATATACCAGCTTACGCCAATGTGGATATCTGCTTAGACTCAATGAGGACCTCGCTGATGTAATAAACCGCCGTTGAACCGGATACTCCTTCCTGCCTCCTTCCGCTCCACCACAATGGCCACGCTTAATCGCCTTCGGCATTAGCGACAACATATAACAAAGCGACTCTTTGTCAATGGGAGCGGCGAGAACCGCGGTTGGCTAACCGCCGCTTCAAATCCTCCAATGCTTCATCACGTGAACTCCGCATAAACTGATCTGTCTTCTTCAAAGATCTGGTACAAAGGAATGGCCTTCTCGCCTAGGCGGCCGATAAAACCGCTTAGCGCAGCAATCCGCCTGCCAAGCGCCGGACATCATTGATGCACCTTGGCTTAGCCAAGGAGGTGATAGCCGTAATTTTGTCCGGATTAGCTTCGATCCCCTGTTGGACACGAAAGCCCAATAACTTGCTCGCCGGAACACCAAAGACGCACTTGGCGGGTTGAGCATCATCTTGTACACCCGCAAGTTGTCAAAAGTTTCCTTTAAATCCTCAATCAACGTTTCCTTCTGCCTTGACTTCACCACGATGTCATCCACATAAGCGTGCACGCGTTACGACCGATCTGTTCGTGCAAGCAATTACATGTCACGCGCGATAAGTTGCTTGGGCGCTCTTGAGCCCGAAGGCATAGATACATAGCGTAAGGCTCCAAAAGGTGATAAACACCGTCTTCTCCTGGTCCTTAACCGCCATCTTAATCTGGTGATAACCGAATACGCATCCAAAAAGCTCAAACGCTCACAACCCGCCGTAGCATCAATAATCTGGTCAATGCGGGAGGGCGAAAGGATCTCTTGGACAAGCTTTGTTAAGATCTGTGTAATCCACACACATGCGCCAAGTGCCATTCTTCTTAAGGACCAACACCGGATTAGCAAGCCACTGGATGAAAGACTTCAACGATAAACCCTGCCGCTAAGAGCCTAGCAACTTCCTCTCCAATGGCCTTGCGCCTTTCCTCATTAAACCGCGAAGAAACCGCTTACCGGTCTGTACTTGGGGTCAACATTAAGAGTGTGCTCAGCGAGTTCCTCGGTACACCCGGCATGTCGAAGGCTTCCATGCAAAAATGTCCCGATTCTCACGGATGAACTCGATGAGCGCGCTTTCCTATTTAGGATCCAAGTTGGCACTGATGGTGAACTGCTTGGACGAATCGCCGGGCACAAAATCAACAAGTTTCGTCTCAGCCGCCGATTTGAACTTCAAATCCGGATTGTGCTCTGTAGTTGGCTTCTTTAAAGGGGTCATATCCGCTGGTCAACATTGTCCTTATAATACTTTAGCTCTTCAAAGGGCACAAACCGACTCATAAGCCGCATCACCTTCCTCGCACTCCAAAGCGATCCGCGGCTCCCATGAACCGTTATCGTCCCTTTGTGACCCGGCATTTTCAGCTGCAGATAAACATAACAGGCCGCGCCATAAACTTAGCATAAGCCGTCACCAAGAGGGCGTGGTAAGGGCTTTGAATTTTCACCACCTCAAACGTCAACGCTTCCGATCTGAGTCATGTTCGTCCCCAAAGGCCACTTCCAGAGCTATCTTACCGATCGGGTATGCCGACTTGCCGAGCACCACACCGTGAAACACTGTGTGGACGGCCTAAGACGCCTATCATAACCCCATACGCCGGAAGGTCTCGTAGTATAGGATGTTGATGCTGCTCCCTCCATCCATAAGCACCTTGGTAAACTTGTATCCTCCTACCTGAGGCGCCACCACCAGGGCTAACTGACCCGGATTGTAAACCCGGGGAGGATGGTCTTCTCTGCTCCATACGATAGGTTGCTCTGACCAGCGTAGGTAATGCGGCGCAGCCGGTTCAACAACACTGACCGCCCGCTTCTGAAGTTTTCGGTCTCGTCTGTCCAAGCTGGTGGTAAAGACGTGGTATCGCATCCACCGTTCAACCGCTTTGGGTTAATTTGGTAACCCGATCGCTGCTGTTGTTGATTCTAACCCCTTGGTTCTCGATTGCTCGATCGTTACGATTACTCGATTGCCTTGCCCGCCCGGATTACCACCGAACCTCGGGCCGGAATTTCCTCCACCGTAACCGGGCGGACTGAACCGCCACCGGCCCTTGATCATACCGGAAAGAATTAGAGTTTTGAACTCCTGCATAATATAACAATCCTTCCAAAGGTGGTTTGCGGTGCCTCCTTCGTCCCATGCTTCGGACAAGGTTGATTCAATATGTAATTCAGACGATCCGGATTGTGACCGCCCGGTTTGATTGCTTACCCTTGCGCGTGACCCTTGTCCTGCTGCGTTGGTGTTGGCTACAAAGCCCATGTTACCGCTTGCTTTACGCTTGTTCCCTCCATTGCACTGCCGAATGATGCTTCTGGCCTCTAGAGTTGCTTCGCTTTCCTTCCCCACTTCGTCATCCTCGGACTCGGGATCCTTGGTACTATCGTAATCAGCATACTTTACCAAAACGCCCATTAGAGTGCCCATGTCATTGCAAAACGCTTCATGCGACCCAGCTTCAATTTCTACGGTTCAAACCGCAATTGGCTTCAAGGTTAAGATCGCGGAATCGTGGTTGATCCGATGCGAAGAATGTAAAACTTCAAACGCGGCGCACCCAATGGGTTGTGGATTCTCCTCCGCTTGGACACAAGCCGCTAAATCCACCACGCATATGGGCTGCTTACAGGTGTCTTTGAAATTTTGAATGAACCGGGTCCGCAACTGGGTCCATGAACTGATCGAGTTGGGCGGCAAGTTCTTCAACCAAGTCCGGGCCGTACCTTCCAACATCATTGTGAAATACTTCACACACGCAGCTTCATCCACATCCAGCATCTCCATGGCCATCTCATAGCTTTCTATCCATGCTTCTGGAGCCAAATCGGCAGTATAATTGGGCACCTTGCGTGGTCCTTTGAAGTCCTTGGGCAAACGACGCGTTGCGTAAAAGCGAGGGACGAGGCAAGGCACCCCCAAGAGCCAGACGTGACCCCTGGTTCGAAGATGGTCGGACGAACCGGCGCGAGCTGATGATCCTCAGATTGTGCTGCTAACTCGGCCTCCCTACGTGCCCTGGCGCGGTCCACTACCACTTGAGCATCTTCGAAGCCACCCGCCGGGTTGTTGCCGTGAGGCGGACCACGTTGCGCATTGCTTGACACGGCCGGTTCGTTGGCGCGCCGGCTGTGGCTCCGGCTTGGGCGGGGGGTAGAGTGGATCCGATCCCGACTGTATGAATACGCTTCCTGTTGAGCTGTGGCCATCCCGAGGAGCTCCTTAACCCGGCGTGTCTCTACCGCTGTGGTGAATCACCTTCAATTGGAATCGCCTCCAACCGTGCCGCAGCCGCAACAAGGTTATCCATCGGGTTGGAGTAGTGACCCGAGGTGTCTGCCGCAGACAGAAGCGCGCCACGGTATGATGGCGAGGTAGATCTATCACACGGGCTGAACTGGCGCGGCCGTCCAGTGTGCTTCCGGCGGTTTACCACCGGGCGGCGGATTACTGGTCCTCGCCTCGGGTATTGAAAATCTCTCTTCCTCGAAACCGAAGGTAAACGGGATCTGTACTTCCTTTTCATGACTTCATGCGACGCGCTCGATCCAAAGATGAGCCTATAAGCTGCGCATCCAAAGCGGCCCGTTCGCCGCCATCCTCACGCCCGCTGCTGCCAGTCCGCTTTAGCTTTAGTGATCTGTTCCTCACCTTTGCAATCTCCGCATTGTACGCCCTGATCCGGTGGATTAGCCTCTGCCATGAGCACAGCCAATGCGTCGAAAAGCTCTGATAAAACTTGAGCCGGCGGGCGCACAGGGCCTCCTTCCCCGGCTGCCATCACCGCTGTTGAACCGGCGTCCAGGGGCGCCACGGTCGAAGAGTGAAGCGCCGCTTAGCATCGCCATGAAGATTCCAACCGGTTGGGTAGATCAAAGAGTCCGGAATACTCTCACCGTTGGAACAGCCCCGATCCGCCATCTTGGTACCTGGTACGGACTCGGTTTCTCGGTGACGACTCGTCGCCAGAGTAGACAACGGTTTCGCCGCTAGATGCTGATCCGTCCTCGTAGTCTCCGTGGATGACTCCCACGAAGCACGCCGACCGCGGTTTAGCCAGGCAGGACTCTTCTTCGCCACGAGCCGTCTCGACGAGGTCGGTCAGATGTCCGCCCAGCCCTGCTCGCCGATCTTGCCGATGAACACGTGTATGCCGCCAAGGGGACCCGGTATCCGTACTCAACCGAGCCGGCCTCGGGGCCCCAAATCTGCATCGTCGATGTAGAGCTTGCCGCGACGACTCTTAGTCATCCGCCCACGATAGCCTTCGAGTCCTTCGAACTTGCCCTCTAAGATCATCAAACCATCGTGCGATAGCCCCATGGTGGGTGCCAACTGTCGTGGAATCGTCACGGCAGATGTCCTCATGAAAGGACTTAGTCGCAGGGCCATCGTACGGGTTAACCTAGAGGGGTTAAAGCGGACACAAAGACACGGGAGTTATACTAGTTCGCCCCTTCGATGAAGGTAAAAGCCTACGTCTAGTTGTGATGGGATTGATGTGATTTCGGCGCCTAGGGAGCAATAGCTTCGCCTCAGCCTCGAATTCTCTGTCCTTAACTCACCGCCGGGTCGTCCCCTTATATACACGGGTTGACGCCCGGCCGGTCTACAGAGTCCCGATCCGGCTCATACAAGTCTCCGGCTCGGTCTCTTCTCTCTTATCTTACAGCTCAAGTTACAAGACTAAGGCGGTTTACATGAATGGATCCTAATCCGCCTCTGGGCTTTGGGCCTCCTCCGTGGGCCCTGATCATGGATGAGGGTAACCCGGCCCCTTCAGGGCGGTTTACACTCAGTAGTTATATCCCCAACAGGCCCCTCGTGGCTCCCCTGATGTATTTCTTCCGCCTAAATATATCCATATACCCTAAAACCATCGAGGAACATAATAGATCAGGAATTCCGCCGCCGCAAGCCTCTGTAGCCACCAAAAACCAATCGGGACCACTGCTCAAGACTCCTGCCAAGGGGGAACCCTCACCGGTGGCCATCTTCATCATCCCGGCGCTCTCCATGACGAGGAGGGAGTAGTTCACCCTCGGGGGTGAGGGTATGTACCAGTAGCTATGTGTTTAATCTCTCTCTCTCGTGTTCTTGAGGTGATACGATCTTGATGTATCGCAAGCTTTGCTATTATAGTTGGATATTATGATGTTTCTCCCCCTCTACTCTCTTGTAATGGATTGAGTTTTCCCTTTGAAGTTATCTTATCAGATTGAGTCATTAAGGATTTGAGAACGCTTGATGTCTGTCTTGTCGTGCTTATCTGTGGTGACAATGGGATATCACGTGATTCACTTGATGTATGTTTTGGTGATCAACTTGCGCGTTCCTCCCATGAACCTATGCATAGGGGTTGGCACACGTTTTCGTCTTGACTCTCCAGTAGAAACTTTGGGGCACTCTTTGAAGTACTTTGTGTTGGTTGAATAGATGAACCTGAGATTGTCTGATGCATATCGTATGATCATACCCACGGATACTTGAGGTGACATTGGAGTATCTAGGTGACATTAGGGTTTTGGTTGATATGTGTCTTAAGGTGTTATTCTAGTATGAACTCTTGAATAGATCGATCCGAACGAATAACTTTGAGGTGGTTTTGTACCCTACCATAATCTCTTCGTTTGTTCTCCGCTATTAGTGACTTTGGAGTGACTCTTTGTTGCATGTTGAGGGATATTTATATGATCCAATTATGTTATTAGTGTTGAGAGAACTTGCACTAGTGTAAGTATAAACCCTAGGCCTTGTTTCCTAGCATTGCAATATCGTTTGTGCTCATTTTTATCATTAGTTACCTTACTGCTTTTATATTTTCATATTACAAAAACATATATCTACCATCCATATTGCACTTGTATCACCATCTCTTCGCCAAACTAGTGCACCGATACAATTTACCATTGTATTGGGTGTGTTGGGGACACAAGAGACTCTTTGTTATTTGGTTGCAGGGTTGCTTGAGAGAGACCATCTTCATCCTACGCCTCCCGCGGATTGATAAACCTTAGGTCATCCACTTGAGGGAAATTTGCTACTGTCCTACAAACCTCTCCACTTGGAGGCCCAACAACGTCTACAAGAAGAAGGTTGTGTAGTAGACATCAAGCTCATTTCTGGCGACGTTGCCGGGGAGGCTAGGTAAGCGGCACTCACACCCCGTCAACTAAGCTCATTTCTGGCACCGTTGCCGGGGAGGTGAGTGCTTGAAGGTATGTCTTTAGATCTTGCAACCGAATCTTTTTGTTTCTTGTTTTATCACTATTTTATTTTATAAAATAAAATTACAAAAAAATGGAATTGAGTTTGCCTTATGCGCTTCATCTTTTTAATATCTTTCGTGAGTATGATGGAAAGGAAAATTGTGCCAAAGTGTTAGAAGAAGAATGCATTAAAATGTTTGGCACTAAATCTTTGAATGATGAGCATGATTGCAATGTTGTTACTATGAACTCCTTGAATATCCATAGTACTAATGATGATTGCACTAGTCATGATGAAAATATCTCTTATAAGCATGTCGATTTTTGTGGAGTGGATAGAGTTTGCAAGTACATACCAAATAGGGAAAATAGATTTTGCAAGAGGCATAAGTATTTGGAAACTAAATGGTTGGAAGAAAGGCTAAATGTTAGTGCTGAAAATTTAAAATATCTTAGCCATACTTGTGAACTTTGCAATGAACATGGTCATTTAAATATCAAATGCAAATTGTTTCATGATCGAATCGTGTCCAAAAATTGTGATGACTTGATTTCCCTTGCACATCATAATGAACTTAGTTGCTTTTGGGTTATGAAGAAATGAAACGTCAAACTAAGCATATTCCGGAATATAACCTTGAGAAATTCCTCGATATTGATCTAGAAGAAATTTATATGTATTGTGTGGTGAATTGCATTGAAAATCCTTATATTGCCAATTACATAAAGAAAAGAAAACAAATAGAAGATGAAGAGAATACTAACGAAAGGGAAGAGACTTCCCAATATTCTCCTATTATTTCTTATGATGAATCAGGTAATGAGGAGGAGCCTTCTGTTCAACCAATCTCATTAATAAGGAGCTCCAAAAGGAGGATTGTACCCACACATGATGTGGTGAAGAAGAAGAAAAGAAAAAGGAAGATAGGTAAAAAGATATCTCCCCCAAATATTGTTGCTCCTATTATTGTTGTGCCTCATGAAAATGAATCAAAAATAATTTTGGAAGGTGATGCACTTGATGATGATCTCGTTATGCCTATTGCTTGTTGTGATGATTATGATTGGGAAGATAATGATACTTCATATGATCTTGAAAATCTTTTTGGCACTTGCTTGGAAGAATATGATAATTGCTATACTATTGGTGCTATCCATACTATTAATGATGAAAGTGATTATGCTTATGATATGAAAAGGCCCAAGCTTGGGGATGCTATGTTTGAAGAAGATGATGTTTTTGAGAATATATTTGCTGCAATTAATGGTTGTCCCAAGCTTGGGGATGCTATGTTTAATGAAGATGATATTTTTAGTCTCCCAAGTTTTGATATGCATATTTGTTATGATGATAGCATGCCTCCTACTTATGATTATTATAATTATGAAAGTGGATTTGGAGAGGTCATGAATTTATTTAGTAATGATTCCACTATCTTGGAAGAGGTTTCAATCGATTATGATGAGAACAAAGTTCCTACTTATGATGATTATTGTGATGACACTTATGCTATAAAAAGTAGTGATGATTATATTTATAAAACTTATCATGATAATGATTACCCCTTTTCTGAACATTACTCTTTTAATGTGGAAACAATTTATAGTATTCGAGTCTCTTATGATACTCCCACTATTCCGAATGAGAAGAATTTTGCTTATGTGGAGAGTAATAAAATTTCTATGCTTGTATATCATGAAAAGAATGCTTTAGGTGCTGGCTATATTGTTTAATTCATTCATGATGCTACTGAAAACTATTATGAGGGAGGAATATATACTTGTAGGAATTGCAATAATATCAAGTTTCCTCTCTATGTGCTTAAAGTTTTGAAGCTATGCTTGTTTTGCCTTCCTATGCTAGTTGATTATTGTTCCCACAAGTTGTTTAATCACAAAATCCCTATGCATAAAAAGTGGGTTATACTTAAATGTCCTAGTCATATTCTTCATGATGCTCTCTTTATGTTTCAATTCTTATCTTTTAGGTGAGCATCATTGAAATCATCATGCCTAGCTAAAAGGCATTAAAGAAAAGCGCTTGTTGGGAGACAACCCAATATTTACCCCTAATGTTTTTGTGTGTTCACATGATTAAGATACTGTATTAATAATGTTTTATAGCTTTTGTTTCAATAAAGTGCCAAGTAGAACCTTTGGGAAGACTTGGGTGAAGTCTTTTTGATCTTGCTGTAAAAAACAGAAACTTTAGCGCTCACGAGATTAGCTAAAACGTTTTACTGGAGAGTGATTTTAGGTTGATTCTTTTTGCAGATTATTAATAGACAAATTCCTCAGGCCCACCAATTTATTTTAGAATTTTTGGAGTTCCAGAAGTATACGTTTGATACGATTACTACAGACTATTCTGTTTTTGACAGATTCTGTTTTCTATGTGTTGTTTGCTTATTTTGATGAATCTGCGAATAGTATCGGAGGGTATGAATCATAGAGAAGTTGGAATACATTAAATATTACACCAATATGAATTTATAATGAGTTCACAATAGTACCTAAGTGGTGATTTATTTTCTTATACTAACGGAGCTTACGAGTTTTCTGTTAAGTTTTGTGTTGTGAAGTTTTCAAGTTTTGGGTAAAGATTCGATGGACTATGGAATAAGGAGTGGAAAGAGCCTAAGCTTGGGGATTCCCAAGGCACCGTAAGGTAATATTCAAGGATAACCAAGAGCCTAAGCTTGGGGATGCCCTGGAAGGCATCCCCTCCTTCGTCTTTGTTCATCGGTAAATTTACTTGGAGCTATATCTTTATTCACCACATGATATGTGTTTTACTTGGTGCGTCATTTTATTTTCTTTTGCTTTGCTTGCTGTTTGAATAATATCCCAAGATCTGAAAGTCTTAAATGTTAGAGAGTCTTCACATAGTTGCATAATTATTAAACTACTCATTGATCTTCACTTATACTTTCGGAGTAGTTTGTCGTTTGCTCTAGTGCTTCACTTATATCTTTTAGAGCACGGCGGTCGATTTATTTTGAAGAAATATATGAACTCTCATGATTCACTTATATTATTTTGAGATCTTTAGAACATCATGGTAATTTTCTTTGGTTATGAATTTAGTCCTAATTTGATGGGCATCCAAGAGGGATATAATAAAAACTTTCATATAAAGTGCATTGAATACTTTGAGAAGTTTGATTCTTTATGATTTTTTTGAGATATGAAGATGGTGATATTAGAGTCATGCTAGTTGAGTAGTTGTGAATTTGAGAAATACTTGTGTTAAAGTTTGTGATTCCCGTAGCATGCATGTATGGTGAACCGTTATGTGATGAAGTCGGAGCATGATTTATTTATTGATTGTCCTCCTTATGAGTGGCGGTCGGGGACGAGCGATGGTCTTTTCCTACCAATCTACCACCCTAGTAGCATGCGCATAGTACTTTGTTTTGATAACTAATAAATTTTTGCAATAAGTATATGAGTTCTTTATGACTAATGTTGAGTCCATGGATTATACGCACTCTCATCCTTCCACCATTGCTAGCCTCTCTAATACCGCGCACCTTTCAACGGTATCATACACCCACCATATACCTTTCTCAAAACAGCCACCATACCTACTTATTATGGCATTTCCATAGCCATTTCGAGATATATTGCCATGCAACTTTCCACCGTTCCGTTTATTATGACACGCTCCATCATTGTCATATTGTTTTGCATGACCATGTAGTTGACATCGTATTTGTGGCAAAGCCACCGTTCATAATTCTTTCATACATGTCACTCATGAGTCATTGCACATCCCGATACATCACGGAGGCATTCATATAGAGTCATATTTTTTTCTAAGTATCAAGTTGTAATTCATGAGTTGTAAGTAAATAAAAGTGTGATGATCATCATTATTAGAGCATTGTCCCAGTGAGGAAAGGATGATGGAGACTATGATTCCCCCGCAAGTCGGGATGGGACTCCGGACGAAATAAATAAATAAAAGAGGCCAAAGAAGCCCAAATAAAAGAAAAAAGAAAAAAGAGGCCATAAAAAATAGAGAAAAGGCCCAAATAAAAAATAAAAATAAAAAATGAGAGAAAAAGAGAGAAGGGACAATGCTACTATCATTTTACCACACTTGTGCTTCAAAGTAGCACAATGATCTTCATGATAGAGAGTCTCCTATGTTGTCACTTTCATACACTAGTGGGAATCTTTCATTATAGAACTTGGCTTGTATATTCCAATGATGGGCTTCCTCAAAATGCCCTAGGTCTTCGTGAGCCAGCGAGTTGGATGCACACCCACTTAGTTTCTTTTTGAACTTTCATACACTTATAGCTCTAGTGCATCCATTCCATGGCAATCCCTACTCACTCGCATTGATATCTATTGATGGGCATCTCCATAGCCCGTTGATACGCCTAGTTGATGTGAGACTATCTTCTCCTTTTTTGTCTTCTCCACAACCACCATTCTATTCCACCTATAGTGCTATGTCCATGGCTCACGCTCATGTATTGCGTGAAGATTGAAAAAGTTTGAGAACATCAAAAGTATGAAACAATCGCTTGGCTTGTCATCGGGGTTGTGCATGATCTAAATATTTTTTGTGATGAAGATAGAGCATAGCCAAACTATATGATTTTGTAGGGATAACTTGTTTTGGCCATGTTATTTTGAGAAGACACGATTGCTTTGTTAGTATGCTTGAAGTATTATTATTTTCATGTCAATATTAAACTTTTGTTTTGAATCTTATGGATCTGAATATTCTTGCCGCAATAAAGAAAATATCATTGATAAATATGTTAGGTAGCATTCCAAATCAAAAATTCTACTTTTATCATTTACCTACTCGAGGACGAGCAGGAATTAAGCTTGGGGATGCTGATATGTCTCCAACGTATCTATAATTTTTTATTGTTCCATGCTACCATATTATTTGTTTTGGATGTTTATGGGCTTTATTATACACTTTTACATTATTTTTGGGACTAACCTGTTAACCCAGAGACCAGTGCCAGTTTCTGTTTTTCCCTCGTTTCAGTGTTTCGCGGAAAAGGAATATCAAACGGAGTCCAAACGGAATGAAACCTTCGGGAAAGTTATTTTTGGAACGGGAGCAATCCAGAAGACTTGGAGTATACGTAAGGGAAGCAACGAGGAAGGCACGAGGCAGGGGGCGCGCCCACCCCCCTGGGCGCGCCCTCCACCCTCGTGGGCCCCTCGCGGCTCTCCTGATGCATTTCTTCTGCCTATATATATCCATATACCCTAAAACCATCGAGGAACAGAATAGATCGGGAGTTCCACCGCCGCAAGCCTCTGTAGCCACCAAAAACCAATCGAGACCCTGTTCGGCACCCTGCCGGAGGGAGGACCCTCACCGGTGGCCATCTTCATCATCCCAGCGCTCTCCATGATGAGGAGGGAGTAGTTCACCCTCGGGGCTGAGGGTATGTACCAGTAGCTATGTGTTTGATCTCTCTCTCGTTTTCTTGAGGTGATACGATCTTGATGTATCGCGAGCTTTGCTATTATAGTTGGATCTTATGATGTGCCCCCCCCCCTCTACTCTCTTGTAATGGATTGAGTTTTCCCTTTGAAGTTATCTTATCGGATTGAGTCTTTAAGGATTTGAGAACACTTGATGTATGTCTTGTCGTGCTTATCTGTGGTGACAATGGGATATCACGTGATTCACTTGATGTATGTTTTGGTGGTTAACTTGCGGGTTCCGCCCATGAACCTATGCATAGGGGTTGGCACACGTTTTCGTCTTGACTCTCCGGCAGAAACTTTGGGGCACTCTTTGAAGTACTTTGTGTTGGTTGAATAGATGAATCTGAGATTGTGTGACGCATATCATATGATCATACCCACGGATACTTGAGGTGACATTAGAATATCTAGGTGACATTAGGGTTTTGGTTGATATGTGTCTTAAGGTGTTATTCTAGTACGAACTCTTGAATAGATCGATCCGAACGAATAACTTTGAGGTGGTTTCGTACCCTACCATAATCTCTTCGTTTGTTCTCCGCTAATTTGTGACTTTGGAGTGACTCTTTGTTGCATGTTGAGGTATATTTATATGATCCAATTATGTTATTATTGTTTAGAGAACTTGCACTAGTGAAAGTATGAATCCTAGGCCTTGTTTCCTAGCATTGCAATATCGTTTGTGCTCATTTTTATCATTAGTTACCTTACTGCTTTTATATTTTCATATTACAAAAACTTATATCTACCATCCATATTGCACTTGTATCACCATCTCTTCACCAAACTAGTGCACCTATACAATTTACCATTGTATTGGGTGTGTTTGGGACACAAGAGACTCTTTGTTATTTGGTTGCAGGGTTGCTTGAGAGAGACCATCTTCATCCCTCGCCTCCAGCGGATTGATAAACCTTAGGTCATCCACTTGAGGGAAATTTGCTAATGTCCTACAAACCTCTGCACTTGGAGGCCCAACAACGTCTACAAGAAGAAGGTTGTGTAGTAGACATCAGAGTATTCGACCCAAATTTATAGATTCGACACAAGGGGAGCCAAAGAATATTTGAAGGTATTAGCAGCTGAGTTGTCAATTCAACCACACCTGGAGATTAACTATCTGCGGCAAGTAATCAATAGCAAAGTAATATGATAGTTTTGATAGCAGTAATAGCAGCAACGGTAATAGTAACAGTGATAGCAGTATTTTGTAGCAAGTGTAACAGTGATGATAACAGTAGTAACTTGATAACCCACAAGTATAGGGGATCGCAACAGTTTTCGGGTGTAGAGTATTCAACCCAAATTTATAGATTCGACACAAGGGGAGCCAAAGAATATTTGAAGGTATTAGCAGCTGAGTTGTCCATTCAACCACACTTGGAGATTAATTATCTGAGCAAAGTGATCAGTTGCAAAGTAGTTTGATAGTTTTGATAATAGTGACAACAGCAACGGTAATAGTAACAGTGATAGCAGTAATTTGTGGCAAGTATAACAGTGATGATAGCAATAGTGACGCAGCAAGATCAATATAGGATAAATTCGTAGGCATTGGATCGATGACTTGTTGGATGATATTCATCGTGTGACAGTTATAACCTAGGGCGATACGACACTAGCTCCAGTTCATCGATATAATGTAGGCATGTATTCCGTAAATAGTCATATGTGCTTTATTAAAAGAACTTGCATGACATCTTTTGTCCTACCCTCCCGTGGCAGCGGGGTCCATATTGGAAACTAAGGGATATTAAGGCCTCCTTTTAATAGAGAACCGGAACAAAGCATTAACACATAGTGAATACATGAACTCCTCAAACTAAGGTCATCATCGGGAATGGGCCCGGTTGTTGTCACTCCAGGGTTGCCGGATCATAACACGCAGTAGGTGACTATAACTTGCAAGATCGGATCTAAAACATGGATATAATGATGAATTCATAAATGGTTCGGATCTAAAACATGGATATAATGATGAATTCATAAATGGTTCAGATATGAGTTCATGGCCCCCGGGCCCAAAGTGACAAGCATTAAGCATAGCAAATTCATAGCAACATCAATCTAAGAACATAGTGGATACTAGGGATCGGGCCCTAACAAAACTAACTCGGTTACATGATGAATATCATCCAACTCCTCACCGACCAGCGAGCCTACGAAGGAATTACTCACTCCCGGTGGGGAGCATCATGGAATTGGCGATGGAGATTGGTTGGTGATGACGAAGAACGAAGATCCCCCTCTCCGGAGCCCCAAACGGACTCCAGATCTGCCCTCCCATGGAAGAACAGGGCTTGGCAGCGGCTCCGTCTCGTGAAACACGATAATTATTTCTCCCTGATCTTTTTCTAGAAATATGTGATTTTTTAGTATCAGGGGGTCGTCAGCGGGGCCACCAGGTGGGTACAACCCACCTGAGCGCGCCAGGAGAGGGGGCGCGCCCTGGTGGGTTGTGCCCAACCAGGGTCCCCTCTCTGGTGGTTGTTGGCTCCAAAAATTCTTATTTATTCCATAAAAACTACTCGCAAAGTTTCACTTCATTCCGAGAACTTTTATTTCTGCACAAAAACAACACCATGGTAGTTCTGCTGAAAACAACATCAGTCTGTGGTTAGTTCCATTCAAATGATGCAAATAAGAGTCCAAAACAAGAGGAAAAGCATGAGAAAAAGTAGATACATTGGAGACGTATCAACTCCCCCAATCTTAAACCTTTGCTTGTCCTCAAGCAATTCAGTTGATAAACATAAAGTGAGAAAGAAAAAGTTTTACGAACTCTTTTGCTCTTGTTTGCATAAATAAGCTTAAAAACACCCAGGTTTTCAGCCAGCATTATAACTAACCATGTCAACAATAACATTTAAAGATTATAATGACTCGTATCAATGACATAACACTACAAAAAAAGTACACTTCCGTGATGATACGTGTTTGTCACAGTAGGTCGCGTTTTCTGTCATGCATGTACATCCATGACAAATTTATGACAGAATCAAGATAGTCATACTTGTGTTGTCGTAGAAGTGTTCCATGACATTACCAAAATTATTATCACGGAAGTGTCCACTTCCATGACGATAAATAGCGCGTCATAGAAGTGCTTTCGTCAAGGGTGACCGACATGTGGCATCCACCGTAACAGAACGACGTTAAGCTATCGGGTCGGGTTTTGGATCCGGTAACCCGTTAACAGCCCGACCAATGTGGATTTTCCACGTGTAAAATCATCATTGGCTGGAGAAAACACGTGTCGGCTCACCGTTGGGACAGATGTCATCTGCTCATTGGATCGAAGGCACCTATGATACGGCGACACGTGGCACGGCCCAACAGAGGCCCATTCCTGTGAAAAGGCTGGCCCGTTTGACTTGGTCAAAAGGTGGTGGGCTGGCCCACGGAAAGCCTGTTAACAGCCTGTTCGCATATATCCCATTTACAGCCCGCTAACCCAGGGCCTGTTACGCCCTATCCGAATTAGGCCCAGTAGCGTCATCTGGGCCGTCCAATATGATTCAGCCCATTTTAACTTCCCGCCCATGTGTGGCCCATGACTTCTTTCGGCCCATATGAGGACCTTTGTAACTCTTGGCCCATTAACGGCCCGTGGTGAAACTGGCCCATAATGAACAGTGTATCACTTTATACCCATTAACGGCCCGTTATTCCATTGGGCCGTTTCCATCCCAAGTTATCTTTCGGCCTTCTCAGGGCCCATTGATTCTTGGGCTCATTTGCAGCATTCGGTTACATACGGCCTGTTACTGTCGTTTTCTGCTTGTGGGCCAAATTCAGCACGTCATTACAGTCGGCCCGTTTGCGGACCGTTAATACATTGGGCCGTTTTCATAGAGTTATCAAATACGGCCTATTAAAGGCCCGTTATGGTCCATGAATAGTACGGCCCATGATTGTCGAAATGATGATACGCCCCGTAGAAGGCCCATGGATCCTACGGCCTGTATGAGGCCCATGGATAGTACGGCCCGTAGAAGGCCCATGGATCGTACGGCCCGTAGAAGGCCCATGGACCCTAAGGCCCGTATAGAAGGCCGATGGATCCTACGGCCGGACGAAGGCCCATGGATCATAGGGCCTGAAGGAGGCCCATGGTTACAACAGTCCGTGTGTTGCCATGATTATTTTGGCCTAGTTACCAAAAATAGGCTATTGTGGCCACTAGAAAAAAGCGAGAAAAGAACTGCGGTGACTACAAGCAAACAACTAAACAAGACAATAAGGAAATAAATAAGCAAGCAATTAACGCTAGCCTATTACCCCTATTACACATATTACATCCATCGGGCATCAAAGTTCGCCACCGGTGCAAATATAGGGAACAAAGCGACACATTACATACATCGTCACAAAATTGGCCACCAAAGGCAAATAAACGCGGCAAAGAAAACAAGAGCATAACTGAAACAACTTCAGAAGAGCTCAAGAAACATTATCCTGGGTATCCACCATGCTGGCGATAAGCTTAGCAAGCTGATTAGCTTTGTCCTGTTTGGCACTAAAATCCTCCAACGCTTGTTGTTGCACCAAAAAGTATGCATCTGAATGCTCCAGGGACTTCCGCGGTCCTTCCGCTTCTTGTCGCAGCACAGCTGATCAATGTCTTTCAGCTTGTAGTTGAGACTCAAGAAACTGAACTGATTCATACAGTGAGTTTGAATAGCTTGTGCAAGCGGTAGTGGCCAAGATAACTCCAACACTAAACCAAGACAGGACTTTGGGGTTGTCTTGCTGTCTACAAGATAGTCTTCCTTAGCTGTTTTATCAGCTTTGTTGGAGACCAACAAGGATGTGTCACTATCCTGAACCTTATCTGCATTACTTCCTTTACCATTGCGGAATAAGGCACTCTTCCCCAATATTCTGTCAGCATTCTAAAAGAAGAAACAAGCATACACATAACAAGTTTAGCATGTACTAGTATATGAAACTCATTTCGGTGAACCAGTTCATTAGTAAGGTGGACATGATTAAACTACCAAGTCTTCTATTGCCAAGTACTAGTACATAATAAAAGCATCAAACAAACATATATCTATGTCCTATGGTCACTTCATTGTCTTGCCAAATCAAAATAGAGACACGGTTCAAATCATATCAGTTCAAGACAAAGCAGCAGTGAAAGAATACAAAGCGTGGGAAACTACACGGCACAACAAGATTTCAGATGGGTACCATGGGTCTACATGTACAACAACACTATTGGCTCTGTTGTGATGCTAGTAATGTGCATGATATGAAAGTTAACTATATACACAATTGAAATTGAAATCAACAGAGCTATTGATAAGAGCAAACTGTTAAAGAAACATGCGTGAACATACTGCTTTGTGCCATTGGAGTTTTGATTGGATCCTTCAATTTAAAAATAAGTTTGTATGAGTAAATACAGTGATACAAGAGCAAAGCAATCATAGTTAAAAAAGGCGCGCCTAAGCGAGCGCTTAAGCGCGCCTAGGCTCTAGGCGTTGGCAAAAGGCATTGCGCATAACTACGCATAATCTGTGCATAATTGCGCATAAGCATGCGCTTTGGTCAGTAAAGCGCAAGGCGGTGGCAAAACGCACAATTAACGCCTAGCGCTTTTTTGAACTATGATAGCAATGGAATCTTAAATTAGAACAGTTGTTCTTCAGGTTTAGGCACTTGTTCTACATGAGCAGTACAAGAAGACGCAAGAATATAATACTTAAAAATAGAAAATGAGCTCATAGACCTTACCACATTCTTGGTTCGGGACCAAGATCTGAACAAAGGCGTTCCCGATCATCGTCCGATAAATGTGTCTCGAGGAGAACGTAAGGGAATTTGATGAGTTTCTTTGTCGGTGAAGCACGCTTTCTTCGTGTAATTCCGATACTGCCACCAAGAATTCTTGAAGATAGCAGAGGTATTAGCACAGGTTACCTCATCATGAGTTTCCAAATCGGTCCTTCTCTATAGAGAAAAATGGGAAAATTTGTTGTATTATAACCATCATGGAGGTAGGATGTATGGGAATGAAGCAAAGTAATTGCCATGAATAACATTACTTACACATAATTCCTGGACAAACACACACAATCGCATTTTCCTTCATCTTCAGTATAATATTTCCAAGATGGGAAGATACGCACATACGATTTTACAACATCAAATGCGATAGATGCTAAACTACGACTAGCTGGTTGTGCTTCCTCCACAGGAATAGGCGTACTAATTGGTGGAGTTGGGGTTCGCCGTGATAGTATCGCCCTTTGGGCCTTGGAGCTGCCTTACTAACTGCTCTTGTTTGGGAGCTCTATGGTGGAGATGGTGTTGTGTCAACAGGAACTGGGTTACTATCGGCTGGGGTTGGGGTTAGATTGGGTGAAGCTGGTTCTCTATCCATTGCAATAGGGGTACAATCCGCGAGAGTTTGGGTTATGTGTGGTAGGGCTGGTTCTTGTGCATGTACAACCGGGGTGCTATCTCCACCAAGAGGTAGAACTGTTTTATTTGAAGACCGTGTTTTTAGTCCGCTGATATCTTGGCATCACCGCTCTAATTCAAATGGGTGATAAACAGAAACATAGTTGAATGTCTGAGACATTGTATGAGAGACAGATGCAATAGATAGTGTGGAAAAAAGAGGGCATGAAATAGTTGACATGTACATTGTTTAACTAGAACGGATAGCATGACATAATTTCACATATATGATGTCTATCTAAACTGGATAGCATAGCATAACATAATTCAAAGATATGATGAATAACTAAACAGGATCACATGACATAATTCACCTACATGTTATCGAAGTAATCAGGATCGCATCATTTAATTCACATATGTGATTTATATGCTAAAAAGAGGGCATTCGATATGATGTCTGAACTAAGAACATGGTGTTGAATATTGTGTATATGATGTCTAAACTATGCAATGCAAGACACCGTATGCATGATATGAGCAGTATAACCATGCCAAGTTAGAGCATACACCTCAGTGGGGGAATAGGACTGGTCATCTGTCTCTAAATCCATCTCTGAGGATCTATCGGGACCCAACAAGAGATCTGCTTCGACAGTGTAGCACCGCTTTCTGAAGGCCTTGTTTTCACTCCAGATTTTTCCATCTCCCACCCAAATGGCTGATTCACAGGAAGAGTAGTTTAATGTACAAACATTGTCGACAAATGAAAATGTAATGAAGAAAAGGATGGGCAAGATATCATTCAAATATATGATGCCTGGTTAAACAGGATGACATTGCACATTTCACATATATTATGGCTAGCTAAAAGACATGAGACTGCATAATTCCCATATATGATATAGAAACTAAACAGGGGGCATTACAGAACATGTCTAAACTAAGCAGATGACATATATGATGTCAAAAGTAGGCACTGCAAGGCAACATATGCATGATATGACTAACATCATCATGCCAAGGTAGAGCAAACACCTTGGGGGGTAAATAGGAGTGGTCAGCAGCGTCTGAATCCGCCTCAAAACAGATATCTTCCTCTGGATTACAATCTGGAGAGGGGTGGGGAGGGTTTGCCATTGAAACCACCATGGAGCGATGTCCGCATGACATTGTATTGCCGCGCAAAACTCTTCTCTTTTTCTCTACATGTTCAGCATGACTGTGTACAATATCTGACATGCATACAAAAAAAATATGGTGAGATTATTTAAGGAGAGCATGCAGAAATTTAGAGTGATGGTGACAACTAGTGGATCCACGTTTTTCCGTTGAACCAAAATAGCCCTAATGGATCGACGTGAATGTATAGTAATAAGTGATGCAACAAGTGTACAACCTCTTTGTCGTAGCCGTGTCGACCTCAGCATCATCGGGTTGGTCATTTGAAGCGGTTGAGGCAGAGGTGGGCTGTCGGAGGTGTGGAGGAAGATCTCGAGGAATCAGAGACGGCGTCGAGGCCTTTGCTCTGTTGTGATGGATCGTTCTATCGTTGGAGCAGCTCCGGTGAGCCGTAAGACGTCAAGGCTGAAGCAGCACAAGGCAGACATCGTAAATCTCAAGTGGGACTCTAATAGCATCTCCAATAGATGATGTAAAATGGATGTAAAATTAACATCACCAAAAACCACCTGACTACAACAGATGAGGTAAAAACTGTTGACTCTGAACTTAACTGTCGAAACTGAAATTTCTTGTGGAATCAGATACTACCGTCAAAACTGAACGCAATGGTAGCAGAGAGGCACTTGACATGTAGTTTAGGGAGGGTCTGCAGTTCATCTTCAAGCTGCACCCCACGAGCCGCCAGCCACCACCGGCCGAACCGCCCGACCCAGCTGACTGCCTCGCCGAAACAACTTCGCCACCGCCGCCCTGCCAGCCCTCTAGGCCCCCCGCCCCACCCCTCGAACCCTAAGATAGATAGTGGGGTACCTCTCCGTGAGCCCCGTCCCCACAAGGGTGGTTCTTCCTTAACTCCGTGAGCCCTCCAACCCCGAAAATCTATCGACCCAAAAGTCGATTCACGATCAAGTGTGGCTTAATCGAGCAGAGCAAAGCAGACGAGTGAGGCGGAGAGCAGCAGAGTAGCTGGGCGAAGGAAGCGATCGAGAGCCGAGTAGCAGAAGCGCTGAAGCGAAGCGGGCGAGAGCTGCAGCAGAGCAGATCCAGCTGGTATGGCCGCCGCCGCCAAGGGGCCTCGCCGGGCGAGAGCCGCTGTGGAGATGTCGCCAGCGCGCCGGCTTCAGGTAGCCGCTCCATCGAAGTGCGGGATGGAGCACCGTCGGCGCCGGGAGGTCGAGTTAAGGAGAAGGTGCGATGCCATGAGTGTACAACCTCTTTGGTGGTGCCGAGTAGGCCTCGGTTTCGTCCGAGGAATCGGTGAGGATGTTGCGGTTCCGGTGGAAGCGAGTTAAGCGCCGTGGGGATGGAGCAGCCGTGATAGACGAGGCGATCATCGGAGCAGCTCCTTGGAGGTGGAGGGCAGGGCGGCTGAACCGGCGGGACGGCGAGATGGACGATGGATCCTCATCCGGGGACGTGGACGAGGGACGTCGAGCTGTTGCGGTGGACGACGTCGTTGGGGAAGAGGCTCCGGCTGGGCAGTGGTGACGTGGCGGACGGAGGAGGGTGGGGTTTCGCGGCTGGAGCGGAGAGGCTATGGCGGCCTAGGATTCCGAATGGCGAAAAGGGGGCGATGGGAGGAGGGTGGGGTTTCGTTAGGGACGCGCTTGTCCAAAATGTAGGGTGTGTTACAAAAGTACCCCCCCCCCCATCGATTTGAACTAGCAGCCCTTTCGGCTCAGGGTTAGAAGGGGGATTTCGCGTGTCGGGATTTGGCAGCCGGAGGGAGTTTTCACGCGCGTTGTAATTTTGGGATAACAAGGCACGGGTTGTGAAGGCGCCAGTTTTGGGAGCACGATATCTGAATTTTCGGGATATAACAAGACGCGGGTTGAATTTTAGGGACAAGCCTAGCGTGTAGTAATATTGTACTTGTACGTACCAAATCAATTCGCACTTCCCTCAACCAAAAAGAAAACAAAAAAAATAAAACTATTCACACCACACAAAGAGAGAGTCTTGCCCGTTTTACTATACAAATGCTATTCAAAGCTCCTCCTCCTTCCATCTATATAGGGCCTAATGCGTTTTCGATGCTAACTTTGACCAAATATTAGAGCAATGATATATGACATGCAACTTACACAAAGCACAATCGTTAAATTAAATGCATGAAAGGTTCTTTCAATGATATAATTTTCACATTGTGCATGTCATGTACTATTAATCTTGTCAATAGTCAAAGGCAGTCTTAAAAATCTCATTCGCCCTATATAGATGGAAGGAGGGAGTATGAATCCATGTTATGTCCGATTAAATTTCTTCGCTTGTCAGTATAATGCATGTAACCTACTCATACCAACATTTTAGTGCATTCCAAATGTCTATACTACGCTGCAATTCGAACTAAATTTGAATTCGTTTCTCTATTACAATAAGAATCTACAATCATGATTGTTGCCAACTTCAACCATCATAGTTTCCTTGCTATCCGCCAGATATAAATCGGACGACCTATAATGCAGGATGGCGGCACACCATCATCAACAACTCCGCTTTTTATAAGAGTAGAGATAAAATATATTAAATGTAGTATAACATGTTCATAACCACACCATGTGTATCACCGTTATATATATTCACACATGCGTCGGTTTGAAACACTATGATAAATTCTTCAAATATCCGAATTCTCTTTTTATAATGAAGTATATATGATCTCTATTCGTCTTTTACACGCACACAACCCTGTTATCTTTGTAGCTAGCGCTAACTTTCTCTTGTGCATGCACATGCCCGCATCCCTCTCACCCTCCCTCAGCATTCTCTAGCTCCATCGCGCAAATTCGTCTTTTCACTTTAGGTCGTTCACCCATGGTGTGTGTGGGCCCCCCAGCTCCTTCTTTACGGCACACATCGATCGATATGCCTCTCTAGCCAGGTGTGCCTAGCACAAACACAAGCTTCCCCTCTTCTCTTGTCACCGTCCATGTCTCACTCCCACCACTCTTTTCATCGTTCTCGTACTCGCACACTCCTCCCCCCTCAATATAGTATGCCTCTCGTACCACCTCCTACATGCATCCCTCTCTCTCTCTCTCTCTATCCTTCTCCACGTGCCTCAATTGCTTCTAACACACACATGCATGTATATCGATCGATCTCCCAACATATACCTAGATCGAATTTAACTACCCCCCCATCGATCGACGTACCTCACAAGTTATGTCTCTCCTTTCTCTAACAAAGGGCGATTGATCTTCCTATGTAGTTACGTCTGCTTACCTCGGCCACATCGTCCCCCCTCGTCATTCGTGCATGCCTCCTGACCCGTCTCTCGCATGCACGTGCACAGACAACAAGCATCCATCTCCTCTCTTATTGATATTGCGGGCATGCCCTCCATTTGTCTAGCAAGCCTATCCCACCATTTGTTAGAAGCAACTCCACTACCACCCCCTCCAACACTCTAGCTCTGTCTCTCTCCCAACCTTATTCCTCTCCTGCACATATGCATGGATGCCAATCGATCTCCCTTAATACATGAGGCCGATCGATCTCCTAAAAACATGAGGCAGGCCTCACTCCTCCTCAACACATATACCAGCCATTGTACCTCTATAGTTAATTGGGCCTCCCTCTTCCCCACCACACACCGATAGTCGGCGCCAGCGGTAGGTATCCATGCCACGAGACAAACTGCACATGTCCCATTTCACGCTCCAAAGAGGCTGCCAGCCACTCTATATCTTTGACGTGGGCACACACAAATTCGATGGCACTCTTTATCGATTGCGCGCGCACACACACACACACATCATCCCTCTCTTCGATTCTATGGACACCTCAAGCCGATGATACCTCCGCTCTCTTCTCGTGGATCGCCCCCTCTATATATATGTTATATCCAGGACTCTATTTCACACACATTGCATATGTTACATTTCTTGATTGACCCCCCCCCTCAAGAACCCACACACTATATCTCTCTAGGTTTGTATCTCTCTCACACAACCCCACGTAGGTGGTGTACGTATACAAGAAGAGAATAGGTGCACCGTGCACGTACTCACGCTTCGTGCCCAGCCACACTCGCGCGGGTACACGGTGGAGCTCATTTCTTTACGAAATGGCAGCCCACATGCTAATTTGAACGCCTGTAGCGGTTGTTTACCTAGGGAGGTCGTGTACCACGCGTGCATGAAACAAAGTTCGACTTGACGCATTGCCGCGTTATTATTAAATAAAGTTATAGCGCTCAATGGCACGTACACAGAATATAAAACGATTTTTATGGAGAAAAAGGTAGTCCGCTCACTATATACAATGGAGCCTGCCTGCCTGGTTTGTCGCTCTTCAGAGTATCTCACACAAGGCTGCGGTGGACTCTCTCTCTCTCTCACTGTTGGTCATTGATCCGACCGCATCCCGTCCGCCGGGGGAAAGGGAGTGCGGTGTCCTCTCTCTCTCTCTCACCGTTGGTCACTGATCTGGCCTCATCTCGTCCGCCGGGGGAAAGGGAGGAAGTGCATCGTTTCTCCGTTCGACGGTGCCAAGGCAGCACGTCCCGATCTACGGTACACGCCGTTCTCTCTGACCAAGCTCCGGCGGGGCAGGGCCTACGCCACCTGCTCACAGATTCCGCTCGCCGCCGCTCACCTAGTTACATCCTGACGACCTCCAGGTATCCCCTCCACCCTTGCTCCACTGCCCGTCTTCCCACGTCGCTACATGTGGATCTTCCATAGTTCTTTGCCCAAAAACGTAGCTTGTCCGACGTACTTTCCATATTGCATTCTCGTCCTCACACCGTTTTAGACAAACACAACCATGTTGTTATCTTCCCTTAGGACAAGGAATATGCTTCTTTTTTGTCGTCGCATGTGTCATCAACTGTTATTGGCCAAGAATTGTTTCCTTTCTACCTCTTTTTTTGCAAACAGGGCTATCCATTTCACCTCGTTGCTATTAGACCTTTTGGTGAACTGCACAAATCACTTTTTTCTTAAGAGTGTTTTGTGCAGTTGTACTAAAATGTCACACGGGCAACGTCTCTACATTTCAATGCGACTGCACAAAGGGAGATTGGTTTTGCTCTATCCTCCTCATCCAACTTCGAGCCTAATCTTCTCCAACTAGTTAGTCTTAAGAGAGCTTGCAAAGGTGACCGGCTTCTATTTGTGTGTTTATTGTTTCATCAACAGTCCTCTATTATCGTAATCACACTTAATATCTTTGGAACAGGGACGCTCAGCTCTATTTTAGTGGAACTGCACCAAATGATCGGAATGTTGCATTCTCCAAACAGCTACTTTTTTCCCAACATGCCTTGTTGATTTAGACAGAGCTGGGGGGACGTTGCTGCCAATGAAAGCATGGATCAATTTTAATTTAACACCTTCTCACAACTTTGTCTTCAGTTGTGATGTAATTATTAGCTCTGATCTATTAATAATTGACATGCATTAGCAAGGAAGTTAGTTTTTTATTGTTTCCGAAAGAGCATCGATGGCAAGACACGCGAAACAAAAGCTGAAAGTTCACACCGTTGTACAATTTCGTGTCGCTAGAAAATTATTTGTATAGTACATCAATTATGTAAACAGATGATGGAAGCTTGATAGCATTGCCAGAAGCCTCTTCATCATCCGGGTCCATGTGCCATGCACAAAATTATACTCCTTCGTTCTTAAATATTTGTCTTTTTACAAATTTCAAACGGGCATATTTTAGAGTGTAGATTCACTCATTTTGCTTCAGATGTGTACTCCCTCCGTTCCTAAATATTCTATTCGTCTTTCTAGAGATTTCAACAAGTGACTACATACGGAGCAAAATGAGTGAATCTACACTCTAAAATATGTCTATATACATCCGTATCTGCGAGTCCATTTGAAATCTCTAGAAAGACAAATATTTGAGTAGTCACTCATTGAAATATCTAGAAAGACAAATACTCCGGAGTATATTTAAGAACCGAGGGGGTAGTGCACAACCGCATGGGAGACTCAGTCCGGTCGTTGCGCCGCATTAATAATGAGTAATGAGCAGTCAAATCATAAGCCCCACCTTTCCCCTTTGTAAGTTGCTCAAGAAGCAACCATCAATACGCTCTTCTTTGAATCCGCTCATACTACTCCATCCGTCACTGTTTATACAGTGCGCTTCAGAAAAAAGAAAAAAATTGTGGGACCAAGGCGACTAGCGATCGGCCTGAAAAATAGCATTGGTAGTTTATTCACGGCGTCTATTACTAGAGGGAATAATGCGTACACACATGCATGCAGTGCTTCCACCCTGGGTACACACATGCATGCACTTACTCCACTCCGTAATAGTACAATACATGGAGAGAAAATTGTGGACTTGATTGCGGTTACATCGCCCTAATTAATTGAGCATCAAACCAAACGCGTCTAAACTCTCTCTGGTGGTGGAAATGCATTGAGAGAAATGCATCACAATGAAGCGCCATACAGAACTGTGACGGAGGGAGGAGTAGTATGAAGGTGCAAAACCAAGTACGTGTATGGCCAGTCGGTCAACGCACCTCCTCTTGGCATATCACTGACATGTGGGACAGGAGTGTGAGCAAACCGATCTCAATTGACGGCAAAGATCCAACCCGCCGTTCCTTGAGAGAGACGAGGAGTGAGAACACACAGACGGGCTCGTACGGAGGCCAAGATATATTCAAGCATGGTTGGTTGATCGATATCATTCATTACATGTTGGGCTGCCATTTTCCGCCCTTCTCCGGAATAAACGTGTACTTTATCAGAGATAAAAAAATAAGAGTACAAACGCTCCACCATGCGGTTCTAGTAGTACTACTACTCGTACTACTGCACTTGGCTCTTCGCCTCTTCGTGAAGTCGAACAATGATGGTACTCCGCATGTTGGGTACTACAGTGTATGCCTATGACAATCTGACACCGAATGGACTGATGCATGTCCACCGAGGGTAGGTTGCATTAGTCAAAAGGCGTGTGAGCTTCACCTTGTCCTGCAAGCTTCTCCTCGCTCTGCGAGTTGATGGGACACACCAAAAAGTAGTGCTAGTCCATACTCCCTCCTTTCCGGTTAATATGGCTTAATCTTTTTGCGGGTAAATGAGAGAGCTTTATTCATATATAAGCATTCTTAGGACAATCAGCCAAGACACTTTGGTCACTAGGAAGCGAGGTACCCCGCAAAAAAGAAGTAGGAAGCGAGGTGTTTCATCAAGCCAACTCTCGGCCACATTCAAAGTGCAGCAAGCACGGTTCGCACGAAGATGCGCCGCAAGGTTTGCTGACCTGTTTACATGCTGAATAACAAAAAAAAGAGGAAATATTACCGAGCGCTACTATTTGTAACAGGATATGAGCCAGAATTAAGCGATAATTGTGGCGAGTGTTCCATGCAATCAACGTCCATTATCACATGCGAGAACCCTCGAAGAGAACCAAATGTGTTGAAGATTGCTTTATCACATTTTAAAATTATAATAAGAGTGCAGACGCTCCTCCATCCGGTTCCTAGTACTAGTATAGTACGTACCTTTATACTAGTAGTAGTACTAGTAAACTTTGCGCTTGGTTGTTCGCCTATTCGGGAAGTCGAACAATAATAGCACTAGTAGTATAGTGTATGCTTCTGGCAATCTGACACCGAATTAACTGTTGCACGTCCACCGCCTGAGCGAGGGAGAGCTTGCATTAGTCAAAAGTTTCTCCTTGTCCTGCGAGCCACCGCGCGCAAGCTTCTCCCGTCCTGCAACCTTCTCCTCGTTCGGCAAGTTGACGGGACACAGCAAAGTAATGCTAGTCCATACTGCCTCCTCTCCGGTTAATATGGCTTAATTTCAAACGAGATAAATACACATGCATCCTTTGTATATTTGTAAAAATACGGTCAGTGGACTTAATAATACGCTCATTGCGCTCAATATATATATATAGATATATATATATATATATATATATATATATATATATTCCGGTGTTTATACGGTCACTAGCTCACCCTGACTGAGTATGTGTGTGCATGCACGTGTAGGTTGAGCACTTGACCGTGACCGTGTGTGTTCCGTCGTGTGCTCGGACATGCATGCATTAGGGCGTCATGCTGCGGCGTTTTGCGTCCATGTGTACGTGTGTGACTGTTGCATACACGTAGGGGAGTACGTGTAGGGGCCACTAAGGAGCAGTCAAATCACACAAGAAGTTAGTCGGAAGAAGCAACCATCATTTCACTCTTGAATGACACGTACGCAATATAAAATGGTTGATATAGAGAGAAAAAGAAAACCACTATATATACACTAGCAGGAGCCTAAGCTACAAGCCTGCTTGCTTAGGCTGCTCTCTTCACAAGCATAGAACGACGGGCCTGATCCCGCAGCTGGGGGAAGGGAACAATGTTCTGCGTAGACGCGGTCGACATCGGCGAGGGAGAAAACCCACAGTCGTTGCGTCCCAATTGAGGGTCACCGCGGTATGGGCTGATGCCGCGTCCCAACCGCCCTTCTAGCTACAGCCCGACGTCCCAGGTAGTCCATCTTCCTTTTGGAGCCGGCTTGCTCCACTGTCGTAGCTCCATCTCCATGTTGATCTTTCTCTACTTCTACCGGCTTCTACTTGTGATGAGTTTATGTCTCATGAACTAGTGCCAGTACTATTATTCTAATCACACTTCTTCAATATCTTTGCCATCAGGGATGCTCAGGTTGATTTTAGTGGAACTGCACAAAAGCATCGTATGATCTGTGAATCATTGAGATGCATCAACATGCGTGTTAGTTTTCCTTTGTATTTGATGGAATGTTGTAACGGGGCAACCTTAGAATAGGAATGAAAATGGAGTGGAAAGTTTCCGTTTTTCCAGAGAAAAAATGGAAACGGAGAGAAACCAACGTTTCATTTCGTTGGATCGCGCCATCGAGCAAAACCAACGTTTAAATCACGTCTGTCGTGTTCGTGTCTCACCCTCCTCCACGGCTCGACCACACACGGTCGCTCGGCATGCCACTCACCGCAAACCGAGTATACGATAACTTTCCGCACAGCTTGTCGATGGATCGTGCCATGGAGTACTAGCACTCTTGGAAGAGATTGACGAGTTGGGGAGGACAACTAGCTGTATACGGACTCCCAAGAACTTTTTACATGCATGTTGTAGCCGGCTATTGCGACCTTTGAGCGGAGCAGCCGCGTGCACCCGAAGCGGCAGGCGATGCTCTCTCGGCCGGGCGCTACCGCTTCAATGTCGGGCGCTTAGTGAGAGGTCGCGTCCGCTCTGGCGGGCATGAATGCGGCACCTTGACCGTTTCGGCGGGAAGCACGCAGGTGATGAAGAGGGTTCGGGTTGGTCAGGACCGGCCGTGGCAGCGGTCCGAACGTGCGCAAACAAGAGATGTTGTATGTTAATATTGCTGCATATATAATTAACAATGTAAATAATGTGCCAGTTGGAAAAATATGATTGGAGATGGAGATGGAAATGGAATTTTACGTAAACACGGATATGCATGTCTATGTCTATGTGTGTGTGCGCGACGACTCTCGCGACCTAGAAGCGGGGGCGTGTTTTTGATCGAGTTTTATTTCTTGGTACGTTAGAAAATCAGTTTGTCTAATTCACATCTAGATGTTATTTAAGGATATCACATCTAAGCTCTCATAAGTATATAATGTAGCAACAAGAAACAAAAAAACTAGGAAAAAAATAGACCACAAACAGAGTGGACATCAACTTAGATGTGACATAACTATGTCACATCTAGATGTGTCCTAGACAGACGCTTAAAAAATTGTCCGTCAGTTTTCGTTTCTTTTTTTCGGGAACGCACGTATTCTATTTAAAACCACTACTATGGAGAATTTTTTTTACTCCATTATAGCCTCTTGTTTGATAGAGTTTCTAGCATCTCGCTCTCTCACCTCTCCATATCAAAACAAGATGACAGTGTCCACTCTATCTCTCTCCTCGCTGGTGGTCACAGAACCGGCCGAATCCCGTCTGCTGTGGGAGGTGAGGAGGTCAGCATTGACATTGTCGCCGTCGGTGACGGAGGAAGCCGATGCGCACCGTCCTCTCAGAGCCGGCGCTAGCGCGGACGAAGATCCTCTGCGCCCTTGTTCGCTGCCGTCATGTGGGCAGATCCCGCCCGCCCGCCTAAACGACATCTCGCCCACCTGAGGTATAACTTCTTGTACTGGTCCAGCTCCCCAGGTTGCTGCGTGCGGGTTTTCTTCTATGCGACTACTCCTCGGCACCCCATGCATAGTAGCTAGGGTTTGTCGGCTGGTCCAACATCACCTACTAGTACTACTAGAGGAAATGCCACTCGAGAGGTTATCCTGATTTATGCCTCGGTGGAGGTACACATGTTGTTTCGACAAAAAGTACATGGTGGTTGTGCGTTCATTGTCCATATGGTGGTAGTACTATCACTGGTTAAATGAAGAAATGCTTTTTTTCTTGGGTATCCTGGTTTAGTTCCCATCAAGATAATTATGATGCTTCTGTTTGTTGGTGTAGTTTTCATTAATTCTTATTGACAATTGAGATGTTGTTGCTAACCCTTTTTTATATTTTTGGAAACAGCGATGTGTGTCTCCATACCCGGGCATGTCTTCCTCTATTTTAGTGGAACTGCGCAAAATTGGATGGCCATTGTTGTTCCGCATCATCATCCTTCTGCCACGTGGTTCTTCCTTCCTCGAGCTTGATTACTGAGAAGAAACATACCACAGTGAGGATTTGTCGAACTTCATAGGTGCCTCACCCACACTTGATGCCAAATGGATGATGCATCACCACGATGACCTATCGATGCTCACGGTTGCGCCTCATGGTTGCGTCGGCTGGTGAAGCTGATCGATTTTCAATGCAAAACAAGTTGTCTTCCATCAGTGCTCTTTGCTTGTTACACACAAAGATGATATCCTTCGTCAGTTCACCTTGGTTGCGTTGGAGACGCAGTCGTCTATCACATTGGTGCAATTTTATCACACAATTGGCTATGAACCAAATGTTTCACATGTTGGATAATTTGGTGCATGTGTGGTTGTTCACTTAAGGGAGGGTAGTGTACCACACGTGAAGGACAGGAAGTGCGACCAGGACGCGTGGGCGTGGATCGTTAGTTCATCGGAAGTAGTACTAGTTTTCTTCATTGTACATTAAATAAAGAGTTTCGTTTCGTACTTACACAATTTCAAATGATTGTTATGGAGAGAATAAGAAAACCACTCCACTATATATTAGTCATATACACGAGAGTACTATATGGACGCAGCTTCATTGACTTAGTGCACCTGCCTATGGATTTATGACAGGTGGGCCCAAAATGTGGCTGGCTCACCTGTCATACAGCCAAAAGCAGTAATGAAGGCACCGAGCTCAAATTGTACTACAAGAGTATATATATAAGCGGGAGCCTCGGTAGCTTGTTCGCTAGGGTTTGCACTCTCCACACGCTCGCCGCACTACATATATGTTACACGTTGGAGGCTCAGCGTTCATTTGCTAGGGTTTTCTATATTCACAGTCTCTCACCCTCTCTTCACTAGATCTAAACAAGACTGTGTTGGCCTCTTGTCTCCCCCCCCCCTCACAGCTGGTGAAGGAGGCGTCAGATCCCGTCAGACCGGAAGGGAGGAGGTGCAGCGTTCACTCTATCGCCTTCGGCGAGGGAGGCAATCCACTGCCGGCTGCGCTGTTCTCTTTCACCCAGTGCTTGTGCGGGAGGGCCACCGACCCCTTCTTCCTCGCTGCCGTACGTAGTGTGGGCAGATCCTGCCTCCCGCCGCATGCCTTGCCACATCCCGACGACCCTAAGGTATAAGTTTCTTTGAAACCGTCGTTGCTCTAGCTGCATGTGGATCTTTTTCGATCTGTAGTCGAATCTAGGTCTTGGTTCAAAGAGGAAAGAAGGGTGCGGTGGGCTAGAGCAAGAATCTAGGACGTGGTTCAATGAGGAAAGGAGGGACGGAAAGTAGTATAGACCGGCTATCCGGCCGCTTTGTAGGTCGAAAAGGGAAAAAGGGGGTAACACAGTACACACATCTGTAAGGAACCGATCTCTTTGTTGAAAAGGGAAAGAAACAGGGGGGTCGGGTAGTTTGTGCAGGACTAGATTTGCTGCCCTCACATAGGAAGAAGGTTCAAAGAGAACAAATATGGGACCAGCGCATATATGCTGCTTGGCTACATACTCTGCATCACCCATTTATACATGTGGACGCACATGGTGCTGGCATGTCCCATACAGCTATTTTGCTGTTGTTAATCTAAGAATGCCGCCGAAAAATTGAAGCAATGCCATTGTTAAAAGTAAATTACATTTTTAACGAATGTTGTTTCAAGAGAATGTCTTTGTTAATATGAATCAATGCAACCGTTTTAGAAATGCTACTGTCCTACCTTGTTTTCCATCCAAGATAAGTTAGATGCTTCTTTCTGTCACCGTTTGTTTCATCCTCCTTTATCGACAAGTAATTGTTTCCTTTTTTGCCTCTGTTAAAACAGGGGTATCGATTCAACTTGTTGCTATTGCGACATTTTCTTCGCTACTCGAAACACTTATGTTTTAAGAGTGTTTTGTGCAGTTCAACTTGAATGTCACACCGGTGACTTTGCTTAATTTTGGTGCAACTGCACAAAAGGAGATCAAAATTTGTTTCCAGTATTCGAGGCGAGTTGTTTAAAATATTGGTCTCAACCACATGATGTGCAAGGTGCTTTGAGATGTTGTGCTACTTGTTTTGGTATTGTTTTAAATAAATGTTGAATTAAAGCTATTGTATTGCTGTCTTTTCCCATTAAGTAGTGAACAAAAATGGGACCAACCCAGACATGATGCTTGTTGCTTTGTTACAACAAATTCAGCATCACCCCTTTATAAGCCAGTAATTGATGCCACTCTCAGAATTAACTACTGAATCTTATTTCAAAACTGCAACACTTGTTAGGGATTGGTGGATTACCATTTTTGTGGCCGCATGTTTCATCCTCCTTTATTAGCCAGTAATTGATTCATTTTTTGCCTCTGTTTAAACAGGGATATCTATTCAACTTGTTGCTATTGCGACATTTTGCTTCGCTACGCGAAACACTTTGCTTGATTTCAGTGCAACTGCACAAAACGAGATTGGATTTCCTATTCATGTTGCCAGATTCGTATTTTCTCGTTGTTCGTCTCATGAAAGGTCAGTACAGGCCTTCATCCACATGATTATGCAGTGTGCTTTGAGATGTTGTGCTACTTGTATTGGTACTGTTTTAAATAAATGTTGAATTGAAGCTATTGTATTGCTGTCTTTTCTCATTAAGTAGTGAACAAAAATGGGATCAACCCAGACATTATGCTTGTTGCTTTGTTACAACAAACTCTGCATCACCCCCTTTATAAGTAGATGGAAGGACATGTTGTTGTTGCGCCCACTCTCCCCTGGAACTGTTTATGATTTTTGTTAATCTAATGTCGCTGGTAAAATTAAGCAATGCCACTCTCGTAATTAACTATTGAATCTTATTTCAAAACTGCAACACTTGTTAGGGATTGGCGGGATTACCATTTTTGTGGCGCATGTTTCATCCTCCTTTATTGGACAAGAATTGATTCCTTTTTGCCTCTGTTAAAATAGGGATATCTATTCAACTTGTTGCTATTGCGACATTTTGCTTCACTTAATTTTGGTGGAACTGCACAAAACGAGACCGGATTTCCATATATGTGTTGAGATCTCTTTGAGATCTTCCTCACGAGTTGTTTCAAATCTTGGTCTTGAAAGGTCAGTACTGACCTTCCTCGTAATTAACTCTTGAATCTTAGTTCAAAACTGCAAACACTTGTTAGGGATCGGCGGGAGTACCATTTCTGTTAGGGATCGACCGAGTACATGTTTAAGAAATGTATTATTCAGATAATGTCTCTGTTATTATATATCGCTTACACACTTACAAAGGTTTTACAAATGGTACTATCCTGCTTTGTAGTTCTTTCTACATGTTTAACCAAGGTAGTGTTAAGATAATGTCTGTGTTAAAATGAATCAGTCGCATTGTTTTAGGAATGATACTTTTCTGCTTTTTCATTTTTATACATGTTGAAACAAGGCATTGTTAAGATAATGTCTCAATTAATATGAATGAATCACACTGATTGAGAATTGCTACTCTCCTGCTTTGTTTCCCATTAAGATAAGGTAGATCAGTAGATGTTTTTCTTCTGGGAGTACAAGTCATCAACCGTTATTTCTCAGTAATTGTTTCCATTATAGCTTTTGTTGCTTCCGGGATATCAAAATTAAAGCTCGGTTTTATTCCGACTTCGATTTTAGTTGAACTGCACAAAAGGAGCCAATGTATCCAAGGCAAACTATCGCATTCGGTCCAGCTTGGTCGCTCCACTTTGCGTAAAGAAGCGATCCACTGTTTGTGCTACATTACAGAAGGAATGACCGAGAAGCTTTACAGAGTATTATTAGACACCGGTGACATGACTAGTCTGCAGAGACCATTGGCAATTTAACAACACGTGGAGTGCCTCCACGATCATAGGCATTACATATTTTGAATGGGAAAAGGTTGTCAAAGTTTAATCATTGATGTTAGCAAGAAGACGTTAGTTTAATATATTGGAATTGGAAAACCTTGTCAAAATTTGCTCATTGATGTTCAGAAGACATGCATTTGATATTTTTGAGTGGGACGCCCTTGCTCTGAGCAGCGTCGAGTGTTTTTTCCTATTCATGTGTTCAGTTTAGAAGTAAATAGTTACTCTGCTGAGATATTCCTGTGTTAAGAGTTTGTTACGAATATTGTCTATGTAATGCCAGCCTTGTGTTTGATTGCAAAGTTGAGCTTGGAATGTTGTGGCATGCGGCATCACGAGCTGTTCACCGTGCCTCCGAGAATAATGCTTCGTATTGTTTTGCATGTCGATCTAATGCCGTTGATTTGCTTGTTAAGAAGATCATCCTCTTACATTGTTTCCGTGCTTAAGAAGTTCATCGTCTGATGTTTCATTCATAGCCTATCGACAAGTTGGGTA
This sequence comes from Aegilops bicornis, assembly GCA_021605145.1. Classification (NCBI taxonomy): domain Eukaryota; kingdom Viridiplantae; phylum Streptophyta; class Magnoliopsida; order Poales; family Poaceae; genus Aegilops; species Aegilops bicornis. The sequence continues at coordinate 294,945,177 of CM038670.1, read as the reverse complement.
GGTTAGACGTGAAACCATATGATCTTCCGACCAACTCATGATATTAGGCCGTGATTGGATCGTCGTTTTCCAACCAAAACTGCTTGTAAAACTGACGCTAGTAAATTAAAGCAGATGGTCTTGGGCGAAGGCGCTTGGTTGGTCGATTTCGACTAGTAAAATATCGGAAGTACTTCACACACGATAAAACGCTGAACGACACTCGGACGATTGCTAATCCAGCCGTTAGCTACTGTTTCAGCCTTGCCCATGGATGGAATGATACGCACGTCGTGCATGTATCGTCTGGTAATGTTGTCCATATAGCAGTGCTCGTAAAATATACACTGGTCTCTCAAATTACACGCGTAACTCGCCGGTTTTACTTACAGACCTCGGGCCCTCGGTTTCATTACGCCTGTATTTTACGCGTTGTTTCCGATGACGAGTAAATTACACTTGTATGTTAATACAGGTTTGAAATAAACCAGAGCTCCCAAGCGCGGCCTTACCGTTTCATGTCGTCTCAGTTTCTCGAAGGTGCTCATAGGTGTCCGATGATCCTGGCTTCCTGAATGAGCAGCGGCGCCAGATCGCACCATCCGTAGGGCCCGCGAGGCCCTCTCTGTTGTCCTCCGAAGTTGTTGCGCCGCCGTGGCGCCGAGCATTGTTAACATCGTCAATGAACATGAGGATTCGTGGAGATGACTTTGTTTTTGACTGGATGACACTAGGGACCCACTAGGGCCATAGCCGTACGTACGCAAGTGCCTCCTTATTATGTACAACTATATTTTTTGCTTTCTCCTGGTTTCCTGACATCACGGTCCCACACCATTGTCAACCTATGTAGTCAATATAAAGCGAGAGAATTGCACAAGGTGCGGCCGATGATGGGACCAAGCAGCTCGAGCGGTATTTGTGTTTTTGAGGCGTGAGCACTGCAGAGTTTTTCTTGGCGATGATTTCATTGTTGTTCATAGGAGAGCAGGGTATTAACTGGGCGGGCTGTGGCCCGTCTAGCCCAGACCAGATATCCAGCCCAGATACTAATTTTTTCAAGATGAAAATGGCTAGCCCAGCTATACGTCTTTTTGAGAAATACCCAGGCAAGGTCAACTTGTTATTCTCCGCCCCGCTGGGCTGCAAATCTTTCCTAGGAGGGATGCATTAGGCTGAACAGGAAAATGGGCTTTAAAAAATAATAAATGGGATGTAATTATAAAAACTGGGCAGTAACTATAAAAAATGCATCAAACACGAAATTAGTTTATAAAATATTATTTATGGATTTTGGAAATCTTAAATTTTCATTGTTGCACGCGCAATTTTTCGTTGGATTTTTACGTAATACAAATTTATATTTAATCTGACTAGAAATTTAGGGATAAAATATTTCGATTACCATCAAAATGTAGGAAATTTTATTGAATTAGTCTTCAACGGTTCGTTGAAATTATTAATCATTGTCCTAGCTAGAAAATGGGATGTACTTTTAACAAACTGTAAATGGGCTGTTGTAAATTCCATTAGAATTCAAAAATGGGTTGTACATTCTTACAAAACGCAAATGGGCTATAAGTTCTCTGCCACACACTTGCGGGCCTACTACGTGACGCGGCCCCTAAAACAAATAAGTTGACGCGTATGCAAGGCTTTTTCAACTTATTATAGTCAACACACGGTTCTAGCAGCAGTGGCCGTTGGATGTCTATCCAACGGATATCGTGCTTCTTCTTCAATCTCGGATATTCTTAGCTTCGGCCGCCCAAAAATGATTCCTCCCCGACATCCGGGCGCACCGTTTCGGAGGCTGACCTGTAGGCCTACTAAGTTGGAGCGTACCAAGGGCTTTGTCAACTTAGTCAATATAAACTATTCTAGCTTCAGTGACCGTACGATGTCCATCCAACGGCCGTAGTGCTTCTTCAATCTCTGGTCTTCTTGGTCCAGCCGCCCAAACCAACGCCGGTCGTGCCGCCTTCTCCTGCCTCCCGTGGCCGGCTGTGCTGTCGCGGAGGCCTCACCGGCCCCATACTACTCCCACCGCTGGCCAGGCCATCCCTCCACTCACCCACACCCCCTGTTATTCTGCGATGACGGCAGCCTCACACCGCAGCCGAACCAGTGAACCCTCGTACTCCTCTTCGCGCGGGCTTCCACTACTGCGTCTTCCCCGGCCCCGCGTCATCCCCTTCCTAGGCCTCGCCGTCGTCCACCGCCCTGGTGCTCTCGGCACGGCGTGGTCAACGTGGTCAACGGCCGAATTCCATCAGAAGAGTATCAGACGTGGAGAGGCCGATACCGGGTCCACGGCGCCGCAAGGAAGTGCCTCCTTATTACGCCAAAATAATTATTCCTCCACTGACAGCGGTGGGGACCCACCGACGGGCCACCTTATTTCGCTAAAAAATGTTTCCCCCCACATTGGGACCCACCGGACGGGCCACCGTATTTCGTGAAAAACGTTCCCCCAAGTCACTCGGACCCACCGGAAGTGCCTCCTTATTACGCATAAAAAATGAATACTCCCCACTAGCTGGGACCCACCTTGGTGGGAGGCTGACTTAATGGGCTTACTAAGTTGGCGGGGACGGAGGGCTTTGTCAACTTAGTCAATATGAACGATTCTAGCTCCGGTGACCGTCTGATGTCCATCCAACGGTCAGTAGTGTTTATTCAACCTCTGGTCTTCTTGCTCCACCGCCCAAAGCAGCGCCCGGTCGTGCCGCTTCCCGCCTCCCTGTGGGCCGGGTCTTTGCCGCGAGGCCTCACCACCCTACTATTCCCATCACTGGCCGTGCCTCGCGGCGACGGCAGCCTCACACCACAGCCGAACGAGTGAACCCTCATACTCCTCTCCGCGTGGGCATCCACTAGCGCGTCTTCACCGGCTCCGCGTCGTCCCCTTCCTAGGCCTCGCCGTCGTCCATCGCCCTAGAGCTCTTAGCGTGGCGTGGTCAACGTGGTCAAGGAACGACTTCCATCGGACGTGGATCAGACGTGGAGAGGTGACACCGGGTCCACGGGCGCAGCAAGGAAGTGCCTCCTTATTACGCGGAAAATAATGATTCCTCCACCTGACAGTAGGGACCCACCGGACGGGCCACCGTATTTCGCGAAAAAACGTTTCCCCATCACCGGGACCCACCAGCTACACCTTCGCACGCAAGGAAGTGCGTCCGGGCAAAAAAACAAAATGATTCGCCCCCCTGACTGCTAGGACCCATCAGCTACATCTTCGCACGCAAGGAAGTGCGTTCAGGCAAAAAAACGATTCGCCCCCCTGACTGCTGGGACCCACCAGCTACATCTTCGCAAGCAAGGAAGTGCCTGACAGTCGGGACCCACCTGGTCGAAGCGTACGCAGCGTTGTCATTCTGGTCGCGAACGTGTACGTACATATATACTGGTGGATGTAGAGGTGCGCATGTGTCGTAGTAGAGGCGCGTACGTGTCGTAGTAGAGGCGCGCACGTAGCATGTACACGCACGCATACCGCCGTGGTGCAAGAAAGAAAATACGGCCACGTATGTGTACATACGGGCGGGGTCTCGAACGCCTACTTGCGCATACGTACGGCCAGGGCTCGTGTACATGGCTGGGTTGGAACGGAGAAACAGCGTCGTCGTCATGTTCATGGGGAGGCAACGGAATGCGTTGTGTTCATGGGGAGGCAATGTAATGCGTCGTGTTCATCAGGAGGCAACGGAATGCGTCGTGTTCATCGGGAGGCAACGGAACGCGTGGAAGCCAACCGGCTGGGTCGGAACGGAATGCGTGGTCGTGTTCATCGGGAGGGCTTGGACGGAACACGCGATGGAAACGAGGCCTGGCGTACCGCACGACGGAGGAAACGGACCTCCTACATTCGGAACGGGGTCCTGTTGATCGGGAGGGGTGTGGCATACCACAAAACGGAGGAAACGGACCTCCTACGGTCGAAACAGGGGTCCTGTTGATCGGGAGGGGTGTGGCGTACCGCAAAACGGAGGAAACGGACCTCCTATGGTCGAAACGGGGGTCCAGTTGATCGGGAGGGGTGTGGTGTACCGCAAAACGGATGAAACAGACTTGTGTTGGAGCGCTACGGTCGAAACGGGTTACATTCGCCGGGAGGTGTGGCGTGCGCAAAACGGGACTCCACGGGATACCGTTTCATCTCCACCGCCGACCTCCTCCGGCCTCCACGGGCTACCGTCGACCTCCCTCGGCCTCCACGGGTTCCTGTTCATCCAGCCCACCGTGCGCTTACTCCATCGGCCACCGCTCAACCACCCCTCCACCGTCTCATCGCTCATCCAGCCCTCCACACCACGGGTCCTGTTCAACCACCCTCCACCGCTTCATCGCTCATCCAGCCCTCCACCACACCACAGGGTCCTGTTCATCCAGAGGCAACGCCACCGCTCACTGTTCATCCAAACCCCCCCGCAACGCTCACTGTTCATCCCAGAGGCAGCATCGATCGGCTTCAGTTAGCAACAGTAGCGAAGGAATCACTCGATCGGCTTCAATTAACAGCCATCGATCGATCGCCGGAGTTCGATAACGCGTAGCGCAGCGGTCAATCGCCGGGTTCGATTAGAGCCCAATGCCTCGCTTCGGGTTCGATTAGAGCCAACGCCTCGCACACAGCAGCGTGCGTGTCACGAGAAAGCAGCGCATCGCCGGCCCCGACCTCCCACCGTAACCGGAACTCCCCAAAATTTTCCTCGCCCTCGCTTCTACCACGGTTTTTTCCGTCATGGACGGCCCAAAGAATGTCATGCAAGCGTCTCCGGCCCGCCCGGAGACGAAAAGCCCATTTTCTCATCATGATTTTTGTCATAGAAGTAGGAGCCCACCACATCTATGATGATACCGGGTTTTGTCACAATTAGTCATAGAAGTGTCATATGTATGACAGAAAAAAATTCGTTCGGCCCAAAATGTCACGGATGTGTCTTTTTTTTGTAGTGTAATCAGCTAGCGAGCAATAATAAGATATCTCAAACAGCAACATGTTGTCAAAACAACCATGATATAATATGACAATAATGCTATCTCGCAAGCCCTTTATGAGACCGCAAAACATAAATGCAGAGCACCTCCAAAGTTCAAGCAGCGACTAAACATTGTAATTCATGGTAGAAAAGATCCAGTCATGATGCACCCAACATTAGCTATACACAATGCATAAATCATGACCGCTGTGCTCTACTTAGTTTCTGGCGCTTGTTTTTAGAAGGTGGTAACACAACATAAAAGTAAATAGAAAGTCCCTTCGCAGAGGGAAGCAATGATTTGCAGAGGTGCCGGAGCTCAATTTTTTAAAACGGAGATAAATGATATTTTGAGACATGCCCCCTTCTCATTCACTTCACGACCATCAGTTATCAACACCTTCCTTGCTAAGCACGCTAGTGGCGGTCCCCAAGCGGAAAGTAAAGGTTTTGACTCCATTTGGAGTTTTTGTTTGATTATTCAAGAGATGAACTCTTTTTTGTATTTTGCAGTTTGGGACTGGGCATCCCTATTACCGTCCATATCCTCATGCAATGGCGAATGAATAAACACTCAACCTGAGGATAACATGCTTAGCACGGAAGATATCGACCACCTCCTGTCGTTCCATGAACGATCCAGGCACATAAAAAGGATATTTTTTTAGAAGTTTTCAGAGGTGGCACATGCGAATTTACTTAGGACAGCAGGGTAATACCGTATATAGGTAGGTATGGTGGACTCATCTGGAATAACTTTGGGTTCAAGGTTTGGATGTACAAGCAGAATTCCCACTTAGTACAGGCGAAGGCTAGCAATTGAGATTGTGAAGCGGCCAGTTAGAGAGCAACAACGATCATAACTAGGCATTATGCATAAGTAACATTGGACACTAGCATGAGGAGGATATGAACACCATGAACATAAATATTATAGAGGCTATGTTGGTTTTGATTCAACTACATGCATGAACATGTACCAAGTCAAGCCACTCGAACATTCTGAGGAGGATACCATATCATCATACTACATCACAATCATTTTAACGCTATGTTAATATCCGAGATAAATCATTATCAACTCCCAGATACTTATGCATGGCATGAGAAACTATAATCTCTATTGTCATTGCAAACATATTTAATCATAATGGGTTGAATCATGGGCACTAGATTAAACATATTTACACAACAAGAACAAGTCGAGTTCATACCAGTTTCTCTTTGCCACGGCCAGTTCATTGAATATCGTCATTATTGCCTTTCACTTGCACGACCGAATGATATGAAAATAAATAATAGTGCAAGAGTGCCATGGACTAAGCTGGAATCTGCAAAACATTTTATTCAGCAGGAGAAGACAAGGTAAAATGGGCTCATTATTAGTTCAACAGTTATTCATAAGAGAGCCACTTAACAATTTCATCGTGGTCTTCTCCTCGGTAAGACTCGAATAAAAAGAAAAGAAATTCAGAGAAACACACTGAAATATTTTTGGAGTTTTTGGTTTTCTAGAACAAGCAAATAAAAGGAAAAAGCAAAAACGAGGAAAACTATTTACACGGGAAAGCTCCCAACAAGCAAAAGAAGAACAAGAAAATCTTTTGTATATTCTTCTTAGTTCTACTACTAAGCATGCATAGAAAGTAAATTACTACAACTAATTTTTTTTGTTTTTCTAAAGTTTTTTTCAAACACACAAGAAGAAAGCAAGAAAATAAATCTAAGCATGGATGATACAATGAAAAAGTGTGAACACCGACAGATAGAATGATATGTGAACATGAATATAATGTCGGTGAGAAACACGTATTCCCCCAAGCTTAGGATTTTGGCCTAAGTTGGTAATCGATCAGTAGCCTGGAGGGTAGTATGGATCCTGAGGAGCGCATCCACTCATCCCACTGCGGAGGTGCCTGTGCAGCCTCTGCAGTAGCGTGAGCGTTCCAGTAGGCGAGGATGTCTGCAGGCATAATCCAGTATCCGCTCCTGGCAACAGAATCAAACAAAGAAGGTGCAGGCAAGGGGATAACATCACGAGTGTCAACGTTATAAACCAAGTTATAAGGAATGGCAAGATCAGAACAATCATGTGCAAGAAAGTGATGGTGATACATGGCTGCCTGGTCTAAGTGAACTATGGTAAGAGGGACATCATGGGGGCGTATCGCCACCCCGAAGTGGGCCGCCAACTGAGTAGCAAAAATCCCCCCATGTATTTTACCCTGAGATATATTAAGATGGAGGCGACGAGCCACAATAGCTCCCAAGCTATAAGTGTTGTCGCCCTCTATTGCATGATGTAAAACAGCAAGATCTGGTGAACTAAGTGCATCCACCTTCTCCCTAGCAAGCAAGCATTTGGTAATAAAAAATGCAAAATAACGAACAGTAGGAAAATGTAAGCCACCAGCAGTGATGGCTGACACTCCCCTCTCATCACCCACTGTCAAAGTGCGACAAAAATCCTCAAACTCAGCTGGCCTAGGCTCAGCCAAGCTCCCATCAGACGGGATCATGCATATGTTGCAAAACTCAGTAAGTGGTATCTGATGGTTTTCAGCATATAAATCAAAACTCACTTCAGGAGGATTATTTCTAGGCAAGAATGTAAAGCTTTGAACAAAGACATTTGTGAGGATTTGGTGTTGGTCACACTCATCTGCGATGAAGTTGGTGAGACTGCGTTGGCAATGAATTGCATGAACTCCTCATGAATTCCAGCTTCTTGTAGGAACGGGATGTGCGGCCATTCGCACGGCCGTACCTCCGCCAACCTCTAAAGGCGGAGATCACTGTCAGAAGACTCCCCAATAACACCCTTGGAGTTCTTCTTAGAGACAAATTTCCTGAAGATATTCATGTTCGCGTACAATTTTTCCTATGAACAAAAATCTGAATTTTTAGTCCATAATTTTCTTCCAACCAAACTTCACAAAACTAATAACAACTACTCATATGGATACATAGAGGCCATAGCAAGCATTCAAACTACTTAGAACACTAGGAATTGAACATGCAAGCACATCTACAGCAGCACCAAGAGTGACTATTTATTCAAAGTATAAACCACTAAAACAAAAACTAATTGGACAAGTGGTGGAGTCACATACCAAGCAATAAATCCCTGAAACAGTTTCGGAAATGGAGCTTCGAGCAAAGAGATCGAAATTCGTGAGTTTGAGCTCAAGAACACGGGAAAGAGAGTATGAGGGATTTTTTTCTGGAGGTAGGTGACAATGTGGGATGAAGAGATAAGTGAGGGGGGCCACGTGGGGACCACAACCCCTGTATGGCGCTTGAGGGTGTGGCGCTACTGGTGGGTTGTGCCCACCAGGTGCACCCACCTCTGGTTATTTTTGCACCAAAAATTCTTAAATATTCAGGAAAAAATCATATAAAAATTTTCAGGGCATTCTGAGAACTTTTATTTTTGGGTCATTTTTTTATTGCACTGGAAATTCAGAAAATAGACGAGACATGGCATTTATTTTATTTAACTAATAAAAACATAGAATAAAAAGTAGGAACAGAAAGTAGTGGTTACTAAATTCATCAACTTCATACTGTTCAAAAATGATTCATTAATAAGGTTGATCAGGTCTTATTAACAACCACTTTCGATTAGCATGAAACCGAAGAACTTCCGTAAATCACTGTTACCTCAATGGTGATTTGCATCTACCCAACAATAAGCATTTCATATTTCTTTTTGACAGTAGGTAGAGGTATTTGAAAACTTCCAATAGTGATTGTCGGAGATTTTTCAATAACATTAATACCATTCACTTGGAATTGTTTCTTCGGGAAGTGCACCGTATGCTCATTACCATTAATATGAAAAGTGACATTGCTTTTATTGCAATCAATAACAGCCCCTGCAGTATTCAAGAAGGGTCTACCAAGGATAATCGACATGTTATCATCCTCGGGCATCTCAAGTATAACAAAGTCGGTCAAAATAGTAACATTAGCAACAACAACAGGCACATCCTCGCAGATACCGATAGGTATGGCAGTTGATTTGTCAGCCATTTGCAAAGATATTTCAGTAGGTGTGAGTTTATTCAAGTCAAGTCTTTTATATAAAGAGAAAGGCATAACACTAACACCAGCTCCTAAATCACACAAAGCAGTTTCACATAATTCTTTTTGATATAGCAAGGTATAGTTGGTATACCCGGATCTCCAAGTTTTTTAGGTACTCCATCTTTAAAAGTATAATTATCAAGCATAGTGGAGATTTCAGCTTCCGGTATTTTTCTTTTATTAGTGATGATGTCTTTCATATACTTTGCATAAGGAGGCATTTTCAAGATATCAGTCAAGCGATGCATAAAAGATCGGCCCGACATTGCAAAGAAAGCGTTCAAATTCTTCTTCATCATTCTTTTTAGTTGACTTGGGTGGAAAAGGCATAGGTTTTTGAACCCACGGTTCTCTTTCTTTACCGCGTTTTCTAGCAATGATGTCTCTTTTATCATATCTTTTATTTTTAGGTTGTGGGTTATCAAGATCAACAGGTGGTTCTATCTCAACATCATTATCTGGTTCTTTTTCATTTGGTTGAGCATCTTCATGAACATCAGCATTATCTTTTTCATTATCACTAGGTGGATGTTTATTACCAGATTGAGTTTCAGCATCAGAGATAGAAGTTTCATTTTCATTATCAGGAGGTTTCTCTATTTCAGGTTCACTAGAAGCATGCAAAGTCCTATCATTTTTCTTCTTCTTTTTCTTTTTAGAAGGACTAGGTGCAGTGGTGTTGTTTCGTTGCGAGTCTTGTTCAATTCTTTTTGGGTGTCCCTCGGGATAAAGTGGTTCTTGAGTCATTTTACCTCCTCTAGTTGCAACTCTAACAGCAAAGTCATGCGTATTATGATTCATTTCATCAAGTAATTCTCTTTGTGATTTAGCAACTTGTTCTAGTTGAGTTTGAACCATAGAAGCATGTTTTCCAACACCTCTAACATCATTTGAAATTCTAAATAGCAAGTCACTCAAGCGAGCAATCATATCAGAATTATATTTCAACTGTTTGATAACATTTGCATTGAAGTGATCTTGTTTTCTAATATAGTTTTCAAACTCATAAAGGCATTGACTAGGATGCATATTGTGAGGATTGCCATTTTCATTGAACTTCACAAGAGAATTTACCTCTACCACCTTAGGCGGCGGTGGTGTATTAAGCCCATGTATTTCTTCAATATGAGGTAAAATTTTAACATCCTCAACTTTAATACCCTTTTCCTTCAAAGATTTCTTTGCCTCTTGCATATCTTCAAGACTGAGATATAATATACCTCTCTTCTTTGGAGTGGGTTTAGCCAGTGGTTCAGGAAGAATCCAATCATCATAATTTTTCAATATGTTATTTAATAATTCTTCAGCTTGAGCAATAGTTCGTTCCCTGAAAACACAACCAGCACAAATATTTAGGAAGTCCCTAGAAGCATGGGTTAGTCCATTATAGAAGATATCAAGTATTTCATTTTTCTTAAGAGGATGATCAGGCAAAGCATTAAATGGCAGCAAAGCCTCCCCCAAGCTTGTGGGAGACTCTCTTCTTTAGTTTGAACAAAGTTAAATATTTCATGTAAGGCAGCTTGTTTCTTATGAGCAAGAAAATATTTTTCAGAGAAGTAGTAAATCATATACTGGGGACTACGCACACAACCAGGAGTAAGAGTACTGTACCAAGCTTTAGCATCACCCTTTAACGAGAAACGAAATAATTTGAGAATAAAGTAATAGCGAGTTTTCTCATCATGAGTAAAAAGGGTGGCTATATCATTCAACTTAGTAAGATGTGCCACAGCAGTTTCAGTTTCATAACCATGGAAAGGATCAGATTCAACCAAAGTAATTAACTCTGGGTTGACAGAGAATTCATAATCCTTATCAGCAATACAGATAGGTGAAGTAGCAAACTTAGGATCACACTTCATTCTAGCATTCAGAGATTTTTCTTTGTACTTGCATAGTAATTTTTCTAGATCATCTCTATCATTGCAAGCAACAATACCTCTAGTTGCTTCTTCACTCATAACATAACCTTCTGGTACATTAGGCAATTCATATCTAACAAGGCTAGTTCTAGCAGGTGTTTCAGGAGTTTCAGTTTCAAGCTCATCATCAGATTCAACAACATCATGTTGTATTACTCTAGCAATTTGTTCATCAAAAAAATCACGAAGTGGCACATCATCATTATCAAGCAAGGTACTAGCATCATCATAAGCATCATTCAAAGCAGAAGTAGCATCATCAATAACTGGTGACATAGTAGAATTCATAGCATGTGGTGGTGTTGCAAGTTTACTCATAACAGAAGGTGAATCTAAAGCAGAACTGGATGAGTAGCAAAAATCTTAGTCTTTGGATCCTTCAGATTCCTCATAGCGATAATATGATAATAATCCCAAGTGACTCAGCAAATATTGCTATGCTCCCCAGCAACGGCGTCAGATGTCTTGATAACCCACAAGTATAGGGGATCGCAACAATTTTCGAGGGTAGAGTAGTCAACCCAAATTTATAGATTCGACACAAGGGGAGCCAAAGAATATTTGAAGGTATTAGCAGCTGAGTTGTCAATTCAACCACACCTGGAGATTAATTATCTGCAGCAAAGTGATCAGTAGCAGAGTAGTTTGATAGTTTTGATATAGTGACAGCAGCAACGGTAACAGTAACAATGATAGCAGTAATTTGTAGCAAGTATAACAGTGATGATAGCAATAGTAACACAGCAAGATCAATATAGGATAAATTCGTAGGCATTGGATCAGTGACTTGTTGGACGATATTCATCATGTGATAGTTAGAACCTAGGGCGATACGGCACTAGCTCCAATTTATCGATATAATGTAGGCATGTATTCCGTAAATAGTCATACGTGCTTTATTAAAAGAACTTGCATGGCATCTTTGGTCCTACCCTCCCGTGGCAGCGAGGTCCATATTGGAAACTAAGGGATATTAAGGCCTCCGTTTAATAGAGAACCGGAACAAAGCATTAACACGTAGTGAATACATGAACTCCTCAAACTACGGTCATCATCGGGAGTGGGCCCGGTTGTTGTCACTCCAGGGTTGCCGAATCATAGCACGTAGTAGGTGACTATAACTTGCAAGATCGGATCTAAAACATGGATATAATGATGAATTCATAAACGGTTTAGATGTGAGTTCATGGCACCCGGGCCCAAAGTGACAAGCATTAAGCATAGCAAAGTCATAGCAACATCAATCTAAGAACATAGTGGATACTAGGGATCGGGCCCTAACAAAACTAACTCGATTACATGATGAATCTCATCCAACTCCTCATCGACCAGCGAGCCTACGAAGGAATTACTCACTTCCGGTGGGGAGCATCATGGAATTGGCGATGGAGATTGGTTGGTGATGACAGACTCCAGATCTGCCCTCCCGAGGAAGAACATGGCTTGGCGGTGGCTCCGTCTCGTGAAACGCGATAATCCTTTCTCCCTGATTTTTCTGGAAATATGTGATTTTTGAGTATAGGGGGGTCGTCAGCGGGGCCACCAGGTGGGTACAACCCACCTGGGCGCACCAAGAGAGGGGGCGCGCCCTGGTGGGTTCTGCCCAACCAGGGGCCCCTCTCTGGTGGCTGTTGGCTCCAAAAATCCTTATTTATTCCATAAAAAATCCTCGCAAAGTTTCACTTCATTCCGAGAACTTTTATTTCTGCACAAAAACAACACCATGGTAGTTTTGCTGAAAACAGCGTCAGTCCGTGGTTAGTTTCATTCAAATCTTGCAAATTAGAGTCCAAAACAAGAGGAAAAGTGTGAGAAAAAGTAGACACGTTGGAGACATATCATAACTTAGCAAGAACAATATAAGATAAATTCGTAGGCATTGGATCAGTGACTTGCACATGAGACAATTATAACCTGGGGCGATACGGCACTAGCTCCAGTTCGTCAATATGATGTAGGCATGTATTTCGTAAATAGTCATACGTGCTTATGGAAAGAACTTGCATGACATCTTTTGTCCTACCCTCCCGTGGCAACGGGGTCCATATTGGAAACTAAGGGATATTAAGGCTTCCTTTTAATAGATAACCGGAACAAAGCATTAACACATAGTGAATACATGAACTCCTCAAACTACGGTTATCACCGGGAGTGGTCCCAACTATTGTCACTCCGGGGTTGCCGGATCATAACACATAGTAGGTGACTATAACTTGCAAGATCAGATTTAAAACATGGATATTATTGTGATAACATAAACGGTTCAGATCTGAGTTCATGGCACCCGGGCCCAAAGTGACAAGCATTAAGCATAGCAAAGTCATAGCAACATCAATATGGGAACATAGTGGATACTAGGGATCAAGCCCTAACAAAACTAACTCGATTACATGATGAATCTGATCCAACTCCTCACCGACCAGCGAGCCTACGAAGGAATTACTCACTCCCGGTGGGGAGCGTCATGGAATTGGCGATGGAGAAGGGTTAGTGATGATGAAGAACGAAGATCCCCCTCTCCGGAGCCCCAAACAGACTCCAGATCTGGCCTCCCGATGAAGAACAGGAGGTGACGGCGGCTACGTCTCATGGATCGCGATAATTCTTTCTCCTTGATTTTTTTCTGGAAAAATAGGATTTTATAGCATCGATTTTAGGGTCTGTGGGGCCACCATGTAGAGACAACCCACCTGGGCGCGCCAGGAGGGGGGCGCCCTGGTGGGTTGTTCCCACCCAGGTGCCCCTCTCTGGTGGGTCTTGGCTCCAAAATTCTTGTTTATTGTATAAAAATTCCTCGCAAAGTTTTGTTCCATTCCGAGAATTTTTATTTCTGCACAAAAACAACACCATGGTAGTTATGCTGAAAACAGCGTCAGTCCGGGGTAGTTTCATTCAAATCATGCAAATTAGAGTCCAAAACAAAAGGAAAAGGGTTAGGAAAAGTAGATACGCTGGAGACGTATCAGGGTCTCAACCCCCGTGGGCACGGGGTGCCCAGGAAGTGTGTGTTGGAGCCCCAACGGCTAGTTTTGGAAGTTGGCTATAAAAGAGCCCTTCCTCCCCACCGGCTTGGGGATGGTTCATACACTTTCTAAACATCATTTTGAGCATCATACCACCTCTCCCAAACCCCTATCTTGTTGGAAATATGCCCTAGAGGCAATAATAAAAGCATTATTATTATATTTCCTTGTTCGTGATAATTGTCTTTTATTCATGCTATAATTGTATTATCCGGAAATCGTAATACATGTGTGAATACATAGACCACAATACGTCCCTAGTAAGCCTCTAGTTGACTAGCTCGTTGGTCAACAGATAGTCATGGTTTCGACTATGGACATCGATGTCATTGACAAGCGGGATCACGTCATTAGGAGAATGACGTGATGGACAAGACCCAATCTCGAGCATAGCACAAGATCGTGTAGTTCGTTTTGCTAGAGCTTTTTCTATGTCAAGTATCTCTTCCTTAGACCATGAGATCGTGTAACTCCGGATACCGTAGGAGTGCTTTGGGTGTACCAAACGTCACAACGTAATCGGGTGACTATAAAGGTGCACTACGGTGTATCTCCGAAAGTGTCTCATTGGGTTGACACGGATCGAGACTGGATTTGTCACTCCGTATGACGGAGAGGTATCTCTGGGCCCACTCGATAATGCATCATCATAATGAGCTCAAAGTGACCAAGTGTTTGGTCACGGGATCATGCATTACGGTACGAGTAAAGTGACTTGCCGGTAACGAGACTCAACGAGGTATTGGGATACCGACGATCGAGTCTCAGGCATGTAATGTACCGATTGACAAAGGGAATAGTATACGGGGTTGATTGAATCCTCGAAATCGTGGTTCATCCGATGACATCATCGAGGAGCATGTGGGAGCCAACATGGGTATCCAGATCCCGCTGTTGGTTATTGACCTGAGAGCGTCTCGGTCATGTTCGCATGTCTCCCGAACCCGTAGGGTCTACACACTTAAGGTTCGGTGGCGCTAGGGTTATTAGGAAGACTTGTATGTGATTACCGAATGTTGTTCGAGTCCGGATGAGATCCCGGACGTCACGAGGAGTTCCGGAAGGGTCCGGAGGTAAAGATTTATATATGGGAAGTTGTCAAACGGACACCGGAAAGTTTCGGGGGCGTACCGGTATTGTACCGGGGCCACCGGAAGGGTTCCGAAGGTCCATCGGGAGGGGCCACCCCTCCCGGGGGGCCACATGGGCTGCGTGGGGATAGCAGCCAGCCCCTGGTGGGCTGGGTGCGCCCCCCCCTTGGGCCCATGCGCCTAGGGTTTGGGGGAAACCCTAGAGGGGGGCGCCCCCCTGGCTTGGGGGGCAAGCCACCCCTCCCTGGCCGCCCCCTTGCCCCTTCCCCCTATAAATAGAGGGGTGAGGGGAGGGCAGCCGCACCCAAGCCAAGGCGTAGCCCCTCCCCTCCCCAACACCTCTCCTCCTCCGTGTGTGCTTGGCGAAGCCCTGCCAGAGAACTGTCACTCCACCATCACCACGCCGTCGTGCTGCTGCTGGAGCCATCTTCCTCAACCTCTCCTTCCTCCTTGCTGGATCAAGACGGAGGAGACATCGTCCATACCGTACGTGTGTTGAACACGGAGGTGCTGTTCGTTCAGCACTTGGTCATCGGTGATCCGAATCACGGCGAGTACGACTCCATCATCACCATCCCCTTGAACGCTTCCGCACTCGATCTACAAGTGGTATGTAGATGCAAACTCTTTCCCTTGACTCGTTGCTTAGATGAACTCATAGATGGATCTTGGTGAAACCGTAGGAAAATTTTTAATTTTCTGCAACGTTCCCCAACAGTGGCATCATGAGCTATGTCTATGCGTAGTTCTCTATTGCACGAGTAGAACACAATTATGTTGTGGGCGTAGATCTTGTCAACTTGCTTGCCGCTACTAGTCTTATCTTGCTTCAGCGGTATTGTGGGATGAAGCGGCCCGGACCAACCTTACACGTACGCTTACGTGAGACCGGTTCCACCGGTGACATGCACTAGTTGCATAAGGTGGTCATGGCGGGTGTCTGTCTCTACCAATTTAGTTGGAGCGGATTCGATGAAAAGGGTCCTTATGAAGGGTAAATAGAAGTTGACAAAATCACGTTGTGGTTATTCGTAGGTAAGAAAACGTTCTTGCTAGACCCAATTGCAGCCACGTAAAAGATGCAACAACAATTAGAGGACGTCTAACTTGTTTTTGCAGCAATTGTTATGTGATGTGATATGGCCAGAAGTTGTGATGAATGATGAATGATATATTGTGATGTATGAGATCATGTTCTTGTAATAGGAATCACGACTTGCATGTCGATGAGTATGACAACCGGCAGGAGCCATAGGAGTTGTCTTTATTTTTTGTATGACCTGCGTGTCATTGAAGAACGCCATGTAAATTACTTTACTTTATTGCTAAACGCGTTAGCCATAGAAGTAGAAGTAGTCGTTGGCGTGACAACTTCATGAAGACACGATGATGGAGATCATGATGATGGAGATCATGGTGTCATGCCGGTGACAAGATGATCATGGAGCCCCGAAGATGGAGATCAATGGAGCTATATGACATTGGCCATATCATGTCACTACTATATAATTGCATGTGATGTTTATTATGTTTATGCATCTTGTTTACTTAGAACGACGGTAGTAAATAAGATGATCCCTTACAACAATTTCAAGAAGTGTTCTCCCCTAACGTGCACCGTTGCTAAAGTTAAATGCGTTTCGAAGCACCACGTGATGATCGGGTGTGATAGATCCTTACGTTCACATACAACGGGTGTAAGACAGTTTTACACATGCAAAACACTTAGGGTTAACTTGACGAGCCTAGCATGTACGGACATGGCCTCGGAACACGGAGACCGAAAGGTCGAACACGAGTCGTATGGAAGATACGATCAACATGAGAATGTTCACCGACGATGACTAGTCCGTCTCACGTGATGATCGGACACGGCCTAGTCGACTCGGATCGTGTAACACTTAGATGACTAGAGGGATGTCTAATCTGAGTGGGAGTTCATTAAGATAATTTGATTAGATGAACTTAATTATCATGAACTTAGTCTAAAACCTTTGCAAATATGTCTTGTAGATCAAATGGCCAACGCTCATGTCAACCTGAACTTCAACGCGTTCCTAGAGAAAACCAAGCTGAAAGATGATGGCAGCAACTATACGGACCGGGTCCTAACACGAGGATCATCCTCATAGCTGCCAGAAACAATATGTCCTAGAAGGACCGCTAGGTGACGCCTCCGTCCCGAAGAACCAAGACATTATGAGTGCTTGGCAAACTTCGTCGATGATTACTCCCTCGTTCGGTGCGGCATGCTATACAGCTTAGAACCGGGGCTCCAAAAGCGTTTTGAGCATCACGGAGCATATGAGATGTTCGAGGAGCTGAAACTAGTTTTCCAAGCTCACGCCCGGTCGAGAGATCTGGCGTCTCGACAAGTTCTATAGTTGTAAGATGGAGGAAAATAGTTACATCGGTGAGCACATACTCAGAATGTCTGGGTTGCACAACCGCATGACCCAGCTGAATATTAACCTCCCTGATGAGGCGGTCATTGACAAAATCCTTCAGTCGCTCCCACCAAGCTACAAGAGCTTTGTGATGAACTACAATATGCAGGGGATGGTGAAGACCATTCCTGAAGTATTTTCAATCTTTGAAGTCAGCAGAGGTTGAGATCAAGAAAGAACATCAAGTGTTGATGGTCAATAAGACCACTAAGTTCAAGAAGGGCAAGGGCAAGAAGAACTTTAAGAAGGACGGCAAGGATGTTGCCGCGCCCGGTGAGCCAGTTACCGGGAAGAAGTCAAAGAATGGATCCAAGCCTGAGACTGAGTGCTTTTATTGCAAGGGAAGGGTCACCGAAGCGGAACTGCCCCAAATACTTAGCGGATAAGAAGGCCGGCAACACCAAAGGTATATTTGATATACATGTAATTGATGTGTACCTTACCAGTACTCGTAGTAACTCCTGGGTATTTGATACCGGTGCCGTTGCTCATATTTGTAATTCACAGCAGGAGCTGCGGAATAAGCGGAGACTGGCGAAGGACGAGGTGACGATGCGTGTCGGGAATGGTTCCAGAGTCGATGTGATCGCCGTCGGCACGCTACCTCTACATTTACCTACGGGATTAGTTTTGAACCTTAATAATTGTTATTTGGTGCCAAGTTTGAGCATGAACATTGTATCTGGATCTTGTTTAATGCGAGATGGCTACTCATTTAAATCCGAGAATAATGGTTGTTCTATTTATATGAGAGATATGTTTTATGGTCATGCTCCGATGGTCAATGGTTTATTCTTAATGAATCTCGGGCGTAATGTTACACATATTCATAGCGTGAATACCAAAAGATGTAAAGTTGATAACGATAGTCCCACATACTTGTGGCACTGCCGCCTTGGTCACATTGGTGTCAAGCGCATGAAGAAGCTCCATGCCGATGGACTTTTGGAGTCTCTAGATTATGAATCATTTGACACATGCGAACCATGCCTCATGGGCAAGATGACCAAGACTCCGTTCTCCGGAACAATGGAGCGAGCAACCAACTTGTTGGAAATCATACATACCGATGTGTGCGGTCCAATGAGTGTTGAGGCTCATGGAGGATATCGTTATGTTCTCACTCTCACAGATGACTTGAGTAGATATGGGTATGTCTACTTGATGAAACACAAGTCCGAGACCTTTGAAAAGTTCAAGGAATTTCAGAATGAGGTAGAGAATCAACGTGACCGAAAAATAAAGTTCTTACGATCGGATCGTGGAGGAGAATATTTAAGTCACGAATTTGGTACACACTTAAGAAAACGTGGAATCGTTTCACAACTCACGCCGCCTGGAACACCTCAACAGTAACGGTGTGTTCTGAGCGTCGTAATCGCACTCTATTGGATATGGTGCGATCTATGATGTCTCTTACCGATTTACCGCTATCATTTTGGGGATACGCTCTAGAGACAGCTACATTCACTTTAAATAGGGCACCGTCTAAATCCGTTGAGACGACACCGTATGAATTATGGTTTGGGAAGAAACCTAAGTCATCGTTTCTAAAAGTTTGGGGATGGGATGCTTATGTCAAGAAACTTCAACCTGAAAAGCTCGAACCCAAGTCGGAAAATGCGTCTTCATAGGATACCCTAAGGAAACCATTGGGTATACCTTCTACCTTAGATCCGAAGGCAAGATCTTTGTTGCCAAGAACGGATCCTTTACGGAAAAAGAGTTTCTCTCGAAAGGAGTAAGTGGGAGGAAAGTAGAACTCGATGAAGTACTACCTCTTGAACCGGAAAGTAGTGCAGCTCAGGGAAATGTTCCTGTGGTGCCTACACCAATTGGAGAGGAAATTAATGATGATGATCAAGGTACTTGGATCAAGTTGCTCTTGAACTTCAGAGGTCCACTAGGACACGCCCGCACTGCAGTGGTACGGCAACCCCTGTCACGGAAATCATGTTGTTAGACAACGGTGAACCTTCGAACTATGAAGAAGCGATGGCGGCCCAGATTCCAACAAATGGCTAGAAGCCATGAAATCCGAGATAGAATCCATGTATGAAAACAAAGTATGGACTTTGACCGACTTGCCGATGATCGGCGACGATAGAAAACAAATGGATCTTTAAGAAGAAGACGGACGCGGATGGTAATGTCACCATCTATAAAGCTCGACTTGTCGCTAAGGGTTATCGGCAAGTTCAAGGGATTGACTACGATGAGACTTTCTCTCCCGTAGCGAAACTTAAGTCCGTCCGAATCATGTTAGCAATTGCCGCATACTATGATTATGAGATATGGTAGATGGACGTCAAAACAGCGTTCCTTAATGGTTATCTTAAGGAAGAGTCAGATATGATACAAAGGAAGGTTTTGTCGATCCTAAGAATGCTAACAAAGTATGCAAGCTCCAATGATCCATTTATGGGCTGGTGCAAGCATATCGGAGTTGGAACATTCGCTTTGATGAGATGATCAAAGCGTTTGGGTTTATCTTGAGACTTATGGAGAAGCTGCGTTTACAAGAAAGTGAGTGGGAGCTCAGAGCATTTCTCATATTATATGTAGATGACATACTTTTGATGGGAAATGATATAGAATTCTTGGACATCATTAAGGCCTACTTGAATAAGTGTTTTTCAATGAAGGACCTTGGAGAAGCTGCTTATATATTAGGCATCAAGATCTATAAAGATAGATCGAGACACCTCATAGGTCTTTCACAAAGCACATACCTTGATAAGATTTTGAAGAAGTTCAAAATGGATCAGTCCAAGAAAGGGTTCTTGCATCTTTGCAAGGTGTGAGATTGAGCTCAGCTCAATGCCCCACCACGACAAAAGATAAAGAAGAGATGAGCGTCATCCCCTATGCCTCAGCCATAGGATCTATTATGTATGCCATGCTGTGTACCGGACTGATGTAAACCTTGCCGTAAGTTTGGTAGGAAGGTACCAAAGTAATCCCGACAAGGAACACCGGACAGCGGTCAAGAATATCCTAAAGTACCGAAAAGGACAAAGGACATGTTTCTCGTTTATGGAGGTGACGAAGAGCTCGTCAGAAGGGTTACGCCGACGCTTAGCTTCGACACGCATCTGAATGACTCTAAGTCACAAACCGGATACGTGTATATGTTGAATGGTGGAGCGATGGTAGTGCATTTGCAAGCGAGCGTCGTGGCGGGATCTACATGTGAAGCGGAGTACATGGCAGCCTCAGAGGCAGCGCATGAAGCAATTTGGGTGAAGGAGTTCATCACCGACCTAGGAGTCATACCCAATGCGTCGGGCCGATCAAACTCTTCCGTGACAACACCGGAGCTATTGCACTTGCCAAGGAGCCCGTGTTTCACAAGAAGACCGAGCACATCAAGCGTCGCTTCAACTCCATCCGTGAAAATGTTCAAGATGGAGACATAGAAATTTGTAAAGTGCATACGGATCTGAATGTCGCAGATCCGCTGACTAAACCTCTCTCATGAGCAAAACATGATCAACACCGTAACTCTATGGGTGTTCGATTCATCACAATGTAACTAGATTATTGACTCTAGTGCAAGTGGGAGACTGTTGGAAATATGCCCTAGAGGCAATAATAAAAGCATTATTATTATATTTCCTTGTTCGTGATAATTGTCTTTTATTCATGCTATAATTGTATTATCCGGAAATCGTAATACACGTGTGAATACATAGACCACAATACGTCCCTAGTAAGCCTCTAGTTGACTAGCTCGTTGGTCAACAGATAGTCATGGTTTCGACTATGGACATCGATGTCATTGACAACGGGATCACGTCATTAGGAGAATGACGTGATGGACAAGACCCAATCTCGAGCATAGCACAAGATCGTGTAGTTCGCTTTTGCTAGAGCTTTTCTATGTCAAGTATCTCTTCCTTAGACCATGAGATCGTGTAACTCCCGGATACCGTAGGAGTGCTTTGGGTGTACCAAACGTCACAACGTGAATCGGGTGACTATAAAGGTGCACTATGTATCTCCGAAAGTGTCTGTTGGGTTGACACGGATCGAGACTGGGATTTGTCACTCCGTTTGACGGAGAGGTATCTCTGGGCCCACTCGGTAATGCATCATCATAATGACCTCAAAGTGACCAAGTGTTTGGTCACGGGATCATGCATTACGGTACGAGTAAAGTGACTTGCCGTGCAGAACGAGACTGAACGAGGTATTGGGATATCGACGATCGATTCTCGGGCATGTAACGTACCGATTGACAAAGGGAATAGTATACGGGGTTGATTGAATCCTCGACATCGTGTTTCATCCGATGACATCATCGAGGAGCATGTGGGAGCCAACATGGGTATCCAGATCCCGCTGTTGGTTATTGACCTGAGAGCGTCTCGGTCATGTCTGCATGTCTCCCGAACCCGTAGGGTCTAGACACTTAAGGTTCGGTGACGCTAGGGTTATTAGGAAGACTTGTATGTGATTACCGAATGTTGTTAGGAGTCCCGGATGAGATCTCGGACATCACGAGGAGTTCCGGAAGGGTCCGGAGGTAAAGATTTATATATGGGAAGTTGTCAAACGGACACGGAAAGTTTCGAGGCGTCTGGGTATTGTCTGGGGCCACCTAAGGGTTCTGGAGGTCCACCGGGAGGCCACCTCCCGGGGCCACATGGGCTGCGTGGGGATAGCAGCCAGCCTGGTGGTGGGTGCGCCCCTTGGGCCCATGCGCCTAGGGTTTGGGGGGAACCCTAGAGGGGGGCGCCCCCTGGCTTGGGGGGCAAGCCACCCCTCCCTGGCCGCCCCCTTGCTCCTTCCCCCTATAAATAGAGGGGTGAGGGGAGGGCAGCCGCACCCAAGCCAAGGCGCAGCCCCTCCCCTCCCCAACACCTCTCCTCCTCCGTGTGTGCTTGGCGAAGCCCTGCCGGAGAACTGTCACTCCACCATCACCACGCCGCGTCGTCTTTGCTGGAGCCATCTTCCTCAACCTCTCCTTCCTCCTTGCTGGATCAAGACGGAGGAGACGTCGTCCGTACCGTACGTGTGTTGAACGCGGAGGTGCTGTCCGTTCAGCACTTGGTCATCGGCGATCCGAATCACGACGAGTACGACTCCATCATCGCCATCCCCTTGAACGCTTCCGCACTCGATCTACAAGTGGTATGTAGATGCAAACTCTCTCCCTTGACTCGTTGCTTAGATGAACTCATAGATGGATCTTGGTGAAACCGTAGGAAAAATTTTAATTTTCTGCAACGTTCCCCAACATATCTCCCCTCTATGTGAAGGGGGATTCGTGGATGGATCTTAGAGTCATTTGTTGATTTCCTCCATTGCATCCCCTCTCTTCAATTGAGAAACAGTAAGACGCAGCGAGCTACGCCTCTCCACAGTGACTAGGCGTTCCTATCCGTTTGATTCCGACATGCATGGTCTGGATCGTCTGTCATCCATCGGTTGCTCTTGGCCCGTTTTTACTACGAACCGCCCCAGTCACCCGGGCCAACGTTACAGGGCCGCCGCTCCCGACGTTGACCTGTGCGCCTCCTTGTTAAATGGGTCGGTAGGCAAGTGTGGAGGAGCATCGTTTAGTGGCGTTAGATTTATCAGCCCACATGCTTTTTTTTTGCGGGTAGCCCACATCTTGGTCCATGAGTCCATCAAAACAATGGGTTACACTCAAAAACATATATACCAAAATGCTGGGTGCAACAGCAGAGGAAACCTATAGTTCAATGCATCAACGAGCTTTTGTTGATCTGCGTTGGATTTCTACAACTTAGAAATATTCAAAGTTGATGATAAAGATAAAGGAAGTTCGCTTTTAAACAAATACTCCCTCCGTTCCTAAATATAAGTCTTTTCAGAGATTTCAGTATGAACTACATACAAATGTATATACATGTAGCTTAAAGTGTAGATTCACTCATTTTGCTCTGCATGTAGTCCATATTGAAATATCTGAAAATACTTATATTTAGGAACAGAGGGAGTATTAAATATACCCCCACTATCGTATCAATGTAACATAATTCAAACTATTCAAATTATATCAAGCATCTAAAGTATTTTCCACATTCATATCATTACTTTTCAATATTTTGAAATTTTATCATTATTCCTTAGACATGGGCGGGCGCAGCAACGCGCGCTTTGATGTTCTAGTCTCCTACTTTCGAGAGTGCATCTTGTGATATTGAGAGAGTGAGTTGAGCATTTGTTGCTTGACCTTGCATTGCATTTGTTGCATTGGTTTGAGCTCCCCGCATTGATTTGTTCGAGTGAGAGCCCGTGAGTTTATTACTCTTGGAGGCCTCCGCGTCCTAGACGGTTTGGTGATATATTGAGAAGTGTGTGAAGAGTCCTAGGTGGCCAAGGTTCCTTCGGAAGCTTCCTTTTGTGGTGTGCTCTGGGGAAGGGTGTGAAGTGTCCTAAGTGTCAAGTTCCTTCGGAAGCTTCCGTGTGTGTGGTGTGCTCCAGAGAAGATTGTAAAGGTGTGGTGGTCGCCTTCAAGACCAACCCCGAGTGAATCGAGGCTCATCCGTTAGGGGTGACTCGAAAGGGAGAATACGGTGTGTCACTTGGTGACGCCCATGGAGCTTTGGCTTCGGCACCGCTCTAACGAAGATTAGCACTTTCACGAGTGTGAACTTCGGGATAAATCTGCGTCCCCAACTCACTTGTGGTTATCTCATACCCACACCCTTTACTTTCCGCAATTCATAGTTGCTCTTATTGATATATCTTGTGTTAGTTGAATTGCTTAGTTGTTCCTACATTTCCATATCTTGTGATATCGTTTGTGCTTGCTAGTTTTCTTAAGTGCCTATCTTGTTTAGCATAGGTTGTTGGTGCACTTAGTTGAGCTTAGCATATTTAGGTTTTATGCTTGAAAAGTATCCGTTAGTTTAATTCCGCATTAGGATAAACCCAAATCCGTGAAGTTTTAAAACGCCTATCCACCCCCCTCTAGTCGTCATCTAGATCATTTAAGCGCTGCACCGCCCCGTTCAACATGCCCACCATCCTCCCCCATCTCCATCAATCCTGGTCAGAGTGGTGACCGTGCTCCACTTGCGTGCCTCCACCAGCCCCAACGGTTCCCCACCCTCTCTATCTGAACCATGTGTTTGCAGGAGATAAAGCTATGGGAGGTCATGGTGCCCCCGTGGGCACAGTGTGGAGCCTGGAGGTCGAGATGGGATCAGGAGGGAGGGTTAATTTTTTCTTTTATCTTGTCCATACCGGTTCGGTTGACTTATTATATGGACTGCGGGTTGAATACCCTAAACCATAGGGACTTTTTTTTAATAAAAACACCGCGGCGGTGAGTGGGCAGGAGTGATAACCGCTTTATTACTAGGTAAAGATAAAAGATTTGTTGTTTGTCTTCATAATAATACTGCACTTTTTGGTACTATGTGTTTGGCTATAAGTATAACAAATGAACATGTAGTATGTTTTGTGCGAACATGCTTACGGAGAAATACCGTTGTTGTTGCGACCTTTTAGTATACTACTCCCTCCTTTTCGGTTTATAGGCTCAATTCAAAAATCTCACCAATCAAGATAGATGGTGAGTGGTGGAATACTTTCTGTAGTTTGCAAAAGCACCCGACTAATCAAGAATCTTTTAGTATACTACTACCTCCTTTTTGGTTTATAGGCTCAATTCAAAAATCTAACCAATCAAGATAGATGGTGAGTGGTGGAATACTTTTTGTAGTTTGCAAAAGCACCCGACTAATGCTTTTGTTTTCCTCAAAAAAAGTTATGTTTATCAGTGCATTAATTGCAATGCATGCATGCATAAAGTACATGCATTGGTCATTTTTCTCTTAATACTTGCATGCAATGATTTAATATCTTGGAATCTGAACATGTGATGGGAACAATAAATTAAGCCTTATAAAATAGAAAAACTAAAACTTTAAGATAAACCCTATAAACCGGAAAGGAGGGAGTAGTACAGAAAACATGTTTTTTGTTATTTTTTATGCAGTGCAATTGAAATGGAAAGATACTCCATTCTTATATAATGTCCTTTCATTTTCAGCTACTATTATACTTCCTCCGTCCTAAAATAAGTGACTCGACTTTGTACTAACTTTAGTATAAAGTTGAGTCATTTATTTTAGAACGAAGGGAGTATTTAATAAAAATAAATACTACCTCATATCACATTATTGATAAAAAATTAGACATGTTACACAATACCAAGTCAGGTGTTACCTTTTTTTTTTGAACTCTGGTGTTACCTTTCTTTTGACATTACTAGTACTTATTAATTTTTTCTTTTTGCGGGTAAGTACTTATTAAAATTAACATATAAAACGTCCGATGTGTCATGGTCAAATCCCGAACACTGGGGATTTATCATCGGAAATGTTAACGTCCACACGTGTGGGCGTTTGCACATCGCCCACACGCCTCCACCACCATTCATTTTGCCACGTATGAATAGATGACATCAGCAGATTTTTTTTTTGGTTTTTGGCTTAAAAATGTTGTATCTCCTAAATAAAAAAGCGAACTAAAAATCCGTTTTCACCATTAAATTCGTCTCAACGAGATCTTCAAAACTAGACCCGATGTTGATATGTTTCGACGATTTTTTTTGCCAGAAGTTGCCATGATGTTTACACTGCAGTTGCCATAGGGCTTAAACTAAAGTTGCCATGTGGCAATTTTAGTTTGTAGATCATGGTAATTTTAATATTTTGATAATGGCAACTCCAGTACTTTGACCATGAAAATTATTTTTTGTACGAACCAGGGCAATTTTACGTGCATGTATCATGGCAATTTTAGTTTATAGTTCATGGCAAGTCTAGTTTCTTAATTCCCCGTTTATAAATGTCAAAATTTACTTTTAAATGTAAAAGAAAATAGCTGAAACATATCATGGCAAGAACTTCAATAAACATCACAAGAATTCATATGCAATAGACATGGCAACTTTTAATCCAAAAAAATTTTATCAAAATATATCAACATGAGATCTGGTTTCGAAGATCTCATCGCGAGGGATTTAACGGTGAAAACAGATTTTCAATCGGATTTTTCGTTTAAGAGGTAAAACATTTTAAAAACTGAAAATCCAAAAAGATTCCTACATGCATTAAATGCGATGGCGTGACAATCTATTTACATTAAAGGCGTATACGCCACAAGATTCTCCTTAGCCACACGTGTGGCAGATAGTGGGACCCTTTATTATTTGGACTACCAAAGATGTCCCTAAAGAGCCCGATCCGTTGCCGCAAGAAAAGAGAAATCAGTCGGTCGGTGTATCCAACGACAGACATGGCGTGGATGCAAAAGCAATGAATCGGCACCGCTTTTGTTCCTGCCTGTCTGTCACGCTCGACGAACCTTGGCATGGGAACTCCATGGATTAATCGAGGCTGGGTTCACACATGACGTGACACACACACACAATCCGGCTGTTCCTTCCGGAGCACAATCCAGCTGTTCCTTCCGGAGCACAATTCCCCGCTCCCGCTGACCCGGTCCACCCCTGCAGCTGCATTGCAGTTCCTTCCCGCCCTTTCCTCTCCCCATGACCGACTTAACCCCACAACCCTACGCCCCCAAACCCCGGCCCGACTTTAAAATTCACCCAACCCACCCTCCCCACCTCTCGCCCTTCCTCCGTTTCCGCACCGCCGCCGCCGCCGCCGCCCCGCGCGATGCCTCGCCGTAACGGGAAGAATGCATCTGGTAAGTCGCCTCCTTACCCTGAACCCCTCGAAACCCGCCCCTCAAGCCCTGACTCCCCGCCCCCCATCGCAGGCTCCGGCAGCAGTCGTCGCCGCCGGCGCGACGACGACGACGACGAGAGCGTCCCCTCCGATAACACCTCCGACTCCGACTTCGTCGCTGATATGGAGGACGAGGTGGCGGACGACGACGAAGAGTTTGCCTCCGATGAAGATGCCCCTGCGCCCGCGGTGGTGATCGAGGTGGTGGCGCCGCGTCCGGTGCTGTCGCCACGGCCGCCCAAGTCCAAGTGGAGGCGGAAGAAGAAGAAGGGGAAGCGCGACGAGGACGGCCCGCCCCTGCCGTGGGAAGAGTGGGAGGAGGCTAATACCAAGTGGCTCGACGAGCGCGCCGGGGCAGTGGAGGAGACGGACGCCCCGGTCGCTGGGTTGGTGCCGACCGCGGAGCCGGCCCCGGAGGTGCTGCTCCAGCTGCTGCGCTTCCAGAAGGAGTGGCTCGCGTGGGCGCTGGCGCAGGAGGCCTCGGTTTCGCGCGGCGGCATCCTCGCCGACGAGATGGGGATGGGGAAGACCATCCAGGGCATCGCGCTCGTCCTCACCGCGCGCCGCCTCCGTGCCCCCGGCTCGCCCCCGCCCTCGCCACCGTCCTCGTCACTGGCCCCCCCGATGCGCCGGGTAGGGTGCACCCTTGTGATCTGCCCCGTGGTGGCCGTCATCCAGTGGGCGCAGGAGATCGAGCGGCACACGGCCAAAGGCAGCGCGCGCGTGCTGCTCTACCATGGCGCTCGGCGGG
The DNA here is from genome assembly GCA_021605145.1 of Aegilops bicornis. Classification (NCBI taxonomy): domain Eukaryota; kingdom Viridiplantae; phylum Streptophyta; class Magnoliopsida; order Poales; family Poaceae; genus Aegilops; species Aegilops bicornis. The sequence goes on along the minus strand of CM038670.1, from coordinate 294,917,147 downwards.
GCTCTCAGAAGTACGATTTCGACACCTTCGACTTCGTGGTCACCACCTACTCCACCATTGAGGCAGACTACCGGAAGCACATAATGCCACCAAAGATTCGGTGTGACTACTGCAATAAACAGTTTTACCCCGAGAAGCTGAAGATTCACTTGAGATATTACTGTGGGCCCGATGCTCTTCGTACTGAGAAGCAGGCGAAGCAGACGAGCAGGAAGTGGGCTGACACCAAAGTGAAGGGGAAAGGGAAGGGGAAAGGTAAGAGGAAAAGTGGTAGTGAGGAGGAGGAGGAGGATTTTGAGGAATTGGGTACCAAATCCAGGGGCAAGTCACCTCTACACTCAGTGCGGTGGGAGCGGATTATCTTAGATGAGGTGATCATATGCCCTTTCTTGCCGCATTTTTTTATTCAGCAATATAATAAACTGCATATAGATATGAATTCTCACGAAGTAATCGATTTTTCGAAGGGAGCACTTGGTCGTGGTCCATGCCGCCAATCTGCATAAACTGCATATATAGATATGAATCCTCAGGAAGTAATCGATTTTTAAAACGGAACACTTGGTCGTGGTCCATGCCGCCAATCTGCCATGTATTACTTCTTAGGGCTGTAACCCTGTTTTCTTAGACTAAGCATGATTTCGGACTGTAAAACATGGCAAATTCATATCCTAAGCAAGAAAGGATCACATTGTATTAGATTTGTTAGCTAGGTGCACTCTGTATGTTTGGATGAAGAACATTAAGTTGATTTTATACTATCTGATTTGGGGGACTTTTTAAAATTGTAGCCTCCATGTGAACTTGTTATTGTATCCTTTGGCCATAACATGATATAACAGATTATTTCTACAGCATTTCCAGGTGATATACTAGAAGTTCTAATAGCTTCATCATTATTATGATAAGAGCTCTTGTTGTAGTATTTTGACCAATAATCTGTTCCTGTACATCTGGTTGTTCTTTGTTGTAATGTTTTGGTGATGACACTTGCAAGAATCAGAACTCTACTATTTGGTTTCTATGATATATTTGTAAAAATTAACATAACGTATGATAGGTTTACTTGCTGTATTGCATTGTAGTGCATTAAGTTGCACACAAGTGTTTTTCAGCTAATCTAAATCTATTTATTAATAGTCGGCACACCATGTTGACATCATGAAGCATGAAAGCTGAATGAGCAGTTATGCAAAATCCACAAAAGTTTATAGCTCTGAATTTGATACCAAGGTCCTTTTTCCCTGGCAAGCTCATTCTGGTGTTACTGAATGCTCCTGTTCTGTTAATGTTTTTCAACATGATGATGTTGGCCAGCAGCCTAGTTTCATGTCTAAAAGGAAGCTTGTCCACGAGTACTTGTCCCATTTCGAAATATATTACTTTCTGTACGCATGTTTCAGTAGATAATAGAGATGCATATTAGGTTTTATCAAGTGGACAGTTTCTAGGTGTGTTGCTATCGGCTTAGTGTTTTCTGTTCATCATTACACTGTTTTCTGAAATTTCAAGGATTGAGACCAATTGATGTACTTGAGACACACAGCTGTGTTCTTACTACACAGTGACTTCTTTGTCTTTTTTGATGAGTATCTTCAATCTTGTAATATTTTCCTGAAGTTCAATTCAACAATGATTGACCTGTTTCTTTTTAAAGATGATTCATTCCCTCCATGTTCTTTTCTGCAGGCTCACTTCATAAAAGATAGACGATGCAATACTGCAAGGGCAGTTTTTGCATTGGAATCGGAATACAAGTGGGCTCTGAGTGGGACACCATTGCAAAATCGTGTTGGAGAACTTTACTCGCTGGTTTGCAACTAACATTGGAAGATCCTGACCAATTTTCTTTTACCTCCTCTATTCTTACTGTTGTTTTCTCAGATTCGCTTCTTGCAAATCTTTCCCTACTCGTACTACTTCTGCAAGGACTGTGACTGTCAGATACTAGATACCAAGTAAGATCTGCCTCTACTAGTAATATCTGATTATGGAACAACTAATTTTTTATTAATCAGTGTAGATTTAATTAAAAAATTATTCATTTGTCAACTCTATCATGTAACCGCAATCCAGTTTTGGAAGGATATTGTCGTTTGAAAGTTATGATCTATACTGCCATTGATCAACCACACAGCAGTCCAGTTACGCTGATGGGCTCTAGTCATTTGGCTCCGTCCTATAAGGCCCACCAGTCAACCATACATACATCACAATACCATTTGATTTATTTTGTACCAATTGTGTGACCTACGGATGGTCTTATAACTGTTGCAGGATTCAAAATGTAGTTCTGTAAAATGTTAGTTGCTATAAAGAGGTGTATTTTCTAAAATTTACTCTAGTATGATTCTAAACAAGGTTACTGTTGCAATGTTGTAGTTGTATCACACCAGGTCATGAGTTGCTGCTGTTCCCATTGTTATTTCTTCGTTTTAGTTATTGACCCCTAATCTCCTGCAGTATGAAGAAAAAATGCGACTGTGGTCACTCATCCGTCAGGCACTTTTGCTGGTGGAATAAGGTCAGTTACAGGGTTCTATATGTCCCTGATTTTGACATACTCCCTCCGTCCCATAATATAAGAGTATTTTTTATTTGTGACATCATCTTTGCTAACACAAAGCCATTTTTTAACAGTACATAGCGACACCAATATTGTATGGATCCGCGAGTTTTGAGGGCAGAAGAGCCATGACTCTTCTCAAGGAGAAAGTCTTGAAGGGCATAGTGTTAAGGCGGACAAAAATAGGCCGAGCTGCAGATCTTGCTCTTCCACCGAAGACTGTAAGTCAGCACAACACGTTATATACACAATGAATGTAATGCCTCCTCGTCTATAGTTGTACCAGTTGCAAGAAGTTTAACTTTCAACATGTTAGGTGACATTGAGGCGGGACTCTTTTGATAGAAATGAAATGGAATTTTATGAAGCCTTATATACTCAAAGCTGCACGCAGTTTGATTCGTGAGTCTTCCTTTCCTTCCTACTTATGTAGTAATACCATATGGATTATTCAGTAGACATTGTGTGATTATTATGCTGCTTCTGCAAAAGTTGAAAATCCAGTTTCATCTGAACAAGTATCTTCTTTACTAGCTTCAAACAGCTTTGATTTGCAATACATCGTAGCAAAGTGCCATTGTTATTGGTTAGAGCTCATCCATTTGTTTTGTCTCTGGATTTAATTAAACACCAATTTCTCTGGACTGGAGTTTTACTTACAACAGATGCAAGGTGCATTGCAAAGAGATTCTGCTCATAATCCATTACTCGATGTAGCAGGTTTTCTTTTTGTAATCACTGGATGCCATTGTAAAGTAGCTTATGTATGCAAACGCTCCTTTATATTTCCTATTTTGAATTTTTTTAGTTTTTTCAGATAGTTAACGCTGTTTTCTCCAGGTATGTTGTTGCTGGAACGTTGCTGAACAACTATGCACATATCTTTGACCTCCTCACAAGGTTGAGACAGGTGTGCACATAATTCCTTGGATATCCTTAGAATTCCTTATGGATGCAACAAGCTACTTTAATCGCCTATAGTCTATGCTGCTATGCCATTTTTTACCTATAGAATTGCACTCTTAATTATGTCTCTTTGTTGAAGTAACATGTTGACTGTTCCATCCAAATTGTAGGCTGTCGATCATCCATACCTTGTTGCATTTTCCAAGACAGCAGAATCTCGGGAAGGATGCAAAAATCAACAAAATGGTGCCATGGAAAGCCAGTGTGGAATATGTCATGAATTGGCAGAAGATGTGGTGGTCAGTAGGTTGCCCCTGGAAAGTTATTTAAGCTCGTGCATTGTTTTCCACTGGTTATAAGCTGACTTTCACATGTGAACTTTCCTTTCAAGGTTACATCTTGTGATCATGTATTCTGCAAGACTTGTTTGATGGAGTACTCTGCAACTTTGGGGAATGTTTCTTGTCCATCTTGTTCAACGCCTCTTACTGTTGACTTAACAACAGAAAACTCGAGACGAAAGGTCCCTGCAAATTTGAAGGGTGGCAAACGCTCAGGAATACTAGCCAGACTACAAAGCCTAGCAGATTTCAAGACAAGTACGAAAATTGATGCATTGGTAAGTTGGACAACTTGTCAGCATATTTTTGTTGTTTGCAGCCAATCTGTATGTTGACAGGCTTGATGTGTAGGGGATGCTTGGTATGAGTGGGATCCGACAAACTAGTTGTTTATCCTTGGCAGCCTCTCATATGGGGAAATGTAGTCTCGTGCTTCCGAGCGATAGTAGTCCGCTACAGCCCGGTTCACCGGAGTTCTGCTAGCCCAGCACTACTGCTTGGACACTGACCGGCGGCATGTGTTTCACTTCGTTCCTATGTCTGTCCCTTCGGGGAAATGTCGCGCGGTGTTATTCGGAGTCCTGCCTAGCCTGCTACAGTCCGGTTCACCGGAGTCCTGTTAGCCCAGTGCTACAGCCCGAATCTATACGTTCATGACCGACATGCTCGATGTGATTCATGTATGCCTGTCCCCATAGGTTAGCGCCGCTTTGGGTTCACGACTAGCCATGTCGGCCTGGGTTCTTTATCATATGGATGCTAACGACACTATCATATACGTGAGCCAAAAGACGCAAACGGTCCCGAGCCATGGTAAGGCGACACCCGTGAGAATACCGTGCGTGAGGCCGCAAAGTGATATGAGGTGTTACTGGCTAGGTCGATGTGATTTGGAATTGGGGTCCTGGCAGCGTTGGTATCAGTGAATTTTCTGTCAACAAACTCTTTTTTTTTTTAATATTGTCAACAAACTCTTATGCATAGTGGTAACATTGGGAGTTCTAGAAACTGTTTTTGCCTTCAGTATCTTGGCAAGAGCTGGTGGTAACCAGCTGTGTATTATTATTATTATTATCCAAATATTTGATTATTAGGTGGATATTTTGTATGGGCTAAACTAATTCATCTCTATGAAGATAAGACACACCATCTGAAGTTATTGAGTCAATAGTAAACAAGTATCCTGCAATTACCTAAGTCCAGCTCTGTTCTCCCATCGGCTTAATATATTTCATGACATCACTGGGACACCCTGGCATGAAACTAACCTTGATCAAATTATAAGTCTTTTGGTATAGAGAGGTTTCCGGAGAGCGATTAAATGGTTCTGTTAAGTCTAGTGTAATTATGGTTCTTTTAGGTCAGCACTAGGCACAATGAGAGCAATCTTACTATTACGTCAAGAGTGGACCATGATATGTGCAAAACATTATTGACATTTTTTAATGCAGAGAGAGGAAATAAGAAACATGATTGAGCATGATGGTTCTGCAAAAGGGATTGTTTTCAGCCAGTTCACATCGTTCTTGGATTTGATTGAATTCTCCCTGCAGAGGGTAAAGTATTGATACTCATACTGATATTTAGCATTGCATTGTTTATTGACAAATGGAATAATTTATATGATGGTTTAACAGTCTGACATCAAGTGTGTGCAACTTAATGGGAAAATGAACATGGTGGAGAAGGGGAGAGCTATAGATACGTTCATAAATGACCCAGATTGCAGGATTTTCCTGATGAGCCTGAAAGCGGGAGGAGTAGCTCTTAATCTTACTGTGGCATCTCATGTAAGCCAGTGCATATCCTCCTCCTTTATTTATGTTAGTTAGACAGCAATAACCCATGTAGTTGCTCAGCGTTCAAAATAAGCAGAATGATCCAGTTGATGCTGCCTGCTTCCTGTATATTCCCTGGTGGATGATAGGTTTTCTTGATGGATCCTTGGTGGAATCCAGCAGTGGAGAGCCAAGCGCAGGATCGAATCCACCGAATCGGACAATTCAAGCCTATTAGGTAATTTGCTATGCTAATTAAAATGGACACTCCGCCTCCTTTATCTGATTTGTCATATATGATTTGACTGACACAGAAGCACGAGGTTTGTGATCAAGGACACAGTTGAAGAGCGCATCCTACAACTGCAAGAGAAGAAGCAGCTTGTGTTTGATGGGTAAATCTCGTTTCGTCCTCAGCCATCCTTGGGTCGGGTGGATGGGATGATGTTGGCTGATACATTCCTCCCGTCCTTTTTTGCAGCACCGTGGGTGACTCGCCAGAGGCCATGTCGAAGCTTACAGAGGCTGACCTGAAGTTCCTGTTCCAGAACTAGCTCGTCTTTTTTCCCCGATAATGTTCCCGGAGCCGCGTAGGAAGGAGGAATACATACATCCGTCAGGCAGCGCCCGAGGCCAGCAGCAGGACGGTTGCCTCGCATATTGACTATAGCATGCTGTTTACTTTTCTAGCCAGCCCTAGGGATCATGAGTTTTGGATGGCGTACTCTGTAGTTTTGGTCTTGGGAACAACATGGGTTCTATTCAGTTTACTTGTTTGGGAACGGCAAAAGCAAAACACGGGCGCTTGTCCATTGGGACCATGGGTCTGTGGATTGGACGGCCCTGCTTAGCTAAGCTACCGACGAACAAAACGCACAGGATCAGCGGTCAGCGCGTACCTTGCTTGTGATAGCAGCACTAGCATAGAGTGGCCCTATCGGGCAGTTGCCTTTGCACTCTGCTCCTGCTCATGGAGTCATGGCTCTGCACGCACGCATATGCTAAGCCTGTGCTTTTGCCGTCGATCCTGAGGACAGGCTTGATGCCAGTCTTTCCGTCTTCTCTGCCACCTGTGCCCTGTTTATCTCCTGTGCATTTATTATCCTCCAAACCCTCAATCCCGAACTCGCATGTGTTAAAGGAGAAGAGTTAAATGAGGAGAGAGAGGACTAATCCATATTTTAGTAGGGTTCTCCTGACTAAAAAGTTTTAATCTCAAAACTAGTTCTAGCCTCTTTTTAGTCAGGGATGATTAAAACTTTAGCCTCTAAAAGAGACTAGTTTTAGTCAGACTAAAAATAGTCCCTTAGATAGCATGGCCACAGTCTCGTCAGTCTGTGTGGTTCCTTCAAAAATTCTAACGACAGCCAAGACCATCCGTCGCCGCGGGTGTGAACTGCCGGGCCTAATCATTCATCCCGTGATTGCTCGCGCCTGCTCTGCGTCTCTGCTGTCTGCCGATCTTAGATAGCAAAACAGCACCACGTGTGGGGACCAAACCAGGCGCTCCCTACCGAGAAAACTGAACGCCACGGACCACGGAAGGCGATTTCTTGGACAGGTCATACAATTCACGATGTATAGTAGTTTGGTGCACAAACTTGTAAAACTGGATGATACGTCACGCGTTGCTGCGGTAACTTTGTAAAAAAAATGCAATAGATAATTTCTAAAAAATAACTAAATCTAATTAAAAATATAGGCTTAAAATCAATAAAAGAAAGTCTTTAAAATAGAATATAAACTTTTGAGTTGCTGTTAAAAATACCATTTCGAACAAAAATTTGAAGGATGACTAACATGCATGTATGATCTGGCACCTTTACATGCATAGCATAGATTAATGCAAAAATAATTATAATTTATAAGTTTACTTATATGACAGATTTTATATGACTTAAATGCATGACCTTGGTGAGGACCCTCGCTTATGCGACAATTTTGCATGGCTTAATGGGAGAGAGACTTCAATTCATGGCCTTAGTAAAGACGATGAGATAGACACTTTGCTTGTTGGGAGAATTAAGACCAACTTAAGAATGTAAAATACATGTTTTCAGGCAGCGAACTTGTTCGGACGATCAGCGCTTACATGGCGTGCCAGCGTATAAGGGCCCACTGTCAATGGCCGGTAGCGGCTGCAGTGGATTTTTCTTTTCAGAAAACAATCTTGCCTTTTTTTTTCTTGGCGCACATAGAGTCCCTCAAATAAATGAAAAAAGGAGGGGCGGGTCGTTTTGAACACACGACCAATAGGCTCACGCGTACATCCACCAAACCAATGTCATTTTCACGTTCTACTTGTACATTTTTTCTCTCTCGAATATGCACGAGTGCGATATCATATATTAAAAAAAAAGCAAAAAAAAAGCCTTCATCATAATTAAACAGTACTTAGTACATATTACTCCTCACTAGTCTCTCACCCCTCCACCCTACTAAAAAAGGGAGCTGCATTCCCTTTCATTAGCCCGGCAGATGCCCACATTTGGCTCTCTTGCCTCACTCTCCTTAGTAGAAACTCTATTGAAGGGCGCGCATCATCGAAGATAATACCATTCCTATGCTTCCACAACTCCCACCATACTAGCGCAACAATAGTATGAAGATCCTTCATGCTCATGCCATCTAATCCTCGCTTGGCAACTGCCCATTCCGCCAGCGTGTCTTGTTGAGTGGGGGTCCAATCCGGCTTTGCTAGGACTGCTTGGGCGAGGATCTGTAAGGCCTTGGACTTGCACAATTTAGCTTTATATATCATTTCAAGACTGACCAGAAAAAATTAAAGGCAAAATCTAACCAAATAGTAATAAGGAACCCCGCAGTTTGAACCTTTGTAAACTCATGGTGGCTCTGTGACTGAGCTAACCATCCTGACCACGAGGACACAGATGTAAAATAAGGATAAAAGAAATTTATTTTGTCTGTTCTTATTTCGTTGATTTGTCCAAAAAAATTATGTACATTTATTCTGTATTATATATTTTCTTTTAGCTAGAATTTTTAAATTAAAAAATATTCGAATTCAAACAAAAAATTTAGTTGACTTGTCCAAAATATTACATGCATTCATACTACACTATATTTCCCGTTATCTAGATTTTTAAATTTAAAATTATCTGAATTCAAATAAAAATCTCATTGATTTGTCCCAAAGACTTTACATACATTCATCATGCACTATATTTTCTTTTATCTAGATATTTATATTTAACATCATTTGAATTCAAACACAAATTTAGTTGATTTTTCTAAAAAATTAAGTACATTCATACTGCGCTATATTTCCTTTGATCTAGATTTTTTGATTTTTCATTGATTTATCCCAAAGAATTTACGTACATTCATTCTATGCTATATTTTCTTTATCTAGATTTTAATTTATTTTTTAATTCAAACAACAATTTCGTTGATCTGTCCGAAAGAATTTACGGAATTTTGACCATTTGAAGGATCTCTTAACAATGTAAAATGCAAAGGCAATATAAAGGAATCCCGCAAAAAAGGCAATATAAAGGAAGCACAAGATACACCAGAATAAAGAATAAACCAATATTTATTATCCCTTTGACACATCACGTATTCACGTGTGCTCGTATCCGGATTGTTAGCATAGGCACGAGCGACCACGAGGTCACATACATATTTGAACCTGGCGACTCCCCTTTTATTGGTTTTTTCTTATAAATTTCATCTTTTTTTTTTCTGTCCATCCTTATATTGTGTATAAAAATTTGTCATGAAACTGTGAAATGAACCGTCATTGGTTAGTTGGTGGTCCATGCATGCGTATAAACAGAGGTCCCACCGTACCATACGTGAACGATTACATTGGCTAACAGTGGGGCCCGGACACTCTGGCTTGCCATGCAGCTGGTCATAGTTTAGTAAAGACTAGTACAAATGTCCGTGCGTTACAACGGGTCAAATAATAGCAAAATTTGCTTTGTGCGTGCCATTGCACAACATTTCTTATATTCAATTCTAATTATCTCTTTTCGGAGTATGAAGTGTGGATTTGAAGAAGCCACCTTAACATCCGTCATGTGATGAAAGAGTAGTTGTGCATGGAATAGTTTGTCAATCGTCTTTTTACCTTTCGAGAGAACATGAATATTTAACTTTTAAAAAGTAACATTTTCGATTTTTTTATCATTTTTATAAAAATGGGATTTTTAAGATTCACACTTTTAACACAAGATTTTTTAAAAAAAAATTGATTTATTATTTTTTAGAATCTTTTTAAATGCAAACATTTTTAAAAAGATTGGTATTTTTTTGGAAATATTGATTATAAAAATGGTGAACATATTTTAGAATGTTCATATTTTTTGAAATAAAAAACAATTAGAAACAGTTTTTCTCTTTAAAAAACCACACACTCTGTGTCGGCACTAAAAAAATAGAATGTTGGTGTTTGGACCATGTAGTATAGAGTTGAGGAAGTCATAGTCATGTCCATCGATGGCGCCTCCTTTCACTTATCACTATTATCGGGTGAAAGCGAAGTGGTGGATGTGTTCTGAGTAGGATATACAGACGGTGAACTTGTTGTATACAATTTAAAAGTTTAATAACTAATCTAAAAGTTTTTTAGAATTTGCAAAAGATAATAAATGCAAAGGGATCATAGGATGTCGAATACTTTTAGAAATAACGTTTTATTTTCATTTTTTGGGCTTGGCCCAAACAAAACACTTCATGCACACAAAATAATAATAAAAATAATACAATACACGAACTCGTCTCACTTTCGTTTCCCTGTGGTCTTGTCTCCCTATTGCTTGAAGTGCCAAGTGCTGCCACCACCTGCTCGTTTCTCCTCGTCGTTCTCAGGATACAAAGAGCTTTATGTCGTGTTCTTCCACCATTGCCATCAAACTATATTTTTTAGAACCAAACGGGCAACCGAACCGTTGCGGCTGTACCTGGTTGGACCGCCGGTTCATCGATTTGTTCGTGACAAAAAATCCAAGTTATTAAAAATAACGTTAGATCAAATGAGTACACATAATATTGAATGTAGTATAAACATAACCAAGCATAATTTATATGTACCCACAGATTCAAAAAATATGAATTGTCATTGCCAGTCAACCTTTTTGTATATGAGAAAAATATGAATTGTTATTAAATTATGAAGTGCACACGCACGCAGCTGATGTCATTTATTTTAATTGCTCCCTCCTCGGCCCATGCACATCCAGCAACAACATCGTTCTTTTAATTCTTTACCTTAGTGCTCATATATATTTATTCTTTCTCTTTCCTTCCTACTACTCATACTGCAATCGAAATTTATATTTCTTTCATTTCTTGCTTTATAAAGGCCAAATTTACTCTCTTTAATTTCTTCTCTTTCCTTGTGAGTGGAATAATTTCTTTCCTTTTGAGTGGAGTAATTCCTTTCCTTTCTTGCTTAGTTATATAAGAGCCGATTTTACCCCTTCTATCTTTTTTGAACACAGTACAGACGCAAGCGCTCGTATATACGCGCATACACTCATCTCTACGAACGCACACACGCACGCCCTACCCCTATGAGCACCTCCGAGAGACTGAGCCGGCATCATCTTGAAATTTTACGGAGTCACCGTAGGCGCCTCGTAGTCGACGAGAACATCTCCTCCCACTGAAAGCGTATCGCCCGAAATCCTGAAATATATCCAGAATAAATGCGAGCACCAGAACTTGAACCTTGATGGGCTAGGGATACCACTGTCCACCTAACTATCTCAACTACATGTTGGTTCGCTACCCCTTCTAATTCCTTCTCTTTTCCTCCTTCATATATTCGGAGACCCGCGAATCAACCTGTGGTTGAGTTGGTTAGGTGGACAGTGGTATCCCCAACCCACCAGGGTTCAAATCCTGGTGCTCGCATTATTCCTGGATTTATTTCAGGATTTCCGGCGAGGCGCTTTCTGTGGGAGGAGACGTTCCGTCGACGACGAAGGCGCCTCTGATAACTTCAGTAAATCTCAAGATGATATGCCGACTCGATCGCTCGGAGGTGCTCATAGGGGTAGGGTGCGTGTATGCGTTCATAGGGTGAGTGTATGCGCGCCAGATACGAAATAACAGATTCAGATCGATGCTAAAAAATATATTCGAAGACCCACTCCTTGAGTTGGCTTATTGATTTCGAATAATACACATATATAAATTGGTGGGACGTGTAGGCGAGGTGGGATTATAATCACAACTACGGGTAGAGCCGTTGGACGGGTCTTTTCTTACTTGACCTTTGGTCAGGAGTCCGATCCGTGACACACTCCAGTTTTTTGATATATTTTTTTCTCGGACATCACTGCAGCCCATAGTTAGGACGTCCAGATCCGATTTGATGGTATTGACGCTCAAAAGTGGCATAGTCATAAAAGTAGTTTAGGCTATATCAAGATTAATTCAAACCTATGTATTAAAAGTCACCTCTGGATAGCTTTCTTCAAAAAGATCAAAATGAATATGAAGTTGGTTTAATACGAAGCTCGGAAGCAATAGTTATGACAAGTTCAGAGATGCTCATGTTGACACCAGATTAAAGAATAACACGAAACTCAATTAAGTTGGCCTCTGATGGAAAATGTTTCGACATGAAAGTTGTGCGTCTCATCGAAACGGTTGATTTTTATATAAAAATCATCTTAATCCGAGATCGTATGCAACCTGTGGAGTCAAAATAAAGTCAGAAACAGAAGCTGCAGAGTCATTTCGGACAGACCGAGTTGATTTGATTCGGTGAGACCGAGTTGATCCGGAAATTACAGAAGAATACTGAGAGTTGGCAACATTCACTCGGTGAGACCGAAGCAAACCAATAGGTGGCTCCGAGTTGATCCGGAAAATTGCCAAAGATTCTTGTCCGAGTTAGGTTAGGGTTTTTGATGTTTTGGACGGAATTTTTAGTCCTTTTCTTGTACGGGAAGTCCAACCGCCTCATAAATAGATGAGAGGTGACGGCCGATTGAACAACACACAATCGACAAATCAATACACTACTTTTACCCTAGTTTTTACATCTCTCCCTTGTTTTTTTCTCTCTCGCTCTTCGTTCGTTCTTCGTGTTGAAGGGCAGCGATGCTCGAGGCTCTAGGGCGAGCAAATCGACCTAGGGCAGCCCATAGCCGCCGCGCGTCCAGACTGGGTCCCTCCCGGGCGCGTGGCATTTCGGGTCCACAAAAGCACCCGCCGGATTGCTTGCATACCGCGCTTCCGGACGGGTCTCCTTCGACGTGAACTGCGGTGCATCACCCTCGGCATTGGAGGTACACGGTGATGTGTTCGTGTGCGAATACACTTTTTGGCGACTCCGTCGGGGATGAAAGATCAAGAATCATCATCAACCATGTCTAATCTCTCCAAGCCCTCAGAAGTTAACGCCGATAACATTATTAAGCCCAGTCTTGATGAACTATCGGAGGAACATCGCCAAGCCTATGAAACACGCAAGAAGCAGCGTGAAGAGGCTTTTGAAGCGCTCAAGAAGAAGCACAAGGAGGAGGATTTGGAGGCGTTTCTTGCAAGTTTCAAGAAGGACCGTCAAGGCAACATTACTCCGATTGGAAACGTCAATTTTCCTCCCCTCATTGACGAACAAGATATAATCACTGTGAGTGAAGTTTTTTCTCCAGAGCAAGTGGCTGTGATTGAAAGTCTTGTTAGTAAAGGTAATGTGATGACTTAGAACTATTTTGTGGCAAATACTAATGCTAAGAAAAATATGACTCTGTCATCTAGTGGTAATGTTAGTGTACCTGAAAACCCTAGTCCAACTTTACCTATTTCATCGGCACCTCCTATACAACAACAATATAGTATGCCATTGAATTATTACCCTAGTCAAACCAACCAGCTTGTGGCTGCACCTGCATATCCTAATTCTATTATGAGTGTGCCCAATTCATTGTCAACGCCGAATCACTTTGTCACACCACCCATAGACGCAATCATGTTTGGTCTTCCGCTGAATTATGGTTCGGCGCCCATCTCACAAGTTGCACCACTAGCTAGTACTTAGGTTGCTCCTATGTCATTGCCACAGACATCTGCATCTACCTCAGATCCAATTTTAGCTAAATTAAGGGAGGATTTGCATAAGATGTTTCTAGAAACTTTTGAAAACGAGCCAAAAGTAAAGAGTCGTGTGTACCAAAAGCCTTATCCTGAACACTTTGATGCAGTTTTGTACCCTCAAGGTTATAAGGTTCCTGATTTTGTCAAATTTAGTGGAGAGGGCATGAAAACAACATGGTAGCATGTTAGTCAATATCTAGCGCAGTTGGGTGAAGAAGGTTCCATAGAGGAACTGAAAGTGCATTTATTTCCATTATCTTTAACTGGTACCACGTTTTCATGGTTTGTTGCTTTACCGCATGGTTCAATTCTCTTATGGTCGCAATTAGAGCAAAAGTTTCATGATCACTTTATAGCGGCCATAATGAGCTTAAGTTGTCACATCTTACATCGGTTAGGCAAAAACATGATGAATCGGTCACCGATTATGTCAAGAGATTTAGAGATATAAAGAACCGGTGTTATAGCTTAGTGATAACTGAGAGAGACTTGGCGGATCTTGTTCTTAATGGTTTAAAAACTCACATTAAAGAGAGGCTAGAAAGTTATGAGTTTTTGAATATTAACCAAGTCTTACAAAAAGCTTTGGCTCGAGAGAGTCGAAGTAAAGAAGTTCATAGGTCTACAACCTATCATCCTAGAATGCATATGGTTGAATACAATGATGATAATTCGGACGATGAGGTTGATGTCTATACTACTAAGTTTGTTTGGTCCTCAAAGGCCAAACCCTATACATGCAATGCTCTTAAGCCGATTCACAAGAATCGCGATGGTGAGATGAAGTTCGCTTTTGATATATCTAAGTGTGATAGAATATTTGATGCTCTCTTGCAAGACAAGATGATTAGAATATCACACACCATACCGCCGTTTGAGGAGCTAAAATGGTGTGCTTATTGCAAGTATCATAATTCATTTTCTCGTGCTACTAACGATTGCAATGTTTTTCGATGATAGATACAATCGGCCATTAATGACAGACGATTGAATTTTGCTGAGATGCAAGTTGATAAACAACCCTTCCCGATAAACACCATTGACTTGGAGGGAAAGACAATGTTAATTCGGCCTAGTATAGCCGAATCTACTAATAAAGATAATGTTGTTATTGGTGAACCCAGGAAAGGCAAGGAGGGCGACAAATTCTTGGGAAGAGATGTTGTGCTTGATAAGCAACCCGATGGCAAGGAAGTATTGAAGATCACTATAAAAAATCCTGCACTCGGGGGGCAACCACAAGTACAAGAAGATACTCATGTTAAATTTATCAAGCCCAAGAATTCATAAGTTGGCGAGTGGAAAAAGAGTGAAGCTGAGCGCAATCGAATCAAGCCAACTTTTGATATGTTGCTATCCAAATATGCAAGTCAAGCGACCGATTCTAGCTCTAATTGGCCATCACATTCAAAGCGTTCAAGATCGCCTCCGAAGCAAGAGTTTTGACGCTATGCAAGGCCATATGGGTCATGGACACCGACACCATCGATGCCACAAACCCCGTATGCGCCATATTACATGGGAGACTTTAATAAAGGATGGGGGCAGCCCCCAATGGCTCCTTATGCTTTTCATATGGGGTGGGCAGCACCTAGAAGGCCTGCTCGTGAGAGGCTTTATTATCTCACACAAGGCCGTTTGAGCTATGGTGCTAATCGGACAACAAAAAATTTCTCCAAGCAAGGCCAAACCTAAGGATCCCAAATATATTCAACCTAAGTGGTGTTCTTCCGGTTTAACTAAGACCATGAAAAGATATTACAACACATGAGGAACCACGAGAAGGTAGAGCGCAAAGAAGAGAAGCAAAGGGACGAATTGTTCAATGAAATTCGTCCCATGGCACTCACAAAACAAGTGTGGAGGCCTAAACAAAAAGAAAACGCAGATGCGTCTACATTAGCTACAACAACACCTGCACCATCGAAAGAGGATGATGCGACGCCTATTACATCGTCCACGTTAACTGAAACATCCCCTTCAATTGAGGAAACTTCAAGTCCAATATACACATTGGGAGATGAAGATGAGATGGTGGATTACGAATCTACGCCGGTTCGGGAAGGTATGGATATTAATATGGTGTATTACTTACCTGCCGAGTTTCAGGCTATAGGTGAAGAAGGGGAGGTGGCCCAGCTGGATTTTGGTCCTAAGAACGCTATCTTCGAGACGCCAAAACAACCGGTGAAATACTTGAAGCCATTGTATCTCAAAGGTCATATTAACGGATCGCCGGTTGCTAGGATGCTCGTTGATGGTGGTGCTGTGGTAAATCTTATGCCCTATTCGGTATTCAAGAAGTTAGGATTACATGATGACACATTGATGAAGACCAATATGATACTTAATGGATTTGAGGGTAAAGAAAAGACAGAGGCCAAAGGTGTGATGTGCATGGAACTGACCGTGGGAAGCAAAATTTTGGCCACCACATTCTTTATCGCCGAGGTGCAAGGTAACTATAATGTTACATTAGGCCGTGATTGGGTTCATGCTAACCAATGCGTGCCATCTACCATGCATCAATTCTTAATACAATGGGTCGACGATGAGGTAGAAGTCGTTCACGCGGATAATTCGGCTTGTGTTGCTTTGGCCGATGCATCGGTGGATTGGAATCAACCTGATGTTACTTTCTTAACAGGGCGTGACCTCTTGGAATTTGATTTCCTTAGTGCCACAAGGAACGGGTTCATTCCCATCTCTTTGGTTCCAAGGTATGATGTAAAAAAGAAGTTAAAAGCAATGGCCGATATAGAATTATCGCCCTAATCACGAACATGGCCGATATAGATTTATTGCCCTAGGCACATATAAATGGCCGATGGAGTGTTGACATCGTCCTTAGAAAAAACACGGTACGAATTATTTTTCGGCACGCTAGCTTTGCCGAAAAATAGGAGGCATGTGTTGACGCTTAAAAGTGGCACAATCATAAAAATAGCTTAGGCTATATCAAGACTAATTCAAACTTATAATTAAAAGTCACCTCTAGATAGCTCTCTTCAAGAAGATCAAGATGGATATGAAGATGGTTTAAAACGGAGCTCGGAAGCAATAGTTATGATAAGTTTAGAGATGCTCATGTTGATACAAGACTAAAGAATAACACGAAACTCAATTAAGTTGGCCTCTGATGGAAAATGTTTCAACATGAAAGTTGTGCGTCTCGTCGAAACGGATGATTTTTATATAAAAATCATCTTAATCCGCGATCGTATACAACCTGTAGAGTCAAAACAAGGTCAGAAACATAAGCTGCAGAGTCATTTCGGACCGTCCAAGTTGATTTGACTCGGTGAGACCGAGTTGATCCAGAAAATTACAGAAGGGTACAGAGAGTTGGCAACGTTCACTCGGTGAGACCAAAGCAAACCAATCTATGTGACTGAGTTGATCCAGGAAATTACAGAAAGATACAGAGAGTTGGCAATGTTCACTCGGTCGGACCGAAACAAACCACTCGGTGGCTCCGAGTTGATCCGGAAAATTTCCAAAGATTCCTGTCCGAGTTAGGTTAGGGTTTTTGATGTCTTGGACGGAATTTTTAGTCCTTTTCTTGTATGGGAAGTCCAGCCGCCTCATAAATAGATGAGAGGTGACGGCCGATTGAACAACACACAATCGACAAATCAATATACTACTTTTTACCCTAGTGTTTACATCTCTCCCTTGTTCTTTCTCTCTCGCTCTTTGTTCGTTCTTCATGTTGAAGGGTAGCAATCCTCGAGGCTCTAGGGGCGAGCAAATCGACCTAGGGCAGCCCATAGCTGCCGCGCGTCCAGACTGGGTTCCTCCCGGGCGCGTGGGGTTTCAGGTCCTCAAAAGCACTCATCGGATTGCTTGCGTACCGCGCTTCGGACGGGTCTCCTTCGACGTGAGCTGCGGTGCATCTCCCTCAGCGTTGGAGGTACATGGTGACGTGTTCGTGTGCGAACAGATGGGCCGACAATCGAGCCAACCTGAAGTGCACCCGGCCCATGAACAAGATAATGAACATACGGGCAGTTTATTAGTACCACATCGGATATTAAAAAATCTAACAAATTAAAAAATAGGAAATTGACGGTGAACCCGATGGAAGCAATGCGTGCTTTATTAGTAGGTAAAGATTTTAAGTGGGTTCGCTTGGACTATGTTATTTCTGAATAATATTTTGCCCATTGTCGAATCCTACTCAGCAATTGTCGAATCCTACTCAGCAAAACTTGGATTCCGGATTACAACACTATAGGCAATGAACCACCACTAACGGTCCATAATGTTAGCTGATAGCCACTGACTGTGGAGTACTTGCCGATCCATCAGCGAGGACTGTATCGTTTAGCGAGCTAAAATTTAAGGAACTCCGTTCGGTGGCCTTGAGGCGTCTCGATCAATCGGTGTATCCGCCACATGACACACCTCCTTTTCTCAACCATCCGAACAAGAAGATTTTAGCACTAACCCTCCTCCAGCTTTCTTACCGACCGAAGTACCGCTTTTCTTCGCACTACTTTCTCTCAAGCCTATTAGTGAGTACTTTAGTCACAATTTTATAACAAATATAATATAAACATATTGGCTGACATTGCTTGATAGTTGCAGCATCTTTTGTTTTAGGAATTAGAGTAACCACCCCATAATTAAGTCTTCTACCCATATCGGTTACAACATCTTCCGTTTCCAAGTTTTCAGTGCCTTTTTCTTATATACAAAATAGGATTCTGGATTGCTCTTCATTTTGTTCGATTATCCCCTTGCTTTTCAACGTATATATATTAACCCGCCTTGTTTACCTATTTCTTCTATAATTCACATGACTCATTGAAACCAACTTTCTCCTTCCTACATGTTATCTCTACAGTAGTTATCCTGTATAATGATTTCTTTTTGGTCGCTACTCTCCTAACCAACGAGTAGGAGAGGATAGAATGGCCATTCACCCTACCACCCATCTTCCTTCTAGCTTCCTTGATTAACGATGAGTAAAGATCCCGGAAAAGATCCAAGGGAGTACAATTCACGTCTTGAATAATGAGGGGAGTAAAGAAGAAAGTCCGATTTCTCTCTCCTTTGTGGATATGCCCTTATATAGCTCTTGAAATAAAGAGAAATAGAAAGAGAGGATGATCAAACTCAACTAGACGATAATTCCTCTTGTTCAAACCTCTCTTGTCGAGTCTTCTCCTCATAGCGAGTTTCGCTCTCGCTTCGCGTGTCCTAAACATAAAAAAAAAGAATTGATTGTGAAAGACAAGTGCTTCATTCCCCGCCCTAATCGTTGAAATTTGAACTGCCCGTTACCTCCCCATTTATTTGGATTATAGCCCCTCCTTGGGGATTTACTTTCCAAAGTAAATCTTTCCAGTTTCAAATGCTACTATTTCTTCGTGGGCAGAAAGTCCAAAATCTTCTTTTTCCGGTACTCCTTACTCTTTTCTCCCATCGTCCTACATTCATTTCTACGGACCTTCTATCCATAACGAGTTCCAAGATTGGTGAATCGATGTGGGAATATATAAAACATTTGTTTAGTACACAGTATAACCGTGTAGATCATCTATAACCGGTATCGGTTATTTCTTTTTTACGGTATGCGCATTGAGTTGCCTACAATCCATAGGCGCCATGAACCTTCTTTCTTCTTGTAAAGAAGAGCCGGTGAGGCATGAACTAGGTTGTAGAGTACCATTCTAGAGTAACTCCTTGATTATGGCTTCAATTTCCTTGTTCAACCGTCCCTCAGAGACACGGTCAAGAAGTGACATGCATGGTCGCCCCCCGTACTTTATTTCTCTCGGTCCCACCAGAGTGGGCCCCTCCGGGGTAATAAAGAAATGGATAAAAATGGGACTTCAGCTATGGGCCTTATTTTTTATCAGCATCAATGGGATATCTGATGTTTTAGAATGACCTTCCCTGATCAGAGAAGGGGCTTGGTCTAGAACGGACTGAGACGGGGAAGTCATCAAACTTATCGGTAGATAAACGTGACCCTCAAGGGAAATGGATTAAGGTAACAACGAATATGTCTGTGTACGCGAAAAGTGACAGTATATGCACGTCGCGTCAGTTTGATGACTACAATCACGTATTTTACAAGTTTACGCACCAAACTGATCAGTGTGAAGTTCTTAAACTCTTGATGTATTTGCCTGTTTCTAGGGCAATGAGAAGCGTCTAGGACCAGCTTAAAAAATACTAAGGGCAATTCCAACGCGGCGACCCAAACAGAAGCCCGGTTTATCCATTTTTGTCCCTTTGGGTCGGTCAAGTGGACTGGCCGTCCGCTTTTTTGATTTGGGTCTGCTGGTGCGCCCAACCAGTGCCTGGCCCATATTTTCCATAATAAACTTAATTTAACATAATTAAACATAAATGGCAGGTCAACCGCTAGCCAAAGTCCACTTAAACATTAAAAAACTTCATGTCTGCACGCTACCCTAGGCGTCGGCCTTGTCCTTGCCCTTGCCAGCGTCACCAACGCCGGTGAGGTCGATGAAGACGGGTGGCCGCCCCAGCCCACCTGAACGCACTCTGCCTCGTCGCCAGGGCAGCCTCCTCCAGCGTCTGCCGCGGCCGCGACAATGCGGCGTGGCGAGCGTGCTCCTCTTCCTCCTCCTCCTGGTGGCACACCTCCTGATAACCCACAAGTATAGGGGATCAATTGTAGCCTCTTTCGATAAGTAAGAGTGTCAAACCCAACGAGGAGCTAAAGGTAGAACAAATATTCCCTCAAGTTCTATCGACCACCGATACAACTCTACGCACGCTTGACGTTTGCTTTACCTAGAACTAGTATGAAACTAGAAGTACTTTGTAGGTGTGATAGGATAGGTTTGCAAGATAATAAAGAGCACGTAAATAAAATCTAGGGGCTGTTTAGATAAAGACACAACTAAGTTAGTTTTAGTAGAGATCTTTTGTCAACAAGAAAGTTATTTGTCCCTAGGCAATCGATAACAAGTACCGGTAATCATTCTTGTAATTTTATATGAGGGAGAGGCATGAGCTAACATACTTTCTTTACTTGGATCATATGCACTTATGATTGGAACTCTAGCAAGCATCCGCAACTTCTAAAGATCATTAAGGTCATGAAACCAACCATAGCATTAAGTATCAAGTCCTCTTTACCCCCATACGCCATAACCCACTTATCCGTGTTTGGGCTGCTGTCATCCCCCGCAACACTGATAATAAGTAAACCATGAACATATTGTAACACCCTACAGCGGGGGCCCCTCGTTTGTGCGAGACGGAGGGCACCGTAGGACAACACCATAAATAAAATATACAATCATACCAACCAAGATCACGATTAACCCACAGGACAAAACGGATCTACTCAAACATCATAGGATAACCATAGATTATTGGGAAATAATATATGGAGTTGAGCACCATGTTTAAGTAGAGATTACAATGGGGAGAAGAGGTGTTACACCGCTGCATAGAGGGGGAGAAAGTTGGTATTGATGGTAGCAATATTGTTGATGTAGATCGCCGTCCCGATCCTTGCCCCGGCGGCACTCCGGTGCCACCGGGAGAGAGGGGGAGAGATCCCCCTCCTTCTTCTTCTTCCTTGGCCTCCCCCTAGATGGGAGGAGAGTTCACCCTCTGGTTCATGGTTTCCATGGCCACGGAGGGGCGGGAGCCCCTCCGAGATTGGATCTCCCTCTCTGTTCTCTTCAGTTCTGCGCTCTCCTAATCTGGCCGAAAACCGTTTATTATATTCCGGGAGATCTGTAACTCCGATTGCGCTGAGATTTTAACACATTTTTTTCCGAATATAAGCTTCCTTGTGCCCGAAGAAGAGCTCCAACAGACCTTCGAGGAGGGCACAACCCACCACCATGCGCCAGGGGCCTCTGGCGCACCCTAGTGTCTTGTGGGCTGTGTGGGCCTCCGTCTGTAGTGATTCCAACTCCCCAAAATCACATATATTCCAATATAATTCTCTGTGAAATTTTATTGCATTTGGACTTTGTTTGATATGGATTTTCTGTGATACAAAAACATGCAAAAACAGGAACTGGCACTAGGCACTGGATCAATAGGTTAGTCCAATAATGAAGGAAATATGCCCTAGAGGCAATAATAAAGTTGTTATTTATATTTCCTTATATCATGATAAACGTTTATTATTCATGCTAGAATTGTATTAACCGGAAACTTAGTACATGTGTGAATACATAGACAAACAGAGTATCACTAGTATGCCTCTACTTGACTAGCTCGTTGAATCAAAGATGGTTAAGTTTCCTAGCCATAGACATGAGTTGTCATTTGATTAACGGGATCACATCATTAGAGAGTGATGGGATTGACTTGACCCATTCCGTTAGCCTAGCACTTGATCATTTAGTTTATTTGCTATTGCTTTCTTCATGACTTATACATGTTCCTATGACTATGAGATCATGCAACTCCCGAATACCGGAGAAACACTTAGTGTGCTACCAAACTTCACAACGTAACTGGGTGATTATAAAGGTGCTCTACAGGTGTCTCCGATGGTGTTTATTGAGTTGGCATAGATCGAGATTAGGGTTTGTCACTCCGATTGTCGAGGAGAGGTATCTACAGGCCCTCTCGGTAATGCACATCACTATAAGCCTTGCAAGCAATGTAACTAATGAGTTAGTTACAGGATGATGCATTACGAAATGAGTAAAGAGACTTGCCGGTAACGAGATTAAACTAGGTACAGTGATGCCGATGATCAAATCTCGGGCAAGTAACATACCGATGACAAAGGGAACAACGTATGTTGTTATGCGATTCGACCGATAAAGATATTCGTAGAATATGTAGGAGCCAATATGGGCATCCAGGTTCCGCTATTGGTTATTGACTAGAGAGCTGTCTCAGTCATGTCTACATAGTTCTCGAACCCGTAGGGTCGGGATGCTTAACGTTCGTTGACGATATAGTATTATATGAGTTATGTATGTTGGTGACCAAATGTTGTTCGGAGTCCCGGATGAGATCAGTGACATGACAAGGAACTCCAGCATGGTCCAGAGATAAAGTTTGATATATGGGACAATAGTGTTTGGTCTCCAGAAGGGTTCCAGAATTCACCGAAGGGGTTCCGGATGTTTCCCGAAATGTTTGGATACCAGAACACTTTATTTGGGCCAAAGGGGAAAGCCCACGAGGCTTTTGGAAAGTGCAAAAGGAAGTTTTGCGGAGACCAGAGGCTAGACACCAGGAACCCTGGCGTTTAGTGCGTAGACACCGGGAAACCTGGCGTCTAGCCCTGGAATTCGAGAAGGACTCTTGCCTTTTGGGCAAAACCGACTTGGAGGAGGCTTTTACTCCAAGTTTCGACCCCAGGGCTCAACATATAAATAGAGGGTCAGGGCTAGCACCAAAGACACATCAAGAAACACCAAGCCGTGTGCCGGCAACCCCGTCCCCTCTAGTTTATCCTCCGTCATAGTTTTCGTAGTGCTTAGGAGAAGCCATGCGGAGATTGTTCTTCACAAACACCGCCACCACGACGTCGTGCTGCCGGAACTCATCTACTACTTCGCCCCTCTTGCTGGATCAAGAAGGCGAGGACGTCATCGAGCTAAACGTGTGCTGAACACGGAGGTGCCGTATGTTTGGTACTTGATCGGGACGGATCATGAAGGTGTACTACTACATCAACCGCGTTTATAAACGCTTCCGCTTTCCAATCTACAAGGGTACAAAGATACACTCCCCCACTCGTTGCTATGCATCACATAGATAGATCTTGCGTGATCGTAGGTAAATTTTTTGAAATACTGCGTTCCCCAACAGTGGCATCCGAGCCAGGTCTATGCGTAGATGTTATATGCACGAGTAGACCACAAGTGAGTTGTGGGCGATAATAGTCATACTGCTTACCAGCATGTCATACTTTGATTCGGCGGTATTGTTGGATGAAGCGGCCCGGACCGACATTACGCGTACGCTTACGCGAGACTGGTTCCACCGACGTGCTTCCCACACAGGTGGCTGGCGGTGTCAGTTGATCCAACTTTAGTTGAATCGAGTGTAGCTACGCTCGGTCCTTGTTGAAGGTTAAAACAACACATACTTGACGAAAAATCGTTGTGGTTTTGATGCGTAGGTAAGAATGGTTCTTGCTCAGCCCGTAGTAGCCACGTAAAACTTGCAACAACAAAGTAGAGGACGTCTAACTTGTTTTTGCAGGGCATGTTGTGATGTGATATGGTTAAGACATGATGCTAAATTTTATTGTATGAGATGATCATGTTTTGTTATCGACAACTAGCAGGAGCCATATGGTTGTCGCTTTATTGTATGCAATGCAATTGCCCTGTAATTGTTTTTACTTTATCACTAAGCGGTAGCGATAGTCGTAGAAACAATAGTTGACGAGACGACAACGATGCTACGATGGAGATCAAGGTGTCGTGCCGGTGACGATGGTGATCATGATGGTGCTTTGGAGATGGAGATCAAAGGCACATGATGATAATGGCCATATCATATCACTTATATTGATTGCATGTGATGTTTATCCTTTATGCATCTTATTTTGCTTAGTTCGGCGGTAGCATTATAAGATGATCTCTCACTAAATTTCAAGGTACACATGTTCTCCCTGAGTATGCACCGTTGCGAAAGTTCATCGTGCCGAGACACCACATGATGATCGGGTGTGATAAGCTCTACGTTCACATACAACGGGTGCAAGCCAGTTTTGCACATGCAGAATACTCGAGTTAAACTTGATGAGCCTAGCATATGCAGATATCGCCTCGGAACACTGAGACCGAAAGGTCGAGCGTGAATCATATAGTAGATATGATCAACATAGTGATGTTCACCATTGAAAAATACTCCATCTCATGTGATGATCGGACATGGTTTAGTTGATTTGGATCACGTGATCACTTAGATGATTAGAGGGATGTCTATCTAAGTGGGAGTTCTTTAGTAATATGATTAATTGAACTTAAATTTATCATGAACTTAGTACCTGATAGTATCTTGCTTGTCTATGTTGATTGTAGATAGATGGCCCGTCTTTGTTGTTCCGTTGAATTTTAATGCGTTCCTAGAAAGCTAAGTTGAAAGATGATGGTAGCAACTACACGGATCGGGTCCGTAACTTGAGGATTATCCTCATTGCTGCACGGAAGAATTACGTCCTGGAAGCACCACTAGGTGCCAAACCGGCTGCAGAACAACGCCCGGATGTTATGAGCGTCTGGCGAGCAAAGCCGATGACTACTCGATAGTTCGATTGTGCCATGCTTTACGGCTTAGAACCGGGACTTCAACGACATTTTGAACATCACGGAGCATATGAGATGTTCCAGGAGTTGAAGTTAATATTTCACGCAAATGCCCGGATTGAGAGATATGAAGTCTCCAATAAGTTCTACAGCTGCAAAATGGAGGAGAATAGTTCTGTCGGTGAGCATATTCTCAGAATGTTTGGGTATAACAATCACTTGATTCAACTGGGAGTTAATCTTCCTGATGATAGTGTCATTGACAGAATTCTTCAATCACTGCCACCAAGCTACAAGAGCTTTGTGATGAACTATAATATGCAAGGGATGGATAAGACAATTCCCGAGCTCTTCGCAATGCTAAAGGTTGCGGAGGTAGAAATCAAGAAAGAGCATCAAGTGTTGATGGTCAACAAGACCACCAGTTTCAAGAAAAAGGGTAAAGGGAAGAAAGGGAACCTCAAGAAGAACGGCAAGCAAGTTGCTGCTCAAGTGAAGAAGCCCAAATCTGGACCTAAGCCTGAGACTGAGTGCTTCTACTGCAAAGGGACTGGTCACTGGAAGCGGAACTGCCCCAAGTATTTGGTGGATAAGAAGGATGGCAAGGTGAACAAAGGTATATGTGATATACATGTTATTGATGTGTACCTTACTAATGCTCGCAGTAGTGCACAGGTATTTGATACTGGTTCTATTGCTAATATTTGCAACTCGAAATAGGGACTACGGATTAAGCGAAGATTGGCTAAGGACGAGGTGACGATGCGCGTGGGAAATGGTTCCAAAGTCGATGTAATCGCAGTCGGCACACTACCTCTACATCTACCTTCGGGATTAGCTTTAGACCTGAATAATTGTTATTTGGTGCCAGCGTTAAGCATGAACATTATATCTGGATCTTGTTTGATGCGAGACGGTTATTCCTTTAAATCTGAGAATAATGGTTGTTCTATTTATATGAGTAATATCTTTTATGGTCATGCACCCTTGAAGACTGGTCTATTTTTGTTGAATCTCGATAGTAGTGACACACATATTCATAATATTGAAGCCAAAAGATGCATAGTTGACAATGATAGTGCAACTTACCGTTTGGGTCATATTGGTGTAAAGCGCATGAAGAAACTCCATTCTGATGGACTTTTGGAATTACTTGATTATGAATCACTTGGTACTTGCAAACCATGCCTCATGGGCAAGATGACTAAAATGCCGTTCTCTGGAACAATGGAGCGAGCAACATATTCGTTGGAAATCATACATACTGATGTATGTGGTCCGATGAATATTGAGGCTCGCAGCGGGTATCATTATTTTCTCACCTTCACAGATGATTTGAGCATATATGGGTATATCTACTTGATGAAACATAAGTCCGAAACATTTGAAAAGTTCAAAGAATTTCAGAGTGAAGTGGAAAATCATCGTAACAAGAAAATAAAGTTTCTACGATCTGATCGTGGAGGAGAATATTTGAGTTACGAGTTTGGTCTTCATTTAAAAAAATGTGGAATAGTTTCGCAACTCACACCACCCGGAACACCACAACGTAATGATGTGTCCGAACGTCGTAATCATACTTTACTAGATATGGTGCGATCTATGATGTCTCTTACTGATTTACCGCTATCGTTTTGGGGTTATGCTTTAGAGACGGCAGCATTCACGTTAAATAGGGTACCATCTAAATCCGTTGAGACGACACCTTATGAATTGTGGTTTCGCAAGAAACCCAAGTTGTCGTTTCTTAAAGTTTGGGGCTGCGATGCTTATGTGAAAAAGCTTCAACCTGATAAGCTCGGACCCAAATCAGAGAAATGTGTCTTCATAGGATACCCAAAGGAGATCATGGGTACACCTTCTATCACAGATCCGAAGGCAAGACATTCGTTGCTAAGAATGGATCCTTTCTATAGAAGGAGTTTCTCTCGAAAGAAGTGAGTGGGAGGAAAGTAGAACTTGATGAGGTAACTGTACCTGCTCCCTTATTGGAAAGTAGTTCATCACAGAAATCTGTTCCTGTGACTCCTACACCAATTAGTGAGGATGCTAATGATGATGATCATGTAACTTAAGATCAAGTTACTACCGAACCTCGTAGGTCAACCAGAGTAAGATCCGCACTAGAGTGGTACGGTAATCCTGTTCTGGAGGTCATGTTACTTGACCATGAAGAACCTACGAACTATGAGGAAGCGATGATGAGCCCAGATTCCGCGAAATGGCTTGAGGCCATGAAATCTGAGATGGGATCCATGTATCAAAACAAAGGGTGGACTTTGGTTGACTTGCTCGATGATCGGCAAGCCATCGAGAATAAATGGATCTTCAAGAAGAAGACAGACGCTGACGGTAATGTTACTGTCTACAAAGCTCGACTTGTTGCGAAAGGTTTTTGACAAGTTCAAGGAGTTGACTACGATGAGACCTTCTCACCCGTAGCGATGCTTAAGTCCGTCCGAATCATGTTAGCACTTGCTGCATTTTATGATTATGAAATTTGGCAAATGGACGTAAAGACTGCATTCCTGAATGGATTTCTGGAAGAAGAGTTGTATATGATGCAACCTGAAGGTTTTATCGATCCAAAGGATGCTAACAAAGTGTGCAAGCTCCAGTGATCCATTTATGGACTGGTGCAAGCATCTTGGAGTTGGAATAAACATTTTGATAGTGTGATCAAAGCATATGGTTTTATCTGAGACTTTTGGATAAGACCGTATTTACAAGAAAGTGAGTGGGAGCTCTGTAGCATTTCTAATATTATATGTGGATGACATATTGTTGATTGGAAATGATATAGAATTTCTGGATAGCATAAAAGGATACTTGAACAAGAGTTTTTCAATGAAAGACCTCGGTGAAGTTGCTTATATATTAGGCATCAAGATCTATAGAGATAGATCAAGACGCTTGATTGGACTTTCACAAAGCACATACCTTGATAAAGTTTTGAAAAAGTTCAAAATGGATCAAGCAAAGAAAGGGTTCTTGCCTACGTTACAAGGTGTGAAGTTGAGTTAGACTCAATGCCCGACCACTGCAGAAGATAGGAAAAAAATGAAAGGTGTTCCATATGCTTCAGCCATAGGCTCTATCATGTATGCAATGCTGTGTACCAGACCTGATGTGTGCCTTGCTATCTGTTTAGCAGGGAGGTACCAAAGTAATCCAGGAGTGGATCACTGGACATCGGTCAAGAACATCCTGAAATACCTGAAAAGGACTAAGGATATGTTTCTCGTTTATGGAGGTGACAAAGAGCTCGTCGTACATGATTACATCGACGCAAGCTTTGACACTGATCCGGATGACTCTAAGTCACAATCCGGATACATATTTATATTGAACGGTGGAGCTGTCAGTTGGTGCAGTTCTAAGCAAAGCGTCGTGGCGGGATCTTCATGTGAAGCGTGGTACATAGCTGCTTCGGAAGCAGGAAATGAAGGAGTCTGGATGAAGGAGTTCATATCCGATCTAGGTGTCATACCTAGTGCATGGGGTCCAATGAAAATCTTTTGTGACAATACTGGTGCAATTGCCTTGGCAAAGGAATCCAGATTTTACAAGAGAACCAAGCACATCAAGAGACGCTTCAATTCCATCCGCGATCAAGTCAAGGAGGGAGACATAGAGATTTGCAAGATACATACAAATCTGAATGTAGCAGACCCGTTGACTAAGCCTCTCTCACGAGCAAAACATGATCAGCACCAAGACTCCATGGGTGTTAGAATCATTACTGTGTAATCTAGATTATTTCTCTAGTGCAAGTGGGAGACTGAAGGAAATATGCCCTAGAGGCAATAATAAAGTTGTTATTTATATTTCCTTATATCATGATAACCGTTTATTATTCATGCTAGAATTGTATTAACCGGAAACTTAGTACATGTGTGAATACATAGACAAACAGAGTGTCACTAGTATGCCTCTACTTAACTAGCTCGTTTAATCAAAGATGGTTAAGTTTCCTAGCCATA
Source organism: Aegilops bicornis (assembly GCA_021605145.1). Classification (NCBI taxonomy): domain Eukaryota; kingdom Viridiplantae; phylum Streptophyta; class Magnoliopsida; order Poales; family Poaceae; genus Aegilops; species Aegilops bicornis. The sequence continues at coordinate 294,888,269 of CM038670.1, read as the reverse complement.
GACATGAGTTGTCATTTGATTAACGGGATCACATCATTAGAGAATGATGTGATTGACTTGACCCATTCCGTTATCCTAGCACTTGATCGTTTAGTTTATTTGCTATTGCTTTCTTCATGACTTATACATGTTCCTATGGCTATGAGATTATGCAACTCCCGAATACCGGAGGAACACTTAGTGTGCTACCAAACATCAGAACTTAACTGGGTGATTATAAAGGTGCTCTACAGGTGTCTCTGATGGTGTTTGTTGAGTTGGCATAGATCGAGATTAGGATTTGTCACTCCGATTGTCGGAGAGGTATCTCTGGGCCCTAAGCCTTGCAAGCAATGTAACTAATGAGTTAGTTATGGGATGATGCATTACGGAATGAGTAAAGAGACTTGCTGGTAAAGAGATTCAACTAGGTACAGTGATGCCGACGATCGCATCTCTGGCAAGTAACATACCGATGACAAAGGGAACAACGTATGCTGTTATACGGTTCGACCGATAAAGATCTTCATAGAATATGTAGGAGCCAATATGGGCATCCAGGTTCCGCTATTGTTTATTGACCAGAGAGGTGTCTCAGTCATGTCTACATAGTTCTCAAACCCGTAAGGTCCACATGCTTAACGTTCGTTGACGATATAGTATTATATGAGTTATGTATGTTGGTGACCGAATGTTGTTCGGAGTCCCGGATGAGATCAGGGACATGACGAGGAACTCCGGAATGGTCCGGAGATAAAGTTTGATATATGGGATAATAGTGTTTGGTCTCTGGAAGGGTTCCGGAATCCATCGGAAGGGGTTCCGGATGTTTCCCGAAATGTTTGGATACGAGAACACTTTATTTGGGCCAAAGGGGAAAGCCCACAAGGCTTTTGGAAAGTGCAAAAGGAAGTTTTACGGAGACCAGAGGCTAGACGCCAGGAACCCTGGCGTCTAGGGGGTAGACGCAGGGAACCCTGGCGTCTAGCCCTGGAGTCCGAGAAGGACTCTTGCCTTTCAGGCAAAACCGACTTGGAGGAGGCTTTTATTCCAAGTTTCGACCCCAGGGCTCAACATATAAATAGAGGGGCAGGGCTAGCACCAAAGACACATCAAGAAACACCAAGCCGTGTGCCGGCAACCCCGTCCCCTCTAGTTTATCCTCCGTCATAGTTTTCGTAGTGCTTAGGCGAAGCCCTGCGGAGATTGTTCTTCACCAACACCGTGACCACACCGTCGTGCTGCCGGAACTCATCCACTACTTCGCCCCTCTTGCTGGATCAAGAAGGAGAGGACGTCATCGAGCTGAACGTGTGTTGAAAGCGGAGGTGCCGTACGTTCGATACTTGATCGGGACAGATCATGAAGGTGTACGACTACATCAACCGCGTTGATAAACGCTTCCGCTTTGCGATCTTCAAGGGTATGAAGATACACTCCCCCTCTCGTTGCTATGCATCACATAGATAGATCTTTCATGATCGTAGGTAAATTTTTTAAAATACTGCGTTCCCCAACAAATAAATTATATAAAAAGTTGCCAAAAGTATGTAAAACTTGTATAATATTGGCATGAAACAATCAAAAACTATAGATACGACGGAGACGTATAAGCATCCCCATGCTTAATTCCTGCTCATCCTCGAGTAGGTAAAAGATAAAAAAGATAATTTTTGATGTGGAATGCTACCTAGCATAAATTTTATCATATATCTAATTATGGCATGAATATTAAGACATAAGTGATTCAAAGCAATAGTCTATAATTTGACATAAAGACATCAATACTCAGGCATCCCAACAAATAATCATGTCTCTCAAAATATCAACGCTAAAGAAAGTTATCCCTACAAAATCATATAGTCTTGTCATGCTCTGTCTTCTTAACACAAAGTATTTATCATGCACAACCCCGATGACAAGCCGAGCAATTGGTTCATACTTTTTAGCGCGCTTCAGCTTTTTCAACTCTCACGCAATACATGAGCGCAAGCCATGGATATAGCACTATGGGTGGAATAGAGTACGATGATAGGGTTAAATATAAAGAAGACAAAAAGTAAGAAAGTCTCACATCGACGCGGCTAACCAACGGGCTATGCATATGCCCATCAATTGATATCAACACGAGGAGTAGGGATTGCCATGCAACGAATGCACTAAGAACTATAAATGTATGAAAGCTCAGTATGAAAACTAAGTGGGTGTGCATCTAATCCTATAATGAAAAATTCCCACTAGTATATGAAAGTGACAACATAGGAGACTCCCCATATGAAAAACATGGTGCTACTTTGAAGCACAACTGTGGTAAAGGATACTAACAATGCCCCTTCTCTCTTTGTTTATTTTTTTCCTTTTCTTTTTTCTTTCCTTTTTTCTTTTTTTTCTTTTTTCTTATTTTTTCTTTTTATTTTTCTTTTTCTTTTTTTTTCTCGTTGTCCGTAGTCTCATCCCGACTTGTGGGGGAATCATAGTCTCCATCATCCTTTCCTCACTGGGGCACTGCTCTAAAAATGAATAATGATCATCACACTTCTATTTACTTATAACTTGAAAGAAATAAAAATTACAACTCGATACCTATGACAAAATATGACTCTATATGAATGCCTCTGGCAATGTACCAGGATGTGCAATGATCTAGCGTAACATGTATGAAAAATGATAAACGGTGGCTGTGCCACAACTACTATGTCAGCTATATGATCATGCAAAGCAATATGACAATGAATGCTTAAGTCATCAAACGGAAGCGGTGGAAGTTGCATGGCAATACATCTCGGAATGGCCGTGGAAAAGCCATAATAGGTAGGTATGGTGGCTGTTTTGAGGAAGATATAATAAGGCTTATGTGTGATGGAGCGTATCATATCACGGGGTTTGGACGCACCTGTGAAGTTTGCACCACGTCTCAATGTGAGAAAGGGTAATGCACGGTACCATAGAGGCTAGCAAATTGCGAAAAAGGTAAGAGTGCGTATAATCCATGGACTCACATTAGTCATAAAGAAATCATATACTTATTGCAAAAGTTTATTAGCCCTCGAAGCAAAGTACTACTATGCATGCCCCTAGGGGGATAGATTGGTAGGAAAAGACCATCGCTCGTCCCCGACCGCCACTCATAAGGAGGACAATCAATAATAAATCATGCTCCAACATCATAGCATGACGAGAGACTATACGTGCATGCTTCGGGAATCACAAATCTTAACACCAATATTCTTACTAACCACAACCGTTTACTAGTACCTCCCACATATTCCATCTCTATATCACAAAACTATTGCAAGGAATCAAACATATCATATTCGGTGATCCATAAGTTTTATGTAGGATTTCATGACTAACCATGCAATTGACCAATTCCTGTTGACTCTCTAAATAGATATAAGTGAAGCATGAGAGTTTAATTCTTTCTATAAAGGCCATGCTCTAATAAATATAAGTGAAGCAAAATAGCATTCTACAAACAACGGTTTTCTATGTGAAGAGAAACATGCAATCCAAACTTCAAATGGTATGAGTGAAGCACATGAAGCATTCTATAAAGCCACACTCAAAAAATATAAGTGAAGTGCAATGAGCATTCTATAAATCAACCATGGACTATCTCATACCAGCATGGTGAATAAAATAAAAATGAAAAATAAAAGCAAAAGTCGCTCCAAGATTTGCACATATCACATGAACGAAACGAAACCGAAACATACCGATACTTGCTGAAGAAAGATGGGATGCCTTCCGGGGCATCCCCAAGCTTAGACGCTTGACTCTACTTGAATATTTACTTGGGGTGCCTTGGGAATCCGCAAGCCCGAGCTCTTGCCTCTCCTCCTTCTCCTCATATCGATACCTCCTTGATCTTTGATCACTTCATCCACACAAAACTCAACAAAATACTCGGTAAGATCCGTTAGCATAATAAAGCAAATCACTACTCTAAGTATTGTTGCAAACCAATTCATATTTTGGTTTTTCATTGTAGCTACTATAATATAACTTTTTCATGGCTTAATCCACTGATAGAATCGATAGTTTCATCAAAACAAGCAAAACCATGCATCAAAAACAGAATCTGTCTTAAACAAGACAATCTGTAGTAATCTGAACATTCACCATACTTCTGGTACTCCCAAAATTCTGAAAAATTTAGGAAAAATAAACATTTTGTATAGAACGACAGTGCAAAAAGTTTCAGAACCGTTTGATATTCTAGTAAAAAATGTAAAATCGCGCACTATAACTAAAGTTTCTGTTTTGCACCGCACAAACCAATAAGCAACCTAATCATCGTAAAGGCAAACCTTGGCACATTATTTTTATAATACAATGGAATTGTACAAGGGGTTAATTATTTTTGTGATAATCTTCATGAAAATTTTCACATTGTTTCCATGAGCATGAATACAAGTGTTCAAGGTCGACCCTCACTTCTCCAATGCATAACTTCCAATCGCTTCTCTTTTGTGAAAAGTTTTAAGTTCCCCTCTATATTTTTTTGTTTTTAAACTATATAAAAACACTCAACATAAATAGATGACTCTCTAAAACTTCCGGGTTGTCTCCCTGGCAGCGCTTTCTTTAACGCCATTAAGCTAGGCATAAAGTGCTCAAGTAACGAATCCACCCGGATCCCAAGGTATATAAAAGCCAATTTTAATTAACAATGATTTGGCATTTAGTAGTGAGCACAAAGCAACATATATCATGCAATGACAAAGTCTAACTCTCTTCCTATGCATTGGCATGTCATAAAAGAACAATTCATGCACATCAAGTAAAGGTCAATACATTTCATAAGTAGTTTCTTGCAATTTTATCGTGTTGGAAACATAGAGAGGTGGAGATATAGTTCCTCTCTCATAATAATTGCAAGTAGGAGCAGTAAGCACATGCATATTATATTCATCAAAATCATCACGTGCAACGGTAAAAGGCAACCCATCAATATAATCCTTAACAAGAGCAAACTTCTCCAATATAGTGTAGTTGGAGAATTCAAAAAGATAATAGGACTAGCATGTGTGGGTGCAATAGCAACAATTTCATGTTTAACATAAGGAACAATAGCAAGTTCATCTCCATAAGCATAATTCGTATTGGCATCTTGGCCACAAGCATAGCAAGCATCATCAAAAAGGGATATTTCAAACGAATCAAAGGGATCATAGCAATTATCATGGATTCATCCTTCGGTAAGAACGAAGGGAAAGTAAATAATGTATGAGTTGAAGAGTTGCCCTCATTAGAAGGTGGGCACGAGTAGCTAATCCGTTCTTCCTCCTTTTGTTCTTCGCTCTCCTCATCATCTTTTTCATCCAATGAGCTCACAGTTTCATCAATTTCTTCTTCCATAGACTCCTGCAAAATATTAGTCTCTTCTCGCACAGCGGAGATTTTCTCAATAAATTCATCAATATTGGAATTATATTTACATTTATCATAGCAATATTTAAGGATGGCAAAATTTTCAGGTCTATAAACATCATCATCAAAAGCTTCATACTTTTCAAACAAAGATTTAATTTCATAAGCACCCTTAAAAGCAACAAATTCTTCTATTCTTTCCACGTCATAGTAATCATATATACCATTAGCATAATAAGCTAAGGTTTAATTATCATTAAATTCACATGAAAAGGGAAGATGTGGAGCATTCATCCTAGATCAACAAGTAAAATCATATCTCTGACATAAATTCCAAGCATACCAATGCAACATATAAATTTGATCCCATAAAAGTTTCCCTTTTTGTGTCAAGCGATAATCCCTAAAGTATTCACGTTGATCCAACGTTACTCCCATTATCAAGTTGAATGGGGTTTTCTCAGGATTATCAAAGTAGTGCATAATATTTTTCACATAACGAGCATCAAGGGTTTTAGGAGGTTCCCCATCTCCATGAGTAGCAAGTACAACTAATTTTTTTTGGTGTTTCGTGTTCCATATCCATAACTAAAGATAGAGAACAACTTAGAACAGAAAATAAAAACTACTTAGTGATAAAGCAAACAAGCACACACGAGAATATTCACCCCACGCTATTGCTCCCCAGCAACGGCGCCAGAGAAAGGTCTTGATAACCCACAAGTAGAGGGGATCAATTGTAGCCTCTTTTGATAAGTAAGAGTGTCGAACACAATGAGGAGCTAAAGTTAGAACAAATATTCTCTCAAGTTCTATCGACCACCGATACAACTCTACGCACGCTTGACGTTCGCTTTACCTAGAACAAGTATGAAACTAGAAATACTTTGTAGGTGTGATAGGATAGGTTTGCAAGATAGTAAAGAGCACGTAAATAAAATCTAGGGGCTGTTTAGATAAAGACACAACTAAGTTAGTTTTAGTAGAGAGCTTTTGTCAACAAGAAAGTTATTTGTCCCTAGGCGATCGATAATAAGTACCGGTAATCATTCTTGTAATTTTATATGAGGGAGAGGCATGAGCTAACATACTTTCTCTACTTGGATCATATGCACTTATGACTGGAACTCTAGCAAGCATCCGTAACTACTAAAGATCATTAAGGTCGTGAAACCCAACCATAGCATTAAGTATCAAGTCCTCTTTACTCCCATACGCAATAACCCACTTATCCGCGTTTGGGCTGCTGTCATCCCCCACAACACTGACAATAAATAAACCATGAACATATTGCAACACCCTACAGCAGGGGCCCCTCACGTTTGCGCGAGACGGAGGCACCGTAGTACAGCACCATAAATAAAATATACAATCATACCAACCAAGATCACGATTAACCCACAGGACAAAATGGATCTACTCAAACATCATAGGATAACCATAGATCATTGGGAATTAATATGGAGTTGAGAACCATGTTGAAGTAGACATTACAGCGGGGAAAAGAGGTGTTACACTGCTGCATAGAGGGGGAGAAAGTTGGTGTTGACGGTAGCAAGATTGTTGATGTAGATCACCGTCCCGATCCTTTCCCCGGCGGCACTCCAGCGCCACCGGGAGAGAGGGGGAGAGAGCCCCCCTACTTATTCTTCTTCCTTGGCCTCCCCCATAGATGAGAGGAGAGTTCCCCCTCTGGTCCATGGTCTCCTTGGCCGCGGAGGGGCGGGAGCCCCTCTGAGATTGGATCTCCCTCTCTGATCTCTTCTGTTTCGCGCTCTCCTGATCTGGCCGAAAACCATTTCTTATATTCCGGGAGATCCGTAACTCCGATTGCGCTGTGATTTTAACACGATTTTTTTCCGGATATAAGCTTCCTTGCACCCAAAGTAGATCTCCAACCGACCTTTGAGGAGGGCACAACCCACCACCACGCGCCAGGGGCCTCTGGCGCGCCATGGTGTCTTGTGGTCTCTGTGGGCCTCCGTTTGCAGTGATTTCAATTCCCAAAAATCACATATATTCCAAAATAATTCTCTGTGAAATTTTATTGCATTTGGACTTCGTTTGATATGGATTTTCTGTGATACAAAAAACATGCAAAAAACGGGAACTGGCACTAGGCACTGGATCAATAGGTTAGTCCAATAAATCATATAAAAAGTTGCCAAAAGTATGTAAAACTTGTATCATATTGGCATGAAACTATCAAAAATTATAGATACGACAAAGACGTATCACCTCCTCCTTCTCGCGCGCCCAGAGCATCTAGTGCTCGCCATCGGCCTGCTCCTCGGCGAGCCAGTGTGCCTTCCAGTGCTCAAGGTGGGCCACCTCCTTGTCCGGTGTCACGGCGTAGTGGACGGGAGGCGTGCTCACCCACTCGCGGAGCTCACCGGTCTAGGAGTAGGCCTCCTCGGGCCAAGCGGACGGCGCGGTGACCTCTTACTCGTCAGCGTGGGCTCAGACTCCGGCTCAGCCTTGGGCTCAACGAAAGAGGGCAGTGGCAACGACAGGATGCATAGGGAAACGTGGACGGAGTCCCCCACCGCCGACAAGGCGAGGGCCTGCTCTAGGCCATTCCAATGCGCGTCCTCCTCCAGCCGGCTCTTCTCGAGTTCTCGCTGCAGGGCCGCCGACAAGGCGAGGGCCTTCTCTATTTGGCAGCCTTAGCACCTCTACATGGTGGAGCATGGGGAGGGGCCTGAGGCCAAATCGCGTGACTGAATTTGGTCCGGTTCCTTCCATTTGGGGCAAAAAACGGACATAAATCGCGATCCAACGCACGCCTGCAAATGGACATGCGTCTGTTTTTTGTCCATCGTCGATCATTTTCGGCCCAAATGTGGGCGCATTTGTGTCAAAACAGGCAGGGCGGAGACGCACGCAGGCGCTCTCTTTGTCCTTCCCCTGTCCCGTCTGTTGGTGAAAAGTACCTCTTTTCCCCCTGTCCTACGCGGCCTGCACATCTCCCCCGCACCCCCGCCATAGACACAATCGCCCATTTTCCAGTCGCTCCGTTGTTGTCCAGCTCGGTCGCCCAAGCCTCAACGCATCCACACAAATCCTCGCCCCCGCCTGCTTTCAGAGGAGTTCTTGCCGGCGTTTATGGGATTTCTTCGCCACCGGCGACGCCCATCGGCACCAACGCCGTTCGCCGTGCGCTGCAAGACCGCATGCCGCTCCGTCTCTACTTCTACAGGCATGCTGCCTGTACGGGGAGGTCGAGGTGCTATTCACCGACCGCGTCTCCACCACGACCCCTAGGTGTTTGCCGCTTTGCTCGCAAGGTACCATGGATAGTAGGGACGAGTAATTTTTCAACAACTTCATCTGTTCATCGGATGATTCGTTGTCGGATGATGAAGAGCTTGTGGTTCCTGCATTGGTCGTCAATGACCACATTGCTAGGCAGCGGCCTAGGTTCATGTGATCAATCCTGGGCCATGCTCCGGCTTGAGCCGCAATGGAGAGAGCAGTCACGCCCTACTCTATGTTGATTACTTTGAGAATTCCCCGCTCTTCAAACCCCATCTTTTCCGGCGCCGCTTCTGGATGGCGAGGCATGTGTTCAATCGTATTTGAGAGGGAGAGGTAGCATATGATAATTACTTTGAGTGCAAGGAAGATGCCCTTGGCAAGGTTGCTTCTCCTCTTATCAGAAATGCATTGTGGATATTGGTATGCTTACATACCGAATTCCCGGTGATCTTGTGGATGAATACGTCCGCATGAGTGAGTCCACATGTCTCGCATCAATGTACATGTTCTGTAAGACCGTGGTGGCAGTGTTTTGGCCCTGAGTACCTGAGAGAGCCAAATGTCGCAGATACAACCTAGTTGTTTGCGATCAATGCAGATAGAGGCTTTCCGAGAATGCTTGGCAGGTGTAGTACAAGGGGCATGTGAAAGGTTACACTGTCATACTAGAAGCGGTGGCTTCACAAGATCTTTGGATATGACACTCTTTTTTGAGCATGGCAAGTTCTCACAATGACGTCAACGTGCTTCAGCGTTCTCCAGTGTTCGCAAGGCTTGCATAAGGACACTGTCCAGAGGTCAACTTTGAGATCAATGGCCATGATTATAACAAGGGATACTACCTAGCTGATAGTATTTATCCTCAGTGGTCAACTCTTGTGAAGAGAATATCCAATCCAGAAGGAGAGAAGAAACAGAGATTTTCCCAAGCACAAGAGAGTGCCAGGAAGGACATGGAGCATGCTTTAATCTTGATGGGTTATCGTTCGACACCCTTCACTGACATTAAGCACCAAGAAGCTTTGGGAGGTGATGCCTACTTGTGTGATCATGAACAACATGATCGTGGAGGATGAGTGTGATAACAACATCTATGACCGAGGATTTGAATATTAGGGTGAAAATGTCATGCCTGAGCACCAAGAACCGCCAATGTTTAAACAGGTCACCCTATTTCATCATGAAATGTGTGATTGGCATACTCATATGCAACTTCAAAATGACTTGGTTGAGTACATGTGGAATAATTGACAACCAGTAGATGTATCGGTTCATTTTCTTTCCATGTATTCGTGATAAATTTGGTTGTAAACTTTGTGTCCTTTATTCGGTTATGAAACTATTTATGATTGTGGTACTATGTGATTTATTTGGTTGTCAATTCGTTAGTGTATTATTAGTAGCTCACATACACGAACATGTCTCCTATCGCGCCGACTTAGTAACTCGCGGACCACGACCAGGGACCAGACCCACCGACGGTGTCCTAGACTAGGGGGTACTCACCACGTCGTCTCCTGACCAGTGGGTCGGGCCGAGGACCCCCATGGCGGTTCACTAATGGGCCACTTCGGGAAGCCCATGACATATACGAGAAATATTGCACAAGACTTGGTGATCAAGACAAGGACTCCTCTCCACCGACGTAGCCGACATGACTCTTGTTATCTTAGGCATCCAGTACATTATATAAGCCAAGGCCAGGCTACTCGATAGATTATTATGACATTCATCATCATACCCCTAGGGTTTAGACCACAACTTACGATCTCGAGGTAGATCAACTCTGTACTCGATACACCAACATCAATATAGACAAGAGCATGACGTAGGGTTTTACCTCCATCAAGAGGGCCCGAGCCTGGGCAAACATCGACTCCCTTCTTCCTGTTACCATCAATCCAAGATCCACAGCTCGGGACCCCCTACCCCGTGGTCTGCCAGATTTCCCTCCGACAATGGTGCTTTCATTGAGAGTTCTGCTGTGTGATCGCAAAGGATTGATGGTTCGTCTACAGATTGCAGCCGTTTTTTTGGACAGTAGATTAGTGTTCGCCATTCGTGACGTTTCTTTGACGATTGCTTTGGTGGAATTGTGCGGAATTGAGTTTAGAACAACCCTGCAAAAATTTATCGCGTTCCGATGGAGGAATCTCCGGCAAACTCCGATCTACTAGAGCCCTGTCGAATCTGGATGGGAACTGGACGAGTTTGGAGTGTGGAGTCCAGCCTCTAGCTCGGAGGTCCTTTAGAAGATCCAACCGTTGATTGACTGCAGAATTCCTGTATCTACCACTCATCAAATTTTCAGCTTGATCTGACTGTTCAAACTCCGGGAACCTCCGATGGGTGCATCGATTTTCGGATCTGTTTTCTGCGCGAGAACGAATCCAGCTCGGGTTCATCTTTTTTATGAACATGATTTTAGACATCCTTTTTGAAGGAAGTTTTATATGGGGTATTCTGTTTTGTTCTCAAACACGTGCCCACTAATTTTAAAGCCTTTTTCGAGGTAATCTACACTGCCGCGTCTGTGTCAAACTAGACCGACAATGTTGCTCCACGGCTGCCGACCCGCGCTAGACAGGTCGTCACTTCATCGAGCTGAGGTCAACCTCATCGGATCATCACCCCGCCGAGCCGACCAAGGGTTCAGCATTGTGAAGGCTAAATCATCACCAACATCATCGCCCCACGGATTGCACAGGTTGGGCGCACCGGCATCACCGTGCAGTCACTTCATCAAGCCGACATTAAGCTCGTCACAAGTTACGACATATGTCGGCATGGCCGCGCCGTTGCTTCTTCAAGCCGATGTCCACCACGTCAACCTGCTTCGACACCTCGGCTGGCGTGGGGGCTGCAATGTCACCTTACCGACCTGCTCCGCCACCTCAGCTGGACCGGGGGATTTTTCATCTCTTCATCAACCTACCCCGGGGACTTTGGCATCAGCAGTCGACCAGCTTCGTCACCTCGGCTAGACTAGGGGATTTGCCTCGCCGCGTCGACCATGTTGCGTCGCCACTTCGTCAAGCTGAGCTCTTCGCTCAGTCACCTCGGGCTTGGGGGCTGGGACATCGGCCAGGCCGAGTACTACGTCTTCGTCCCGCCACAAGCCTGGACCTCTTCATCAACACCGAACACACTAACCAGCTAAGTTGCTTTCATGCTCAAATTTCCTGAATTCTTAATTTTTTGTTCAGTCTGACCAAGCATTATATTTATGTAAAAATTTATTTGCTAAAAGCGTTGTTTGTTAATAACACTTATTTTCCTAGGTTAAGTGGGGGCTCTTAAAATTGATATGAGCCGTTTTATAATAAGTGTTTTCTTCTAAGTTGTTGCAAAGTATTTTTCTACCACTCCTTTATCGACTCGAGTGTGTGGTCAATAGCCGGATAGCCTGGTTTCTCTCTCAAGCCACTCGAGTTTAGTTCTTTGAACTGGCCTAACGAGAAGCACTCCTCCTTCAGGAAGGGAGGTTGAAGCTGAAGGCTGGCCCGCTTGAAGTCTTGAGATCGGATGTGTCATGTTAAAGCACGACAGAAGCACAAACTAATTTTAAGAACATTTTTCTGATTGGCACCAAAAACCTTGATTTACTTTGGATGTAAAGTCTTTACATAAGTTTTTTGGTTTTCCGAGTTTTTGACACCGTTAACCTATTTTATGTCTTCCTTTCAGGAGGTAGGACATCCTCTTGTTCGAGGTGTTCAGTGTGGTGGTTCTGCTCAGGAAATATTTCCCGACCCGCAGTTCGACATCTCCCCTGCCGAGCTGCACCTCGGTGTTGTCAAAACACACTAAATCGATGAACTAGATCCCGCGGAGATACGATCCTAGGGTCGGCCTCGTTGCCCAACCCAAGTCTCGGTGGCTACTGCATTGACGAATCAATGCGGAAGAATCAAAGTGTAAAATAGTTCCCGAGGAGATTACGATCCTCAGGTTGGTCGGCCGCACCCAACCCAAGTCTTGGGAACTATTGCGCACCGCGTGTCTGTTCTTACGTATGATGCCGAGCTAGGAATCGATCCTCAGGCCGATTTCGCGGATCGACCCGAGTCTCAGGGGCTACTGGGATCAGCGGCTTTATTTCACCTTTTAGGTGCATCTCGGATTTTAGCCGAGATACACCTTGAGGGTTACTGGCTATATAACTCGACAAATAATAAATTGCACCAATCAAAAAAGTGCACAAAAAATAAGCCCACGACCGAGGTGGTGCACCACCTCGGAAGCAGTCCGGCATAAAGCTCTGATGCAAGTGGTTGGCTCCATAGAGGGCATTTCCGGTATTAAGCTCGGGTGAACTCCTCCGGCTTTTTCAATACCAGGTAATCTATGACACCTCGGAGGCCAACCGGCGTTGGAGCTCGGCTACAAAAAAGACACATCGGATGCAGTCCGGTGTTGGAGTTCAGCTGCAAGAGGACACCACCACAGGCGAGAAACTTCGGAACTGATGTGTGGCGTAAAAATAACAAGACATTGGTAAAGGTCGAGAAATTAAAGGGGCTCCTTGGATGCCCGACGTGCGAACTCTTCGGATACACCTGGCGATCCTCAAGATCGAAGATAGGAAGATTTGTTCAACCAGCTTTCAAGACTGACGACCGAATACGAAGAATAGCTTAGAAGAACCGAGGAGCGACCCCAACTTGAAGACTATTTCAGGGGGCTACTAATAGTGTCATGGACTAGGGGGTACTCACCACATCGTCTCCCGACCAGTGGGTCGGGCCGAGGACCCCCATGGCGGTTCACTAATGGGCCACTTCGGGAAACCCATGAAATATACAAGGAAGATTGCACAAGACTTGGTGATCAAGACAAGGACTCGTGTCCACCGACGTAGCTGACTAGGACTCTTATTATGTTAGGCCTCTGATGGCTCGTGTCCGCATCAGTATTTCCCCGAAGAGGAAGGGATGATGCAGCACAATGACGGTAGGTATTTCCCTCAGTGATGGAACCAAGGTTATCGAACCAGTAGGAGAACCAAGCAACACTATGTAAACGGTACCTGCACACAAAGAAGAAATACTTGCAACCCGGCGCGTAAGAGGGGTTGTCAATCCCTCACGGGTAAAATATAGATTCATTTATATGATTTTGGATAAATACACCTCGCAATAAAACAAAATAAAATAAATAAAGAAAAAGTGCAGCAAGGTATTTTTGGGTTTTTAGAATAATAGATCTAGAAACAAAAGCAAATAAAAAATAGAATTTGAATAAAATATGATAAAGAATAGACCCCGAGGGCGTAGATTTCACTAGTGGCTTCTCTAAGGAAAAATAGCATACGTCGTGTAAACAAATTACTGTTAGGCAATTGATAAAACTTCAAATAATTATGACGATATCCAAGCAATGATCATTATATAGGCATCACGTCCAAGATTAGTATACCGACTCCTGCCTGCATCTACTACTATTACTCCACACATCGACCGCTATCCAGCATGCATCTAGTGTATTAAGTTCATGGAGAAACGGAGTAATGCAATAAGAACGACGACATGATGTAGACAAGATCAATTCATGTAGTAGTAGACCCCATCTTGTTATCCTTAATAGCAACGATCAATACATGTCTTGTTGCCCCTTCTGTCACTGGGAAAGAACACTGCATGACCGAACCCATCTCAAATCACCTCTTCCCATGGCAAGAAAAATCGATCTAGTTGGCCTAACTAAACCAAAGATTCATAAAAGAAATACGAGGCTATAAGTAATCATGCATATAAGAGATCAAAACTCAAATAACTTTCATGGATAAAATAGATCTTATCATAAACTCAAAGTTCATCGGATCCCAACAAACACACCACAAAAAGAGTTACATCAAATAAATCTCCAAGAGACCATTGTATTGAGAATCAAAAGAGAGAGAGAGAGAGGAAGTTATCTAGCTACTAACTACGGACCCGTATGTCTACAATGAACTACTCATGCATCATCGGAGAGGCACCAATGAGGATGATGAACCCCTCTGTGATGGTGTCTAGATTGGATCTGGTGGTTCTGGAACTTGCGGTGGCTGGAATTGTGTTATGTCGACTCCCCTAGGGTTTTTAGATTTTCGGGGTATTTATAGAGCAAAGAGGCGATGCAGGAGGCGACCGAGGTGGGCACAACCCACCGAGGTGCGCTGGGCCCCAGCGCGCCAGTGGGTTGTGCTCCCTTGAGCCCCCTCTGATACTTCTTTGGCCCAACAGGTGTCTTCTGGTCCAGAAAAATTCTTGAAGAAGTTTTGCTGCATTTGGATTCCGTTTCGTATTTATCTTCTACGAAGTAAAAAGCAAGCAAAAACAGCAACTGGCACTGGGCACTATGTCAATAGGTTAGTCCCAAAAAATGATATAAAATTGCTATAAAATGATTATAAACATCCAAGAATGATAATATAACATCATGGAACAATAAAAAATTATAGATACGTTGGAGACGTATCAGCATCCCCAAGCTTAATTCTTGCTCGTCCTCGAGTAGGTAAATGATAAAAATAGAATTTTTCTTGTGGAATGCTGCCTAGCATGTTCATCACATATTCTTTTCTTTTGTCGCATGGACATATGGACTTTTATATGGTTCAAAGCAATAGTCTAGTTTTGACATGAAGATTTCAATACTCAAGCATATCAACAAGCAACCATGTCTTTCAAAATATTAACACTAAAGCAAGTTATGCCTAGCCCATTATGCTCAATCATTGATCCATTCATGAAACACACTCGCATATTAGCTACATCCAATGCTCAAGTACGATCATAGTGCCCCTTAGTTGATGCTTTATAAGATAAGATGGAGACTCAAATAAAAATTAAAATTGCATAAAGTATA
Source organism: Aegilops bicornis (assembly GCA_021605145.1). Lineage (NCBI taxonomy): Eukaryota > Viridiplantae > Streptophyta > Magnoliopsida > Poales > Poaceae > Aegilops > Aegilops bicornis. Next base: position 294,872,807 of record CM038670.1, on the reverse strand, counting down.
AAAAAGACCCTTCGTAGAGGGAAGTAGGGATTTGTATAGGTGCCAGACTCAAAGAAGCGAAAAAAATAGAGATAAAACATTTTGGGTGGCATGCTTTTCCTGTCAACGAAAATGATCGAGTAGTTCCCAATACTTTCCATGCTAGATATATCATAGGCAGTTCCTAAACAGAAATAAAGTTTATTCCTTTTTCCACCATACTTTCACATTCCATGGCTAGCCGTATCCACGGCTACCGTCCATAACAACACTTTCCAAGGAATTTATTATTTGACAACATAAAGTAAATTCATTTTTCATTTTGGGACTGGCATCCCTAATACCTTTGCCGTACTCTCATGCAATGACAAGTGAATAAACACTCATCTTGAGAATAACACATCTAGCTTGGAAAAATATCACCACCCCCTACCATTTCATGAGCAGTACGAGCACACAAAAGGGAAATTGTTTTAAAAATTAGAGATGGTACATACAAATTTTCTTAGAACGACATGGGAATACCGCATATAGGTAGGTATGGTGGACTCATATGGCAAAACTGGGTTTAAGGATTTTGGATGCACTAGTAGTAATCCCACTCGGTACAAGTGAAGGCTAGAAAAAAGATTGAGAAGCAACCAACAAAGAAATGAAAAATCACATAAGCGAGCATTAAGCATAACTAACACCTGTAATGCACCACAAGTAGGATGTAATTTCATTGCACAACTATTGACTTTCGTCCTTGCATAGGGAATCGCAAATCTTAACACCAATATTCGTACTAAAGCATAATTACTCACCAACATGACTCACATATCACTACCATCGTATCTCAAAACTATTACAAAGAATTGAGTTTATTTTGTCCAATGATCTTCATCAAAGTTTTTATTATATCCCTCTTGAATATCTATCACTTTGGGACTAGTTTCAGATGTTGCTTTTGATAGGTCAAACAAATTTAAGTGAAGAACATGAGCATAACATTTTTCTTCCCTCAAAATAATATAAGTGAAGCATCAGAGAATTTCTTCAAAATTTTGCTAACTCTCAAATATATCTAAGTGAAGCATGAGGGCATTTCTTCAAAAATATTAAAGAACACCATGCTCAAAAAGATATAAGTGAAGCACTAGAGCAATTCCATAGCTCAAAAAATTAAGTGAAGCATAAAAAGCAATTCTAACAAATCATAGCATAATTTTGGCTCTCTCAAATAGGCGTTTCCAGCAATGTTAGATGACAATAACTAAAAATAAAAACAAAGACTCATATAATACAAGGCGCTCCAAGCAAAACTCATGATATGTGACGTATAAAAATATAGCTCCAAGTAAAATACCGATGGTTGTTAGAAGAAAGAGGGGATGCTACTCGGGGAATCCCCAAGCTTAGTTGCTTGTTACTCCTTGGATATTATCTTGGGGTGCCATGGGGAATCCCCAAGCTTAGGCTCTTCTTACTCCTTATTCCTTCATCCATCGTGATCTCACCCAAAACTTGAAAACTTCAATCACACAAAACTTAACAAAACCTTCGTGAGATCCATTAGTATAAGAAAGCAAATCACCACTCTAAGTACTATTGCAAACCCATTAATATTTTATTTTTGCATTATATCTACTGTATTCCAACTTTGATATGGCTTATACCCCCGATAAAGTCCATAGATTCATCAAAATAAGCACATAATGCAAAGAAAACAGAATATGTCAAAAACAAAACAGTCTGTGTCGATGGAAACAACACCTATGGGATCACGGGGAATCCCTTCTATGGTCGGCGGGCGTGGGGCTGTGGAAAGAGCGGGTTTAAGAGATCAACACGTGAGATTTATCCAGGTTCGGGCCGCAAGTGATGCGTAATACCCTACTCCTGATGGCTTGTGTTTATCTGGTGTTCTTGGACTAGCTACAAAGCGTGCAGGGTTCAAAAAGCCGAAATCCTCTCTCAGTATGCCGCGGGCCTCCTTTTATAGTCAAAGGGGCTGCCATAGTGGCACACGAGAGGAGGAAAGTTGTACAGTAGTCGAGTTTATCTCTGGCACCGTAGGACAAAACGCATTAAATGCGCTACTTAGGTGTCCTCTTACTTTATGGAGGATGGCAGCGAGGCCCGTCCCGTCCGTCGTCGCTTCTCCTTGCTTCGCCACGTGTCCAGGACAACGAGGCATGCAGCGCCATGTAGGCTGGCAGGCTCCTGAGCTGGTGTGGTGGCAGGGTCTTCACGAAGATCTGCCTGCCACCACGTAGGTGCTTGACTAGTTGGCTTAGGAGCCACGTACTTTCACGTGGGTACCTGCTTAGTTGGTGGGTCGGTCGCTGAGCTGGGGCGGCGACGGGGCGGCAAGGCCTTGCCGCGGTCCTGCTGATATTCCCGGCAAGGATCTTGCCGGGGCCTCGTGGGCATCCTTGGCAAGGAGCCTCGCTGTTGTCTTGTGTTCTGGTTCCTACCTAGGCCTCGCAGGCCCTTTGTCTTTGTTGGGGAACGTAGTAATTTCAAAAAATTCCTTCGCACACGCAAGATCATGGTGATGCATAGCAACGAGAGGGGAGAGTGTTGTCCACGTACCCTCGTAGACCGAAAGCGGAAGCGTTAGCACAATGCGGTTGATGTAGTCGTACGTCTTCACGATCCGACCGATCAAGTACCGAACGCACGGCACCTCCGAGTTCAGCACACGTTCAGCCTGATGACGTCCCTCGAACTCCGATCTAGCCGAGTGTTGAGGGAGAGTTTCGTCAGCACGACGGCGTGGTGACGATGATGATGTTCTACTGACGCAGGGCTTCGCCTAAGCACCGCTACAGTATTATCGAGGTGGACTATGGTGGAGGGGGCACCGCACACGGCTAAAAGATCAAACAGATCAATTGTTGTGTCTTTGGGGTGCCCCCCTGCCCCCGTATATAAAGGACCAAGGGGGGGGGGGTGCGGCCGGCCTAGAGAGGGGCGCACCAGGAGGAGTCCTACTCCTACATGGAGTAGGACTCCCCCTTTTCCTTGTTGGACTAGGAGAGAGAGAGGGGAAAGAGGTGGAGGAGAAGAAGGAAGGGGGGGGGGCAGCCCCCTCTCCTTGTCCTATTCGAACTAGGGGGAGGGGCACGGCCCTTGCCTTGGCCGCCTCTCCTCTCTTCCACCAAGGCCCACTAAGGCCCATTAAGTCCCGAGGGGGTTCCAGTAACCTCCTGGTACTCCGGTAAAATCCCGATTTCACCCGGAACACTTCTGATATCCAAACATAGGCTTCCAATATATCAACCTTCATGTCTCGACCATTTCGAGACTCCTCGTCATGTCCGTGATCACATCCGGGACTCGAACAACCTTCAAGACATCAAAACATATAAACTCATAATATAACCGCATCGAAACATTAAGCGTGCGGACCCTACGGGTTCGAGAACTATGTAGACATGACCGAGACACGTCTCCGGTCAATAACCAATAGCGGAACCCGGATGCTCATATTGGCTCCACATATTCTACGAAGATCTTTATCGGTCAGTTCGCATAACAACGTACGTTGTTCCCTTTGTCATCGGTATGTTACTTTCCCGAGATTCGATCGTCGATATCTCAATACCTAGTTCAATCTCGTTACCGGCAAGTCTCTTTACTCGTTCCGTAATACATCATCCCGCAACTAACTCATTAGTTGCAATGCTTGCAAGGCTTAAGTGATGTGCATTACCGAGAGGGCCCAGAGATACCTCTCCGACAATCGGAGTGACAAATCCTGATCTTGAAATACGCCAACCCAACAATTACCTTCGGAGAGACCTGTAGAGCACCTTTATAATCACCCAGTTAAGTTGCGACGTTTGGTAGCACACAAAGTGTTCCTCCGGTAAACGGGAGTTGCATAATCTCATAGTCATAGGAACATGTATAACTCATGAAGAAAGCAATAGCAACATACTAAACGATCGTGTGCTAAGCTAACGGAATGGGTCATGTCAATCACATCATTCTCCTAATGATGTGATCCTGTTAATCAAATGACAACTCATGTCTATGGCTAGGAAACATAACCATCTTTGATCAACGAGCTAGTCAAGTAGAGGCATACTAGTGACACTTTGTTTGTCTATGTATTCACACATGTATTATGTTTCCGGTTAATACAATTCTAGCATGAATAATAAACATTTATCATGATATAAGGAAATAAATAATAACTTTATTATTGCCTCTAGGGCATATTTCCTTCAGTATCCCACTTGCACTAGAGTCAATAACCTAGATTACACAGTAATGATTCTAACACCCATGGAGCCTTGGTGCTGATCATGTTTTGCTCGTGGAAGAGGCTTAGTCAACGGGTCTACGACATTCAGATCCGTATGTATCTTGCAAATTTCTATGTCTCCCACCTGGACTAGATCCCAGATGGAATTGAAGCATCTCTTGATGTGCTTGGTTCTCTTGTGAAATCTGGATTCCTTCGCCAAGGCAATTGCACCAGTATTGTCACAAAAGAGTTTCATTGGACCAGATGCACTAGGTATGACACCTAGATCGGATATGAACTCCTTCATACAGAATCCTTCATTTGCTGCTTCTGAAGCAGCTTTGTACTCCGCTTCGCACGTAGATCCCGCCACGACGCTTTGTTTAGAACTGCACCAACTGACAGCTCCACCGTTCAATGTAAACACGTATCTGGTTTGCGATTTAGAATCGTCTGGATCAGTGTTAAAGCTTGCATCAACGTAACCATTTACGATGAGCTCTTTGTCACCTCCATAAACGAGAAACATGTCCTTAGTCCTTTTCAGGTATTTCAGGATGTTCTTGACATTGTCCGATGATCCACTCGATTACTTTGGTACCTCCCTACTAGACTTATAGCAAGGAACACATCATGTCTGGTACACAACATTGCATACATGATAGAGCCTATGGCTGAAGCATAGGGAACATCTTTCATTTTCTCTCTATCTTCTGCAGTGGTCGGGCATTGAGTCTTACTCAACTTCACACCTTGTAACACAGGCAAGATCCCTTTCTTTGCTTGATCCATTTTGAACTTCTTCAAAACTTTGTCAAGGTATGTGCTTTGTGAAAGTCCAATTAAGCGTCTTGATCTATCTCTATAGATCTTAATGACCAATATATAAGCAGCTTCACCGAGGTCTTTCATTGAAAAACTCTTATTCAAGTATCCCTTTATGCTATCCAGAAATTATATATCATTTCCAATCAGTAATATGTCATCCATATATAATATCAGAAATGCTACAATGCTCCCACTCACTTTCTTGTAAATAAAGGCTTCTCCAAAAGTCTGTACAAAACCAAATGCTTTGACCACACCATCAAAGCGTTTATTCCAACTCCGAGAGGCTTGCACCAGTCCATAAATGGATCGCTGGAGCTTGCACACTTTGTTAGCTCCCTTTGGATCGACAAAACCTTCCGGCTGCATCATAAACAACTCTTCTTCCAGAAATCCATTCAAGAATGCAGTTTTGACATCCATCTGCCAAATTTCATAATCATAAAATGCGGCAATCGCTAACATGATTCGGACAGACTTAAGCATCGCTACGGGTGAGAAGGTCTCATCGTAGTCAATCCCTTTAACTTGTCGAAAACCTTTTGCAACAAGTCGAGCTTTGTAGACAGTAATATTACCGTCAGCGTCAGCCTTCTTCTTGAAGATCCATTTATTCTCAATTGCTTGCCGATCATCGGGCAAGTCAACCAAAGTCCACACTTTGTTCTCATACATGGATCCCATCTCAGATTTCATGGCCTCAAGCCATTTTGCGGAATCTGGGCTCACCATCGCTTCTTCATAGTTCGTAGGTTCATCATGATCTAGTAGCATGACTTCTAGAACAGGATTACCGTACTACTCTGGTGCGGATCTTACTCTGGTTGATCTAGGAGGTTCAGTAACAACATGATCTGAAGTTCCATGATCATCATCATTAGCTTCCTCACTAATTGGTGTAGGCGTCACAGGAGCAGATTTCTACGATGAGCTACTTTCCAATAAGGGAGCAGGTACAGTTACCTCATCAAGTTCTACTTTCCTCCCACACACTTCTTTCGAGAGAAACTCCTTCTTTAGAAAGGATCCATTCTTAGCAACGAATGCCTTGCCTTCGGACCTGTGATAGAAGGTGTACCCAACAGTCTCCTTTGGGTATCCTATGAAGACACATTTTTCCGATTTGGGTTCGAGCTTATCAGGTTGAAGCTTTTTCACATAAGCATCGCAGCCCCAAACTTTAAGAAACGACAACTTTGGTTTCTTGCCAAACCATAGTTCATAAGGCGTCGTCTCAACGGATTTTGATGGTGCCCTATTTAACGTGAATGCAACTGTCTCTAAAGCATAACCCCAAAACGATAGCGGTAAATAAGTAAGAGACATCATAGATTGCACCATATCTAGTAAAGTATGATCACGACGTTCGGACACACCATTACGTTGTGGTGTTCCGGGTGGCGTGAGTTGCGAAACTATTCCGCATTGTTCCAAATGTAGACCAAACTCGTAACTCAAATATTCTCCTCCACGATCAGATCGTAGAAACTTTATTTTCTTGTTACGATGATTTTCAACTTCACTCTGAAACTCTTTGAACTTTTCAAATGTTTCATACTTATGTTTCATTAAGTAGATATACCCAGATCTGCTCAAATCATCTGTGAAGGTGAGAAAATAACGATATCCGCCACGAGCCTCAACATTCATCGGACCACATACATCTGTATGTATGATTTCCAACAAATCTGTCGCTCTCTCCATAGTTCCGGAGAACGGCGTTTTAGTCATCTTGCCCATGAGGCACGGTTCGCAAGTACCAAGTGATTCATAATCAAGTGGTTCCAAAAGTCCATCAGTATGGAGTTTCTTCATGCGCTTTACACCGATATGACCTAAACGGCGGAGCCACAAATAAGTTGCACTATCATTATCAACTCTACATCTTTTGGCTTCAATATTATGAATATGTGTATCACTACTATCGAGATTCATCAAAAATAGACCACTCTTCAAGGGTGCATGACCATAAAATATATTACTCATATAAATAGAACAACCATTATTCTTTGATTTAAATGAATAACCGTCTCACATCAAAAAAGATCCAGATATAATGTTCATGCTCAACGCTGGCACCAAATAACAATTATTTAGGTCTAATACTAATACCGAAGGTAGATGTAGAGGTAGCGTGCCGACGGCGATCACATCGACTTTGGAACCGTTTCCCACGCGCATCGTCACCTCGTCCTTGGCCAGTGTTCGCTTAATCCGTAGTCCCTGTTTTGAGTTGCAAATATTAGCAACATAACCGGTATAAAATACCCAGGTGCTGCTGCGAGCTCTAGTAAGGTACACATCAATTACATGTATATCACATATACCTTTGTTCACCTTGCCTTATCTGCCAAATACTTGGGGCAGTTCCGCTTCCAGTGACCAGTCTGCTTGCAGTAGAAGCACTTAGTTTCAGGCTTAGGTCCAGACTTGGGTTTCTTCTCCTGAGCAACAACTTGCTTGCTGTTCTTCTTGAAGTTTCCCTTCTTCTTCCTTTGCCCTTTTTCTTGAAACTAGTGGTCTTATTGACCATCAACACTTGATGTTCCTTCTTGATTTCTACCTCCGCAGCCTTTAGCATTGCGAAGAGCTCGAGAATTGTCTTATCCATCCCTTGCATATTATAGTTCATCACGAAGCTCTTGTAGCTTGGTGGCAGTGATTGGTGAATTCTGTCAATGACGCTATCATCCGAAAGATTAACTCCCAATTGAATCAAGTGATTGCAGTACCCAGACATCTTGAGTATATGCTCACTGACAGAACTATTCTCCTCCATCTTGCAGCTGTAGAACTTATTGGAGACTTCAAATCTCTCAATCCGGGCATTTGCCTGAAATATTAACTTCAACTCCTAGAACATCTCATATGCTCCATGACGTTCAAAACGTCGCTGAAGTCCCGGTTCTAAGCCGGAAGGCATGGCACATTGAACTATCGAGTAGTCATCAGCTTTATTCTGCCAGACGTTCTTAACGTCGTCAGTTGCATCAGCAGCAGGCATGGCACCCAGCGGTGCTTCCAGGACGTAATTCTTCTGTGCAGCAATAAGGATAATCCTCAAGTTACGGACCCCGTCCGTGTAATTGCTACCATCATCTTTCAACTTTGCTTTCTCAAGGAACACAATTAAATTCAACGGAACAACAACACGGGCCATCTATCTACAATCAACATAGACAAGCAAGATACTATCAGGTACTAAGTTCATGATAAATTTAAGTTCAATTAATCATATTACTTAAGAACTCCCACTTAGAAAGACATCCCTCTAATCTTCTAAGTGATCACGTGATCCAAATCAACTAAACCATAACCGATCATCACGTGAAATGGAGTAGTTTTCAATGGTGAACATCACTATGTTGATCATATCTACTATATGATTCACGCCGACCTTTCGGTCTCGGTGTTCCGAGGCCATATCTGCATATGCTAGGCTCGTCAAGTTTAACCCGAGTATTCTCAGCGTGCAAAACTAGCTTGCACCGTTGTAGATGGATGTAGAGCTTATCACACCCGATCATCACATGGTGTCCGGGCACGATTTAACTTTGACAACGGTGCATACTCAGGGAGAACACTTTTATCTTGAAATTTAGTGAGAGATCATCTTATAATGCTACCATCAAACAAATCAAGATAAGATGCATAAAAGATAAACATCACATGCAATCAATATAAGTGATATGATATGGCCATCATCATCTTGTGCTTGTGATCTCCATCTCCGAGCACCGCCATGATCACCATCGCCACAAAGCGACACCTTGATCTCCATCGTAGCATCGTTGTCGCCTCGCCAATCTTATGCTTCTACGACTATCGCTACCGCTTAGTGATAAAGTAAAGCATTACAGGCGATTGCATTGCATACAATAAAGCGACAACCATATGGCTCCTGCCAGTTGTCGATAACTCGGTTACAAAACATGATCATCTCATACATTAAAATTTAGCATCATGTCTTGACCATATCACATCACAACATGCTCTGCAAAAACAAGTTAGACGTCCTCTACTTTGTTGTTGCAAGTTTTACGTGGCTGCTACGGGCTTAGCAAGAACCATTCTTACCTACGCATCAAAACCACAACGATAGTTTGTCAAGTTGGTGCTGTTTTAACCTTCGCAAGGACCGGGCTTAGCCACACTCGGTTCAACTAAAGTTGGAGAAACTGACACCCGCCAGCCACCTATGTGCAAAGCACGTCGATAGAACCAGTCTCGCGTAAGCGTACGCGTAATGTCGGTCTGGGTCGCTTCATCCAACAATACCGCCGAACCAAAGTATGACATGCTGGTAAGTAGTATGACTTATATCGCCCACAACTCACTTGTGTTCTACTCGTGCATATGACATCTACGCATAAAACTGGCTCGGATGCCACTGTTGGGGAACGTAGTAATTTCAAAAAAAATCCTACGCACACGCAAGATCATGGTGATGCATAGCAAGGAGAGGGGAGAGTGTTGTCCATGTACCCTCGTAGACTGAAAGCGGAAGCGTTAGCACAACGCGGTTGATGTAGTCGTACATCTTCACGATCCGACCGATCAAGTAACGAACGCACGACACCTCCGAGTTCAGCACACGTTCAGCCCGATGACGTCCCATGAACTCCGATCCAGCCGAGTGTTGAGGGAGAGTTTCGTCAGCACGACGGTGTGGTGACGATGATGATGTTCTACCGACGTAGGGCTTCGCCTAAGCACCGCTACAGTATTATCGAGGTAGAATATGGTGGAGGGGGGCACCGCACACGGCTAAAAGATCAAACAGATCAATTGTTGTATCTTTTGGGTGCCCCCTGCCCCCGTATATAAAGGAGCAAGGGGGGTGCGGCCGGCCTAGAGAGGGGCGCGCCAGGAGGAGTCCTACTCCTACTGGGAGTAGAACCCCCCCTTTTCCTTGTTGGACTAGGAGAGAGAGGGGAAAGAGGAGGAGGAGAAGAAGGAAGGGGGGAGCCGCCCCACTCTCCTTGTCCTTTTCGGACTAGGGGGGAGGGGGCACAACCCTTGACCTGGCCGCCTCTCCTCTCTTCCACCAAGGCCTACTAAGGCCCATAAAGTCCCCGGGGGGTTCCGGTAACCTCCTGGTACACCGGTAAAATCCCGATTTCACCCGGAACACTTCCGATATCCAAACATAGGCTTCCAATATATCAATCTTCATGTCTCGACCATTTCGAGACTCCTCGTCATGTCCGTGATCACATCTAGGACTCCGAACAACCTTAGGTACATCAAAACATATAAACTCATAATATAACTGTCATCAAAACGTTCATATGGGCTCCCACATATTCTACGAAGATCTTTATCGGTCAGACCGCATAACAACATACGTTGTTCCCTTTGTCATCGGTATGTTACTTGCCTGAGATTCGATCGTCGGTATCTCAATACCTAGTTCAATCTCGTTACCGGCAAGTCTCTTTACTCGTTCCGTAATACATCATCTCGCTACTAACTCATTTGTTGCAAAGCTTGCAAGGCTTAAGTGATGTGCATTCGACTCCCCTAGGGTTTTTGGATTTTCGGGGTATTTATAGAGCAAAGAGGCGGTGCGGGAGGCGGCCGAGGTGGGCACAACCCACCAGGGTGCACCCAGGTGGGTTGTGCTCCCCTCGGAGCCCCCCTCTGGTACTTCTTTGGCCCAACATGTGTCTTCTGGTCCAGAAAAAATATCCAAAAAGTTTCGCTACGTTTGGACTCCATTTGGTATTGATTTTATGCGAAGTAAAAAACAAGCAACTGGCACTGGGCACTGGGCACTATGTCAATAGGTTAGTCCCAAAAAATGATATAAAGTTTCTATAAAATGATTGTAAAACATCCAAGAATGATAATATAACAGCATGGAACAATAAAAAAATTATAGATACGTTGGAGATGCATCAGCCTCCGGTACATTATATAAGCTGAGGTTAGGCTTGTCGATAGATTATTATGACATTCGTCATCATACCCCTAGGGTTTAGACCACAACTTACGATCTCGAGGTAGATCAACTTTGTACTCGATACACCATCACAAGAGCAGGACGTAGGGTTCTACCTCCATCAAGAGGGCCCGAACCTGGGTAAACATCGACTCCCTTCTTCCTGTTACCATTGATCCAAGATCCACAGCTCGGGACCCCCTACCCCGAGGTTTGCTGGATTTCCCTCCGATGCCCACCTCTTTCCTAGGTGGTCTCCACATGCCCTATCGTTTCGCCACATTATCTCTCCCGAGTATCCTTGGGTCCGACCTGTCTTTATCATTGTATCAGTTGGGGTTCAGGTCCATACCATCAAGGTGAAACCGTTGGAATCACCCTTGATAGGTTTACCTTGATATACTGCACGACAGAGTCATCACCTAGAGTGAAATATGAGGAATCACCCTTAGTAGATCACACTAGATGTGCTACTCTACAGAGTCGTCGTCGAGAGTGAAATACTGATATACAAGGAATCACTGAAAATGCTAGTTATCGACTAGAGGGAGGTGAATAGGCGATTTTATGAAATTCTTCGAGACATGCAATGTCTTCGAAGACAGGTAGTTAAAACAATAACTAAACATGATACATCGGAAGATAAACTACACTAGCGAAGCAAGAGTGTCAAAGTACAATACAAATGATGCACCAAGACAAGTAGCAGCTAGGTAGAATAGATCAGAGTTGGAAGATAGTATGAAGACAAATATGTAATCAGAGTGAATGTCTTCACACAATGTTGATATGTCTCCAACGTATCTATAATTTTTTATTGTTCCATGCTATTATAGTATCAATCTTGGATGTTTTTTATGCAATTATAAGCAATTATATATCTTTTTAAGGACTAACCTATTAACCTAGTGCCAGTTGCTTTTTTTGCTTGTTTTTGGCTTTTCAGGAAATCAATATCAAACAAAGTCCAAACTGTAACATCCCAAAATTCTAAATTTTGGAATGTTATAATAAATAGATAGATTTGATTGATTGTTTGATTGATTGATTGATTGAGTGAAATTGAGTGGAATTCGAAAACTTTTTGAAAATTGAATGAGAGGGAATAAAATGACTTTCCCAAAACTTTCATCTTTGCTTTTATGATCTCCATGAATTCAAATTCTTTTCATCACAAAACCCTGGAGAGAAGATGACATGACTTCTTCCATTTATTTAAATGAAAATGGGTGTTGAAAATATTTGAATTTTATTTGAAAATATTGCCAATTCAGAACTTTAAGCAACTCAATGATTTTCATGAGAGAAGATAAAATGACTTCTTCAGAACATATGAAATATGAGTTGAGAGTTTAAAAGGATCAAATTTAAAATCCTTTCGAAATTATTTGGGTTTTATTCAAATTATTTTTCTCCAAAAATAAAATATACAGAAAATAGGGTAACATGATTCCCTACATCAGAAAATTGGAGAGAAATAAATTTGAATTGATTTTCGTATTATTAAATTGATTTTTTATTGGATTTTATTAGAACAGTAGCACTCTTTGCTTTATTTAAATTTGTGTGGATTTTATTTGACTTTACAAAAATGTTCATGTTGTAGAAAATAATTTTTTGAAAATTTTGATATGTTATATGCCTATATAATATTTTTATTTATTTTGCTTCTATTCTTTTTGTTTGTAAAAAAATGTTTATTTAAAAAAACATTTTCTCCTCCGCCGCAGAACTCGGCCGGCCCAACAGGCCACGACCCAGCCCAGCCAGCGCCCCGCCTGCCTCGTCCCCGACGCGGGACGACTCCCGCCGAGAGGACGTCGTGCGCCGCCTGGCCTCGTCCTACCCCCTCCTCCACGCCACACGCCTTTCCCGACCCCCTATAAAGCCGCCGCCTGGGACCCCCCTCCTTTCCGCATCGCCGCCGCACCGCTCGCCCTGCATCGCCGCACCGCCGCTGCACTTGATCCCCGCGCCGCTGCAGCCCTCGCCTCGCCGCCGCCCGGAGCCATTGAACCGCCGCCTCTCGCCGAGCCGCCGCGCCGGAGCCGCCTCGCCTCGCCTCTGCCCAAGCGCCGCTCCTCGCCGACATCGCTGCCGCGGGAAAACCGCCGGAGTTGACCGGTCCGCCGCCGCCGGATCATATCCGCCCCGAACCGGTATAAAACCGTATCGGTCCGGTTTATTTTTTCTTTCTCTTTAGGTTTTCTTCGGTTTTCTTTTAGCCAGTTTATTATTTAGTTAGGTTATTTAGCGAACATTTATTAGTTTAGCCTTTTTAGCGAACAGTTTCGTCGTTTAAGTCTCTGTAGCGAACGTTCGTTAGATAGTTTTTTTCTTTTTCTGTTTAATTTGGGCCAGGGACCCGTATGTAATTAGTTTCTTCACACATTAGTCCATGTTCTTCAAATCTTTGTAACTTTTTTACTCGTATGTCCAAATCCAACGAAACCAACACCCACTTCTTCGTTATGATCCCTTCTATCCAGTAAAACAACTTAAACATATTTTTGAAAGTTATACAATTTGAATTCAAATAGATTTGTATTTCAAATTTCGTTTGATCGTAACTTGAGTTTTATAACTCCGTTTTTGTTGATTCTTTTTGCTATTCGAAGCTCTTGACCTAAACTTTCTGATAAGGCCAAATTCACATAATTTTGGTACTGTTAGAAATTGTTTATGTTGAAAGAGTTATTTGCTTGGTTTTGATGTTTTCCTAATCGTCTTCTTCGTTCTTTCCAATCTTTTGAGTGATTGCTTATGTGTGGTTACTATTGCTTGCTCACGATAGATTGACCGGAGTGTGACGAGTAGAACTATCAAGAGTTTTGACTGTGAATCATCTTCATCAACAGTACAGGCAAGTTCACACTTTGATCATATCCCTTTCATACCTAGTTTTTATGCATTAGTTTCACCCTCAAACATTGCATGGTTAGGAATTGATAACATGTGGGTATCAGGAAGTACTTGATGAGGTAGGAACCTATTGCCCTGCATTCAAACCTTGGGAGTTACTATTACGTTATGCTTATATTGCCATGCTATGCTCGTAGATGTGGGTTGGGTTTTGAGTGTATCCATGATAGGTGTGAGATTGTTAATTAATGGTTCAATTTAAGGTGGCAACTTTAATACACATCTGGGTGGATTGAGGCACCTAGGGAATCCAGTGATTGCCTGTATTTTTTGGAAATCCCGGTGTACCGTGTGATTCTCCTATTGACTGCCACCCAGGCTCAAAGGGATCATGATATTATTCATGCTGGAAACTTCCGTGTGCAGCCACAAGCCATTATGGGCTCTAGCATAGTTGAGTATGTCGTGTGAACTCTTACAGTGGTAGGCTAGCAGATTTAGGGGATGTAGGTGGTGCTGTCTACCCATCGTAAGGTGCTAACGCTTCGAAGATCGTGTCTCGGTCATCCGCTTCTCAAACACCATGTAGTAGAAATCCAACGGAGGCGATCGAGTCTTGTGGGGAAAAGTGCGCAAACCTCTGCAGAGTGTACAAACTAATCATGATTAGCCGTGTCCCCGGTTATGGACATCTTGAGTATCTGGTTCTTGGATTATCATGTTGATCTCATCACTCTATATAATTAATTTGTCGGGTTGTTAATTACCTTTAATTGGGATTGAGATGAGGTTTACCATTCTCAATGTTTTCAACAAACTTTGTAGTTAAATAAAATGTATTACTTTGCAGTAGGGAAAAATTGGCTTATCGCAAAAACATTATAACCATAGAGCCTCCACCAGCCATATATGCATGTAGTGATAGCTATTATTCATCATTATCCTATGGTGTGAATTTGCCAGTACATTCAATGTACTGACCATTTGTGGCTGCAACGTCTCATGTTGCAGGATTTTCTTATGACGAGTAAGTGATACGTTAGGGTTACGATTTCTACACTCAACTTTGCCGTTGGTGTTGATGATAATCCACAACCTTGTTGTTACTCCCGCAATTTGGATTGAGGTAATAATATTTTATGTTACTTTATACATGTGATTTACCTCTGTTATAAATCCTCGAGTACTGTGTGTGTCAGCATACCGATCCAGGGATGACACTTAAGCACAGAGACTTGACCGTCTGAGGTCGGGTCGCTACACAAACGGAGAAAAAACTTTGGATTAATATTTTTTGGACAAGAAGAGACAGTAGAAGGTTCGGGAGAAGACCTGAGGAGCCACGAGGGAACGACAAGCTCGGGAAACGTGCCCCTAGGCTTGTGGGCCCCTCGTGGCACATCTTGACCTAATTCCCCCTCTATAAATTCTCAAATATTCCCTTGACATCAGAGAGCCACCTGAAATACTTTTTCCGCCACACAAGTTTCTGTTCTTGCGAGGTCCCATCTGGAGGCCTTCCCCGGTACTTTGCCAGATGGGGGAATCGACCATGGAGGGGCTCTACATGAACTTTCGTCCCCTTTCGATGATGTGTGAGTAGTTTACCACAGACCTATGGGTCCATAGCTAGTAGCTAGATGGCTTCTTCTCTCTCTTTGAGCTTCAATACAATGTTCTCCTCGATGTCCTTGGAGATCTATTCGATGTAACGACTTTTTGCGGTGTGTTTGTTGGGATCCGATGAATTGTGAGTTTATGATCATATTATCCATGAATATTATTTAAGTCTTCTCTGAATTCTTTTATGCACTATTATTATAGCTTTGTATTTCTCGCTGATCTATTGCTTTGGTTTGGCCAACTAGATTGATTTTTCTTGCAATGCGAGAGGTGCTTTGTGATGGGTTCAATCATGCGGTGATCTATATCCTAGTGACATAAGGGGACAAGACATGTATTTGCATTGTTGTCGTTAAGGATAAAAAAGATGTGGTTTATTCATGTGTGAGTTTACTTTGTCTACATCATGTCATCTTGCTTAAGGCGTTACTCCGTTCTTTATGAACTTAATACTCTAGATGCATGCAGGGTAGCAGTCGATGTGTGGAGTAATCGTAGTATATGCAGGCAGGAGTCGGTCTACTTGTCTCGGATGTGATGTCTATATACAGTTCATTGCTTTGGATATTGTTAATGATTATTCGCTTTTCTATCAGTTGCCCAACAGTAATTTGTTTACCCACCATATGCTATTTTTAAGAAAGAAGCCTCTAGTGAAAACTATGGCCCCCGGGTCTACTTTTTATCATATATTAAAATCCCAAAAATACCTTGCTGCAATTTTATTTACGTTATTTTATTTTTGTTTTTTTGTGCTATCGATCTATCACTATGAGATTTGATCCTTGCAGTTAACCACCGAGGGATTGAGAACCCCTTGTTCGCGTTGGGTGAAAATATTTGTTATTTTGTGTGTAGGAACTGCTAATGAGGTGTTGCACGGTTCTCCTACTGGATTGATAACCTTGGTTCTTAACTGAGGGAAATATTTATCTCTACTGTACTGCATCATCCTCTCCTCTTTGAGGAAATCCCAACGCAGCTCACAAGTAGTGGGGGAGACATCATCAACATCTATCAAGTATCATCGCATAAACTTTCATCTCCTTGCATTTACATTATTCGCCATTTGCCTCCATTTCCATCTCCCCCACTTCTAATTCTCTTTCACAAAAATACAAAAATATTTTCCATTTGCCTTTTTGCTTGTATGCTCGCTTTATCATTATGGCTAGTTCTTCTCTTGTTTCATGTACTCCTAAAAATGAAGTTCTCAATTTTAAACACAGGGGAGGGGAGAATTAAAAAGATGCTTGGTACAGGATTTGCGATGCCCAAAATAGACCCACTCATAAGCAATCTACTATCTTTCTTCTACGCAATTTTTATGTGGGTGTTACTACTTGGTATAGATTTGTGCTACATACTATTACCGAAGGAAATTTCTTGAGTAGTCACCCTATGGATGCTTTCAATGCTATGGAAAATTTAGTGGGATCACCACCTATCACTATTAATGAAATAGATTTGACTTTGGAACATGTTATGCAAAGGTTAGACACTATTGAAAATAAAATGCTTACCGTAGAGCATATTGAAAATTTGGATAAAAAGATCCATAACCATGTCACTCAATTTTGATCAAAGGTAGGGCATACTCTTAAGATGCTAAAAGATAATTAACCAATAATTAATGAGAGGGTAGAGCAAAGTCCCGCTAGGATCGGTAAGTTGGAAGAAATCATTAATAATTTGGGTTCCGCTTTTTCTTCCGTTAAAACCATTAAAAAAACTCCACCTAGAAAGAATTGCAAGTTTATGTATGTTCCCAAGAATAAGGGTGCTACATCTAGTAAGGGAAGCGAAGATCTTAAAATGATAAGAGTTCACCCCAATTTTGTTGATCTAATAAAGGTACCCGTCTACGAAAATAAATTCCTCAACTTTATCCCTAGGAGTATGATGATTAAAAATTTGTGTGAGGAAACTCCTAGGAAGTATGCATGTGCGATTTAGGAATTAGAGACTAAGGATGACAACACTTGAAACTATGCATTACGCCTAGCTAGTGGCGTAAAACAATAGCTCTAGTTGGGAGGCATCCCAATAGTTATCTTAATTTTCTTGTTTCTTTCTATGTTTTTTGTGTGCACACAATTATTTTACTGTTATGGTTGTGTTTTTGTGTTTTAAATTAGTGTTTGTGCCAAGTAAAGCCTTCGGGATGATTTGGATGATAGTTTCTTTGATTCTGTGCAAAAACAGAAAAATTTGCGCCGAGTAGCAGAATTGTTGAAATTTGCTGGAGCGTGATAAATTCTGAATTTTTTACACATGATTTATATACAAATTTCCCACGTTGTCCTATTTTTTCGGAATTTTTGGAGTTACATGGTATGGCTATTGTTCGAATTATTACAGACTGTTCTGTTTTTGATAGATTCTGTTTTCATTGCGTTGTTTGCTTGTTTTGATGAATCTATGGGATTGTATCGGGGGATATAAGCCATGGTGAATTTAGAATACAGTAGGTATAATTCAATAATAAAATATAAATGGGTTTACAACAATACCTAAAGTAGTGATTTGCTTTGTTATACTAATGGATCTCACGAAGGTTTTTGTTGAGTTTTGTGTGTTGAAGTTTTCAAGTTTTGGGTGAGATCATGATGGATGAATGAATAAGGAGTGGCAAGAACCTAAGCTTGGGTATGACCTAGGCACCCCAAGGTAATATTCAAAGACTGCCAAGCATCTAAGCTTGGGGATGCCCTGCATATGCGTCCCTCTTTCTTCCACCAACTATCGGTAATTTTACTTGGAGCTATATTTTTATTCATCACATGATATGAGTTTTGCTTGGAGTGTCATGTATTATATGAGTCTTTCGTTGTATTGCTTTTTAGTTTGTCACAATAATCTTTTCCGGACTCACCTTTTTGAGAGGGACACACATTATTCGTGATTTGTTAGAATACTCTATGTGCTTCACTTATATTTTTTGAGCTAGGCAGTTGCTCTAGTGCTTCACTTATATCTTTTAGAGCATGGCAGTGGTTATATTTTAAAGAAATATTTGCACTCTCATGCCTCACTTATATCTTTTTGAGAGTTTATAATAGTAATGGCAATTAGTACGGGTTATGAATTTGGTCCTAATATGATAGGTATTCAAGAGGGATATAATAAAAACTTTCATGTAGATCACTGAATATGATAAATTTGATTCCTTGCAATAGTTTTGTGGTATAAAGGTTGTAATATGTGGGTTGTGCTAGTGAGTAATTGTGGTTGGGTAAGAATATTCGTGTTAAGGTTTGTGATTCCCGAAGCATGCACGTATCGTCTCTCATTATGCCATGAAGTTGGAGACGATTTATTATTTATTGTCCTCCTTATGAGTGGCGGTCGGGGACGAGCGATGGCCTTTTCCTACCAATCTACCCCCTAGGGGAATGCGTAGTAGTACTTTGCTTCGAAGGCTAATAAAATTTTACAATAAGTATATGAGTTCTTTATGACTAATGTGAGTCCATGGATTATACACACTCTCACCTTTCCGCAATTTGCTAGCCTCTTCAGTACCGTGCATTGCCCTTTCTCATCTTGAGATGTGGTGCAAACTTCGCAGGTGCATCCAAACCCCGTGATATGATATGCTCAATCATAGATAAGCCTCCTTATATCTTCCTCAAAACATCCACCACACCTACCTATTATGGCATTTCCATAGCCAATCCGAGATATATTGCCATGCAACTTCCATGTTTCTGTTTGACACACACCATCATTGTCATATTGCTTTGCATGATCATATAGCTGACATAGTATTTGTGCCTCGGCCACCGTTCATCATTTTTTATACATGTTATGCTAGATCATTGCACATCTCGGTACACCGCCGAAGGCATTCATATAGAGTCATATCTTGTTCTAGTATCGATTTGTAATTTTTTGAGTTGTAAGTAAATAGAGGAGTGATGATCATCATATTCATTATTAGAGCATTGTCCCAAGTGGGGAAATAAAAAAGGCCAAAAAGAGCCCCAAAGAAGAGAAAAAAAATGATGAGAGAAAAAGAGAGAAGGGGCAATGTTACTATCCTTTCCACACTTGTGCTTCAAAGTAGCACCATATTTTTCATGCTTTCATTTGCATATGACTAGTGGGAATTTTTCATTATAGAACTTGGCTTGTATATTCCAATGATGGGCTTCCTTAAATGCCCAAGGACTTCACAAGCAAGCAAGTAGGATGCACACCCGCTTAGTTTTAGTTTTTAGCTTTCATACACTTATAGCTCTTAGTTCATCCATTGCATGGCAATCTCTACTCCTTCCATTGACTTCAATTGATGGGAATCTCCATATCCCATTGATTAGCCTCGTCAATGTGAGACTTTCTCCTTTTTTGTCTTCTCCATATTATCTCCATCACCATACTCTATTCCACCCATCGTTATATATCCATGGCTTCCGCTCATGTATTGTGTAAGAGTTGAAAAAGCTGAAGCGCGTTAAAAAGTATGAACCAATTGCTCGGCTTGTCATCGGGGTTATGCATGATAAATACTCCGCGTTAAGAAGATGGAGCATGACAAGGCTATATGATTTTATAGGGATGACGTTCTTTAGCGTTGATATTTTGAAAGACATGATTATTTGTTGGTATGCCTTATTATTATTATTATTATTATGTCAAACTATAGACTATTGCTTTGAATCACTTTGATCTTAATATTCATGCCACAAAATAGAGATTACATGATGAACATGATAGGTAGCATTTCACACCAAAAATTCTGTTTTTATCATTTACCTACTCGAGGACGAGCATGAATTAAGCTTAGGAATGCTTGATACGTCTCCAACGTATCTATAATTTTTTATTGTTCCATGCTATTATAGTATAAATCTTGGATGATTATTATGCAATTATATATCATTTTTTGGGACTAACCTATTAACCTAGTGCCCAGTGCCAGTTGTTGTTTTTTTTCTTGTTTTTTGCTTTTCAAGAAATCAATATCTAACTGAGTCCAAACGAAAAAAAAACTTTGGATTAATTTTTTTCTGGACTAGAAGAGACCCTAGAAGGTTCGGGAGAAGACCTAACGAGCCACGAGGGAGCGACAAGCTCGAGAGGCACGCCCCAGGGGGCACCCCCCAGGCTCGTGGGCCCCTTGTGGCACCACTTGACCTAATTCCACCTTTATAAATTCTCAAAAATACTCCTGACATCAGAGAGACAGCCGAAATACTTTTTCCGCTGCCGCAAGTTTCTATTCTCGCGAGATCCCATCTGGACGCCTTCCCCAGTACTCTGCCGGAGGGGGAATCGACCATAGAGGGGCTCTACATCAACCTTGCAGCCCTTCTGATGATGTGTGAGTAGTTTACCACAGACCTACAGGTCCATAGCTAGTAGCTAGATGTCTTCTTCTCTCTCTTTGATCTTCAATACAACATTCTCCTTGATGTTCTTAGAGATCTATTCGATGTAATGACTTTTTGTGGTGTGTTTGTTGGGATCCGATGAATTTTGAGTTTATGATCAGATTATCCATGAATATTGTTTGAGTCTTCTCTGAACTCTTTTATGCATGATTGTTATAGCTTTGTATTTCTCTCTGATCTATTGATTTGGTTTCGCCAACTAGATTGATTTTTCTTGCAATGGGAGAGGTGCTTTGTGATGGGTTCAATCTTCGGTGATCTGTATCCCAGTGACAGAAGGGGACAAGACACGTATTTGTATTGTTGCCATTAAGGATAAACGATGGGGTTTATTAATATTGCTTGAGTTTACTTTGTCTACGTCATGTCATCTTGCTTAAGGCGTTACTCCGTTCTTTATGAACTTAATACTCTAGATGCATGCTTGATAGCGGTTGATGTGTGGAGTAATAATAGTAGATGTAGGGAAGAGTCAGTCTACTTGTCACGGACGGGATGCCTATATACATGATCATTGCCTTGGATATCGTCATGATTATTCGTTTTTCTATCAATTGCCCAACAGTAATTTTTTTACCAACAGTATGTTATTTTCAAGAGAGAAGCCTCTAGTGAAAACTATGGTCCCCAGGTATACTTTTATCATATATAAAATCTTAAAAATACTTTGCTGCAAACCATAATCACTTAGATAAGTCTTCAAGGTAGACTTCCAAACTTTCACAGACTTTGTTCACCGGCAATCCACAATGACTCTTGGATGCTCAGAACGTGACGCCTAACCGACTGGAAGATCACAGTCTTCAAGTGTAATAAGTCTTTGATTCACACGGAACAGAAAGGCTTTAGTGATGCTTAACACTCTTTGGGCTCTAGGTGTTCTGGGTTTGTCCTCGCAAGGATTCTCTCTCAAAGGCTTTGGAGGTGGATTGCTCAAACGACAAAAGCCATGCACGAACTCGGACCAGCCACCAACTTATGGTGGAGGGTGTGGGCTATTTATAGCCAGGAGGCAACCCGGAATGTTATGTCCGAAATGACATTGGATCAATGGACAACTGACACATGTCCAATGATCAGATTTCAAACACACGTGGCAGCTTGACTTGGGCTCCAAGTAAAGCTGACTTATCCAACAGAGGATAAAATTTTCTCTCATTGTCTTCACTCGAAGACATAGGATTATAGGTTGAGCATCACTTCAGTTTTCTGACTTTGTTCACCTCGACCTCACTTGACAGTTTGGTGGTTCCTACGACTCAGGAAAGAAGAAAATGAAACTACGAAAGAAATTATGTCTTCGTATTCCACTGTCTTCAAGCGAATGTCTTCACGTGTCATTATCTTCGACACAAATGTCTTTGCGAACCACCAAATTCTTCAATGTCTTCATACATTCTTAGGGGTCATCTTTGATGGGTAAATCGAATCAATAGGGACTTCTACCTGTGTTCACCTATGAATCTCACAAACACATTAGTCCCTCAACCAAGTTTTTCGTCAATACTCCAAAACCAACTAGGGGTGCCACTAGATGCACTTACAATCTCCCCCTTTTTGGTGATTGATGATAAACCGGTTGAAGTTTTTAATGGGGACAAAATATATGAAAGTTAAAGAATGTGGTCATTGGCTTCATGAAATTGGAGGGGCTCCCCCTGAAGATGTGCATATAAGTAATTTGCCTTTGAATGCAAATGCACATGGTAGGTTTTGCTTTGTGGAGATCTCTCTCTCTCTCTCTCTCTCTCTCTCTCTCTCTCTTCACGAAGTCAAATCAAAGTGCATATAAGAATAATTTGAAGATAATGACATGCACAATGAAAAATGGGTGTATGCAGAATGACTTCATGCGCACAAAATTAATATAGGTAACACGTACAAAAAGAAAGTAGCAAGTGTAGCAGATGTACCATCTGGACTTAAGTTTAGAACTCAAAACCACAAATGTTCAAGAACGAGAGTTGTAAGACTTAAAGAAAATATAGCACGCCCAACCCTAAATGCCCGCTTGAAGACTATTGACCCATAAGATTCTCCCCCTTTTGTCATCGAATGACCAAAAAGGAATGGAGACATATGGTGTCTAAGTGTTCCCAGACAGTGGTGGAGAAGATGTTGGTGCAGCTGAGTCGATGAGGGTGTTGTGCGGTGAAGAAGGGGCCAATGCGACGTCGTGATGCAGTGAAGCCAAAGTTGGTGAAGTGGCATCGTCTTCCTCATCAATCAGACAAGCATGGACTTTGGGTGTAGACAATGAGTACTTAGAGTCCTCGATGGACGGGTTAGCACGCCACTTTGCATAATCTAGGGGCTTGGAACGAAATTTGAAGCTCTCCTACAAGCCATCAACTGCAAGGTCTTCTCCAGAACACAACAATGTGAGGCTCTTCCAGGCACGACAATTGGCTTCATGAGTGACAAACGCATTTTTGGTAGGGAGATTTGATAACCCACAAGTATACAGGATTGTTTGTAGCCTTCTCCGATAAATAAGAGTGTCGAACCCAATGAGGAGCTAAAGGTAGAACAAATATTCCCTCAAGTTGTATCGACCACCGATACAACTCTACGAACACTTGACGTTTGCTTTACCTAAAACAAGTATGAAACTACTTTGCAAGAATAAAACTACGAGTACTTTGCGAGAATAAAACTATGAATAAATTGCAAGGTAATAAAAGTGGATAGCTTTTGTCAACAAGAAAGTCATTTGTCCCTAGGCAATCGATAACTAGACCGGTAATCATTCTTGCAATTTTATATGAGGGAGAGGCATGAGCTAACATAGTTTCCCTGCTTGGATCATATGCACTTATGATTGGAACTCTGGCAACCATCTGCAACTACTAAAGATCATTAAGGTCATGAAACCCAACCATAGCATTAAGTATCAAGTCCTCTTTACTCACATATGCCATAGCCCACTTATCCGTGTTCAGGCTGATGTCACCCCCGAAACCGAAAATAAGCAAACCATGAAAGTATTGCAACACCCTACAACGGGCCCCCTCACGTTTGCGTGAGACAGAGGGCACTGTAAGATAGCACCATAAATAAAATATACACACATACCAACCAAGATCACGATTAGCCCACAGGACAAAACAGATCTACTCAAACATCATAGGATAACCACGTATCATTGGGAAATAAAATATATAGTGTTGAGCACCATGTTTAAGTAGGATTACAGCGGGGGGAAGATGTGTTACACCTCTAAATAAAGGGGGAGAAATTTGGTGTTGACGGTAGCAAGATTGTTGATGTAGATCGCCGTCACAATCCTTGCCCCGGTAGCGTTTCGGCGCCACCGGGAGAGAGGGGGAGAGAGCTCCCCTCCTTCTTCTTCTTCATTCGCCCCCCCCCCCTAGATGGGAGGAGAGTTCCCCCTCTGGTCCATGGTCTCCATGGCGGCGGAGGGTCAGGAGCCCCTCCGATATTGGATCTCCCTCTTTGTTCTCTTCTATTTTGCGTTCCTGTTTTCTGGCCGAAAACCGTTTCTTATATTCCTGGAGATCCGTAACTCCGATTGCGCTGAGATTTTAACACGGTTTTTTCCGGATATAAGATTCCTTGTACCCTAATTAGAGCTCCAACCGGCATTCGAGGAGGGCACAACCCACCACCACGCACCAAGGGCCAGGGGCTCGCCCTGGTGTCTTGTGGTGGCTGTGGGCCCCCATTTGCGTTGATTCCAACTCCCAAAAATCACAAATATTCCAAAATAATTCTCCTTAAATTTTTATCGCCTTTGGACTTCGTTTGATATGGATATTCTGTGATACAAAAAACATGCAAAAAACAGGAACCGGCACTAGGCGCTGGATCAATAGGTTAGTCCAATCAATCATATAAAATGTTACCAAAAACATGTGAAAGTTGTATAATATTGGCACGGAACAATAAAAAATTACAGATATGACAGAGACGTATCAGCATCCCCAAGCTTAATTCTTACTCTTCCTCGAGTAGGTAAATGATAAAGAAGATAATTTTTGATGTGGAATGCTACCTAGCATAAACTTGATCATATGTCTAATCATGGCATGGATATTAAGACACGAGTGATTCAAAGCAATAGTCTATAATTTGACATAAAGACATCAATACTCAGGCATCCCAACAATCAATCGTGTATTTCAAAATATCAACGCTAAAGAAAGCTATGCCTACAAAATCATATAGTCTTGTCATGCTTTGTCTTCTTAACACAAAGTATTTATCATGCACAACCCCAATGACAAGCCGAGCAATTTTCATACTATTTAATGCGCTTAAGCTTTTTCAACCCTCACGCAATACATGAGCGCAAGCCATGGACATAGCACTATAGGTGGAATATAGTATGATGATAGGGGTAAATATAGAGAAGAAAAAAAGTAAGACAGTGTCACATCGACGGGGCTAACCAAAGGGCTATGGAGATGCCCATCAATTGATATCAATGTGAGGAGTAGGGATTGCCATGCAACGGATGCACTAAGAGCTATAAGTGTATGAAAGCTCAATATGAAAACTAAGTGGGTGTGCATCCAACTTGCTTACTCAGGAACACCTCGGGCATTTGAGGAAGACCATCATCGGAATATACAAGCCAAGTTCTATAATGAAAAATTCCCACTACTATATGGAAGTGACTAAATAGGAGACTCTCTATACGAAAACATGGTGCTACTTTGAAACACAAGTGTGGTAAAGGAGAGTAACAATGCCCCTTCTCTCTTTTGTTGTTGTTGTTTTTTCTGGGGGGTTTTTCTGGTTTTTTTCTTTTTCTTTTTTTCTCTTTTTTTTCTTTTCTTTTTTTCTCTCATTGTCCGGAGTCTCATCCCGACTTGTGGGGGAATCATAGTCTCCATCATCCTTTCCTCACTGGGGCAATGCTCTAATAATGAATAATGATGGTCATCACACTTCTATTTACTTACAACTCTAAAGAAATAAAAATTACAACTCGATACCAAGAACAAAGTATGACTCTATATGAATGCCTCAAGTAGTGTACCAGGATGTGAAATGATCTAGCGTAAAAACGATATAAAAAAAGGACAAGCCATGTAAATATCATGCTGGCTATCTTACAATCATGCAAAGCAATACGACAATGAATGCTCAAGTCATCAAAATGGAGGCGGTGGAAGTTGCATGGCAATATATCTCGGAATGGCTATGGAAAGGCCATAATAGGTAGGTATGCATGGTGGATTTTTTGAGGAAGATATAATAAAGCTTATGTGTGATAGAGCATATCATATCATGGGGTTTGGATGCACCTGCGAAGTTTGTAGCACATCTCGAGGTGAGAAAGGGCAATGCACGGTACTGTAGAGGCTAGCAAATTTCAGAAAGGTAAGAGTGTGTATAATCCATGGACTCACATTAGTCGTAAAGAACTCATATACTTATTGCAAAAGTTTATTAGCCCTTGAAGAGTACTACTTTGCATGCCCCTAGGGGGGTAGATTGGTAGGAAAAGACCATCGCTCGTCTCCGACCGCCACTCATAAGGAAGAAAATCAATAATAAATCATGCTCCAACTTCATAGCATAACGAGAGACTATATGTGCATGCTTCGGGAATCACAAACCTTAACACCAATATTCTTACTAACCACAACCGTTTACTAGTACCTCCCACATATTCCATCTATATATATCCCAAAACTATTGCAAGGAATCAAACATATCATATTCAGTGATCCACACATTTTGTGTAGGATTTTATGACTAACCATGCAAATGACCTATTCCGGTTGACTCTCTAAATAGATATAAGTGAAGCATGAGAGTTTAATTCTTTCTAAAAAAGACCATGGTCTAATAAATATAAGTGAATCAAAAGATAATTCTACAAACAACGGTTTTCTGTGTGAAGAGAAACACGCAATCCAAACTTCAAATGATATAAGTGAAGCACATGAAGCATTATATAAAGCCGTACTCAAAAGATATAAGTGAAGTGCAATGAGCATTCTATAAATCAAGCATGGACTATCCCATACCAGCATGGTGCATAAAAGAAAAGTAAAAGGTAAACACAAAAGACGCTCCAAGATTTACACATGACACATGGACGAAACAAAACTGAAAACATAGTGATACTTGTTGAAGAAAGATTGGATGCCTTCTGGGGCATCCCCAAGCTTAGACACTTGAGTCCCCTTGGATATTTACTTGGGGTGCCTTGGGCATCCCCAAGCTTTAAATCTTGGCTCTCCTCGTTCTCCTCATATCGAGACCTCATTGATCTTTGATCACTTGAACCACACAAAACTTAACAAAACCTTCGTGAGATCCGTTAGTATAATAATGCAAATCACTACTTTAAGTACTTTTGAAAACCATTCATATTTTGTTTTTTGCATTTTAGCTACTGTAATATGACTTTTCCATGGCTCATACCACCGACATAATCAATAGTTTCATCAAAACAAGCAAAACAATGCATCAAAAACAGAATATGTCTTAAACAGGACAGTCTGTAGCAATCTGAACATCTACCATACTTCTGTAACTCCAAAAATTCTGAAAAATTAGGAAAAAAATAAAAAAATTATTATAGAAATACTGTGCAAAAAGTTTCAGAAACTTTTGACATTCTAGTAAAAATGTAAAATCATGCACTACAGCCAAAGTTTGTGTTTTTACACCGCACATACCAACAAACAATCTAATCATCCTAAAGGTAAATCTTGGCACATTAATTTTATAATACAATGGATTTGTAAAAGGGGATAATTATTTTTGTTGAGAAGTTTCTGTAATGAAGATTCACAAAGTTTCCATGAGCATAATGAACGAAGTTCAAGGCTAGCTCCCGCTTCCACGGTGCTCGTCTTTCTCACTATCACTTTTCTTTTTGTGAAGTTTTAAAATACCCTCTATATTTTTTGTTTTCAAACTTTATAAAAGCATATAAAAGAATAAAATGACTCTCTAAAACTTCCGGATTGTCCCCCTAGCAGCGCTTTCTTTAAAGCCATTAAGCTAGGCACAAAGTGCTCAAGTAATCGATCCACCCGGATCCCAAGGTATATCAAAGTCAATTTTAATTAACAATGACTTATAATTTAGTAGTGAGCACAAAGCAACATATATCATGCAATGACGAAGTCTAATTCTCTTCCTATGCATCGGCATGTCATAAAAGAACAATTCATGCACAACAAGTAAAGACCAATACATAGCATAAGAAGTTTCTTGCAATTTTTTCGTCTTGGAAACATAGAGAGGTGGAGATATAGTTACTCTCTCATAATAATTGCAAGTAGGAGCAGCAAGCACATGCATATTATATTCATAAAAATCATCATGTGCGATGGTAGAAGGCAACCCATCAATATAATCCTTAATAAGAACAAACTTCTCAGATATGTGTGGGTGCAATAGCAACAATTTCATTCTTAACATAAGGAACTATAGAAAGTTCATCTCCATAAGCATAATTCATATTGGCATCTTGGCCACAAGCATAGCAAGCATCAAGTTCATCAAAAAGGGATATTTCAAATGAATCAACGGGATCATAGCAAATATCATAGCATTCATCCTTCGGTAAGCATGAAGGGAAATTAAATAATGTATGAGCTGAAGAGTTACTCTCACTAGAAGGTGAGCACGGGTAGCTCATCCACTCTTCCTCCTTTTGTTCTTCACTCTCCTCATCATCTTTTTCTTCCAATGAGCTCACAGTTTCATCAATTTCTTCTTCCATAGACTCCTGCAAAATATTAGTCTCTTCTTGGACAGTGGACACATTCTCAAGAAATACATCAATACCAGAATTGTATTTATAATTCTCATAGCAATATTTAAGGATAGCAAAATTTTCAGGTCTATAAACTGAATCATCAAAATCTTCATATTTTTCAAACAAAGATTCAATTTCATAAGCACCCTTAAAAGCAACAAATTCTTCTATTCGTTCCACATCATAGTAATCATATATACCATTAGCATAAGAAGCCACAGTTTCATTATAATTAAATTTGCACGAAAAGGGAAGGTGTGGAGCCTTCATCCTAGAGCAACAAGTATAATCATATCTCAAGCATAAATTCCAAGCATACCAATGCAATATATCAATTTGATCCCATAATAATTTCCCTTTTGTGTCAAGTGATAATCCCTAAAGTATTCACATCGATCCAACATGTCTCCCATTATAAAGTTGAATGGGTTTTTATCAGGATTATCAAAGTAGTGCATAATATTTTCCACATAATGAGCAACGAGAGTTTTAGGAGGTTCCCCATCTCCATGAGTAGAAAGTACCACTAAATTTTTTGGTATTTCGTGTTCCATATCCAGAATTAAATATAGAGAACAACTTAGAACTGAAAATAAAAACTACTTACTAATAAAGCAAACAAGCACACACACACACACACACACACACGAGAATATTCACCCCACGCTATTGCTCCTCGGCAACGGCACCAGAAAATGATCTTGATAACCCACAAGTATAGGGGATCGTTTGTAGCCTTCTTCCAAAATAAGAGTGTCAAACCCAACAAGGAGCTAAAGGTAGAACAAATATTCCCTCAAGTTCTATCGACCACTGGTACAACTCTACGCACACTTGACGTTTGCTTTACCTAAAACAAGTATGAAACTACTTTGCAAGAATAAACTACGAGTACTTTGCGAGAATAAAACTATGAATAAATTGCAAGATAATAAAAGTGGATAGCATTTGTCAACAAGAAAGTCATTTGTCCCTAGGCCATCGATAACTAGACCGGTCATCATTCTTGCAATTTTATATGAGGGAGAGGCATGAGCTAACATACTTTCTCTACTTGGATCGTATGCACTTATGATTGGAACTCTAGCAAGCATCCGCAACTACTAAAGATCATTAAGGTCGTGAAACCCAACCATAGCATTAAGTATCAAGTCCTCTTTACTCACATACACCATAACCCACTTATCCGTGTTCAGGCTGCTGTCACCCCGGCAACCGACAATAAGCAAACCATGAAAGTATTGCAACACCCTACAGAGGGTACCCCTCACATTTGCACTAGACGGAGGGCACCGTAGGAAAGCACCATAAATAAAATATACACTCATACCAACCAAGATCGTGATTAGCCCACAGGACAAAACGGATCTAGTCAAACATCATAGGATAACCACATATCATTAGGAAATAATATATAGTGTTGAGAACCATGTTTAAGTAGAGATTACAGCGGGGAAAAGAGGTGTTACACCACTGCATAGAGGGGGAGAAAGTTGGTGTTGACGGTAGCAAGATTGTTGATGTAGATCGCCGTCATGATCCTTGCCCTCACGGTGTTCCGGCGCCACCGGGAGAGAGGGGGAGAGAGCCCCCCTCCTTCTTATTAGTCCTTGGCCTCCCCCCTAGATGGGAGGAGAGTTCCCCCTCTGGTGCATGGCCTCCATGGCAGCAGAGGGGCAGGAGCCCCTCCAAGATTGGATCTCCCTCTCTGTTCTCTTCTTTTCGCGTTCTGTTTTCTGGCCGAAGACCGTTTCTTATATTCTCGGAGATCCGTAGCTCCGATTGCGTGGAGATTTTAACACGGTTTTTTCCGGATATAAGCTTCCTTGCGCTCGAAATAGAGCTCCAACTGACGTTCGAGGAGGACACAACCCACCACCATGCGCCAAGGGCCTGGGGCGCGCCCTCGTGTCTTGAGGTGGCTATGGCCCCTCGTTTGCGTTGATTCCAACTCCCAAAAATCACAAATATTCCAAAATAATTCTCCATAAATTTTGATTGCGTTTGGATTTTGTTTGATATGGATACTCTGTTAAACAAAAAACATGCAAAAAAACAGGAACTGGCACTGGGCACTGGATCAATAGGTTAGTCCAATAAATCATATAAAATGTTGCCAAAAATATGTGAAAGTTGTATAATATTGGCATGGAACAATCAAAAATTATAGATACATCGGAGACGTATCAAGATTGCAGATGTGATTGATGTCACCAAGTAGACTCTGCATGTGGAGCTTCAGCCAGTCATGATGCTTATCTTGCTTCTGATGAAGGGAAACATGAAGCTCTCTATTTTTCATCACTCTTTGGCGCTTCTGAGGCCTTTGGGGAACAATAGTGGTAGTGGCATCAGTATCATCTTGACGTGGTCTCCGAATTTGACCAGCAAGTCCAGAAGTTGAGGCCACATTGTGAAGATGAATGGCTTCCAGATGCCCAGAGTGGCTTGGCTCCACAAGTCTTGGATCTTTTTCTACTGAAGGGTATATGACTTCATGAGGAGCATCAACTTTAGGCAGAAATATGTGATGGGTACGGCCAGAGGGTTCATATTGTACAGATGATCGGGTCTTGATAAGGCACACAGATCTTGAGGCCAAATAGATCCATGCCTGAAGCGGCAAGTTGCCTGATGAATAAGTCATGTGTATTGAAACGTATGTCATTGACGACATAGTATATCAGTGTCTTCATGGCTCCTTCAAGTTGGATTGAAGATGAATGCCCTTTAGTTGTCCACATAGTGGTAGACACGGTGGCTTCAGGTTGTACAATTTCACGAGCGGCGATTGCAGTGGTGGCTCTTGATTTTCATCGGCTAATGGAGCCGGAATGTCTTCAGCCTGTTTTGCTTTAGACTCTGTAGCAGTACTGGAAGGGATGGCTTCAGGAAACACTTCACATGCAACAGAAGTTGCAGGTTGCACATCCTCTTCAGGAATACTCGACATGGAGGACGAGGGCCTTGGGCCTTTGCGGAGCCTACGAAACACAGGCGACGCTTATGGAGATAGTGAGCTTTTCTCCATGCCTTCTGGGATGACTTGGGGTGACTCAAGCACTAGTGTTGTAACTTGAGCTGGTGGTTGCTACTTGTGAGCTGCGTTGGGATTTCCCCGAAGAGAAGAGGATGATGTAGTACAGTAGAGATAAGTATTTCCCTAAGTTGTGAAACCAAGGTTATCAATCCAGTAGGAGAACCAAGAAACACTACATAAATAGCACCGGCACACAAACAATAAATACTTACAACCCAACGCGAACAAGGGGTTGTCAGTCCCGTGATGGTTACGAGCAAGATTAAACGATATAGTTTTTGATAGATAGATCGAACAAAAAATATAAAATAAAATAAATAAAATCAAATTGCACCAAGGTATTTTTGGTTTTAACAGATGATAGAAAATAGACCCGGGGTCCATAGTTTTCACTAGAGGCTTCTCTCATAAAAATAGCATACGGTGGGTAGACAAATTACTGTTGGGCAATTGAAAGAAAAGCAAATAATTATGACAATATCCAAGACAATGATCATCTATATAGGCATCACGTCCGACATAAGTAGACCGAAAAAATTCTGCATCTACAACTATTACTCCACACGTCGACCGCTATCCAACATGCATCTAGTGTATTAAGTTCATGGAATAACGGAGTAACGCCATAAGCAAGATGACATGATGTAGACAAGATAAACTCATGTATGAAATAAATCCCATCTTTTTACCCTTAGTAGCAATGATACATGCGTGGCATGTCCCTTTCTGTCACTGGGATTGAGGACCGCAACATCGAGCCCATCACAATGCACCTCTTCCCATGGCAAGATAAATTAATCTAGTTGGCCAAACTAAACCAATAAATCGGAGAAGAAATACGAGGCTATAATAATCATGCATAAAAGAGTTCAGAGAAAACTCAAATAATATTCATGGATAGATCTGATCATAAACTCACAATTCACCGGATCCCAACAAACACACCACAAAAAGTCATTACATCAAATAGATCTCCAAGAACACCGAGGAGAACATTGTATTGAAGATCAAAAAGAGAGGAAAAAGCCATCTAGCTACTAACTATGGACCCGTAGGTCCATGGTAAACTACTCACGCATCATCGGAGGGCAGCAAGGATGATGAAGAGCCCCCTTCGTGATCGAATCCTCCTCCGGCACAGTGTCGGAAAGGGCATCTAGATGGGATCTCGTGGTTCTAGAACTTGTTGTGATGGAAAAAGTATTTCGTGGACTCCTCTGTTGGTTTCACAATTTTAGAGAATTTACAAAGGCGGAGCTAGGTCAAAAGGAGCCACGTGGGCCCCACCACCCACTAGGGCATGCATACCCCCTGGGTGTGCCCTGGTGCCTTGTGGGCCCACGGTGCATCATCTGATCTTCTCTTGAAGCTTCTAGTGTCTCTTTTGTCCAGAAAAAAATCTCCAAAAACTTTTGTGGCATTTGGACTTCATTTGGTATTGATATTCTACGAAACAAAAAACAATAAAAAAACAGCAACTCGCGCTGGTCACTAAGTTAATAGGTTTTGCTTGAAAGTGTATATAAAACATCCAAGATTGATAATATAATAGCATGGAACAATAAAAAATTATAGATACATTGGAGACGTATCAAGCATCCCCAAGCTTAATTCTTGCTCGTCCTTGAGTAGGTAAATGATAAAAACAGAATTTTTGATGTGGAATGCTACCTAACATATTCATCATATATTGTTTTCTTTTCAGCATCCATATTTGGACTTGAATGATTCAAAGCAATAGTCTATAATTTGACAAGAGAACATCAATACTCAAGCATATCAACAAGCAATCATGTCTTTCAAAATATCAATGGTAAAGCCCATTATGCTAATCATTGATCCATTCATGAAACACACTCAACCTTAGCTACATCCAATGCAAAAGTATGACAATAGTGCTCCCTAGTTGGTGCTTTATAAGAGAAGATGGAGGCTCAACATAAAAATAAAAATTGCATAAAATTAAATAGATAGACCTTTTGGGAAGCCGAGATTTGCAGAGGTGCCAGAGCTCAAGGCTTAAATTTAGAGATAAAAATGTTTTGAGAGGCATGCTTTTCCTATCAACAAAAACCGAGAATTCCCAATATCTTCCATGCTAGACAAATTGTAGGCGGTTCCCAAACAAAAGGTAAAGTTTATTCCCTTTCCACCATTCTTTCACAATCCATGGCTAGCCATATCCATGGGTGCCTTCCATACCAACACTTTCCAAGGAATTTATTATCACAGTGTTTCTTTTCATTTCGGGAATGGGCATCCGTATTACCCACCACACTATTGTGCAATGGCAAGTGAATAAACACTCACTGTGAGAATAAAATACTAGCATGGGAAATATTGGCCACCCCCTGTCGCTTCATGAGCGGTACGGGTACACAAAACAGAAATTCATTTTGAAAATTAGAGTTGGCACATGCAAATTTACTTGGAGCGGCATGGAAATACCGCATATAGGTAGGTATGGTGGACTCATATGGCACAACTTTAGGTTTTGGGAAGTGGATGCACAAGCAACATTCCCACTAGTACAAATGAAGGCTAGAAAATAGATTGAGAAGCGACCAACCAATGGTCATAAGCATGCATTGAAAATAACTAACACTGAATAATGCACCATAAGTAGGATATAACATTGTTGCATAACATTGACTTTATGCGCATGCATAAGGAATCATAAACCTTAACACCAATATTCTTACTAGAGCATAATTACTCACCAACATGACTCACATATTACTATCTTCATGTCGCAAAACTCTTGCAAGGAATCAAGTTTATCGTATCCAATGATCTATATGAAAGTTTTTATTATATCCCCCCGGGATATCCATCACTTTGGGACCAAATTCATATCTTATGAAAATTATTATCAACTCTCAAAAAGATATAAGTGAAGCATGAGAGTGCAATTATTTCTTAAAAAAACTCAAAATAATATTAGTGAAGCATGAGAGTATATTTATTCAAACTTTTAATCTTATCAACTCTCAAAATAATGTAAGTGAAGCATGAGGGTGTATTTATTCAAAATATAACCACCACCGTGCTAAAAAAGATACTCCCTCCATCCCAAAATTCTTGTCTTAGATTAGTCTAGATAAGGATGTATCTATACTAAAACGTGACTTGATACATCCGTATCTAGACAAATCTAAGACAAGAATTTTGGGACGGAGGGAGTATAAGTGAAGTACTAGAGCAACTGCCTAGCTCAAAAGATTTAAGTCAAGCACATAGAGTATTCTAGCAAATCATGATATATGTGTGGCTCTCTCAAATAGGTGTGTTCAGCAAGGATGATTGTGACCAACTAAAAGGCAAACAAATAAAAGACTCATATAATACAAGGCTCTCCAAGCAAAACTCATGAGACGAAAAATATAGCTCCAAGTAAAATTACCAATGGTCGTTAGACGAAAGGGGGGATGCCTTCTGGGGCATCCCCAAGCGTAGTTGCTTGGGAGTCCTTGAATATTACCTTAGGGGTGCCTCGGGAATCCCCAAGCTTAGGCTCTTGACACTCCTTATTCCTTCATCCATCGTGATCTCACCCAAAACTTGAGAACTGCAATCACACAAAACTAAACAAAACCTCGTGAGATCCGTTAGTATAATAAGGCAAATCACTACTTTAAGTATTGTTGCAAACTCATTCATATTTTGTTTTTTCATTATAGCTACTATACTCTAGCTTCTCCATGGCTTATACCCCCCGATACAATCCATAGTTTCATCAAAACAAGCGAAACAATGCATCAAAAACAGAATCTGCCAAAAACATAATAGTTTGTAGTAATATGAACATTGACCATACTTCTGTAACTCCAAAAATTCTAAAAAATTAGTAAAGCATGGGAAATTTGTATATAAACCATTTGTAAAAAATTCAGAATTTTATCATGCTCCAGAATTTTTAACAATTCTACTACTGGCCATTCAGCAATTTTTAGCAAGTTTCTGTTAATGCACAAAATCAAAGCAACTATCACCCAAATCATCCCAAAGGCTTTACTTGGCACAAACACTAATTAAAACAGTAAAACACAATCATAAAAGTAATATAATTGTATACTTATTGAAAAACAACAAGTAAAAGAAAAAAAAGATAACTATAGGGTTGCCTCCCAACTTGCAATATTATTTTACGCCCCTAGCTAGGCATAATGCATAGTTTCCAATGTTATCATATTTGGTTTTGGTTGCATAGGTGGCCCTCATGATTGACTCATATGGTGGCTTAATTCTAGTTCTAGGGAATTGTTTCATACAGTTTTTTAACGGAAACTGGAATTTAATATTCCCTTCTTTCATGTCAATAACGGCACCTATGGTTCGTAAAAACGGTCTACCAAGTATTATGGGGCAAGACGGATTGCAATCAATATCAAGTACAATAAAATCAACAGGCACATAGTTCCTATTTGCAAGAATAAGAACATCATTAATTCTACCCAAAGGCTTTTTAATAATAGAATCCGCCAAGTGCAAATTAAGAGAACACACATCCATATTGGTAAAACCTAGCACATCACATAGAGATTTCGGAATTGAGGAAACACTAGCACCCAAATCACACAAAGCACTGCATTCATAATTTTTAATCTTGACTTAAATGGTGGGTTCCCATTCATCACATAATTTTCTAGGAATTGAAATCTCTAGTTCTAACTTTTCTTCTAAGGCTTAAATCATCGCTTCTACAATATGTTTAGTAAAAGCGTTATTTTGTTCATAGGAATTGGGTGAATTTAGCATGGATTGCAACAAAGAAATACAATGTATCAAAGAGCAACTATCATAATTAATTTTTTTGTAATCTAAGAGAGTGGGCACATCACTAGTTAAAGCTTTTACCTCTTCAAACCCACTTTTAGTAAATTTTTCATCAAGATTTTCACCCTCCGAATTATGGGGACGCCTTCTAACTAAAGTTGACTCTTCTTCAGTTCCCTTTTCATCAATTTTAACATAGAAACACCAATCAGTTTAACCTCTTCATCATTACCATGAAAGAAACCGGGAGGAATCGCTTTTTCTAAAAATCCCCTTTTACTTCTAAGAATAGTGGTTCGTTTCTTACTTTCATCCATGAAGACATATAAAGCTTTACATTGATTCATTAATATCAAACTTGGGTGGCAAAATTTTAGTCTCAAGATTTTCCACATCATGAATAGTTCTATCGATGCTCCTAGACATATCATCAAGTTTACTCAATTTTTCCTCTATCGTAGTGTTAAAAACCTTTTGAGTATTAAAAAATTATTTAAAATTACTTTGAAGGTCAGAGGGAATCCTATTATTATTATAAGAATTACCATAGGAATTGCCATAATTATTAAAGGAATTTCCAGGAAACGGACTAGGATTAAAATTACCTCTATAAGCATTACTATTAAAATTGTTTCGCGAGACAAAATTCACATCTACGGGATCCTTATTTTGCTCAATCAAAGTAAACAAAGGCACATCATTAGGATCAACAGGAGCATTTTTACTTGCAACCAAATTCATAAGCGCATCAACTTTATCACTCAAAGTAATAATCTCTTCAACAGAATTCATCTTTTTACTAGGAGGAGCTCTTTCAGTATGCCATTGTGAGTAATTTGCCATAATATTATCAAGAAAGTTAGTAGCTTAACCCAAAGTAATTTCCATAAAAGTACCACCCGTGGCGGAATCTAAAAGATTTCTAGAAACAAAGTTCAATCCCACATAAAAAAATTGTATGATCATCCACAAATTTAAATCATGAGTAGGGCAATTTCTTATCATAAATTTCATCCTTTCCCAAGATTAGGCGACATGTTCATGCTCAAGTTGATTGAAATTCATAATTTTATTTCTAAGGGAAATAATTTTCGCGGGGAGAAAATACTTAGTAATAAAAGCATCTTTCCACTTATCCCAAGAATTGATACTATTTAGTGGCAAAGATGAAAAATAAATTTCTGCATGATTCCGCAAAGAAAACGGGAATAATTTTAATTTCACAATATCATTGTCCACATCTTTATTCTTCTGCATATCATGCAATTCCACAAATGTGTTTAGATGGGACGCGGCATCCTCATTAGGACAACCGGAAAATTGTTCTTTCATAACAAGATTCAACAAAGCAGCGTTAATATCATAAGACTCCGCACTAGCGGCGGGTGGAGCAATTGGAGTACTAATAAAATCATTATTATTAGTATTGGAAGAATTTTGTTATGGCATCCTCATTAGGACAACCGGAAAATTGTTCTTTCATAACAAGATTCAACAAAGCAGCGTTAATATCATAAGACTCCGCACTAGCGGCGGGTGGAGCAATTGGAGTACTAATAAAATCATTATTATTAGTATTGGAAGAATCACACAATTTTGTATTTTCTTGAGACATTGTGACTACGCAAACAGGATAACAAGCAACAAGAAAAAGACAACCGAAAAATATTTTGTATTTTCGTAAAAAAATAGTAGTGGGGAAGATGAAAACAAGAGGCAAATGGAAAATGATGTAAATGCAAGGAGATGAAATTTTATGCGTGGGTACTTGATAGTTGTTGATGATGTCTCCCCGGACCCGGCGCCAGAAATCTTCCTGCTACTTATGAGCTGTGTTGGGATTTTCCCGAAGAGGAGAGGATGATGCAGTACAATAGAGATAAGTATTTCCCTCAGTTGTGAAACCAAGATTATCAATCCAGTAGGAGAACCAAGCAACACTATGTAAACAGTTTCTGCACACAAACAACAACTACTTGCAACCCAACGCGAACAAGGGGTTGTCAGTACCTTGACGGTTATGACCAAGATTAAACGGTATAGTTTTTGATAGATCACTACTGCAGGATGGTCCAAACGCGACAGTCCAATCAGAGACCCTTCAATGAAACTGTGTGCAATGCATTAATCACAAATGGCGATGCAATAAAACCGTAAAAAAAGATACAAAACATTTGTGATGGCAGAGACATCAGACACAATTCAGATAAGAGTTGCATGTGCGATGCGTGGTATACGGTTCACTCCAATGAATTGTTTGCGATGAGGCAGAACAACAGAAACGGGCAGCCAGATGAAGTTATGTGCGATATATGGCATATAGTTAACTTGGATGAATTGTTTGTGATTAGGCAACACAACAGAAACGGTCAGCAAGATCAAAGGTGTGTGCGATATACGACATATAGTTCACTCGGATGAACTATTTGCGTTGAGCCAAGAGAACAGAAATGGTTCAACTTAACAAGATGCGTGTGGTACCTGGCAAACAGGTTTGTAATCAGAAATGTGTGCGAAGACTGATAATAACACACACGATTGCTGCTAATAAGCCATGTGTGTTGTGGGCAAACACGTCCTGGTATACAATTGTCAGCGATTGATGAATTCATCACCGACGGTTTCCCTAGTATGTTCCGTGTGCGATGTGATTGCATACAGAACAACAACATAAATACTAATAAGGAGATGATTGCACAACCAAATTAAATATCCAATTACATAGGTGGCTAGTACACACATGACATTTCCACACACCAAAGTAAACTATTACATGCATAATTTACTAGGATAAACGATCATCTGATAATCATCTACTTCTTCTTGTGACGCTTGCCGCCACTGCTCTACTAGGATAAATGAAATTTTATTCTTTACTGTGAATAGTCTGCTCTATTGGGCACACAAGTATATAGATCATAGCCTTGGGCAAGCAATGTGCCCGCACGCCTCGTGCTAGCTCAATGTTCCTTCTATGCTAAGTTTCTACTAATTGATGGCATTCTATGAACACGCCAGCATTTCCCGCCATTTCCTCACCGGTTTCTTGCCGCCACCCAGCGATATTGCGCATAAACCTAGGCGGCGTGCGACGCACTGAGGCAACAAGCGCAGCCTATAGCACATCCACCTTTTCCAAGCATGACAACCCACCAAAGCGCTGCCTCTACCATCAACCTCCTCGACAAGGAAAACGAGAAGTCACCACGGCCCGTCGAGGCCCTCCCCGACAACATGATGGACGACGCCTTGCTGCGCGTCATCGCCAGGGTTGAGCAGACCCTTTGCGCACGACGCTTCAGTGCCGCGGATCAAGATAGGCATGTCAGTGCTGAGAGGCTGCAGCTCGCCGCACAACATGATCGATGGTGCACCTCAGTGCAAGCTAGGCGCGTCTGTGCCGATAGGCTCCAGCTCGCCACACAGCGAGACCGTTGGAGCACCGCAGTGTTGGGAAACTTTGCATGAAAAACAAAAAAATACGCACATGCAAT
The DNA here is from genome assembly GCA_021605145.1 of Aegilops bicornis. NCBI lineage: Eukaryota > Viridiplantae > Streptophyta > Magnoliopsida > Poales > Poaceae > Aegilops > Aegilops bicornis. The sequence continues at coordinate 294,832,875 of CM038670.1, read as the reverse complement.
GATCTATCCATGGAGATGCATAGCAATGAGGGGAAGAGTGTGTCTACGTACCCTCGTAGACCTTAAGCGGAAGCGTTTCACAACGCGGTTAATGTAGTCGAACTTTCTTCGCGCTCCACCGAACGAGTACCGAACGTACGACAACTCTGATTTTGCACACGTTCAGCTCGGTCACGTCCCTTGTCTTCTTGATCTAGTAAGGTGTCGAGGTAGTAGATGAGTTCCATAATGGTGATGGTGTAATGATTCTCGCAGGGCTTCGCCTAAGCACCGTGAAAATATGATCGGGGGTGTAAACTGTGGAGGGGGGGCCTGCACATGGCTAACAATTGATGTTGTGTGTTCTAGGCGCCCCCCTCCCCACATATATATAGGTGGGAGGGGAGGACAGGCTACCAGGGGGCGCCCCAATTAGGATCTGAATCCTACTTGGGGTTTCCCCAAGTGGCGCCCCCTTTCCTATTTCCACCGGAGAAAAAAGGAAGGGGGAAGAAGAGAAGGAAGGGGGCCGAACCCCCTCTTCTCCTTCTCCTATTCGGCCACATGCCATAGCGGGGGCGCCACCCCTTGTGGGCTGGTGTGCTCCCCTCTCATGGCCCATATGGCCCATATAATCCCCCGGGGTTTCCGGTAACCCCCCCCCCCCCCGGTGCTCCGATAAATACCCGATACATTCTGGAACACCTCCCGTGTCTGAATACTATCGTCCTATATATCAATCTTTACTTCTAGACCATTTCGAGACTCCTCGTCATGTCCGTGATCTCATCCGGGACTCCGAACAACATTCGGTCACCAGATCACATAACTCATATAATACAATATCGTCATTGAACGTTAAGCATGCGGACCCTAAGGGTTTGAGAACTATGTAGACATGACCGAGACACCTCTCTGGTCAATAACCAATAACAGGACCTGGATACTCATATTGGCTCCTACATATTCTATGAAGATCTTTATCGGTCGAACCGTTATGGCAACATACATTATTCCCTTTGTCCATCGGCATGTTACTTGCCCGCTCGTTGGTATCTTCGTACCTAGTTCAATCTCGTTACAGGCAAGTCTCTTTACTCGTTCCGTAATACATCACCTCGTGACCAACTACTTAGTCATTTACTTGCAAGCTTTATGATGTGTATTACCGAGAGGGCCCAGAGATACCTCTCCGATACTCGGAGTGACAAATCCTAATCTCGATCTATGCCAACCCAACAAACACCTTCGGAGATACCTGTACAATGTCTTTATAATAACCCAGTTATGTTGTGACGTTTGATAGCACACAAGGTATTCCTCCATTATCCAGGAGTTGCATAGTTTCTTAGTTGAAGGAATATGTATTTGATATGAAGAAAGCAATAGCAATAAAACTGAATGATCAATATGCTAAGCTAACGGATGGGTCATGTCCATCACATCATTCTCCTAATGATGTGATCCCGTTATAAAATGACATCTCATGTCCATGGTTAGGAATCCTTAACCATCTTTGATCAACAAGCTAGTCAAGTAGAGGCTCACTAGGGACACCGTGTTTGTCTATGTATTCACACACGTATTTAGGTTCGGATCAATACAATTCTAGCATGAATAATAAACATTTATCATGAATAAGGAAATATAAAATAACAACTTTATTATTGCCTCTAGGGCATATTTCCTTTAGTCTCCCACTTGCACTAGAGTCAATAATCTAGATTACATTGTAATGATTCTAACACCCATAGAGGCTTGGCGTTGATCATGTTTTGCTCATGGAAGAGGCTTAGTCAACGGGTCAGCTACATTCAGATCCGTATGTATTTTCCAAATCTCTATGTCTCCCTCCTTGACTTGATCACGGATGGAGTTGAAGCGTCTGTTGATGTGTTTGGTTCTTTTGTGAAATCTAGATTCCTTCTCTAAGGCAATTGCTCCAGTATTGTCACAAACAATTCTCAGTGGACCCGATGCACTAGGTATTACACCTAGATCGGATATGAAATCCTTCATCCAGACTCCTTCATTTGTTGCTTCTGAAGCAGCTATGTACCCCGCTTCACACGTAGATCTCGCCACGACGCTCTGCTTGGAACCGCACTAACCGACTCCACCATTCAATATAAATACGTATCTGGTTTGTGACTTAGAGTCATCCGGATCAGTGTCAAAGCTAGCATCGACGTAACCATTTACGACGAGCTCTTTGTCACCTCCATAAACAAGAGACATATCCTTGGTCCTTCTCAGGTACTTCATGATGTTCTTGACCGTTGTCCAGTGATCCACTCATGGATTACTTTGGTACCTCCCTGCCAAACTAAAAGCAAGGCACACATCAGGTTTGGTACACAACATAGCATACATGATAGAACCTATGGCTGAGGCATAGGGAATGACTTTCATTTTCTCTCTATCTTACATCGGTGGGGCATTGAGTCCGACTCAACTTCACACCTTGTAACACGTGCAAGAACCCTTTCTTTGGTGATCCATTTTGAACTTCTTCAAAACTTTATCAAGGTATGTGCTTTGCGAAAGTCCTATTAAGCGTCTTGATCTATCTCTATAGATCTTGATGCCTAATATATAAGCAGCTTCACCGAGGTCTTTCATAAAAAACTCTTATTCAAGTATCCTTTTATGTTATCCAGAAATTCAACATCATTTCCAACCAACAATATGTCATCCAGATATAATATTAGAAATGCTACAGAGCTCCCACTCACTTTCTTGTAAATACAGGCTTCTCCGAAATTCTGTATAAAACCATATGCTTTGATCACCTCATCAAAGCGTATATTCCAACTCCTAGAGATGCTTGCACCAGTCCATAGATGGATCACTGGAGCTTGCGCACTTTGTTAGCACCTTTAGGATCGACAAAACCTTCTGGTTGCATCATATGCAACTCTTCTTTAAGAAATCAATTAAGGAATGTAGTTTTGATGTCCATTTGCCAGATTTCATAATCATAAAATGCGGCAATTTCTAACATGATACGTACAAACTTAAGCATCGCTACGGGTGAGAAGGACTCATCATAGTCAACTCCTTGAACTCGTCGAAAACCTTTTGCGACAAGTCGAGCTTTGTAGACAGTAACATTACCATCAGCGCCAGTCTTCTTCTTGAAGATCCATTTATACTCTATGGTTTGCCGATCATCGGGCAAGTCCACCAAAGTCCACACTTTGTTCTCATACATGGATCCTATCTCAGATTTCATGGCCTCAAGCCATTTATCGGAATCTGGGCTCATCATAGCTTCTTCATAGTTCGTAGGTTCGCCATGGTCTAGTAACATAACTTCCAAAACAGGATTACCATACCACTCTGGTGCGGAACGTGCTTTGCTCGACCTACGAGGTCGAGTAGTGACTTTGTCTAAAGTTTCATGATCATCATCATTAGCTTCCTCTGTAGTTGGTGTAGGCATCACTGGAACAGATTTGTCTGATGAGCTATTTTCCAATTCGTGAGAAGGTACAATTACGTCATCAAGTTCTACTTTCCTCCCACTCACTTCTTTCGAGAGAAACTCCTTCTCTAGAAAGTTTCCATTCTTGGCAACAAAGATCTTGCCTTTGGATTTGTGGTAGTAGGTGTACCCAATTGTTTACTTAGGGTATCCTATGAAGACACACTTCTCCGATTTGGGTTCGAGCTTATCAGGCTGAAGCCTTTTGACATAAGTGTTGCAACCCCAAACTTTAAGAAACGATAACTTAGGTTTCTTGCCGAACCACAGTTCATATGGTGTCGTCTCAACGGATTTAGACGGTGCCTTATTTAACATGAATGCAGCTGTCTCTAATGCATAACCCCAAAATGATATTGGTAAGTCAGTAAGAGACATCATAGATCGCACCATATCTAATAAAGTACTGTTACGGCGTTCAAACACACCATTACGCTGTGGTGATCCAGGTGGCGTGAGTTGTGAAACTATTCCACATTGTTTTAAATGAAGGCCAAACTCGTAACTCACATATTTGCCTCCGTGATCAGGTCCTAGAAACTTCATTTTCTTGTTACGATGATTCTCCACGTCACTCTGAAATTCTTTGAACTTTTCAAATGTTTCAGACTTGTGTCTCATTAAGTAGATATAACCATATCTGCTCAAATCATCTGTGAAGGTCAGAAAATAACTATACCCGCCGCGTGCGTCAACACTCATCGGATCGCATACATCGGAATGTATTATTTCCAATAAGTCATTGGCTCGCTCCATTGTTCCGGAGAACGGAGTTTTAGTCATCTTGCCCATGAGGCATGGTTCGCAAGTATCAAATGATTCATAATCAAGTGATTCCAAAAGCCCATCTGCATGGAGTTTTTTCATGCGCTTTACACCAATATGACCTAAACGGCAGTGCCACAAATATGTTGCACTATCATTATCAACTTTGCATATTTTGGCATCAATATTATGAATATGTGTATCACCACAATCGAGATTCAACAAAAATAGACCACTCTTCAAGGGTGGATTCGACTTCCCCTGGGGGTAGGGAGTATTATGAAAGGAGGTTGATCATAGATTAGCAAAAACCCTAGAATAAATTCTTCCTGGGTCGATGCCCTAGTGGTTAATGGGGACGGACTGTAAATTCGTTGACAATGTCTACGCTGATTCAAATCCAGCTCAGCCCAAACTAAAAATCTAGGGCTTCGTGAATATGAACTAAATCCTTTTGTTTTTCTTCCATAAAATAAAATGTTTGATCTATAGAAATAAAAGATAAAGAAAAAAGGGATTTTTTTTCTAATCCATATGACCATAAAAGATATTACTCTTATAAATAGAACAATCATTATTCTATGATTTAAATGAATAACCGTCTCGCACTAAACCAGATCTAGATATAATGTTCATGCTCAACGCTGGCACCAAATAACAATTATGCAGGTCTAAAACTAATCCCGAAGGTAGATGTAGAGGTAGCGTGCCAACGGCGATCACATCGACCTTGGAACCATTCCCGACGTGCATCATCACCTCATCCTTAGCCAATCTTCATTTAATCCATAATACATGTTTCGAGTTACAAATATGAGCAACCGAACCAGTATCAAATACCTAGGCGCTACTACGAGCATTAGTAAGGTACACATCAATAACATGTATATCAAATATACCTTTGTTCACTTTGTGATCCTTCTTATCCGCCAAATACTTGGGGCAATTCCGCTTCCAGAGACGAGTCCCTTTGTAGTAGAAGCACTTAGTTTCAGGCTTGGGTATAGCTTTGGGCTTCTTCCCGGGAGTAGCAACTTGCTTGCCATTCTTCTTGAAGTTCCCCTTCTTTCCTTAGCCCTTTTTCTTGAAACTAGTGGTCTTGTTAACCATCAACACTTGAGGCTCCTTCTTGATTTCTACCTCCGCAGCTTTGAGCATTGCGAAGACTCGGGAATTTTCTTATCCATCCCTTGCATATTATAGTTCATCACGAAGCCTTTGTAGCTTGGTGGCAGTGATTAAAGAACTCTGTCAATAACACTATCATCTGGAAGATTAACTCCCAGCTGAGTCAAGTGATCATGATACCCAGACATTTTGAGTATGTGTTCACTAACAGAACTGTTCTCCTCCATCTTGCAGCTATAGAACTTGTTGGAGAATTCATATCTCTCAACTCAGGTATTTTCTTGAAATATTAACTTCAAGTCCTGGAACATATCATATGGCCCGTGACATTCAAAACATTTTTGAAGTCCCGATTCTAAGCCGTAAAGCATGGCACACTAAACTATTGAGTAGTCATCAGATCGAGCTTGCCAGACGTTCATAACATCAGCATTTGCTCTTGCAGCAGGCCTTTCACCTAGCGGTGCATCAAGGACATAACTCTTCTGTGCAACAATGAGGATAATCCTCAAGTTACGGACCTAGTCCATGTAGTTGCTACCATCATCTTTCAACTTAGCTTTCTCTAGGAACGCATTAAAATTCAAGGGAACGATAGCACGGGCCATTGATCTATAACATAGATATGTAAAAACTATCAGGACTAAGTTCATGATAAATGAAGTTCAATTAATCAAATTACTTAAGAACTCCCACTTAGATAGACATCCCTCAAGTCATCTAAATGATACATGATCCAAATCAACTAAACCATGTCCGATCATCACGTGAGATGGAGTAGTCATCAATGGTGAATATCTCTATGTTGATCATATCTACTATATGATTCACGTTCGACCTTTCGCTCTCCAATGTTCCGAGGCCATGTCTGTACATGCCAGGCTCGTCAAGTTTAACCCGAGTATTCCGCATGTGCAAAACTGTCTTGCACCCGTTGTATGTGAACGTAGAGTCTGTCACACCCGATCATCACGTGGTGTCTCAACACGACGAATCAGAAAGTAACGGTGCATACTCAGGGAGAACACTTTTACCTTGAAATTTAGTTAAGGGATCATCTTATAGTGCTACCGCCATACTAAGCAAAATAAGATGCATAAAAGATAAACATCATATGCAATCAAAATATGTGACATGATATGGTCATCATCATCTTGTGCTTTTGGTCTCCATCTCCAAAGCATCGTCATGATCTCCATCATCACTGACTCAATACCTTGATCTCCATCGTTGCATCATGGTCGTCTCGCCAACTATTTCTTCTACAACTATCACTAACGCATAGTGATAAAGTAAAGCAATTACATGGAGTTTGCATTTCATACAATAAAGAGACAACCATAAGGCTCATGCCGGTTGCCGATAACTTTTACAAAACATGATCATCTCATACAATAACGTATATCACATTATGTCTTGACCATATCACATCACAACATGCCCTGCAAAAACAAGTTAGACGTCCTCTACTTTGTTGTTTGCAAGTTTTACGTGGCTGCTACAGGCTTCTAGTAAGAATCGTTCTTACCTACGCATCAAACCACAATGGTGTTTCATCAAGTTTGCTATTTAAACCTTCTTTAAGGACTGGCCATAGTCAAATTCGATTCAACTAAAGTAGGAGAAACAGACAGCCGCCAGTCACCTTTATGCAAAACTAGTAGCATGTCTATCGGTGGAACCGGTCTCATGTGCGTGGACATGTAAGGTTGGTTCGGGCCGCTTCATCCCACAATACCGCCGAATCAAAATAAGACGTTGGTGGTTAGCAGTATGACTATCACCGCGCACAACTCTTTGTGTGCATATCATCTACGCATAGACCTGGCTCATGATGCCACTGTTGGGAAACATTGCATGGAAAACAATTTTTTTCTACGCACACGCAATGATCTATCCATGGAGATGCATAGCAATGAGGCGGAGAGTGTGTCTACGTACCCTCGTAGACCGTAAGCGGAAGCGTTTCACAACGCGGTTGATGTAGTCAAACTTTCTTTGTGCTCCACCGATCGAGTACCGAACGTACGGCACCTCCGAGTTCTGCACACATTCATCTCGGTGACGTCCCTCGTCTTCTTGATCCAGCAAGGTGTCGAGGTAGTAGATGAGTTCCGTAAGCACAACGGCGTGGTGACGGTGATGGTGTAGTGATTCTTGCAGGGCTTCGCCTAAGCACCGTGAAAATATGACCGGAGGTGTAAACTGTGGAGGGGGGAGCCGCACACGGCTAACACTTGATGTTGTGTGTTCTAGGCGCCCCCTCCCCACATATATATAGGTGGGAGGAGAGGAGAGGCTGCCAGGGGGCGCCCCAAGTAGGATCTGAATCCTACTTGGGGTTTCCCCAAGTGGAGCCCCCTTTCCTATTTCCACCGGAGAAGAAAGGAAGGAGGGACGAACCCCCTCTTCTCCTTCTCCTATTCGGCCACCTGCCATAGGGGGGCGCCACCCCTTGTGGGCTGGTGTGCTCCCCTCTCATGGCCCATATGGCCCATATATTTCCTCCCGGGGTTTCCGGTAACCCCCCAGTACTCCGATAAATACTCGATACATTCCGGAACACTTCCGGTGTCTGAATACTATCATCCTATATATATCAATCTTTACTTATCGATCATTTCTAGACTCCTCGTCATGTACGTGATATCATCCGGGACTCCGAACAACATTCGGTCACCAAATCATGTAACTCATATAATACAATATCGTCATCGAACGTTAAGCGTGTGGACCCCACGGGTTCGAGAACTATGTAGACATGACCGAGATACCTCTTCGGTCAATAACCAACAGGGGAACCTGGATGCTCATATTGGCTCCTACATATTCTACGAAGATCTTTATCGGTCGAACTGTTATGACAACATACATTATTCCCTTTGTCCATCGGTATGTTACTTGCTCGAGATTCGATCGTCGGTATCTTCATACCTAGTTCAATATCGTTACTGGCAAGTCTCTTTACTCGTTCTGTAATACATCACCTCATGACCAACTCCTTAGTTGTTTGCTTGCAAGCTTTATGATGTGTATTACCGAGAGGGCCCAGAGATACCTCTCCGATAGTCGGAGTGGCAAATCCTAATCTCGGTCTATGCCAACCCAACAAACACCTTCGAAGATACATGTAGAGCATATTTATAATCACCCAGTTATGTTCTGACGTTTGATAGCACACAAGGTATTCATATGGTATCCGGGAGTTGCATAGTCTCATAGTCGAAGGAATATGTATTTGACATGAAGAAAGCAATAGAATAAAACTGAACGATCAATATGCTACGCTAACGGATGCGTCATGTCCATCACATCATTCGCCTAATGATATGATCCCATTATCAAATGACAACTCATGTCCATGGTTAGAAAACATTAACCATCTTTGATCAACGAGCTAGTCAAGTAGAGGATCACTAGGGACACATTGTTTGTCTATATATTCACACATGTATTTAGGTTTCCGATACAATTCTAGCATGAACAAGGAAATATAAAATAACAACTTTTCTATTGCCTCTAGGGCATATTTCCTTCACGCAAGGCGAGAGGCGCGGCGAGCCGCACAGCAATAGCGGATCCATGGGCGCTTTCCTACTGACGACTGTAACATCCCAAATTTTCAATTTGGGATGTTACAAATTAGGTCATCATGCATATCATATTTTCTCGCATTTTTCCGATCCTAGAAAATTTCACGCAACTCAAGGACCCTCGGAGAGAGTTGGAAGTTTCATTATTTTCATATTTGGGATTTCTCAAATTTTGAAAATAGGATCATTGGATTTATTTAATTATCTTCATAAAGTTTTTCCTATAAAAGAACTTAAGAGAGGGAATAATATGACTTTCCCAATATTTAGGAAAAATGAAGATATTATAAATAAATCAAATTTGGATTTGGAAGATTTATTTTGCTTAGGCAAAAATGAGCATTTTAAAAATATATGCATGTTTGCCGTTTTTAAAGTTCATTTTGTTCGACTCATTTTTAGGAGTCTGGGAAAATTATTTTTATTAAAATCGGAGTTCGTTTGGTATTTTTTTAATCCGTTTTGTTTTGTTTTAAAAAAAAAAACTGCGCCCCCCACAGGCCCAGCCCGGCCCAGCCCGCCCGGCCAGCGCCCGCCCACCTCCCTCTCTCCCTCACAAGCATGCCACATGTGAGCCCGCCGCCGCCACGCCACCCGCCGCCGCTGTGTCCGGGTCGGACACGAGGTCGCCACGCCCAGCCCCTTCCCAAGCCGGCCAGCCCCCCTTCTATTTATACCGGACCCCCTCTCTCTCATCCCGCCGCCGCCGCCCTCCACCGAGCCGCCCGCCCAAGGCCCGTCAGCCACCCACCGCCTCGCCGCCCTCCCGACCCGCCGACCCCGCCGCACAGACCCACGAGCCCGCCCGGCCAGCACCGAGGTAGCCGCCGCCGCCCGCCCGATCCGGTTTTGCTTTAAAACCCGATCCGGTTTTCGTTCGTTGTTCGGTTTTTCAAAACCCTAGATGGTTTTATTTTTTCGGTTTTCTTAATTAATCTAACGTTCACCGAACCGTTCGTTTCAATGAATGTGTTCGTTGGATTAGTTCTGTTAACGAACGTCCGTTATTTAATCCGTTCGTCGTTTTCTTTTAATCGGATTTAATCCGTTATTTTTCAGATTCGATTTCTGATCCGATTTTCAAATCTGTTTTATTTCTTGCTCGTTTATCGAATCAGGTGATTCAAGCGCCTGAGTTTCGTTATGAAACCGCCGTTCGACTAACCTACTTACACAGAGTTTTGCTACTGTAAAATTTTGACTTAGTTTCAGATTTGCTACACCGAGTCGTTCTATCTCGAGGTCAGACTTTGGATGCTAGGGTTTATTCGATACTTTTGCAACCAGGGTTCTTAAGTTGAACTATCTGGTTAGATCTTTTATTCGAGATTTCCCCGTGCATTAGATGAGTACTTATTGTATGCTTGTTGTTTGTCTGCGTTAGATCACCCGGAGTGCATTAGATGAGTACTTATTGTATGCTTGTTGTTTGTCTGCGTTAGATCACCCGGAGTGCGCCGCTTGTTACTTCGAATCTCTAGGACTCGCGGATCATCAGCAAGGCAAGTAACACTTTGATCATACTCTTCTCATACCCAGTTTTTATGCATTAGATCAACCCTCAAACACTTGCATGTTTAGGATCTAATTAAATTGTGGGATGGGAAGTAGATGAGGTAGTACCTATTACCTGTTTTACTTATGAACCTTTGGGAGTTACTTCTACGTTTGCTTATTATGCTATGCTATGCTAGTAGACGTGGATTGGGTGAGTGATATCCATGACAGATGTGAGATTGTTAATTTAATGGTTTATCTAAGGTGGCAACTTAAACACACATCCGGGTGGATTGAGGCACCTGGTTTCTATCAGACTTGCTCAGATTTCTTCGGACCGCCACCCAGGCTCTAAGGGATCATAAGATTATTCAAACTAGAAACTTCCGTGTGCAGCCACAAGCCAATTATGGGCTCTGGCATAGTTGACTAAGTTGTGCGAACTCTTACGGGTAGACTAGAAGATGTAGGGGAAAGTAGGTGTACCGGTCTACCCACAAGTAAGGTGCTAGCGCTTACGAAAAGACCTGTGTCTCGGTCATCCGCTTTCTCAAACACCATGTAGTGCGAGAACCAAGCGGAGGCGATCGAATCTTGTGGGGAAAAGTCATGAAACCTCTGCAGAGTGTAAAAACTAATCATGATTAGCCGTGTCCCCGGTTATGGACATCTTGAGTATCTAGTACTTGAATATCATGTGAATCTCAACATGTTACTTTTAATAATAAAGTTATTGGGTTTTTAATGAGTACTTTTTAATTGGGATTGAGGATGCTGTCAACCATTCTCAATGTTTAACAACCACCATGATAGTTAAATAAAATTATTCCTTTGATGTAGGGAAAAACCAGCTTTATGCAAAAATGTAACCAGAGAGCCTTACCACCAGCCATATATGCATGTAGTATAGGCTTGTTGCTTCACCGTTCTCTATGTGTTACATTGCCAAAGCATATTCCATGTGTCGACCCGTTTTCGGCTGCAACTTTCATGTTGCAGACTTTTCGCATTTACGACAGTAAGGTGTTAGGTCGTGGTTCTATACTCGGTGATGCCGATGGAGTTGATGGACTCACTTGTCTTCCAAGCCTTCCATTGTTATTATTAGATGGCCTTAAGCCATATTATTGGATTAAGTTCCCTTGTGGACAACGATGTAATAAGTGTGTGATTGCTACTCTGCTATAAATCCTTCGAAGTACTGTGTGGTGTCAGCATTACTGATCCAGGGATGACACTGAGCACAGAGCACTAGATCCATTCGGGTCTGGTCGCTACAACGACAGGGCGTCACAACTCACGATGTATGTGTCCACATTGTTGCAAGGCGGAGGAGGCGTGGCGCTTGACGTATCGATCCGCCTCTTGCTGGCGAACGAGCGCGAATGATCTTGCCATTTTGTTGGGCGCCCACCAGAGCTCCTCGTCGTTGGCACGCTGGAGCTTATCGGCCCACCTCCACGCAGCGATGAGGTGCCTAGTGCCTTTGACCTTCCTCGTGAAGTACCGACTTCGTACACCTCCTCCGCGCGACGACGCGCCCGCACCCAAAGAGCCACTGCCTCCTTTTTCCCGCGGCCTCACGAGCTTCACCGGCCGCCTAGTACCTGGCTTCCGCCTCCGCTATCTCCTTCTTGAACACCACTTGCCTGGCTTTCTCAGTCGGCGGCAGCGACTTCCACACACAAAAGATTATACTGGCCCCACAACCACTCCAAAGTTGGGGGGTCCGGCGCAACCTCGTCCGGCGGCCCGAGGGGTCCTCCTCGTTGCCGCTCTTCAACTGAACATCCTCGGGGGCGGCGCCTCCTCGTTGGTGCATGGGAAGATCGGTGGCGTCATGGCAGAGATTTGTGTGTGTGTGTGTGTGTGTGTGTGTGAGAGAGAGAGAGGGGGAGGGGGGCGACTGAGGGGAGGATATAGATGAGGATACATGCGGGACGACGTGAGCAAGGTAGTATCTATTGGCGGCCGAAATCTAGATCGACGGGAACATTACACAGGCCTGTCTTCGGAATTTACGAGTACTTTAGTTTGAATTGCACACGATTCCCGCAGCAAAAGCCATGTGTGAACTTAATAGTAGACGGTTTCTAATATAGAACTGTGTCTGATTAATAACCTGCGCCACTCACCTTCCAAATGCCGAAGCACGCAATAGAGTGCCAATCATGTGGGCCCCATTGTCTTGCCAGATATTTACATAACATTTGGAAACATCCAAATTTGTATTTTGATTTTCAATGCTTTTATTTATTTGTTTTGGTCCATAAAATTGATGCTAGTGAAAAGATGAGAGTCCAATTGAGTTTGATTTCATTTTTACAAATACTTGAGGTATTTATGACATCATGTAAACATTTTAGTTGCCAATTGAAGATTTTTTTTACTTGCATTATAATGTGAGTTTGCATCAAATGGCAATTAACAAGATAAGCATGCTGGTATGGCAATATAATTAACAAAGCTACACTGCTTATTACATGGGGTGTTACATTAGGAGTTTCTTTTTGTCGTACTATACGCAAAATACGATGGCCCGTTGCATCCCTAGTGTAGACACCCAATGCAACCAAGAAGTTAAGCAAACTATTTATTATTATTTTTTATACCCATAAACATGACTAAGTCATGTCCGCTTATGAAGAAGGTAAGTCGAGTGTACTAAATCGGGTTGGACAGACACGTCAAACTTGGCAGCCCGACCGACACCGAGTCTGCGCTGACCCAATTGACCCACCCCTTTTCTATTGGGGTTTTCTCATGAAGAACCTGACAAGTAAAATCCTCATCGATCTCGTGTAGTCTGTAGCTCACCTTTCCCACGTAAGAGCGTCTCTAGCCGACCCCGTATAATGCTCCAACCTATAAAATAACCGCTAAAATACGAATCCGCATGAAAAAAGTTGCCTGATCTGACCCCACAAACGTGTCGGACTCATAAATATTTTTGCGGGGCACGATAAAATTCTCACTCCAACCCGCGAAAACGCAGGTTCTCCCCCTTGCTCCGTCAGTGCCCTGTATATAGCGAGGGCGGATGGGGAGTCATTTCAGCCCGCACTTTTCCCCACCCACCGCCGTAGGGCCACCGCCTAGGATTCCGGCCATACCAGCCATCGGGGTCACGCCGTCGGACCGCCACACTTCCGAGATTGTCCTCCACCACTTTCTCCTGCCTCGGCCGGCCGGAAAGTTGCAGATCGGTGGTTGTTTGTCGCGGCCGCTGGATTTGGCGTTTCCAGCCACCGGCGGCTGCCCCAAGCCATGGATTGGTCGAGGAGCAACCCGCACAGCCCCGGCGAAGCCCCAGCACCGCATGCAGGTACTGGATCGTCCTCTAGCCGTCGTCGTCAGCTTGCCGGCAAGGACTCGGCCAGCCGTCGCCCGGGCTCGGCGCTCGTGCAGCGACTCACCAGCTCGCTAATGCCACCCATACAATGCGAGGACTGCACACAAACAGTGTTGCGGCTAACATCTAGCATGCCGCAACACCTCGGATGGGTATTTCTCAAATGCGAAAACGATGGGGTATGTTCTTGTTTTTCATTCGGCTTTGTCAACCTATTCGGTTCAATTTCGGTAGCTTATTGAGATGGTCATGTGTGTAGGAAGGTGGATGCTCATTTTGGTATTGGGAATAAGAATACATCGATTTATTGATAGAAAGAACCTTAATAGATGTTCGTGCACTCATTAGTAGAAAGGCTAATGATGTGGCTGCATGTGCAATCAGAGAAGAAACTAGAAGGGAAGCAACATCTACTTTTTTAGAATCGAAGAAGAAGAATGAAGAATGCAGGATCAAGAATCCGCAGAGCAACAATAAAGGCATGGAGAAGATGTTGGTCCAACTAATGGGAGCAGTTATGAAAGTTGGATATCTTCTAAAATGCCTACTTATGGTTCTTGTTTTTTTTGTCTTAATATTCTAGCAAATATTTGGTGAATTATTATATATCCAATGCCCTTGAAGAAAATAAAGAAGCAAAGAAATGTGTTTTCATGCCCGAAACTGAAAATAAAATTACTGATTTACGGGTCGGCGCGGGTGGTGGTCGAGCAGACCCGGCGAAGCCGTTTTCCGTGAACTGTAAATGCATTTTGCGAGTCGACATTATACAGGTTTGCCAGATATGCTTTAATACCGACGGCAATCACACTGCATGCATTCTTCTTAAGTCTAACATGAGGATTTTCATCTGTGCCCAAAATGCCAGGACACACTAGGTATGTGTGGGGCGAGGCGGCTGAGTCATTCAATCTCACTATCTCACAAGACTTTTGTCATCGCATGGTACATTCTTTAGTGAGGCATGGATTAATATTTCGTATTTACTACCAGATTAAATGCAATAAAAATGATGCAAAGTTGAATAGCCAATAATTTGGTGACGGCGTCTCTAAGGGCGACCTGTAAATTTTCTCCTACATCCATCCACGGATCGGGGAAGCAGACGGATGCGGGAGGCCGCCATCCAATGCATCCTGCATACATCCAACTAATACTTTTAACTAACCGGACGGAATTTGTTCAAACACGACTAGATTTCATATAAACATGACATATTTCATTACATTTACATCGACTAAATTGTGCTAGTCCAGCTCTGAAGGTATAATTAATAACTAATCTAAATGGTCGCGGGCGCCTGTTCTCACTGTCCGGCCATGAGTCCTGATAACTGAAGCTTCGCCTTCTCCAGCTCCGCCTCGACGCTCTCCATCTTCGCCTCCGTAACCTCTGCCTCCGGAGACCCGGAAAGTGAAATTGTCCGCCTCCACATCGCCGCCAAGGGCTAACCGGCCGCCGATGTTGAGACCACCAAGCTTGGTGTCGACGGGAGGGGAGGAGCGGTGGCCTTCCTGGGACCCGAACGGCGGCGCCCTACTGTGCACTACTCTTCCTCGCCGTCGGCGACGCCCGCAGATGTGTTGGCTTCGTGGTCGAGGCGGCGAGGCGCGGCCTCGGTGATGTCCTCCTCCTCTTCGTCGGTCTCACCGAACACCCACTGGTGCAACGAGGTGCCATACAAATGGTTTTTAACCCCTTTCCACAACGGCATTCTGAACCGTCACCGAGTGAGTGTGTGGGATAGGGGGTCCTTCCCACACAACCCAGAAACCGTCAGGGATAGGCCCTCTTGGCACACACGCTCAGCAAAAGGAGGTCGTGTGCGACGGGCGAGCGATGAAATACGGTTGTACGTACAGTTGTGCTAAAAAAAATACATTTATACAAGCCAAATCGTTTTCGATCGTAAGCACATCCCACACAGTCAGTCCCGGCTAAAAGTTTATGTTCGTATGCACATTCCACACAGTCAATCCAAGGAATATGTTTCCGTTAGTGTGTACATCCCACACAATCAATCCAAGAAGTATGTTTCCATTCGTATATACATCACACAGTCACTTCAAGGAAAACGTTTCCTTTTGCATGTACATCACACACAATTTTCCTCATTAAACCGTTTGTGATAATGTTGTCATTGCAGACGATATTAACAATTTTACTATTTGCGTTATTGAATGCATCACACACGGTGTCTAGAAGAAACTGTGTAGCATAGGCTGTCCATCACACACACTTTTTATGTGGTAAACATTTGCGCAAGGTGACCTAACACAAACAGCTTTCAAGAGGAAGTCGTGTGTGATTGTTCATTGATCCAACATGATTTATTCCTAAAAACTGTGTGCGTTGCCTGAGGTCATCGCCCACGGTGTTTTCTCAATAACGATTTGCAATATGAAAACCCAATTAGCAGGTTAATCGGCCATTAGCAGGCTAATTATCCTATTATTAATAATCCATTTATTACTCTAGTCGACATTACATATTAAGCACAATATATTTCATTTTCGTATTAAGCAAGCAGGATTTCATAATTGAAATACATCAAAGTACAAACATCATATAGCTTCAGCACTCAGCTACCCCATTACACAACTGCACCAGCACCAAGTTTCACATGGAACATCTATAACCTTCCAAAATAACATCATAGACGGTACATAGATAGATGAATCTCATCTAGTAAACTGCTGAAGCGGAAGGCGAATATTGAGCCTTCATTGATGTTGAAGGTCTTTGCAATTTTATGCCAGTCCATGTGGATGATTGACCGTCCATCCTTCATCCTCTTCAGCCACACTTCAATATTGAACCGTGGGTGTTGTATGAATACCTTCCTGGCCTCCTGACCATACAGGTGGTTTGATAGGTAATCATCAGCGAACTGCTTTGGAAATGGGGCAAAGGAATAAAAAAGGATGTGCATAAATATCTTCTCTAGATTGGAAATGGGGCAAAGGAATCATCAGTGAACTGCTTTGCCTGAAAACAAGGATGTGCATAAATATCTTCTCTAGATTGGAAATGGGGCAAAGGCAAAAAAAAGGCAAGGTATAATAGTTAGTACCATCATGTAGTGAAATGATGTCTTCTTCATTGTGCAGACAAAGATCTTGTTGTTTTTTGTTGCTAGTTTCTTGACTTGACTAATATTCATGGACAACTTATTTCCCCATATGCAAAAGGGTCGAACAGTGGGTCAAAACCTTTGACAGTAGGACCTACATGTGCAAGACCAAATTGTTAAAAACCTAAATATTAGAATGGTTCCTGTCGGTGTCAAAATCGGCGGATCTCGGGTAGGGGGTCCGAACTATGCGTCTAGGATCAATGGTAATAGGAGACGGGTGAAAGGATCGAGATGGACCTAGAGGGGGGTGAATAGGTACAATACACAATTTTAATTATGACTTAGCAATTTTAGGCAATAATGCGGAATATGAAAGTGGGCCTAACAATTGCAAGTGTAGTACTAAGTGCTATGCAAGTAACACAAGTATGTAAGTAAGCAAGCACAATATGATATAAGTAAGTGCTAAGAGACAAGTAACCACAGGTAGAGAGTTAGGGTTAGGAATAACCGCAACTCCGGGAGACGAGGATGTATGCCGATGTTCACTTCCTTGGAGGGAAGCTACGTCACTGTTAGATAGGTGGATGTTACCACGAAGGCACATAAACGCCACGAAGGCTCACCCTATTCTCCATTTGAGACAACACCACGGAGGCGTTTCTCAACCACTTGTGGTAGACCTTGGGGTGGTCTCCAAACCCTCACAAACTTTTCGGGGGGTAATCACAAGGGTCGATTCCTCTTCGAAAGACTCCTACCGCTTAGGACTCTCCAACCTCCAAGAGTAACAAGATCCAAAGGGAAAAGCTTAAGACTTGCTCAACTCACGATTTGCTTCGGTCACAAGAAGGAGAGGGGGAAGATCTTTCTTTTGATTGGAACAACTCTTCGGAACTCACAAGAATCAAACCGGGATCTAAGATTTAGTGCGTGAGCAAGTGAGAGGGAGCACTGGTGTTCTTGAGGTGTGTTTGAGTGAAGTGTTCAGGCTTCTCTCGAAGAGGTAAGGGACTATTTATACCACAAGCAAATTAGAGCCGTTTAGACAGAGATTGACCTGCCCGGATGATCCGGAAGACCATCCGAATGATCTGGCTGAAGGCCCGGATGTAAGTGGAAGTAGAAGAGCTGCGAGGAGCCCGGATGATCCGGATGACTGGCCGGATGATCCGGCTACATCCACCAAGGTTCTGTGAAAATAGGGGCAAGATTACCCGGATGATCCGGGACAGGATCCAAACGTTCCGGGCACAGCCCGGATGATCCGGGACAGGATCCGGACGATCCGGCTTCAATCATCATGGTTCTATGATGGAGGGCGCACATTGCCCAGATGATCCGGAGCAAGGTCCGGACGATCCGGGCTTAGCCTGGATGATCTGGGGCTCCGTCCGGATGATCCGGCAAGGAGTTTGTGTAGAGAAACAGGAGTAGTAGGTTTTGGCTAAGGGTTTTGCTAGGGATTTTTGGTCCTTTGTGAAAAAGTTCTTTTGAGACAAAGTATGAGCAAGCCTTGAACCTATACCTCGAATCCCCTCTTAATAGTGCGGGATTCCTATTACTCAAGAAATATAAAAGAGCACAATGCTTCATCTTTGTTTGCTCACAAGTGAAATGTGATGCGAATAATTTTAGGAGAGTAGTCCGGTATGTGTTTTTAGGAAGAGATCCCCCTTAATATATGCAGGGCTGTGTTTTAGAGAGAGGTCCCCCTTAAAGTATGCATAGGAATGAAATGATAACATACAAAATCATGCACATATGATGAGGATACCCTCATTCGAATAAGATGTTGTAACAGTAGTGTAGTCATACACCATTACAATTAACATAGGCAATGATAGCAACGGATGAAGATAGCCACAGAACATAGCATACTTAAGCTCTTACATAGTAGCAAAGACTCATATAAGGTAGCATAACACATGACCAAGGATCATTACAATAATAATAATACCGGGTCCAATAACTAGAGCTCAATAAACATAGCAGACTCACACTTATACTCCTAAGAATTACATCTCCCCCTTGGCAGCAAGTACTGAAAAGGGAAAGACGGCCGAGAAAGTAGGAGGATCACTCAGCATCCTCATCATCATCATCATCACCATCACTCAGATCAGCAGGTGCAAGTAAGAACTCCGGAAAATCAGTGGCAGAAGGAAATTCGACCTCCGGAAGAGGAAGCCAATCAGGAATGGGCTCATCGGGCTCAACAGGACTGCCAGGGCATGCACGGAGACGAGCCCTAAGTGCATTTGCCTCCGAGATACGGCGAACCTCCTCGGTAGCAATGTGAGTAGCGGTGTAGCGGCGGGTATCAAATATAGCTTTATGGGACTTCCCAATAAAGCGAGCCAGGCAGTCAAAAGGCTTCACGAAAGTTTAGTGTGGCGAGAAGAGCTCTCGGCACGCGGAGGAGCAGGGGCCTTCCCCCTAGAAGACTCATCACGTGGAGTCCATAAGGAGTGCGTGGAAGTCTTGACAATGGAACACGGCTAAACCGAGTCGATGACTCTCTGAATGAAGGGGGCATGAGGAAGTGTATGAACTTTCAGACCACTAGCCATGCGAATCTCATGCCATAGGAAATCTGCCATGTCAATGGGACGGTTGGGAGCCTTCCTCGAGTAGTACATCAAGTCATGCTATAGGCCCGAACCATCCCACGATCCCCTTTCTTGGGAGCAATGGAGTTGAGGATACACTGAAAAAGCCACCGGTATTTGAGACGGAAGATGGAGATATCATTAAGCTCCTTGCTTTGCTGCATCGTGGATAACTGAGAGGTAGGCATGGTGAGGCAAGCACATGCACTGATGGGCATGACCTCAAACTTGGGGTTCAACTCATGGATCCAGAAAAGAGAGGCCTCAGATATGGGCATGCCTAAGGCAGCAGCAAAAGCCTCGAAGGAGATGGTGAACTGAGAGTGGTGAGTCATCCAAGTGATAGAGCGATCCGTATGGAAGAAACATGTGGCATAGAATTGCCGAATGGCAGCCTCATTCCAATCACAGTGAAGAGACATAGCATGACACAGCCCCATGCCATCAACCTTCTCCAACACACCTTCAAACTTGGTTGGATTCTTCTCAATGTAATCCAAGTTCACATAATGCTTAGGAGAAAAACGTAGATGAGCAGTGACTGATTGATAGATGTCTTGTTGAACCAAGGTGCAAAAATGAGGATCGGTTGCATTGGCCGGGGCAGCAAATTGATTGACATCACTCCGTAAAGCAGCATACTCAGAGGGGTCCATGGACTGATAGTTGACAACACGACGGCCACGGTTGGTGGGATTGGCAATGGACAAGACAAGGCCAGAAGGTGCCGCAGACTTGGAGCTTGAGGCACCGGCTGCTTGTTTCTTCTTGGACTTAGTCGTGGAACGAACAGGCACGAGCTCCTCATCGTGGAGTTCGGCCTCGTAGTCAGGGTCGTCCAGCCCAGCATAGGATGGACGTGCATGACTCGGCGCCTTCTTGAGTGGACGAGCGTCTTCCTCGGATTCTGTCGATGCATGACGATGCCCGGCCGCGCACACGCATAAGAGAAATGGAGCCGACTGAATATATGACCAAACCTCGATAGGTAAAACGGAGAAGGAAAAGAGAGGAGTAAGTGGGGTACCATGAGAGGGACCCGTGGTCGTTGACTTGAAGCGCAGGCCGCCGCGTCCATGTTCTACCACCATGGCGATTTTGGGGACAGAGGGCACTAGACTGAAGAACCAATCGGCCCCGGGGGAAAACGGCACGTGGAAGGGGTGGATCAAGGCGATGGCAAGGCGAGGCGGCGAGATCCAGCCAAATGGCCGGTCGGTCTGGCAGGGCAGCCCACGAGCCGTCGGCGGCGGGGGCGAGTGGATGGGGGTCGATGGGGGCGGAGAACAGAGGAATACCCCTCTGCTCCACCATGGCCCGAAGTTTTACTGCTTAGGGCGAGGACCTACCTGGATGTCCGGGCGTAGCCCCGGATGATCCGGATAGATCCGTATGACCGGAAAGGAGCCCGGATGTCCGGGCATATGGGTACAGCGAGGGGGATTACCCGGACGTCCGGATGGATATCCGGATGATCCGGCCAGCCAGAGTGCTGATATCTTGAAATGGTGATGATGTTTATATATGAGTATAGATATATAAGTGTAAGAATCAGTTGTAGCCTAATCAACACAGTATTCAACACAGAACACAAACTCATATAAACAACTGAGAAGAATTTTAGCCTAAGCCACCATGTTTGAGTATACATAACTTGGATACCAAAGATTTGAACGTTGGACTCAAGATTACTACTCCATCATGTTAAAGTACTATGGACACAAAATACATGTCATAGTGACTTTGAGAGTGTTGGTTTTATTTACGCATTACATAGGGAAGAGAAGATTCATGGATTGAAGTTCTCCCCCTAAATATATGCCTACATCAGGACAAGACAGGATGTTCATGCATGAATGAGTACTAGATTTCACATAATGTTGTCAAGCTCCAAGATACCAAGTTCACGCCTAAGTTGACAAAACCTTGCTTCATCCAATGGCTTGGTGAAAATATCTGCAAGTTGCATATCTATTCCAACATGAGCAATGTTAATATCACCCTTCCCCACATGATCTCTCAAGAAGTGGTACCTAATGCCAATGTGCTTGGTGCGGGTATGATCTTTGGGGTTGTTAGCAATATTGATGGCACTTTCATTATCACATAGAAGAGGCACATGTCTATAGGTGATACCGTAATCCTTCAAAGTTTGCCTCATCCATAGTAATTGAGTTGAACAACTGGCGCTTGCAATGTATTCAGCTTCTGCGGTGGAGAGAGCAACACAATTTTGTTTCTTCGAGGACCAACTTACCAAGGAGCGACCAAGAAACTGACATGCGCCGGAGGTGGACTTATGATCCACTTTGTCTCCAGCCCAATCCGAATCCGTGTACCTAATGAGATCAAACTTAGCATCTTTGGGGTACCATAGACCCAACTTTGGGGTGTGAACAAGGTATCTAATAATATGCTTAACAGCCTTATGATAACTTTCCCTAGGGAAAGCTTGAAATCTAGCATACATGCATACACTAAACATGATGTCTGGCCTAGATGCACAAAGATAAAGCAATGAACCAATCATAGAGCGGTAAATAGATGGGTCGAAAGGAGTACCATTTTGTGTCTTCAGTGAGTGCAATTTTGTGGCATGGGCGTCTTACATGGACTAGCATCAGACATGCCAAACTTCTCTAGGATATCCTTGAGGTATTTTGCTTGAGACAAGAAAATTCCTTCTTGAAATTGTTGAATTTGAAATCCGAGGAAGAACTTCAAATCCGCATTGAGTGAAATTTCAAAATTCTTGGTCATTGAAGCCGCAAACTTCTTGCACAAATGAATGTTAGGAGAACCAAAAATAATATCATCTACATAGATTTGGCATAAGATCAAATCACCCTTGTCCCT
Organism: Aegilops bicornis; assembly: GCA_021605145.1. NCBI lineage: Eukaryota > Viridiplantae > Streptophyta > Magnoliopsida > Poales > Poaceae > Aegilops > Aegilops bicornis. The sequence goes on along the minus strand of CM038670.1, from coordinate 294,810,530 downwards.
CTTAGTAAAAAGAGTGGGATCGATCACCCCTCTCACAAAACCATCATCGAGTAAAAACTTCTTAAGATGATCATACCAAGCACGACGTGCTTGTTTGAGGCCATACAAAGCCTTACGAAGTTTATACACATAGTCTTTGTGATCGGGATCAACAAACTGAGGTGGTTGTGATACATATACTTCTTCTTGTAGAGGACCGTTAAGGAAAGCACTCTTCACATCCATTTGATGTAATGTAAAACCATTGAAAGCAGCATGAGCAAGTAAGATGCGAATGGATTCAAGACGGGCAACGGGGGCAAAGGTCTCACCAAAGTCCAGACCTTCAACTTGTGAGTACCCTTGTGCCGCTAACCTTGCCTTGTTGCGGATGATTACACCATTCTCATCTTGCTTTTTCTTGAAAATCCACTTTGTTCCAATGACGCTGTGTTCCATAGTTGGCCTCTTGACTAATAACCACACTTGGTTGCGCTCAAAGCTATTCAACTCTTTCTTGCATAGCAGTGAGCCAATCGTTGTCCATCAACGCTTCTTGCACCTTGAGAGGCTCAACACTAGACACAAACGAGAAGTGAGCACAAAAGTTTGTCAATTGTTTACGAGTGACTCTACCTTCCGATGTGCCGGTGAGGATTTTATCAACATCAACACGACCGGCCACTCGAGGCATGGTGGAGGTTAAGGTTTCGCGAGGTTCAACTTCATGTGCATCATCCACGTCCTCAACATATGGATCATTGATGTGTGGTGGAAAATCTTCTTCTTCCTCTTGCATTTGTTGAGGTTCATTGTCAATGATTGCACTCTCTTGTTCTTGCCCTTGAGAATGATCTTGTTCTTGATGATTATCATGAAGAGGAACTTGATCATCAACTTGTAGTTGAACTATGGCATTGGTTGAGTAATAGGAGCTTGTGGTGGTATGGGTGTTGATGTAGTTTGATGATGTGTGAAGCTTCCATCTTCTTATTTATCATCATGAGGTTCTTTTTCCATTGGGAGAAGTGCACCAACACCCATGGTCAAGATATCTTGAGAAGAATCTTCTTCACCTACATCACTTAGATCAACTTGCTCCCCATGGGAGACATTAAATTCATCAAACACCACGTCACAAGTTTCTACAACACATCCATTGGATTTGTTGTAGACTCTATAGGCGTGAGAGTTTGATCCATATCCAACAAATATGCCCTCAATGGTTTTGGATTGAAATTTTCCTAACCGTTCTCTTTTGTTGAGGATGAAGCATTTACACCCAAATACGCGAAAGTACTTGACATTTGGCTTGTTCCCGGTTAGGAGTTCATATGGAGTCTTTTCCAATATTTTGCAGAGGAAGAGTCGGTTTGATGCATGGCATGCGGTGTTGACAGCCTCGGCCCAAAAACTATGTTGCGACTTGTATACATCCAACATGGACCTTGCCATCTCCACAAGTGTTTGGTTCTTCCTTTCTGCTACACCATTTTGTTGGGGAGTGTATGGAGCTGAATATTGATGCTCAATCCCTTCATCACTAAGAAATTCTTCCAAGGTGTAGTTCTTGAACTCAGAGCCATTATCACTTCTTATTGCTAAGACTTCTTTGTCAAACTTGCGTTGAGCTTGCTTGGCGAAATCAATGAAGGTGATCTTCGTCTCGTCCTTGGACTGGAGGAAGAAACCCATGTATATCTTGAGTAATCATCAATAATGACAAGCCCATACTTTTTCCCACCAAGACTATCCCATGACGGAGGCCCAAAGAGATCCACATGAAGGAGCTCCAAGGGTCTTGAAGTAGACACAATGTTCTTGGGTGGGTGCTTTGATTGATGTTGCTTCCCGGCTATGCATGCACTACACACATGATCTTTCTCAAAAGAGACATTTGTTAGTCCAAGGATGTGATTACCCTTTAAGAGATCTTGAAGATTTCTCATGCCGACATGGGCTAGCCGGCGATGCCATAGCCACTCCTTGTCGGCCTTGGCCATTAGACAAGTTGCATGGAATGTCCTCTCTTCGAGAAATCAACCGTGTAAAGGTTGACATCCAACTCTCCAACAAAGGCCACTTCGAGAGTATCTCTCTTAAAGACTTTCACATCCGTTAGTCTAAATAGTGTATCATAACCAACAGAAGCCAGTTGGCGAACAGAAAGCAAATGATATTTAAGGGATTGGACAAGCATGACATTGGCAAGAGACATGTCATTTGTGATAGCCACCTTACCCAAACCGAGTAATTGGCCCTTTTGATCCTCCACCAAACATAATGCTCATAAATGGTTGAATAGCTTTCATGAAATCGTAGAGCAATTTGCTATCTCCGGTCATATGATTAGTACATCCACTATCAATCACCCATTTTACTCCACCGGAGAAGGCAACCTACACACAATTATTACTTGGTTAGAGGCACCCATTTTGCAATGGGACCTCTCAAGTTAGTCACAAGGGTCTTAGGGACCCAAATAGCATAAAATCTAAATGCATTTCAAGGACCAACAAACTTTGCATAAACTTCTCCATCCTTAGTCTTACGAAGTACATAGGATGGAGGCATGAACTCTTTTGGCTTGTTGAGAGTGGACATGCCCCTTGTGGCCTTCCCACTAACAACCTTACCTTTCTCCTTGTGTCCTTCTTGTCCAAAAGTTTCTTTTAGCGGGGTGGTGCACTTTTGAGAGGACATCTTCTTCTTGCTTGTGCTTGGGTCAAACCCGAGTCCCTCTTTGGCAAACACTTCATTGTGTTGGCTCAACACCTCATTAAGGTTCTTTTGCCCTTGGGCACATGTCATGAGCCCTTTTTCGATTTGAGCCTTGAGAAAACGATTCTCCTCAAGAATAGATGCTAGATCACTACTAGAGTTAGTAGAACAAGCATCAACATTGATAATAGGAGAAGAGTAAGCCTTGGCTAGAGTTTCAAGATAAGTAAGCTTGAGTGTCTCAAAACTCTTTGTAAGAAGGGTGATCTCTTCTTCCTTAGTCTGGAGGGACACAGATAGGATCTCACAATCCTTAGAGAGAGAAGCATTAGACTTCTCAAGCTTACTTTTATCATTCATCAACTCTTCGCAAGAGTCAATAACTTTTTTCAAGGAGGCAAGATCTTTAGTATGAACATCAATGTTTGCACCAATTTTTAAGCATAGTTCATCATTTTTTGCTTCCTCATATTGGACTTTCCGCTCAAGGATTTCATATTTTTCCTTTTCCTCGGTGACGAGGGTTTCGAGTTTCTTAATGGAAATGGTGTGCTTACTCACCATCTCCATAAGCATACGAAACATAGTGAGCTTCTTTCCTTTAAGGGAGCACATGAAATTATTTAGTTTAGCAAGCATATCATCATTTATATCATCATCCTCATAACTATCCTCCGCATCAAGATACTCATCACTAGGAGTAGGAGGAGTGAAAAGAGGAGGGTTTGATCGTGGGGTTACCTTGACCTTATCAGGAGAGTGTTGGTCCTCTCCATCTTCCACCACGGCCTTCACCATGAGGCACTTGTGAGCGTTGCCCTTGTAGTCGTTCATGTAGTTGTAGGTGACAACATCACCACTCTTGTTGACTAGCCTCAATGTGTTTTGAGAATCTTGATCAACTCCGGCAACACCACTAACATCATCCGGATCGGATTCTTCTTGAGCAACCATTGATTTCCCATCTCTCTTCTTGAGCTTGGAGTTTAAAGGATTTGGCAACTTCTTCTTGGGAAAGGTCTTAGGAAATCATTGTTTATCCTCTCTCTTCTCATAAGGGCACTCGTTTGAGAAGTGGTTGGTTTCTTCATAGTTGTAGAATTTTCTTACTTTCTTCTTTTGAAATCTTCCCTTGAATTTTCCCACGCTAAACTTCTTGACAAAGAGAGCCATGTCTTCATATGAAGGCCCCTCATCGGATTCAACCTCATCACCATCTTCATCATCATCTTCTTCTTCTTCTTCACTTTGCTCATATTCACATACATGCTTGGCCTTCAATGCAAGATTGATCTTTGATGTTGGAGTACCATGCATGACAAGATGTTTTGTAGCATTTGCCTTCGACTCTTCAAATAGTTGGAAAGTGGATATGATGTCATATGTAGTCATTTCCTTGAAGGCATGGTGTTGTCTTATGTCCCACACCATTTGATGGTGATATGGGGCAAGATCATGAAGCAACTTGTCCACAAGGAACCGCTTAGTCATGTTGAATCCATCTTGTGTCTTGTCACACTCACACAACTCAATGTCAGCGGTGAGAGTCATGAGACGCTCAAGGAGTTGATTGGGAGTTTCACCTTTCTCCAAACAAAAGTTTTGCAATTGCCCCTTGGCAATTTCATATTGAGCACTCCGGAGGGTGGAGGTACCAGTCTTGGATCTTATAATACTTTCCCATAGTTCCTTCGCACTTGTGATGTGTATGAAAGGTCTCCTTTGCTTTTCAACCATACCTCTCCTTATACACATGGTTGCAGTGTCATTGAGATTCTTGTCATAAATTTCTCTTGGTGCAGGATTCTTTGGATCAACCACATGGTAACCATACTCCAAGAGCTCCAGTATCTCATCATTTTTATATTGAAGATGATCCTGCATAGCAACTCTCCACAAGGCAAAATCGGAAGTGGCATCAAGTAAAGGAGGTTTGCCTTGAGGCTTATATTTCGGTTTCTCAACTTGGGGTCTTGCATAAAGCCAAGGAACACTGGAGTGTTCATTGCTAGGAGGTTGTTGACCAAGTGATTTGAGTAGGCACAGTTGGCCTCGAAGCCGCACCACCCGAAAGTGGTGCAAGCACCGTGGACAACGTGGCTATCCTCATTTGGACCAAGGCCTCAAGAGAAGCATCATGCTCCTCCTTTTGCTTAGCAAGGGCCCGTTCCAGATCTTTAGAAGTAAAGGTCTTGACTTCAGAAGAAGCCTCGCCTTTATCCTTCAGATCTACAACAAGGAGAGTCCCATCGAGGTTCATCTCGCTCTAGGGCGGTTAAGCCACAAGAATAGAGCACGAGGCTCTTATACCAATTGAAAGGATCGATATGGACCTAGAGGGGGGTGAATAGGCACAATTACAAAATTTTAATTATGACTTAGCAATTTTAGGCAATAATGTGGAATATGAAAGTGGGCCTAACAATTGCAAGTGTAGTACTAAGTGCTATGCAAGTAACACAAGTATGTAAGTAAGCAAGCACAATATGATATAAGTAAGTGCTAAGAGACAAGTAACCACAGGTAGAGAGTTAGGGTTAGGAATAACCGCAACTCCGGGAGACGAGGATGTATGCCGATGTTCACTTCCTTGGAGGGAAGCTACGTCACCATTAGAGAGGTGGATGTTACCACGAAGGCACACCAACGCCACGAAGGCTCACCCTATTCTCCCTTTGAGACAACACCGCAGAGGCATTTCTCAACCACTAGTGGTAGACCTTGGGGTGGTCTCCAAACCCTCACAAACTTTTCCAGGGGTAATCACAAGGGTCGATTCCTCTCTGAAAGACTCCTACCGCCTAGGAGTCTCCAACCTCCAAGAGTAACAAGATCCAAAGGGAAAAGCTCAAGACTTGCTCAACTCACGATTTGCTTCGGTCACAACAAGGATAGGGGGAAGATCTTTCTTTTGATTGGAACAACTCTTCAAAACTCACAAGAATCAAACCGGGATCTAAGATTTAGTGTGTGAGAAAGGGAGAGGGAGCACTGGTGTTCTTGAGGTGTGTTTGAGTGAAGTATTCAGGCTTCTCTCGAAGAGGTAAGGGACTATTTATACCACAAGAAAATTAGAGCCATTTAGACAGAGATTGACCTGCCCGGATGATCCAGAAGACCATCCGGATGATCTGGCTGAAGGCCCGGATGATGTGGCTGAAGGCCCGGATGTAAGTGGAAGTAGAAGAGCTACAAGGAGCCCGGATGATCTGGATGACTGGCCGGATGATCTGGCTACACCCACCAAGGTTCTGTGAAAATAGGGACAAGATTACCCGGATGATCCGAGACAGGATCCGGACGATCCGGCTTCAATCATCATGGTTTTGTGATGGAGGGCGCACATTACCCAGATGATACGGAGCAAGGTCCGGACGATCCGGGCTTAGCCCGGATGATCCGGCAAGGAGTTTGTGTAGAGAAACAGGAGTAGTAGGTTTTGGCTAAGGGTTTTGCTAGGGATTTTTGGTCCTTTGTGAAAAATTTATTGTGAGACAAAGTATGAGCAAGCCTTGAACCTATACCTCGGATCCCCTCTTAATAGTGCGGGATTCCTATTACTCAAGAAATATAAAAGAGCACAATGCTTCATCTTTGTTTGCTCCTTTCCTCATTGATAATTTGCTTGAGTAATATCTCATATGATGTGATCATGATGCACATTGGAAAAACCAGAGAACTAACGACCTGTGTATATTCTTAGCAAACACGGTTAGTCCCCTATATGTAAATTTGTCATCAATATCAAAAATAATCTTTAAGATCAAGATTGCACTTTCAACGGGGGACACGATGTTTACCCAGATTCAGTCCCTCTCTATGGAGGTAATACCCTACTTCCTGCTTGATTGATCTTGATGAATATGAGTATTACAAGAGTTGATCTACCACGAGATCATAATGGCTAAACCCTAGAAGTCTAGCCTGTATGATTATGGTAATGAATGTATATATTCTATCCGGACTACGCCCTCCGGTTTATATAGACACCGGAGGGATCTAGGGTTACATAGAGTCGGTTACATAAGAAGGAATCTTCATATATGATCGCCAAGCTTGCCTTCCACGCCAAGGAGAGTCCAATCCGGACACGGGTACAGTCTTCGCCGTGTCCATTCTTCGGCCTTCACGTCTTTACGGCCCATCAGTCCGGCCCATGGATAACAGGCCGGACGCCCGAGGACCCCTTAGTCCAGGACTCCTCAGTAGCCCCCGAACCAGTCTTCAATAGCGAGGTGTCCGGCACACAAATTGTCTTCGGCATTGCAAGGCGGGTTCCTCCTTTAGTGATTTCCAAGTAGTGTATTCGGCCGTAAATTCAATGTCTCCCCTCGAATTCCGCGCGTTTAATAACCTCGTCCTCCACGTGTCGAGTGAATGTGGGGGGTCAGGGTATTTTTGCAAATAACACCCTGTTTAGGCCAGGAAGAGCGCCTATTTAAATAGATCAGATCTGGGATCCATTCAACATCTCGCGGAGAAAAATCCCCAAAGACTGCTAGGAGAAGCCATTCCAACATGGCCAGCATTCCCAGTTCCTCCTTCGACTCAGAGAGAGGCAAGTGGGAGAAGTGCTCAGTGGCCCACATCCAATTAAAGAAGCTGCAAGCGCAGGGATTCCTCCCCCCTGCAGATCTAGTCCCTGTTCGAGCAGGGCAAGCCTCCCTTAACGGTGAGACTGATATGTCTCTGTCGTATCTACTTTTCCAAACACTTTTGCCCTTGTTTTGGACTCTAACTTGTATGATTTGAATGGAACTAACCCGGACTGACGTTGTTTTCAGCAGAATTGCCATGATGTTGTTTTATGTGCAGAAAACAAAATTTCTCGGAATGACCCGAAACTCCACGAAACACCTTACAATAAATAATAAAAAATCATCACCAAAGAAGAAGTCCAGGGGGGCCACACCATGTCCACGAGGGTGGGGGGCGCCCCCCCTAGGGTGCGCCCCTACCTCGTGGGCCCCTGGAGACTTTCCGACGCCAACTCCAACTCTATATATTTGCTTTCGGGGAGAAAAAATAGAAGAGAAGAAATCATCACGTTTTACGATACGGAGCCGCCGCCAAGCCCTAAAAGCTCTCGGGAGGGCTGATCTGGAGTCCGTTCGGGGCTCCGGAGAGGGGGATTCGTCGCCGTCGTCATCATCAACCATCCTCCATCACCAATTTCATGATGCTCACCGCCGTGCGTGAGTAATTCCATCGTAGGCTTGCTGGACGGTGATGGGTTGGATGAGATTTATCATGTAATCGAGTTAGTTTTGTTAGGGTTTGATCCCTAGTATCCACTATGTTCGAGATTGATGTTGCTATGACTTTGCTATGCTTAATGCTTGTCACTAGGGCCCGAAAGTGCCATGATTTCAGATCTGAACCTATTATGTTTTCATTAATATATGTGAGTTCTTGATCCTATCTTGCAAGTCTATAGTCACCTACTATGTGTTATGACCCGCAACCCCAAGTGACAATAATCGGGACCACTCCCGGTGATGACCATAGTTTGAGGAGTTCATGTATTCACTATGTGCTAATGCTTTGTTCTGGTTCTCTATTAAAAGGAGGCCTTAATATCCCTTAGTTTCCATTAGGACCCCGCTGCCACGGGAGGGTAGGACAAAAGATGTCATGCAAGTTCTTTTCTATAAGCACGTATGACTATATTCGGAATACATGCCTACATTACATTGATGAATTGGAGCTATTTCTGTGTCACCCTATGTTATGACCGTTACATGACGAACCGCATCCGGCATAATTATCCATCACTGATCCGATGCCTACGAGCTTTCCATATACTAGTTTACGCTTATTTACTTTCTCGTTGCTATTGTCACAATCACTACAAACTACCAAAAATATTTACTATTGCTTGCACTACTCTTTCGCTACCGTTACCACCACTATCATTTTACTTTGCTACTAAACACTTTGTTGCAGATACTAAGTTTCCAAGTGTGGTTGAATTGACAACTCAGCTGCTAATACTTGAGAATATTCTTTGGCTCCCCTTGTGTCGAATCAATAAATTTGGGTTGAATACTCTACCCTCGAAAACTGTTGCAATCCCCTATACTTGTGGGTTATCAAGACCTTTTTTCCGCGCCGCTGTCGGGAGCGTAGCTCTATTCTCTGAGTCACTTGGGATTTATATCTGCTGGACACTATGAAGAACTTGAAAGACGAGAATACAAAAATTTATCCCTCAACTACGAGGGGAGGTAAGGAACTGCCATCTAGCTCTGCACTTGATTCACCTTCTGTTATGAGTAAGCTTGCGACACCTAAACCCGCTTCTGCTATTCTTTCCGATATGTCACATGTTATTGATGATGCCACTTCTGTTATGCATGATACTTATGATGAAACTGCTTCTATGCCTGATACTACTGTGCCCCTTAGTGAATTTCTTGATGAACAAATTGCTAGGGCTAGAGAAAAAGAAGTTATTGAATCTGATTATAATGATGAAAGTGATGATGAAGATATGCCTGTTATTCCTGAGGGTTATGTTTTTGATATGGAATCTTCTGCCGCTATTTTAGCTTGCAAAGATAGATATGAGCTCAAGAGGTTATTTGCTAAATGGAACAAAGAATCTCTTAAAGATAAAATGAAACATGACCCTGCTTTTGCTACTTCACCTATTTGTGTTCCCGATAAGGATTATGAATTCTCTGTTGATCCTAATATAATTATTTTGGTTGAATCTGATCCTTTTCATGGCTATGAATCTTAAACTGTCGTGGCACGTCTTACTAAATTAAATGATATAGCCACCCTGTTTACTAATGATGAGAGATCCCATTACTTTTATATCCTTAAAATATTTCCGTTCTCATTAAAGGGTGATGCTAAGATATGGTTTAATTCTCTTGATCCTGGTTGTGTGCGTAGTCCCGTGATATGATTTATTACTTCTCGCTAAATATTTCCCTGCTCATAAGAAACAATCTGCTTTAAAGGAAATATACAACTTTGTGCAAATTGAAGAAGAGAGTCTCCCACAAGCTTGGGGAGGCTTCTCAAGTTACTTAATGCTTTGCCGATCATCCTCTTAAGAAAAAATGAAATACTTGATATCTTTTATAATGGACTAACCGATGCTTCCAGAGATTACCGGATCGTTGTCTGGTTCTCTTTTCAGGAAAGAACACCGGATGAAGCTGAAATTTTATTGAATAATATGTTGACAAATGAAAATAATTGGGCACCTCCCGAGCCAGCCCACGAGCCAGCTCCTGCTCCAATTCGAGCCTATTCCTAAACCAACTCCGAAGAAGAGAGGTGTTCTATTTCTCGATCCAAGATATGCAAGAGGCAAAGAAATCTATGAAAGAAAAAGGTATTAAAGCTGAAGATGTTAAGAATTTACCTCCTATTGAAGAAATACATGGTCTTAATTTACCGCCTGTTGAGGAAACATATGATCTCAATCCTTTATTTATTGAAGAACCTCCTGATCCCGATAACCCGACACAGGTAGTAAAGGTAAATTCTCTCTATAGATATGATAAAGCTGAAATCCCTCCTACTAAAATTGCTAGTCAGTGCTTGGATGAGTTTGATAACTTTATGTTTAAGCAAGAAGACTTCAATGCTTATTTTGGTAGACAATTAAAACAGGATGCTTATATGATTAAACGGTTGGGTGATTATATGGCTAATATTAGAGGTGAACTTAAACTTGTTAGCAAACATGCTTCTATGGTTACCACCCAAATGGAACAGGTACTAAAAGCTCAAAAAGAATTGCTTGATGAAATGAATAGTAAGAAAAATGATTATGCGGTTAAAGCAGCTACTAGAACTGGTAGAATGACTCAGGAACCTTTGTATCCTGAAGGCCACCCTAAGAGAATTGTGCAAGATTCTCAGAGAAATAATATTGATGCACCTAGTTCTTATAAAAGGAAGAAAAAGAAAAATGATAGAACTGTGCAAACTTCTAGTGAACCTATTGCTGAACCACCTGATAATCCAAATGATATATCTATGTCTGATGCTGAACCACAATCTGGTAATGAACATGAACCTAGTGAAAATATTAATGATGATGTTCATGATGATGCTCAACCTAGTAATGATAATGATGTAGAAATTGAACCTGTTGTTGATCTTGATAACCCACAATCAAAGAATCAACGTTATGATAAGAGAGACTTTGTTGCTAGGAAACATGGTAAAGGAAGAGAACCATGGGTTCATAAACCCATGCCTTTTCCTCCCAAACCATCCAAGAAAAAGGATGATGAGGATTTTGAGCGCTTTGCTGAAATGATTAGACCTATCTTTTTGCGTATGCGATTGACTGATATGCTCAAAATGAATCCTTATGCTAAGTACATGAAAGATATTGTAACTAATAAAAGGAAGATACCGGAAGCTGAAATTTCCACCATGCTTGCTAATTATACTTTTAAGGGGGGAATACCAAAGAAACTTGGAGATCCAGGAGTACCTACTATACCATGCTCCACTAAAAGAAATTATGTTAAAACTGCTTTATGTGATCTTGGAGCCGGTGTTAGTGTTATGCCTCTTTCTTTATATCGTAGACTTGATTTGAATAAGTTGACACCTACTGAAATATCTTTGCAAATGGCTGATAAATCAACTGCTATACCCGTCGGTATTTGTGAGGATGTGCCTGTTGTGGTTGCAAACGTTACTATTTTAACGGACTTTGTTATTCTTGATATTCCCGAGGATGATAGTATGTCTATTATTCTTGGAAGACCTTTTCTTAATACTGCAGGGGTTGTTATTGATTGCAATAAAGTCAATGTCATTTTTCATGTTAATGGTAATGAGCATACGGTACACTTTCCGAGGAAACAACCTCAAGTTCAAAGTATCAACTCTATTGGAAAAATTCCATCAATTATATTTGGAGGTTTTGAATTTCCTCTTCCTACTGTCAAGAAGAAATATGATATACTTATTATATTATTGGGGATGTGCATATCCCCGTTGAGGTAACCTAGTGTTATTCGAAATTTCTCCGGTTTCATGTCAATCGGAATGAGTTTGTTAACAAGACTTGATCAACCTTGTTAGTGGATTCCTTTTGATAAGCATGAGACGGATGAAACTAGAAGCACAACCTTCTGTACCCTCTGTATACTTTTTGTTATTTAGTTGAAATAAGTAAAGATAGTGTTTTTCTGTCTGTTCCCTGATTCATCCGAGCAATATAAAAATATCCCAAAAATAAAAGTCCTCAGAATGCCATGCCAATTTAATATGATTTTTTCGGGAATATTTGAGGATTTTTAGTGCAAAATTACCGCGGGGGAGCTGCCACCTAGCCACGAGGGTGGAGGGCGCGCCCTACCCCCCTGGGCGCGCCCCCTGCCTCGTGGGCCCACGGTGGCCCTCCTCCACTTATTCCTGCACCCATCCTCTTCTTCTTCCTCATACAAACCCGAAAAACCAACTCAAGCACGAGTTCCAGCTACCTTTGCTGTGATTTTCGATCTCCTTGCTCAAAGCACCTCTCGCAAAACTGCTTGGGGACATTGTTCCTTGGTATGTGACTCCTCCATTGGTCCAATTAGTTTTTGTTCTAGTGCTTTATTCATTGCAAATTTGTGCTGCATAGGTGACCACGTTCTTGAGCTTGCATGTTAAATTTATATGGTTCCAAGTAGTTCTAATGCTTGACATAGGCTCTAGGCACTTGTAGGAGTAGTTGTTATCAGTTTTATTGAAGTTGGTTCACTTTTGTTTGAAGTTACTAAAAATTTCAGAAATTTTTCAGAGAAAAACAATATGCTTAGGAAGATGTTCCAAGGTGGTTCATCTAAGAAGCAAGGACCCAGGCTTGCTATGCGTGATGCTGACGAGGAACCACCAAGAGACGCTCTAGTGCGGCCTTGCATATGGCCGTCGGAAAATTTTATGGATCGTGCGGGAATCAAAGAAGAATTTAAAGCATATTTGCGTAATGCCGGTCTTGAGGACTTTGAGGCAGACAAATGCCCCCAATATCATGATCTCACAAGCTCATTTGTGAGGAGGTTTGAGTATTCATCTTCGCGTAATTCTCCTTCAGTCATGTTTGATCTTTATGACAAATCTTATACCATGGACTTAGAGGATTTCACTTTTGCTTGCAAACTTCCACAATGGGGCAGTGTTAGGGATCCCCTTAAATCTGAATTTAGAAACTTTGTTGCTAGTATAACTGTAGGGGAATCTAGAGATATAACGCAAGCTACCATAGGGAGCATTCACTTTCCTGCTATACATTATTTTGCTCTCTTCATAGGTAGATGCATAAATGCTAAGGATGAAGCATGTCACATGTGTGTCCCTGACCTTAGCATTCTCAGAGTGCCGTGTCGAGACCAATCTTATCATATGGGAGCCGTTGTAGCTCAGAGGTTGCATCATAATAGATATAATGGAGATTTCTTTGGAGGAATTTATGCAACCCGCTTAGCTAATTTTCTTGAGATAGACATTCGTGAGGGTGATACGGAGTTGCCTCCTGCATATTTAGATTATAACTCTATGGCTTCGCACCAGTTTGTCGAGAGGCCTGAATCACCTCTCTTATATCGACTAATCTTTGATAAACGGTGTGTTGTCCGTACTACTCTCCCTGCTCCTGCCTTCTTTGATTACCAGGCAAACAAAAGATATACTATTACTAGAGAGGAGGCAGATGAGTACGAGAGGAGAGCGGAGGCAGCCCGACTCCACGCTGCAGCTCAGGAGGCGATAGTCACTGCATCACAGTATGATCCCAGCTATTCTTTGTTGCAGTACGACCCCAGCTACACCTACGGGTATCCGCCAAAGCTATCCTCGGTAATAGACCAACTTAGGCCAAAAGCCTAAGCTTGGGGAGTAATGATTTCTCACCGACATTACATTTATGCTCACACACACTCATTGCTAGATGTCGGTGCTCATACTCTTTCACTGTAATATCCATGCTAGTTTACTTTCTTTTTCCTGCTTTCTTCTTGTGAGTTTGATAAACCTTAAGAAAAACAAAAAAAATTAGTAGTAGTTTACTTCTATGCTGTAGTAGTAGTTAAAAAGAAAACCCAAAAATATTTCCCGTTCTTCTTTTGCTTGTTGGGAGCTTTCCCGTGTAAATAGTTTTATTTCTTTTCTTTTCTTTGGGGGTCGATAGGAGAAGACCATGATTAAATTGTTGAAGTGGCTCTTATATGCATTATTGTTGATTTAACCAAGAGCCCATATTGCCCTGTCTTCTCCTGTTTATTGAATGCTCGCAGATTCCAGCTTAGTCCAACGCACGTGCACTCTTATTATTATTCACTTCGTTCGGTCGTGCAAGTGAAAGGCAATTATGATGATATATGATGGACTGATTGAGATGAGAAAAGCCGGTATGAACTCGACCTCTTTTGTTTTTGTAAATATGATGAGTTCATCGTTCTTGATTTAGCTTGTTATGAATAAACATGTTTGCAATGAAAATTAGAGATCATAGTTGCTCGTGCGATGCTTGATTAGCTATGAGTTATAATGGTTTACCTTGTGTGTCAACATGCTATTGAAATGGTTATGATGTGGTATGATGGGGTGGTATCCTCCTTTGAATGATTTGAGTGACTTGACTTGGCACATGTTCAGCATGTAGTTGAAAAAAATCAACATAGCCTTCATGATATTTATGTTCATGGTGGATTATATCCTACTCATGCTTGCATCCAATGTTTATTAATTTTAATGCATGTACATGGTTGTTGTCGCTCTCTAGTTGGTCGCTTCCAGTCTTTTTGCTAGCCTTCACTTGTACTAAGCGGGAATACTGCTTGTGCATCCAATCCCTTAAACCCCAAAGTTATTCCATATGAGTCCACTATACCTTCCTATATGCGGTATCTACCTGCTGTTCCAAGTAAATTTGTATGTGCCAACCTCTAAACCTTCAAATAAACATTCTGTTTTGTATGCTCGAATAGCTCATGTATCAACCAAGGCTGCCCTTATCTTCCATGTTAGGCGGGTTATTCTCAAGAGGAGTGGACTCCGCTCCTCACTCACGAGAAAATGGCTGGTCACCGGGATGCCCAGTCCCATGCTTTATGCAAACTAAATCAAAATTAATTGCAAAAAAAACTCCCCCTGGGACCTGATGTTTGTTGGATGCACTCGTTGTTTCGAGCAAGCCATGGATTGATGCTTGTTGGTGGAGCGGGAGTATAAACTTTACCATTCTGTTTGGGAACCGCCTATAATGTGTGTGACATGGAAGATATCGCCATCTCTTAGTTTCTATGTTGACAATGAAAGTATACCGCTCAAAATATTATTTATCTCTATTTCAAAACTGAGCTCTGGCGCCTCTACAAATCCCTGCTTCCCTCTGTGAAGGGCCTATCTATTTACTTTTATGTTGAGTCATCACCCTCTTATTAAAAAGCACTAGCTGGAGAGCGCAACTGTCATTTGCATTCATCACTGTTAATTTATATTGGGTGTGACTATGATTGGATCTCTTTTACCATGAATTACAATGTCTAGTAAGTCCTTGATCTTTAAAGGTGCTCTGCATTTATGTTTTGCGGTCTCAGAAAGGGCTAGCGAGATACCATCTTGTTATATCATATTATGATTGTTTTGAGAAAATTTTGTCATCCGAGATTTATTATTATGGCTCGCTAGTTGATCATGCTATTGATATGAGTAATTATGAGACCTAAGAATTATTGCAAATGTGGTTAGGTATAATCTTTGCTGAAAACCTGAATGCTGGCTTGACATATTTACAACAACAAGAGCAAACAGAGTTTGTAAAAGTTTTTCTTTCTCTTTCAGTTTGTCAACTGAATTGCTTGAGGACAAGCAAGGGTTTTAGCTTGGAGGAGTTGATACGTCTCCGTCATATCTACTTTTCCAAACACTTTTGCCCTTGCTTTGGACTCTAACTTGTATTATTTGAATGGAACTAACCCGGACTTACGTTGTTTTTAGCAGAATTGCCATGATGTTGTTTTATGTGCAGAAAACAAAAGTTCTCGGAATGACCTCAAACTCCACGGAATACCTTACAATAAATAATAAAAAATCCTCGCCAAAGATGAATTCCAGGGGGCCCACACCCTGTCCACGAGGGTGGGGCGCCCCTAGGTGCGCCTCACCTCGTGGGCCCCTGAGACTTTCCGACGCCAACTCCAACTCTATATATTTGCTTTCGGGGAGAAAAAATAGAAGAGAAGAAATCATCACGCTTTACGATACGGAGCCGCCGCCAAGCCCTAAAAGCTCTCGGGAGGGCTGATCTGGAGTCCGTTCGGGGCTCTGGAGAGGGGGATTCGTCGCCGTCGTCATCATCAACCACCCTCCATCACCAATTTCATGATGCTCACTGCCGTGCGTGAGTAATTCCATCATAGGCTTGCTGGACGGTGATGGGTTGGATGAGATTTATCATGTAATCGAGTGAGTTTTGTTAGGGTTTGATCCCTAGTATCCACTATGTTCTGAGATTGATGTTGCTATGACATTGCTATGCTTAATACTTGTCACTAGGGCCCGAGTGCCATGATTTCAGATCTGAACCTATTATGTTTTCATGAATATATGTGAGTTCTTGATCCTATCTTGCAAGTCTATAGTCACCTACTATGTGTTATGATCCGGCAACCCCGAAGTGACAATA
Organism: Aegilops bicornis; assembly: GCA_021605145.1. NCBI lineage: Eukaryota > Viridiplantae > Streptophyta > Magnoliopsida > Poales > Poaceae > Aegilops > Aegilops bicornis. The sequence continues at coordinate 294,794,176 of CM038670.1, read as the reverse complement.
ATAGGGACCACTCCTGGTGATGACCATAGTTTGAGGAGCTCATGTATTCACTATGTGCTAATGCTTTGTTCTGGTTCTCTATTAAAAGGAGGCCTTAATATCCCTTAGTTTCCATTAGGACCCCGCTGCCACGAGAGGGTAGGACAAAAGATGTCATGCAAGTTCTTTTCTATAAGCATGTATGACTATATTCGGAATACATGCCTACATTACATTGATGAATTGGAGCTAGTTACATGTCACCCTATGTTATGACTGTTACATGATGAACCGCATCCGGCATAATTATCCATCACTGATCCAACGCCTACGAGCTTTCCATATATTGGTTTACGCTTATTTACTTTCCCGTTGCTATTATCACAATCACTACAAAATACCAAAAATATTTACTATTGCTTGCACTACTCTTTTGCTACCATTACCACCACTATCATATTACTTTGCTACTAAACACTTTGCTGCAGATACTAAGTTTCCAGGTGTGGTTGAATTGACAACTCAGCTGCTAATACTTGAGAATATTCTTTGGCTCCCCTTGTGTCGAATCAATAAATTTGGGTTGAATACTCTACCCTCGAAAACTGCTGCGATCCCCTATACTTGTGGGTTATCATAGACCCAGGCAGAGGATTTTCCCAATCCATCTGGGGGGAACGGGTTTGTTTCGTCCCTTATCTGCTAAGGGGCGTCGGGTTTCCAATCCATCTGTTCCTCCGGGGGCTTCTGGAATATTATGGCCTTCAGCCGCACAACTTTACTCCGGCCTCCATTTTGCACATTGCGGGCTATGTCGCATTGTGTGAATTGTTTCAGGGCATCGAGGCCCATTTCGAACTATGGAGAAAAATGTTCTGCCTTGTCCCACGCAACCATCAGGGGTCAATATTTGAAGTAGGCGAAGCCGAAGTATGGCGCGTTGCCGACACTGGATACCTATCCGGCACACCAAGGAAGGCGTCCGAAGAATGGCCTTCCGAATGGTTCTATATAAAAGACGTCGCTCTTCCCGATCCAGTTCACAGGGGTCTCCGAGAATTTACAAGCGTTCCACTGAAGAAACATCACAGCTGGCATCCCCGAAGTCTTGAAGAAGAGGATAGTGCAGAAGTTTGTCAGCTCCAGGGCAAGATAAGGATGCTTGCCTAGTCTGGTTTTACAATAGTGGAGGTAATGGCGACCTCCATAGTGCAGGGGGTTCAGCCACTTCAATACAGAGGGCTCCCAATGTGGCGCTACAATGGGGAGGATGACGCCTCCCGCTGCGGTCGGAAAGGTCCGGACACCCGCCGCCGCTTTAGCCAAGATACTGGCAGAGTTGTTCAAAGGGGAGGAAGAAGAATTTCTCTTCATTAATCGGAGAGAAGGGTACTCCATGTACAACCCTCCCAGCTGGGTGAGTCCTAACCTCCTTACTTTTATTCATTCCACTCTTGTAGCCATCTTTAACGAATTCTTTGTCCGTTTATTTTGAAACAGCACTGGCGGAAGGTAACCGAGGGGCTTAGTAGCCCTGCCCCACAGCCGAAGAACCACAACCGGGAGCTTGATCCTAGGTTCGAAGAGGACCCGGACATATTCGTGGTACTCGCGGAAGGGGTGTTTTACCAGGCTAGCTATGACGGCACAGAAGTGGCCATCATCGCCGATTATCCTGGTCGTCTTCCAGCTTCCCACGTAAGTAATCAGGAGAAATCCCCCTCGAAAGAGTTTCCTCGCACTGCCTCACCCACCAAACTGTCTCATGCTTCAAAGGGGAGGCGTTCGGCACGTCATGCTATGTCAGGGATGACTTCAAAAAGAGCGGCTCCCGTGCTGAGCAAGGCCTCGAAAAGGAAGGTCAGCAAAGACAGGGCCGGTCCTTCATCGAAGAGGTATGGATTTGAAGATATGTTTTGGTGGTCGTATCCAACCGTAATTGTTATGTTGGTCCTGTATCAGGAAAAAGGTTCGCCGGACTATGCCCGGGGATTCAGCCAGTCGCACTCCCCCCGACCGGGATTTAGATCCCACCGGAGGGGTGGGGGCCGATATGGGGACACCATCGGACTGTCCTTCAGCTGAGGGTTCGGAAGATATGTCCGTTAACAACTCGGAAGTAGAGAGCGCCATGAATCATCGGTGTTGTCGGGCTGTCTTACGAGACCCCAAGTTCTCGGGAGAGGCATTCCATGCCTTTAACTCGGCCGACGCATACATCCGAGCTGCTCGAGATGGGCTTAGAAAAGCCACAAAGCAACATTTGATAGATGTGCAGGTAATTGTTTCTTTGTCCGAAAAGGGTAGCTGTATGCTTGTAGCCCCCGAGACTGAAAGTAGTTGGTACAACTGATTTGAGGATCATCGTATAACCAGGTCCTTACGGAGAAGAATGGCCTGCTAGGCCATGAGCTGGAGTAGCGTCGGGCGCAGCTGAGTGGCGCTACCGCCGAGCTTGAAAACTTCAAGAAGGCGTCATCTGGTAACATTCCCCTCTATCGAGGAACAATAAATGTATACCAACTGTACTAATACTGTTGCTTATCGCATAATAGGATCGCCCAATCAACTTGAAGAGAAGTTGAAGATTGCCCAAGAGGGGGAAAAAGAGGCGAAAAGGCTACACGCCACAGGCGAGCGTGTGTTGACCCGAGTCAGGGACGAGAAAAACAAGCTACAGGATTCCAACACTACGTTGGGTGAAGAGTTGAAAGATGTGCGAGCCCAGCTAGCCGACTCCGTGAAGGAGAACAAGAAGCTGCGGGGCGGCAAATTTAGTATGTATCTGAACTATTGTTAAAGTAGTTCGGAGATAAATGGAACTGATATAGTTATGATTGCAGGTATATTGATGGGCCGTCCTGAAGAGGAGGTGTCCGGATCATCAAGTGATCTGTTGCAAGGGCTGTCGCAGTTGCACGAACATGGTCGACTGGCCATGCGGAGTGTTGCCAAGGCCCTATGGCCATCCGCCTCCCCTCCAGGAAGTATGGAGGATCTTGTAGAGCTGTTCAAGGGAGCGCGGCGGCGTATCCGACTATGGAAGATATCGGCCTGCCGAGAGGGTGCGCGAGAGGCCTGGGCCATGGTGAAAACGCGATATACCAAGCTGGATCCTAATCACATGGCCCGAGTTGGATCGCTAGGGTCAAATGGGGAAGAAATTCCCGTTAGTTTAGTATATGACCAAGTAGAGGTGGCCGCCAAATATTCCCAACAGGATTGTAAGTTGGACTGCCTTTTGGACGGTGTAGAGGAGGAAGTGTTTGAGCCCAAGTGACTATGTACTGTCCTCGACATGTGGAACTCTAGCTGAATTGTATATCATTTGTCATGGCAGACCTTTTCGCTTCAACCTCCGGGCCCGAAGGTGCGGAGTCTTTCCGAATACCCTCGCGACCAAATAGAACGGGGTATGCGTGGAAAACTAGGCGTAGGGGTCATAGTTGCTTGAACAGACAAGTTGTATCCGCCTAACTATTTTATATTACATTGAGATTGTAGGAAACATCTTCCAGAGAGAATAGTTCCGTTAAGGGTTCCTTTCCCTGGGTGTGCATGTATTTAATGTACATGTCTGAATTGTGATGAGAAAATCATAGTGTATGTAACTTCTGGGGGTTCGCTACGGAGTAAATCATAAAATGTCTTTAATTCACCGACCGAATATTCCCTTAAGAACGCTAGCTTTCGGCTTCACCCAGTCTGAGGTATACATCCGGATGACCCGGCAGTAACAATCACAGAGGTGCTCCCTTTATGCCCTAGCCGAACTAACGGGAACGTAGGGCATAAGAACAGGAGCCAGGCAACCCAGCTTGGCCAAAACTTAAGTCGTACCGATGCATATAATGGCGAAGAAAAGGTACATATGGAAAAACTCATATGTGAGGAGCTTGATGCTCGAGGAATAATAATAAAAAGCTTCTGTCCAAGGAAACCCCCAAGTATAATGGGCATACATATTTAAAGATGTATGTGTCAGGGTTGTACGGTCTAGCCGTACAAGAGCTTTAAAGCGAGCAAAAAAAAGTAATCGGAAAAGAGAGAAGAAATAATGGAAACTACAGGGGATTAGGAGACGAACAAGGAGTTCAGCACTAGGCATAGAATCTTCGGAGTCTGGCCGCGTTCCAGGGGTTCGGCTCGAGGCGATCGTCTGATGCTTCACGAAGACGGTACGCCCCTCCGGTGAGGTTCGTCAATTATGAAGGGACCCTCCCATTTGGGCTTGATTTTGTCCTTTTTCTTCTCCGGCAGGCGTAGAACGAGTTCGCCAATGTTATAAGTCTTGGCCCGTACTTCTCTGCTTTGATATCTTCAAGCCTGCTGTTGGTAAAATGTTGAACGGGCTTTTGCGACATCGCGCTCCTCCTCCAGGGCATCTAGGTTGTCCTGCCGATCAAGCTCGGCTTCTCTCTCTTTGTACATACGCACTCGAGGTGAGTCGTGGATAATATCGCATGGCAATACAGCCTCCGCACCGTACATCATGAAGAAAGGTGTGTGTCCGGTAGTGCGGTTGGGCGAGGTCCGCAGCCCCCAGAGTACGGAGTCGAGCTCCTCAACCCAATGCTTGTCTGATTCTTTCGAAGACCGCACTAGTCTGGGCTTGATGCCGCTCATAATAAGACCATTGGCTCGTTTGACTTGACCGTTGGTTTGCGGGTGATAGACGGAGGCGTAATCGAGTTTAATGCCAAGATTAGTACACCAGGTTTTTACCTCGTTGGTTGTGAAATTAGAGCCGTTGTCGGTGATGATGCTGTGTGGGAAACCATAACGGTGCACCACACCGGATATGAATTCTATCACCGGGCCGAACTCAGCCGTTTTGACCGGTTTAGCCTCTATCCACTTAGTGAATTTGTCCACCATGACCAGCAGATATTTTTTCTTATGGCTTCCCCCTTTAAGGGGTCCAACCATATCCAGTCCCCAGACCGCGAAAGGCCAAGTAATGTGGATAGTTTGTAAGGCAGTTGGGGGCATGTGGCTTTGCTTGGCCAAGAGTTGGCATCCGACGCAGCGCTGGACAAGGTCCTGCGCGTCTGCTTGGGCTGTCGGCCAATAAAACCCAGTACGGAAGGCCTTGCTAACAAGGGCCCGAGCTGCGGCATGATGTCCGCCGAGACCAGCGTGAATTTCCGTTAGAAGCTGCCGCCCCTCTTCCTCGGAGATACATCTTTGAAGTACTCCTGTAGTACTTTTCTTGTAGAGCTCTCCGTCGTGAACCTTGTAGGCCTTCGAACGCCGGACAATGCGGCGAGCCTCGTTCTGGTCTTCGGGAAGCTCCTTCCTATTAATGTAGGCCAAGAAGGGTTCGGTCCATGGGGCAATGACTGCCATAATGAGATGGGCCGACGGTGTTATTTTGGTGGCTGAGCCCCCGATACCATCGGTGTGTTCGGGATTTGGGGTTGTGTTCGGATCTGGACTGCTGTTGCCGCCCTCCCCTTGCCACACCACGGACGGCTTGAAAAGCCTTTCTAGAAAGATGTTAGGTGGGACGGGGTTGCGCTTAGCGCCGATGCGAGCAAGGACGTCCGTTAAGTCGGCATCCCTAGGGGTGTGTGTCCGGTCCGGGTTGGGAATTTGGGTGGTGTTTACCACGTTCATTGTTTGAATTTGCGGGGGAAATTTCTTTTGCCCTCCTGTGTTCGGTGATCTGGGCTCTTCGTCGCCATCATTGCTTTGAGACCCCCCTTCTCTGTTTTTGGCGCCTGCCCTGCCGGCTTTTTTGAAGACCCAGCATTCTCTGTTGGTATGGGTGGTCAAGGCGTTCTCGGGTGCCATGAATTTGGCATTGGCGATCGAGTATGCGGTCCAGACTGGATGGATCCGAATTGTTATTTTTGAGTGGCCCTTTCCGCTGACCGGACTTTGAGCCACTAAACCTGGCATTAACTGTCGTATCTTCGGCGTTTTCACCATATTTGCGGCGCTTGTGTTTGTTGCGTCGTGGTTTGCCGTTGCTATCCCTGGCCTCTGATGTGCCAGGTTTGCTTGCTGTGTTGTTGCTACGAGCCAACCAGCTATCTTCGCCCGCGCAAAAGCGGGTCATAAGTGTCGTGAGGGCTGCCATGGATTTTGGCTTCTCTTGGCCGAGATGTCGGGCGAGCCACTCGTCATGGATGTTATGTTTAAAGGCTGCTAGGGCTTCGGCATCCGGACAGTCGACAATTTGGTTCTTTTTAGTTAGGAAACGAGTCCAGAATTTCCTGGCTGACTCCCCGGGCTGTTGTGTTATGTGACTTAAATCGTCAGCATCCGGTGGTCGCACATAAGTGCCCTGGAAGTTGTCCAGGAATGCGTCTGCCAGGTTCTCCCAACTTCCGATGGAGTTTGCCGGCAAGCTATTCAGCCAATGCCGAGCCGGCCCTTTGAGTTTTAGCAGGAGATACTTGATGGCGTGTAGATCATCCCCGCGGGCCATGTGAATGTGGAGGAAGAAGTCTTCTATCCATACTGCGGGGTCTGTAGTACCATCATATGATTCAATGTTTACGGGTTTAAACCCTTCATGGAATTCGTGATCCATTACTTCATCAGTGAAGCATGGGGGGTGTGCGGCACCTCTGTGTCGGGCTATGTCGCAACGCAGTTCATACGAGTCTTATCTGTTGTATTCGGCCTGGCCAGATTTTCTTTTAGTGTATCCGGCGTGACGATCATCATCACGCGTTGGGGCGCGACCCCGTGATCCGTAGATCGATCTTGTATGTCCTTCTTTGTTTACCAATACGTCTCGCAGGTCCCGCGTGTTGCCCCGGGCCTTGGTATTTTTGTTTGAATGGCGGCGGGGTGCGGGCTGGACTTCGGGCTGATGTGTCACTCTGTCTCGGCCATGAGGTGGCCGATCAGCAGCATCATACACTGGTAATGTAGGTTTCTATGATTCCTCCTCGAGTTGGGGTAGCAACCTGCGCTTTGGGTAACTCTTGGTTTGGCGTTCGAGTTCGTATTCCTCGGCCGCCAGGACCTCAGTCCATCTATCTGCTAGCAGATCTTGGTTAGCTTGAAGCTGCTGTTGTTTTTTCTTCGGGCTTTTTGCTGTGGATATAAGCCAGCTCTGAAAGCACTCCTGTTCGACAGGGTCCTCAGGCACGATAAATTCTTCATCGCCGAGGCTCACCTCGTCTTCGGAGAGAGGCATGTAATTGTCATCCTCTGATTCTCCGTCTGCTGCCTGTTCTTGAGGGCTGGCTTGGCCATCCTCCCGCTCGAGGCCTGGCTGGGAGGGATTGTCTTCGTCTTCGGCACTATCCGGAGCGTTCTTGTCTCTTGTGCCGGTATCGCTGCTTTTGCTATGGCGGGACATAGAGCAGCGCCGCTAACGCCGGTGCTTGGATTGCGTCTTGGAGGGATTATCCTCCTTTGCCTTGTCGCCGTCGCCTTCTTTGGGGGTGTCCACCATGTATATATCAGATGATAAGGTGGCAGTCCAGCGCCCTGTGGGCGGTGGTTCCTGTTCGTCTCCTGCATCGTCGTCCATACCGTCGATGTCTTCGGAGCCGAAATCGAGCATGTCGGTTAAGTCGTCGACAGTGGCAATTAAGTGGGTGGTGGGTGGGGAACGAATTTCTTCGTCGTCCACTTCCCAATCAATCCAGACATATTTCGGCCAGGGTCTCCAGACAAGGAGAGAGACCTTAATGAATTTAGCACGTCGCCCAGTGGCGAGTGCTGAAAGATATCCGCGGAGGAAAACTCCATGATCGGTGCCCAATCAGATTCGATAGGCACGGACGAAGGCGGTTCGGAGCCTGTGGCCGGGGACGAATCCAAGGATCCGGTGACACATGTCTCATAGGAGGTGAAGTCAGTATTCGGCTCTATCGCCACTGAGTGTGTGGCCTCCGAGGCGGTGTCCTGCTACCTCTTGAGCACTGCGTTGGTTTTCCCTTGAAGAGGAAAGGGTGATGCAGCAAAGTAGCGTAAGTATTTCCCTCAGTTTTTGAGAACCAAGGTATCAATCCAGTAGGAGGCTACGCGCGAGTCCCTCGTACCTACACAAAAAAAATAAATCCTCGCAACCAACGTGATAAGAGGTTGTCAATCCCTACACGGTCACTTACGGGAGTGATATCTGATAGATATGATAGGATAATATTTTTGGTATTTTTGTGATAAAGATGCAAAGTAAAATAAAAGCAAAGTAAAAAATCAAAGGAAATAAATAAGTGTTGGAAGATTAATATGATGGAGATAGACCCGGGGCCATAGGTTTCACTAGTGGCTTCTCTCAAGAGCATAAGTATTTTACGGTGGGTGAACAAATTACTGTTGAGCAATTGAAAGAATTGAGCATAATTAAGAGAATATCTAGGTATGATCATGTATATAGGAATCACGTCTGAGACAAGTAGACCGACTCCTGCCCGCATCTACTACTATTACTCCACACATCGACCGCTATCCAGCATGCATCTAGAGTATTAAGTTCATAAGAACAGAGTAACGCTTTAAGCAAGATGACATGATTTAGATGGATAAATTCATGCAATATGATAAAAACCCCATCTTGTTATCCTCGATGGCAACAATACAATACGTGCCTTGCTGCCCCTACTGTCACTGGGAAAGGACACGGCAAGATTGAACCCAAAGCTAAGAACTTCCCCCATTGCAAGAAAGATCAATCTAGTAGGCCAAACAAAACTGATAATTCGAAGAGACTTGCAAAGATAACCAATCATACATAAAAGAATTCGGAGAAGATTCAAATATTGTTCATAAATAAACTTGATCATAAACCCACAATTCATCGATCTCAACAAACACACCGCAAAAGAAGATTACATCGAATAGATCTCCATGAGAGAGGGGGAGAACATTGTATTGAGATCCAAAAAGAGAGAAGAAGCCATCTAGCTACTAACTATGGACCCGATGGTCTGAGGTAAACTACTCACACTTCATCGGAGGGGCTATGGTGTTGATGTAGAAGCCCTCCGTGATCGATGCCCCCTCCGGCGGAGCTCCGGAACAGGCCCCAAGATGGGATCTCGTGGGTACAGAAGGTTGCGGCAGTGGAATTAGGTTTTTGGCTCCGTGTCGATCATTTGGGGGCAATGAGGTATATATAGGAGGAAGAAGTATGTCGGTGGAGCAAGGGGCCCACGAGGGTGGAGGGCGCCACTGGGTGGGTAGGCGCGCCTCTACCTCGTGGCCTCCTTTTTTTTCTTGACGAGGGTCCAAGTCTCCTGGATCTTATTCGCTCAAAATCACGTTCCCGAAGGTTTTATTCCGCTTGGTCTCCGCTTGATATTCCTTTTCTCGCGAAACTCAAATAGGCAAAAAACAGCAATTTCGGGATGGGCCTCCTGTTAATAGGTTAGTCCCAAAAATAATATAAAAGTGAATAATAAAGCCCAATAATGTCCAAAACAGTAGATAATATAGCATGGAGCAATAAAAAATTAATACGTTGGAGACGTATCAAGCATCCCCAAGCTTAATTCCTGCTCGTCCTCGAGTAGGTAAATGATAAAAACAGAATTTTTGATGCGGAGTGCTACTTGGCATAATTTCAATGAAATTCTTCTTAATTGTGGTATGAATATTCAGATCCAAAAGATTCAAGACAAAAGTTTAATATTGACATAAAAATAATAATACTTCAAGCATACTAACAAAGCAATTATGTCTTCTCAAAATAACATGGCCAAAGAAAGTTATCCCTACAAAATCATATAGTCTGGCTATGCTCTATGTTCACCACACAAAGTATTTAAATCATGCACAACCCCGATGATAAGCCAAGCAATTGTTTCATACTTTTGACGTTCTCAAACTTTTTCAATCTTCACGCAATACATGAGCGTGAGCCATGGACATAGCACTATATGTGGAATAGAATGGTGGTTGTGGAGAAGACAAAAAGGAGAAGATAGTCTCACATCAACTAGGCGTATCAATGGGCTATGGAGATGCCCATAAATAGATATCAATGTGAGTGAGTAGGGATTGCCATGCAACAGATGCACTAGAGCTATAAGTATATGAAAACTCAACAAAAGAAACTAAGTGGGTGTGCATCCAACTCACTTGCTCATGAAGACCTAGGGCATTTTGAGGAAGCCCGTCATTGGAATATACAAGCCAAGTTCTATAATGAAAAATTCCCACTAGTATATGAAAGTGACAAAATGAGAGACTCTCTATCATGAAGATCATGGTGCTACTTTGAAGCACAAGTGTGGTACAAGGATAGTAACATTGTCCCTTCTCTCTTTTTATCTCATTTTTTTTATTAGGGCCTTTCTTTTTTTTTATGGCCTCTTTTTTATTATTATTATTTTTCGTCCGGAGTCTCATCCCGACTTGTGGGGGAATCATAGTCTCCATCATCCTTTTCCTCACTTGGGAAATGCTCTAAAAATGAAGATCATCACACTTTTATTTTCTTACAACTCACAATTACAACTCGATACTTAGAACAAAATATGACTCTATATGAATGCCTCTGGCGGTGTACCGGGATATGCAATAAATCAAGAGTGACATGTATGAAAGAATTATGAACGGTGGCTTTGCCACAAATACGATGTCAACTACATGATCATGCAAAGCAATATGACAATGATGGAGCGTGTCATAATAAACGGAATGGTGGAAAGTTGCATGGCAATATATCTCCGAATGGCTATGGAAATGCCATGATAGGTAGGCATGGTGGCTGTTTTGAGGAAGGTTTATGGTGGGTGTATGATACCGGCGAAAAGTGTGCGGTATTAGAGAGGCTAGCAATGGTGGAAGGAAGAAGGGTGCGTATAATCCATGGACTCAACATTAGTCATATAGAACTCATATACTTATTGCAAAAATCTACAAGTTATCAAAGCAAAGTATTACGCGCATGCTCCTAAGGGGATAGATTGGTAGGAAAAGACCATCGCTCGTCCCCGACCGCCACTCATAAGGAAGACAATAAATAAATAAATTATGCTCCAACTTCATCACATAACGCTTCACCATACGTGCACGCTACGGGAATCACAAACTTCAACACAAGTATTTCTCAAATTCACAACTACTCAACTAGCATGAATCTAATATCACCATCTTTATATCTCAAAACAATTCTCAAGCATCAATCTTTTCTTAGTATTCAACACACTCATAAGAAAGTTTTTACTAATCTTGAATACCAAGCATATTAGGATTATTTAAGCAAATTACCATGCTATTTAAGACTCTCAAAATAATCTAAGTGAAGCATGAGAGATCAATAGTTTCTATAAAACAAATCCACCACCGTGCTCTAAAAGATATAAGTGAAGTACTAGAGCAAAACTATATAACTCAAAAGATATAAGCGAAGCACATAGAGTATTCTAACAAATTCCAAATCATGTATGGCTCTCTGAAAAGGTGTGTACAGAAAGGATGATTGTGGTAAACTAAAAAGCAAAGACTCATATCATACAAGACGCTCCAAGCAAAACACATATCATGTGGTGAATAAAAATATAGCTCCAAGTAAAGTTACCGATAGAACTAGACGAAAGAGGGGATGCCTTCCGGGGCATCCCCAAGCTTTGGCTTTATGGTGTACTTAGATTATCTTGGGGGTGCCATGTGCATCCACAGGCTTAGGCTCTTGCCACTCCTTGTTCCATAATCCATCAAATCTTTCACCCAAAACTTGAAAACTTCACAACACAAAACTTAACAGAAAATCTCGTGAGTCTGCTAGCGAAAGAAAACAAAAGACCACTTCAAGATACTGTAATGAACTCATTCTTTATTTATATTGGTGTTAAACCTACTGTATTCCAACTTAACTATGGTTTATAAACTATTTTACTAGCCATAGATTCATCAAAATAAGCAAACAACACACGAAAAACAGAATCTGTCAAAAACAGAACAGTCTGTAGTAATCTGTAACTAACGCAAACTTATGGAACTAAAAAAAACAGCAAAAATAGGAAGACGTAGGCAATTTGTTTATTGATCAGCAGCAATTGGAATCAGTATTTTATCACGTTCTGGTGATTTTTAACAATTATTTTGGTGAACAGAAAGTTTCTGAAAATTTCTGCAAGATCAAATAACTATCATCCAAGAAGATCCTATAGGTTTAACTTGTCACAAACACTAATTAAAACATAAAAACACATCTGAAAATAGGCTAGAACAAATATTTATTTGCTAAACAGCAAGGATAAATATTGGGTTGTCTCCCAACAAGCGTTTTTCTTTAAAGCCTTTTTAGCTAGGCATTGAGATTTCAATGATGCTTACATAAAAGACAAGAGTTGAAGCACAAAGAGAGCATCATAAAACATGTGACAAACACATCTAAGTCTAACATACTTCCTATGCATAGGCATCTTATAGGCAAACATATCAAGGCAAGCAAAAACTAGCATATTCAAGGAAGCGGAAAGAAACAATAGCAATCTCAACATAACGAGAGGTAATTTAGTAACATGAAAATTTCTATAACCATATTTTCCTCTCTCATGATAATTACATGTAGGATCATAAGAAAATTCAACAATATAGCTATCACATAACATATTCTCAACACGACATGCATGCGAAGTTGACACTCTTCCAAAATAGTGGGATTATCCTTAACTAAAGTCATGATTTCTCCAAGCCCACTTTTATCAAAAATTTCATAAGATTGAATATTATCCAGATACGTGGGATCTAAAGTCGACACTCTTCCAAACCCACTTTCAATATTATTGCAAACATTATTATCAATCTCATATTCATCATGGGGCTTAAATAAATTTTCCAGATCGTAAGAAGAATCACCCCAATCATGATCATTGCAACAAGTAGTAGACATAGCAAAACTAGCATCCCCAAGCTTAGGGTTTTGCATAATATTAGCACAGAATTTATGATAAAATCATTGCAATCATGCTTTTTATTCAAGGAACTATCGTGAATCTCTTCATAAATTTCTTCATCACAATTTTCACATTCACAAATTTCAAGCAAAACTTCATAAAGATAATCTAGTGCAGAAAACTCACTAGCAATTGGTTCATCATAATTGGATCTCTTAAAAAGATTAGCAAGCGGATGATGATCCATAGATCTTAGCTTCTCTGTTTAGGAATAAATACTCAACTAGTTCAACCAAGCGAAAAAATGAGCCAAGAAAGACATCAAGGCGAACGGAAAAATGGCGAATAAAACGGCAAGGGTGAAGCGGGGGAGAGGAAAACGAGAGGCAAATGGCAAATAATGTAATGCGGGAGATAAGGGATTGTGATGGGTACTTGGTATGTTGACTTTTTGCATAGACCTCCCCGGCAACGGCGCCAGAAATCCTTCTTGCTACCTCTTGAGCACTGCGTTGGTTTTCCCTTGAAGAGGAAAGGGTGATGCAGGAAAGTAGCGTAAGTATTTCCCTCAGTTTTTGAGAACCAAGGTATCAATCCAGTAGGAGGCTACACGCGAGTCCGTCGTACCTACACAAAACAAATAAATCCTCGCAACCAACGCAATAAGGGGTTGTCAATCCCTACACAGTCACTTACGGGAGTGAGATCTGATAGATATGATAGGATAATATTTTTGGTATTTTTGTGATAAAGATGCAAAGTAAAATAAAAGCAAAGTAAAAATCAAAGGAAATAAATAAGTGTTGGAAAATTAATATGATGGAGATAGACCTGGGGGCCATAGGTTTCACTAGTGGCTTCTCTCAAGAGCATCAGTATTTTACGGTGGGTGAACAAATTATTGTTGAGCAATTGACAGAATTGAGCACAGTTATGAGAATATCTAGGTATGATCATGTATATAGGCATCACGTCCGAGAAAAGTAGACCGACTCACACTGAATCTACTACTATTACTCCACACATCGACCGCTATCCAAAGATGCATCTAGAGTATTAAGTTCATAAGAACAGAGTAACGCTTTAAGCAAGATGACATGATGTAGATGGATAAATTCATGCAATATGATAAAACCACCATCTTGTTATCCTCGATGGCAACAATACAATACGTGCCTTGCTGCCCCTACATCACACCGGAAAGGACACCGCAAGATTGAACCCAAAGCTAAGCACATCTCCCATTGCAAGAAAGATCAATCTAGTAGGCCAAACCAAACTAATAATTCGAAGAGACTTGCAAAGATAACCAATCATACATAAAAGAATTCAGAGAAGATTCAAATATTGTTCATAGATAAACTTGATAATAAACCCATAATTCATCGGTCTCAACAAACACACTGCAAAAGAAGATTACATCGAATATATCTCCACGAGAGAGGGGGAGAACATTGTATTGAGATCCAAAAAGAGAGAAGAAGCCATCTAGCTACTAACTATGGACCCGAAGGTCTGAGGTAAACTATTCACACTTCATCGGAGGGGCTATGGTGATGATGTTGAAGCCCTCCGTGATCGATGCCCCCCCTCGTGAGCTCCTAACAGGCCCCAAGATGGGATCTCGTGGGGCTGTATAGGTTGCGGCGGTGGAATTAGGTTTTTGGCTCCGTGATTCCATCGCTTGGGGGTACGTAGGTATATATAGGAGGAAGGAGTACGTCGGTGGAGCAACAGGGGGCCCACGAGGGTGGAGGGCGCGCCCTGGGGGGGTTGGCGTGCACCCCTACCTTGTGGCCTCCTCTTTTGTTTCTTGACGTAGGGTCCAAGTCTCCTGGATCTTATTCGTTCTGAAAATCACATTCCCGAAGGTTTCATTCCGTTTGGACTCCGTTTGATATTCCTTTTCTGCGAAACACTGAAATAGGCAAAAAACAACAATTCTGGGTTGGGCCTCCGGTTAATAGATTAGTCCCAAAAATAATATAAAAGTGAATAATAAAGCCCAATAATGTCCAAAACAGTAGATAATATAGCATGGAGCAATCAAAAATTATAGATACGTTGGAGACGTATTAGGTCCATTCACCCATCCTCGGATGGCGCAATCGGCTCCGGATCTAGGGCCGGAGTAGCCACAGGTGTGATCTCCCTAACACCGTCCGACGGTAGAGTTAAGTCGTGCTCATCGTGACTGTGCGGCGCACCTGACATGGGCTCGAATCCGTCAAAGATCAAGTCTCCGTGGATGTCGGTAGTATAGTTTAAGCTTCCAAACCTGACCTGACGGCCAGGGGCGTAGCTTTCGATCTGATCTAGATGGCCAAGCGAGTTGGCCCGCAGTACGAAGCCACCGAATACGAAGATCTGTCCGGGGAGAAAAACCTCACCCTGGATCGCATCGTTGTCGATGATCGAAGGAACCATCAAGCCTTATGGTGACGGCATAGTGGAACTCTCAATGAAAACACCAATGTCGGTGTCAAAACCGGCGGATCTCGGGTAGGGGGTCCCGAACTGTGCGTCTAAGGCGGATGGTAACAGGAGACGGGGGGCACAATGTTTACCCTTGTTCAGGCCCTCTCGATGGAGGTAATACCCTACTTCCTGCTTGATTGATCTTGATGATATGAGTATTACAAGAGTTGATCTACCACGAGATCATAGAGGCTAAACCCTAGAAGCTAGCCTATGATTATGATTGTTGTTGTCCTACGGACTAAAACCGTCCGGTTTATATAGACACCGGAGGGGTCTAGGGTTACACAGAGTCGGTTACAAGGGAGGAGAACTACATATCCGAATTGCCAAGCTTGCCTTCCACGCCAAGGTGAAAGTGCAATTATCCCTAGGTTGTTTTGGTAATTCATAACAACATATAGCTCATTGAGCTAATGCTATTCCAAGATGAACATTTCAGGAAAGCTCAATGAATGGCATGGCATGGATGATGAAATTGGATCCCTCAAAATGCTAATGACAAAGGATTGGCTCAAGCTCAAAAGCTCAAGACTCTTCATTTTATATTTTAGTGATTCAAGATCACATTGAGTCTATAGGAAAAGCCAATACTATCAAGGAGGGATGAGGTGTTGCTTAATGAGACTATGGCTTCATGTGCTTAGTGATATGCTCCAAAACCCTCAGCTACTTTCTCACATCCACATATGACCTAAACCTAAAGCCAAAATCGGTCTCACCGATTCTTCCTATCCGGCGCCACCGATTCCAAATGTCATAGCCATTGCCACAAACCCTAGGCAAATCGGTTCTACCGATAGGGATCTCGGTCTCACCGATATGGGATTGTAATCTCTCTGTTTCCTTTTCGTAACTTTTCGGTCTCACCGAAAGAGCGGATCGGTCCCACCGAGATTGCAATGTAAACTTTATGTTTCCCTTTCGTAACATTTTGGTCTCACCGAAAGAGCGAATCGGTCCCACCGAGTTTACCTGACCAACTCTCTGGTTAGCTAATTACCAAAATCGGTCTCACCGAGTTTGTGTAATCGGTCTCACCGAGATTACGTTATTCCCTAACCCTAATCATATCGGTCCTACCGAGATGCAAGTCGATCCCAATCAAAACCCTAACGGTCACTAGGTTTACTAAAATCGGTCGACCGAGTTTGTTGATTCGGTCCCACCAAGATTGGTAAATTGTGTGTAACAGTTAGATTTTGTGTGGAGGCTATATATACCCCTCCACCTCCTCTTCATTCGTGGAGAGAGCCATCGTAACAAACCTACACTTCCAACTTACCATTTCTAAGAGAGAACCACCTACTCATGTGTTGAGACCAAGATATTCCATTCCTACCATATGAATCTTGATCTCTAGCCTTCCCCAAGTTGCTTTCCACTCAAATCTTCTTTCCACCAGATCCAAATCCTATGAGAGAGAGTTGAGTGTTGGGGAGACTATCATTTGAAGCACAAGAGCAAGGAGTTCATCATCAACGCACCATTTGTTACTTCTTTGAGAGTGGTGTCTCCTAGATTGGCTAGGTGTCACTTGGGAGCCTCCGACGAGATTGTGGAGTTGAACCAAGGAGTTTGTAAGGGAAAGGAGATCGCCTACTTCGTGAAGATCTACCGCTAGTGAGGCAAGTCCTTCGTGGGCGATGGCCATGGTGGGATAGACAAGGTTGCTACTTCGTGGACCCTTCGTGGGTGGAGCCCTCCGTGGACTCACGCAACTGTTACCCTTCGTGGGTTGAAGTCTCCATCAACGTGGAGGTACGATAGCACCACCTATCGGAACCACACCTAAAACATCCGTGTCTCCAATTGCGTTTGAATCCTCCAAACTCTTCCCTTTACTTTCTTGCAAGTTGCATGCTTTAATTTCCGCTGCTCATACACTCTTTGCGTGCTTGCTTGAATTGTGTGATGATTGCTTGACTTGTCCTAAGATAGCTAAAATCGCCAAACTCTAAAACTGGGAAAAGGCTAAGTTTTAATTGGTCAAGTAGTCTAATCACCCCCTCTAGACATACTTCAAGGTCCTACAAGTGGTATCGAGCTTGGTCTCCATTTGCTTTGATTTCCATAGCTTTTGGTGGTCATAGCCTTGGTTTCACAACCTAGGAGAGTATGGCGTCTAGCGAGGGAAATTATCACCGTAGAGGTCCTTACTTTGATGGTACTAATTTTGCTAGTTGGAAGCATAAGATGAAAATGCATATTCTCGGACATAACCCCGCCGTTTGGGCAATTATTTGTGTTGGCTTGCAAGGTGAATTATTTGATGGGAGAGAGCCGAACCGTGAAGCTAATGCGGAAGAATTGAAGATGCTGCAATACAACGCTCAAGCTTGTGATATCATCTTCAACGGATTGTGCCTCGAAGAATTCAACAAAATCAGCCGTCTTGAGAATGCAAAGGAAATTTGGGATACTTTGATTGATATGCATGAAGGTACCGAATCCGTCAAGGAATCCAAGTTGGATGTGCTCCAAAGTCAGCTTGACAAGTTCAAAATGAAGGATGGTGAAGGTGTCATTTGAAATGTACTCTAGGCTTGCACTTATCACAAATGAGATTGCCGGCTTAGGGAGTGAAAAGATGACTGACAGATTCATCATCAAGAAGATCCTAAGAGCATTGGATGGAAAGTATGATACTGTGTGCACATTGATTCAAATGATGCCAAACTACAAATGTAGCGACCCGACCTCAGACGGTCAAGCCTCTGTGTTCTATGCCATCCTCGATCAAGATATCGGGCACACACAAAGACATCAATGTATATATCAAAGTGCAATCACATGCATAAATAACGAAACTGATATATACCTCATAATACTCATGGAAACAATCAAACGGGTGTGGAGTCCCATCAACGCCATCGGCGGGTTGAGTGTAGACCGTAACCCTGCACCGTATTCTTACTCGTCGAAGAAAGTATCTCGCAACATGATACGTTGCAGCCGTGTAGGTCAAGACATTGAATGTACCCCAAGCAAGATCACAATAGGAGAAAACAGATAATAAACTATACTATATGCAGTATGGCTTTATGGCTCTGTATCTGAGTTTTGTTTGCGTAAAAGCTGGTTTTATTCTCCCTACATCAAAGGAATAAATTGAGTCTGTACTATGGAGTTTCCTGTCATGACATGGTTCCGCCAACCGATGTCTCATAGCCCAAAATCATCATAAGTTGCCCACAATTAAGTTATCAGTCTGGTGTTGAGAGTTCCGAGATAGATCCAAGTCCAGATGCTCACATTGTCCGTGAATCGGGGACACGGCTAATCGATTAGGTTATAACCCTCTGCAGAGGTTTGTACACTTTACCCGCAAGATTCGATCCCTCTTTTTACGCTCTCGCACTTCAGGGTGTTTGAGAACAAGACGACCGAAACATGGTCTTCCGAAGAGTTCCTCGACCACCGTCCGTACCCATCCGATCCCTACCGTAGTTCTACATCTGCTAGCACCGTCCAGCCAGAGTCACAACTAAGGTCAACCAAGCCAGAGCCCATAATGACTTGCGGTTGCACAGTAAGCTTCCTGCATGAAGTATTCTTCCGTCTCTTTGAGTCTGGGTGAAGCTTTCCGCAAGATGTCATGGCGCTTCTCCATGCATCCCGGCCAACCACTGGTTTCTCCAGGTGCCGTCACAACCGCCCTTCACCCAGTAGTGTGTATTGAATTCTTGTCTCGAGTCTTGAAGTCTTGAGGTCTTGAAGGTGCAGTCCTTGCAGATTCCATCATGGAGTTGTCGCCATTGACGAGAGTCCTCCTTCTTCACACCACTCTCGTGCACTCATACCAAACCCCGTCTACTATAGCGTAGCATTAAAATAAAATATCGTCCGGGCTTGGTAACAGGTGATGGGTTCCTACCTCATGCATACTACTCAACTACAAGAATTTCAATATCACTACTGAGGGGTGGTTGCAAGGATGCCACTAAATGCAATAAAACATAGGTAAGAAAAGCATGGTCAAAGTGAACTTGCACAGTTGACGATCTTGAAAAACTAGGGTTTCAGAGTAGCAATCTTCGCACTCCGGAAATTCTACCGAGGCAAACAATAACTATAATAAGCACATAGCAATAGGATCACATAACACAACATAACAAAAGTAACATAACACAACAAAACAACCAAAACCAAATCCAAAAGAAAAACTCAAAGAAAGGCCACTCAAGTTTCCTACTTCAAACCATAGCAAAAAATAGTTTTTATATAACAAAAATTCCTTAATATAACCTAATCATGGTTTTAAGTTAACTAAACAGAAAAGGATTCACTAAGCAACTAGGAGCAAAAAGAATTAATTTAAAAGCTATTATAAAACTCATTTTAGGCCTAATCCAATTTCTATTAAGAAAATAAATTAAAACTTTTATTAATTATAAATAAAAGTTCATCTACTAGAGTGACAGAAACTAACCTAGAATAACCAATCACAAGTTAAAAATAAATTAATTTACTAATTAATTTAATAGGAAAACAGGAGCTAGCTAATTAATTAGGATTAATAGGATTCTGCTTAAGACTAATTATTTATTAATCCTAAAATACCCAAGTTAATTTCTATGGTTTGGCAATGTCAAAATAAAGTTGGGGCAAAAAGAATCATGCAAAAATAATTTTTCTAACTCAAGTTATAGCAGATTTACTATCCTGACTAAAACTAAATTAAAGCATTTTTAATTAATTTTAACATAGCTAAATATATATTCTACAGAAACTAAATAAAATTTTCAATCCAACAAAAAAAGAATCACCTAAAAATATTAAACAGAATAAAAGATATCAATTTTTGAAAATGTAAACTATTCTGCTAAAACAGAAAATCAAAATAAAAGAAAAAGGCCTAATGGGCCTATCTTTTGCCTTCAATGCGTCAAATAGCCTAAATGGGCTGCAGGTTAAAACTAAACGAACCGGCCTAAAAAATAAACCTAAACTAAAACTAAACCGATCGGAACCGCCGGTTTTATAAATAAACCTAACCCTTGAGGCTTCTAATCTAGGCCGTCGATCTAAGATCTGGACGGTGCTTCATTGACTTCACCGGACTCACGGCGGCAATGGCGGCGTGAATCTTGTCAGGCGTCCAGGCGTCAGCTCCGGCGACTCGTCGAGAGATGTGGAGCACGGGGTGGTTCGTGGGGTCTGGGTGGGTCGGGGAACTAGGGCGTCGTCGGCGGCGACTTTGGCGGTGGCGAGCTCGGTGCTCAGCGAGCTCGGAGAGAGAGGAGAGGGGTCCGCGAGGCTAGGGGAATGGGGTGCGGAGGGCTCGGCTTTATAGCCTGGGCCTCGGGTCGCTCGAAGGGATCGGGCGATCGGGGATCCCGGATCCTTGGGATCCCGGTCGATCTCCATGAGGTCGTGGCGGGCGAGGGAGGAAGAAGAGGCGGGTCCCACGGTCACGGGAGAGAGAGAGGCGAGGGTCGGGTGGCCGAGGCCAACGGGTTTCAAGCTGCGAGGGGTGAGGCGCCTGGCTGGCCTGTTGGGCCTAGCTGGCTCAAGGCGCTGGGTCATGAGGGAGGCGGCACTGGCCGGGCCTGGGTGGTTCGGCCGGGCGCCGGGGAGTTTTTCTTTTAAATTTTTTATTTTTTTTAAAAAATAAAACAAAAACAGGAATAAAACAATATCTATAAATATTTTATATAGGGTATATATATACCAAAATGATCAGGGAAATATTCCCTTTCATTTGAACATTTTTCCAAGGGCAAAATCCAAACTTTATAAAAATCCATTTTTTTCAAATTCAAATAAAATTCAGATTTGAATCCAAAACTTTGGCAATGTTTTACTCCTGATATTTTTGGGGTGTCATGTTTGCTCCTCTCATACTTTTGATCAAGTATTTATCGTGCATAGTTTTTGAAACAATTCCAACTTGCCAAAGTTTTGAATTCAAATTCAAAACTCAAAATTTGAAAGAGGGTTTCAAGCACTTTCAAATGACTTTCAACTTGATACTTTTTAACTTCCAACTCATATTTCATATGATTGAAGAAGTCATTTTATCTTCCCTCATGAAAATCATTGAGTTGCATAAAGCTTTGAATTTGAAATCTTCCCTAATGAAATTCAAATCTTTTTCCAAAACCCTATTCATTTCAAAATGGAAGAAGTCATGTCATCTTCACTCTAGGCTTTGGTGTTGGAATGAATTTGAATTCATTGAGATCCAAAAGGCAAAGGAGAAAGTTTTGGGAAAGTCATTTCATTCCCTCTCATTCAACTTTCAAAAGTTTTCAAATTTCACTCATTCAATCAAACCAACAATCAGACAACAAGCATAGTTATTTATTTAATATAACATTCCAAAATTTAGAATTTTGGGATGTTACAAACCTACCACACTTAAAATGAATCTCGTCCTCGAGATTCGAAGGGCTAACAAGAAAAGGTTAGGGGTTGGGGTCTTCTAGCAAATGTCTTGGTCGAAGGTCAGGGGTGCTACCACACTTAAAAACAAGGTCATGGTTCCAATAAACTCAGATATTTCCTCTGGAGGGCTGACAATGTATGTCTCTTCACATATATTACAATAGCTCCTTCATTAAAGCTCTTCTGTCAGAAGCATAGAGTTTTCCTCAGAATCTTGGGTCGGTTCGTCAAAGTTGAAGTTCGTCCGAGACTGGATCTTCTTAGCTGATGGGTCTGTGTCCATTCTAAATAACTATCGAAACACTCATGGTGGTCTACCATTAATGGTTTCTCCTGCAGAAAAGCAGTGCAGGTTGAACTTCACCGTATATCCTACGATTGTAGCGGTTGCTGTAAAGGGTTCCATCGTACTACCATTCTATGGTTTATGGCTTATCGTGTCGACACTCTTCTAAGGTTTTCAAGGCTCTCGATTTTCCATCAACATATGATAGTTCATGATAGAAGTCTTCGTATGGGGCCAATCCATCCCGTGCATTTGAATCATTACCACATACGTAAATATCGAATCACGTATTCTAACACTTGGGCATACTCAAAAGCATTGCAGAATTTCTCTTGTTCTCGAACCGGGTTCGAGTAATTCCATGGTTTCTTCAATCCAAACAAAACATCTATCGTTACTTCACCACTCTAATGTTTTTGCGTATCCTTCTGGTTGTGTCCTATTTCTCCGCAAATCTTGCAGGCACAAGGTTTTCTTCTTGGTGTATCATTGTGCTTCCGGATAAGATGTGATCTCATCAGGGTCTTCTTGAATTCTTCCCAAGTCTTTGCTCCATTCCATCCCTGTATAGCTTGATGCATTTGCCACCATGTTGCAGCACTTCCTTCAAAATCTTGAAGAGCGTCACGATACTTCATTCTTCCTTGAAACCAAATTGCTCCCAGTTATTCTCCATGTTCAATCCATAGCTCGCCTCCGGTGGTTTTCGGTCCGAAGAATATCACCCAACTTCATTCATCATCTATGGGGTCCAAAAGTTTTGGGATGAGATATGAGAGAGGTGGGGAGGGATACACACAATACAAACGATAGTTTTGAAGAAACAAGTTTTACTTTGTGGTCAGCCGGAAAACATCAAACAAATGACAGCTCACAAATCGTCGCATCTAACGTAGGTGTATAACAGGTTTGGTCTCTAAAGGTCAAATAATTCTTCAGGAACTTCAAATTCTTCAAGTCTTGAGTCTTTAATTGTTGCAGCTGCAATTCTTCCAACGCATGGTGAAATCCTCTTTACTCTGAAATGGCCATCGGTTGTCCGATATCTTTAATTCTTGGAGCGACTTGATTGATCTTCCGTGTGGTCAAAAGGAAAGGTGTATATTCTAACTATTTGAGGTGAGAGTGTCTATTTGATAAAATCAGAAAAGATGAGGAGTAAGAGCCTTTTTTAAAATAAAGTTTTTGAGATATCATGTCCAAGGGCTTTCCGATTTCTAGGGTCACGTCCTACAGTCAACATGTGCTCTGATACCATCTCTGTAGCGACCCGACCTCAGACGGTCAAGCCTCTGTGTTCTATGCCATCCCTGGATCAGTATCTTTGGCACACAGTACATCAATGTATATATCAAAGTGCAATCACATGCATAAATAACGTAAAACTGATATATACCTCATAATACTCGTGGAAACAATCAAACGGGTGTGGAGTCCCATCAACGCCATCGGCGGGTTGAGTGTAGACCGTAACCACCTGCAAGTATTCTTACTGCTTCGGAAGAAAGTATCTGCAACATGATACGTTGCAGCCGTGTAGGTCAAGACATTGAATGTACCGCAAGATCACAATAGGAGAAAACAGATAATAAACTATACTATATGCGGTATGGCTTTATGGCTCTGTATCTGAGTTTTGTTTGCGTAAAAGCTGGTTTTATTCTCCCTACATCAAAGGAATAAATTGAGTCTGTACTATGGAGTTTCCTGTCATGACATGGTTCCGCCAACCGATGTCTCATAGCCCAAAATCATCATAAGTTGCCCACAATTAAGTTATCAGTCCGGTGTTGAGAGTTCCGAGATAGATCCAAGTCCAGATGCTCAAATTGTCCGTGAATCGGGACACGGCTAATCGATTAGGTTATAACCCTCTGCAGAGGTTTGTACACTTTACCCGCAAGATTCGATCCCTCTTTTTATGTTCTCGCACTTCAGAGTGTTTGAGAACAAGATGACCAAACATGGTCTTCCAAAGAGTTCCTCGACCACCAGTCCGGTACCCATCCAATCCTACCGTAGTTCTACATCTGCTAGCACCGTCCCAGCCAGAGTCACAACTAAGGTCAACCAAGCCAGAGCCCATAATGACTTGCGGTTGCACAGGTAAGCTTCCAGGCATGAAGTATTCTTCCGTCTCTTTGAGTCTGGGTGAAGCTTTCCGCAAGATGTCATGGCGCTTCTCCATGCATCCCGCCAACCACTTTGGTTTCTCCAGGTGCCCGTCAACCGCCCTTCACCCAGAGTGTGTATTGAATTCTTGTCTCGAGTCTTGAAGTCTTGAGGTCTTGAAGGTGCAGTCCTTGCAGATTCCATCATGGAGTTGTCGTCATTGACGTAGAGTCCTCCTTCTTCACACCACTCTCGTGAACTCATACCAAACCCGTCTACTATAGCGTAGCATTAAAATAAAATATCGTCCGGGCTTGGTAACAGGGGTGATGGGTTCCTACCTCATGCATACTACTCAACTACAAGAATTTCAATATCACTACTGAGGGGTGGTTGCAAGGATGCCACTAAATGCAATAAAACATAGGTAAGAAAAGCATGGTCAAAGTGAACTTGCAGTTGACGATCTTGAAAAACTAGGGTTTCAGAGTAGCAATCTTCGCACTCAGGAAATTCTACCGAGGCAAACAATAACTATAATAAGCACATAGCAATAGGATCACATAACACAACATAACAAAAGTAACATAACACAACAAAACAACCAAAACCAAATCCAAAAGAAAAACTCAAAGAAAGGCCACTCAAGTTTCCTACTTCAAACCATAGCAAAAAAATAGTTTTTATATAACAAAAATTCCTTAATATAACCTAATCATGGTTTTAAGTTAACTAAACAGAAAAGGATTCACTAAGCAACTAGGAGCAAAAAGAATTAATTTAAAAGCTATTATAAAACTCATTTTAGGCCTAATCCAATTTCTATTAAGAAAATAAATTAAAACTTTTATTAATTATAAATAAAAGTTCATCTACTAGAGTGACAGAAACTAACCTAGAATAACCAATCACAAGTTAAAAATAAATTAATTTACTAATTAATTTAATAGGAAAACAGGAGCTAGCTAATTAATTAGGATTAATAGGATTCTGCTTAAGACTAATTATTTATTAATCCTAAAATACCCAAGTTAATTTCTATGGTTTGGCAATGTCAAAATAAAGTTGGGGCAAAAAGAATCATGCAAAAATAATTTTTCTAACTCAAGTTATAGCAGATTTACTATCCTGACTAAAACTAAATTAAAGCATTTTAATTAATTTTAACATAGCTAAATATATATTCTACAGAAACTAAATAAAATTTTCAATCCAACAAAAAAGAATCACCTAAAAATATTAAACAGAATAAAAGATATCAATTTTTGAAAAGCGAAACTATTCTCGCTAAAACAGAAAATCAAAATAAAAGAAAAAGGCCTAATGGGCCTATCTTTGTATACTGTCGTCAAATAGCCTAAATGGGCTGCAGGTTAAAACTAAACGAACCGCCTAAAAAAATAAACCTAAACTAAAACTAAACCGATCGGAACCGGCCGGTTTTATAAATAAAACCTAACCCTTCGGGGGCTTCTAATCTAGGCCGTCGATCTAAGATCGGACGGGGGGGTGCTTTCCGGTGACTTACCGGACTCCGGCGACGGCGGCGGCGGCGGCGGGAGTGCGTCGGGGCGTCCGGGCGTCGGCGAGCTCCGGCGACTCGTCGGGGAGATGCGGGGGAGCACGGGGGGTGGTTCGGTGGGGTCTGGGTGGGTCGGGGGGAACTAGGGCGTCGGCGGCGGCGACTTTGGCGTGATGTGAAGCTCGGTGCTCCCAAGCTCGGAGAGAGAGGAGAGGGGTCCGCGAGGCTAGGGGGAATGGGGTGCGGAGGGCTCGGCTTTATAGCCTGGGCCTCGGGTCGCTCCGGAAGGATCAGGCGATCGGGGATCCGGATCCTTCGGGATCCTGGCCGATCTCCCATGAGGTCGTGGCGTGGGCGAGGGAAGAAGAGGGCGGTCCCACGGGTCACGGAGAGAGAGAGGCGAGGGGGGTGGTGGCCGAGGCCAACGGGTTTCAAGTGAGGCGAGGGTGAGGCGCTGGCCGGCCTGTTGGGCCGGTCTAGCTGGCTCAAGCGCTGGTCATGGAGGGAGGCGGCGCTGGCTGGGCCTGGGGTGGCCTGGCTGGCGCCCCGGGGAGTTTTTCTTTTAAATTTTTTATTTTTTTTAAAAAATAAAACAAAAACAGGAATAAAACAATATCTATAAATATTTTATATAGGGTATATATATACCAAAATGATCAGGGAAATATTCCCTTTCATTTGAACATTTTTCCAAGGGCAAAATCCAAACTTTATAAAAATCCATTTTTTTCAAATTCAAATAAAATTCAGATTTGAATCCAAAACTTTGGCAATGTTTTCCTCTGATATTTTTGGGGTGTCATGTTTGCTCCTCTCATACTTTTGATCAAGTATTTATCGGGCATAGTTTTTGAAACAATTCCAACTTGCCAAAGTTTTGAATTCAAATTCAAAACTCAAAATTTGAAAGAGGGTTTCAAGCACTTTCAAATGACTTTCAACTTGATACTTTTAAACTTCCAACTCATATTTCATATGATTGAAGAAGTCATTTTATCTTCCCTCATGAAAATCATTGAGTTGCATAAAGCTTTGAATTTGAAATCTTCCCTAATGAAATTCAAATCTTTTTCCAAAACCCTATTCATTTCAAAATGGAAGAAGTCATGTCATCTTCACTCTAGGCTTTGGTGTTGGAATGAATTTGAATTCATTGAGATCCAAAAGGCAAAGGAGAAAGTTTTGGGAAAGTCATTTCATTCCTCTCATTCAACTTTCAAAAGTTTTCAAATTTCACTCATTCAATCAAACCAACAATCGACAACAAGCATAGTTATTTATTTAATATAACATTCCAAAATTTAGAATTTTGGGATGTTACAAACCTACCACACTTAAAATGAATCTCGTCCTCGAGATTCAAGGGCTAACAAGAAAAGGTTAGGGGTTGGGGTCTTCTAGCAAATGTCTTGGTCGAAAAGGTCGAGGTGCTACCACACTTAAAAACAAGGTCATGGTTCCAATAAACTCAGATATTTCCTCTGGAGGGCTGACAATGTATGTCTCTTCACATATATTACAATAGCTCCTTCATTAAAGCTCTTCATCGGAAGCATAGAGTTTTCCTCGTAATCTTGGGTCGGTTCGTCAAAGTTGAAGTTCGTCCGAGACCGGATCTTCTTAGTCGATGGGTGCATGTCCATTCTAAATAACTATCAAAACACTCATGGTGGTCTACCATTAATGGTTTCTCCTGCAGAAAAGCAGTGCAGGTTGAACTTCACCGTATATCCTACGATTGGCAACGGTTGCACTGTAAAGGGTTCCATCGTACTACCATTCTATGGTTTATGGCTTATCGTGTCGACACTCTTCTAAGGTTTTCAAGGCTCTCGATTTTCCATCAACATATGATAGTTCATGATAGAAGTCTTGGTATGGGGCCAATCCATCCCGCATTTGAATCATTACCACATACGTAAATATCGAATCACGTATTCTAACACTTGGGCATACTCAAAAGCATTGCAGAATTTCTCTTGTTCTCGAACTGGGTTCGAGTAATTCCATGGTTTCGCAAGCCAAACAAAACATCTATCGTTACTTCACCACTCTCGTGTTTTTGCGTAACCTTCCTGGTGTGTCCTATTTCTCCGCAAATCTTGCGAGCACAAGGTTTTCTTCTTGGTGTATCATTGTGCTTCCGGATAAGATGTGATCTCATCGTGGTCTTCTTGAATTCTTCCCAAGTCTTTGCTCCATTCCATCCTGTATAGCTTGATGCATTTGCCACCATGTTGCAGCACTTCCTTCAAAATCTTGAAGAGCGTCACGATACTTCATTCTTCCTTGAAACCAAATTGCTCCCGAAGTTATTCTCCATGTTCGAATCCATAGCTCTTGCCTCCTACCGGGTTTTCGGTCCAGAATATCAGTCCAACTTCATTCATCATCTATGGGGTCCAAAAGTTTTGGGATGAGATATGAGAGAGGTGGGGAGGGATACACACAATACAAACGATAGTTTTTGAAGAAACAAGTTTTACTTTGTGGCTGTCGGAAAACATCAAACAAATGACAGCTCACAAATCGTCGCATCTAACGTAGGTGTATAACAGGGTTTGGTCTCTAAAGGTCAAATAATTCTTCAGGAACTTCAAATTCTTCAAGTCTTCGGAGTCTTTAATTGTTGCAGCTGCAATTCTTCCAACGCATGGTGAAATCCTCTTTACTCTGAAATGGCCATCAGTTGTCCGATATCTTTAATTCTTGGAGCGACTTCAGTTGATCTTCCGTGTGGTCAAAAGGAAAGGTGTATATTCTAACTATTTGAGGTGAGAGTGTCTATTTGATAAAATCAGAAAAGATGAGGAGTAAGAGCCTTTTTAAAATAAAGTTTTTGAGATATCATGTCCAAGGGCTTTCCGATTTCTAGGGTCACGTCCTCTGACCAACATGTGCTCGATACCATCTCTGTAGCGACCCGACCTCGTGACGGTCAAGCCTCGTGTTCTATGCCATCCTCGGATCAGATATCTTGGCACACACAGTACATCAATGTATATATCAAAGTGCAATCACATGCATAAATAACGTAAAACTGATATATACCTCATAATACTCAGCGGAAACAATCAAACGGGTGTGGAGTCCCATCAACGCCATCGGCAGGTTGAGTGTAGACCGTAACCCTGTACTGTATTCTTACTCGTCGGAAGAAAGTATCTGCAACATGATACGTTGCAGCCGTGTAGGTCAGTACATTGAATGTACCGGCAAGATCACAATAAGAGAAAAACAGATGATAAACTATACTATATGCAGTATGGCTTTATGGCTCAGATTCGAAGTTTTGTTTGCGTAAAAGCTGGTTTTATTCTCCCTACATCAAAGGAATAAATTGAGTCTGTACTATGGAGTTTCTGTCATGACATGGTTCCGCCAACCGATGTCTCATAGCCCAAAATCATCATAAGTTGCCCACAATTAAGTTATCGGTCCGGTGTTGAGAGTTCCGAGATAGATCCAAGTCCAGATGCTCAAATTGTCCGTAATCGGGACACGGCTAATCGATTAGGTTATAACCCTCTGCAGAGGTTTGTACACTTTACCCGCAAGATTCGATCCTCTTTTTACATTCTCGCACTTCAGAGTGTTTGAGAACAAGATGACCGAAACATGGTCTTCCAAAGAGTTCCTCGACCACGTCCGGTACCCATCCAGCCCTACCGTAGTTCTACATCTGCTAGCACCGTCCCAGCCAGTCACAACTAAGGTCAACCAAGCCAGAGCCCATAATGACTTGCGGTTGCACAGGTAAGCTTCGGGCATGAAGTATTCTTCCGTCTCTTTGAGTCTGGGTGAAGCTTTCCGCAAGATGTCATGGCGCTTCTCCATGCATCCCGCCAACCACTGGTTTCTCCAGGTGCCCGTCAACCGCCCTTCACCCAAGAGTGTGTATTGAATTCTTGTCTCGAGTCTTGAAGTCTTGAGGTCTTGAAGGTGCAGTCCTTGCAGATTCCATCATGGAGTTGTCGTCATTGACGTGAGTCCTCCTTCTTCACACCACTCGTGCACTCATACCAAACCCCGTCTACTATAGCGTAGCATTAAAATAAAATATCGTCCGGGCTTGGTAACAGGGTGATGGGTTCCTACCTCATGCATACTACTCAACTACAAGAATTTCAATATCACTACTGAGGGGTGGTTGCAAGGATGCCACTAAATGCAATAAAACATAGGTAAGAAAAGCATGGTCAAAGTGAACTTGCCTGGTTGACGATCTTCAAAAACTAGGGTTTCGTAGTAGCAATCTTCGCACTCC
Source organism: Aegilops bicornis (assembly GCA_021605145.1). NCBI lineage: Eukaryota > Viridiplantae > Streptophyta > Magnoliopsida > Poales > Poaceae > Aegilops > Aegilops bicornis. The sequence continues at coordinate 294,764,327 of CM038670.1, read as the reverse complement.
GGAAATTCTACCGAGGCAAACAATAACTATAATAAGCACATAGCAATAGGATCTCATAACACAACATAACAAAAGTAACATAACACAACAAAACAACCAAAACCAAATCCAAAAGAAAAACTCAAAGAAAGGCCACTCAAGTTTCCTACTTCAAACCATAGCAAAAAAATAGTTTTTATATAACAAAAATTCCTTAATATAACCTAATCATGGTTTTAAGTTAACTAAACAGAAAAGGATTCACTAAGCAACTAGGAGCAAAAAGAATTAATTTAAAAGCTATTATAAAACTCATTTTAGGCCTAATCCAATTTCTATTAAGAAAAATAAATTAAAACTTTTATTAATTATAAATAAAAGTTCATCTACTAGAGTGACAGAAACTAACCTAGAATAACCAATCACAAGTTAAAAATAAATTAATTTACTAATTAATTTAATAGGAAAACAGAGCTAGCTAATTAATTAGGATTAATAGGATTCTGCTTAAGACTAATTATTTATTAATCCTAAAATACCCAAGTTAATTTCTATGGTTTGGCAATGTCAAAATAAAGTTGGGGCAAAAAGAATCATGCAAAAATAATTTTTCTAACTCAAGTTATAGCAGATTTACTATCCTGACTAAAACTAAATTAAAGCATTTTTAATTAATTTTAACATAGCTAAATATATATTCTACAGAAACTAAATAAAATTTTCAAACCAACAAAAAAGAATCACCTAAAATATTAAACAGAATAAAAGATATCAATTTTTGAAAAGCGAAACTATTACGCTAAAACAGAAAATCAAAATAAAAGAAAAAGGCCTAATGGGCCTATACTTTGTCTCGTAAGGCCAAATAGCCTAAATGGGCTGCAGGTTAAAACTAAACGAACCGGCCTAAAAAATAAACCTAAACTAAAACTAAACCGATTCGAACCGCCGGTTTATAAATAAAACCTAACCCTTGGGGCTTCTAATCTAGGCCGTCGATCTAAGATCAGACGGGGGTGCTTCCATTGACTTCATGGACTCACGGCGGCGGCGGCGGGCGGAGGCTGGCGTCCGGCGTCGGCGAGCTCCGGCGACTCGTCGGGGAGATGCGGGGGAGCACGGGGGGTGGTTCGGTGGGGTCTGGGTGGGTCGGGGGGAACTAGGGCGTCGTCGGCGGCGACTTTGGCGGCGGTGGCGAGCTCGGTGCTCCGGCGAGCTCGGGAGAGAGAGGGAGAGGGGGTCCGGCGAGGCTAGGGGGGAATGGGGTGCGGAGGGGCTCGGCTTTATAGCCTGGGCCTCGGGGTCGCTCCTAAGGGGATCGGGCGATCAGGATCCGGATCCTTGGGATCCGGCCGATCTCCGGCGAGGTCGTGGCGTGGGGGAAGAAGAGGGCGGTCCCACGTCAGCGGGAGAGAGAGAGGCGAGGGGGCCGGGTGGCCGAGGCCAACGGGTTTCAAGCGAGCGGGCGAGGTGAGGCGCTGGCTGGCCTGTTGGGCAGTCTAGCTGGGCTGGCCTTGAGGCTGGAGGGAGGCGGCGCTGGCCGGGCTGGGGTGGCTGGCCGGCGCCCGGAGTTTTCTTTTAAATTTTTATTTTTTTAAAAATAAAACAAAAACAGGAATAAAACAATATCTATAAATATTTTATATAGGGTATATATATACCAAAATGATCAGAAATATTCCCTTTCATTTGAACATTTTTCCAAGGGCAAAATCCAAACTTTATAAAATCCATTTTTCAAATTCAAATAAAATTCAGATTTGAATCCAAAACTTTGGCAATGTTTTCCTCTGATATTTTTGGGGTGTCATGTTTGCTCCTCTCATACTTTTGATCAAGTATTTATCGTGCATAGTTTTTGAAACAATTCCAACTTGCCAAAGTTTTGAATTCAAATTCAAAACTCAAAATTTGAAAGAGGGTTTCAAGCACTTTCAAATGACTTTCAACTTGATACTTTTTAACTTCCAACTCATATTTCATATGATTGAAGAAGTCATTTTATCTTCCCTCATGAAAATCATTGAGTTGCATAAAGCTTTGAATTTGAAATCTTCCCTAATGAAATTCAAATCTTTTCCAAAACCCTATTCATTTCAAAATGGAAGAAGTCATGTCATCTTCACTCTAGGCTTTGGTGTTGGAATGAATTTGAATTCATTGAGATCCAAAAGGCAAAGGAGAAAGTTTTGGGAAAGTCATTTCATTCCCTCTCATTCAACTTTCAAAAGTTTTCAAATTTCACTCAGTTTCACTCATTCAATCAAACCAACAATCAGACAACAAGCATAGTTATTTATTTAATATAACATTCCAAAATTTAGAATTTTGGGATGTTACAACAAAGATCTCAAGCCAACAGAAGTCATTGGAAGAATTGTTGCTCATGAGATGTCACTTAAGGATAAGGAGGAACTTCACAACAAGTCAAGTGGTGCTTACAAAGCCTCAAGTGAAGCCCCCACATCATCAAGTGAGAAACACACCTTCAATGAAGAATTGAGCTTAATGGTGAAGAACTTCAACAAATTCTACAAGAGTAGAAGCAAAGAAAGAAGCTCCAAGTCAAGGTCTTACAATGACAAAAGATCTTCTAGTCGAGAGCGAAATTGCTACAATTGTGGGAGACCCGGACACTATTCCAATGAGTGTACGGCACCCTACAAAAGAAGAGAAGACTCTCCAAAAGAAGAAGTAGAAGAGAAGAATCACCACCAAGAGAGAGGAGGAGTAGAGATGATCGTTATGAACGAAGATCCTCATGGAGAAGCAAGGATTCGGAAAGGAAGGACACGTCATCAAAGAGCTACATAAAACGAAGACATCAAGCTCATGTTGGTGAATGGGTATCCGACTCCGACTCCGACAATCACTCTGAGAGAAGCTATCACCCCGACTCCGAACATACTCAAGATGAAGGTGTTGCCGGTCTAGCACTTGTGTCAACCAACTCCTACGACATATTTGAGTCACCAAATGAAGGAATTGGAAGATGCTTCATGGCCAAAGGTCCAAAGGTAACACACCCCGAGTATGTTGATTTTGATGTTGATGAAGATGACTTGCTAGGTGATGATGATTTACTTGTTGACAACTCTAGTGATGAATACTATGATGAAACATCAATTAATCATGCTAATCAAGATAAAACAAATGACAATGATAAGGAGAAGATTGAGCGTCTAACTGAAAAACTAAACTCTCTTAAGTTAGCTCATGAAACTATCTTCGAAGATCATCGAGAACTTTTAAGGGCTCATGAGAAGTTACGCTTTCACTACAAGAAACTTGTTAATACATGACGGTCCTTGTCCGTCACAGACCAGTCAAAAATTGTCATGCATACCCATCCATGACGGACTTGGAATCCGTCATGTATATCGCGTCATAATTTCCCATCGTACCTTCCTTGACGAATCTTGGCCGTCATGGATCTGCCCCAGCCCGCCTGCCCAAACTAGGATGTGACGGAACAATCCGTCACCGATTTACATGATGTGGAAGCAATGATGGCGTCTACGTGGATCTGACGTGGAGGCAACATGCATGGCCCATGTAGTGACCAGCCCAATTAGGGGTTTTGCCCAATAATTTTGTTAGAGTAAAATAGATTAGATGTACATCTTTGTCCAACCCAAATTAGTTTTCTTGACGCAACATAATTTACAAAGGCAACAAAATAAATTATATTCATTCAAATAATAGCACTCGTTCACAAGAAAATTACAGATTTCCAACAAACAACAAAATTTAATAGCAAAACATCACAAGCATATCTAGAACGCACTATAAGCATTTTTTAAATTTTCAAATAAACATGACTAAAATGCACTACTAGTTGATTTTAATCTCCAACAATACACCACCACTTCCAGGCAGCTATTCGGGCCCAAGTCATTCCTGCTAAAAAACTTCAATCTCCAAAGTGACACTAATTGCCAAACCTGCAAAAAATTCAACACATACAAAATTGTAGTAAGTTATACTAACAACTAACTCCCAAATGAATAAAATAATAATATTAGTTGATTTTCCAAGCAATCTAGATATAACCACACATGGGAATTGTGAAGAACGATAATATATGTTGGAAGAGAAAAACGCATGCATTCTCCAATTACAATAAATCATAGTCTTCATGGCATACAAGGTAAATAATTATCTCTGCCCAAACTTCAGAATGAGATGGGACAAGTAATTGAGAGAGAGAGCAAATGTTGAAATTTTATACATGCCACTTCCTGATTATTATCTTTACAATAAAATGAATATAAGGGAAAGTATTATAAAAGGGTACAAGATAATGAACCAACTAAATTAATATCATGTTAACAATGTAACCATTAGTTAATGATATGCAAAAATATTAACATGATTTTCTAAATGGATCTCAGTTGCTTTACAGAAGAGCCCTCACATGAAAATGTATTTAGTAAATCATTCAAGGGAATATACCTAGATGTCATTTTTTCCTTTAGTACATAACATTTTAGTTTAACTTAGCACACCATTGTTTAATTATTCTTTTCAGAGGCTTTCACCAATGACGTGGTGTGAATAATACGAGAAATAGAGAAATAACACTGAAATTTTGAGACTAAACAAATGCACTATGTACCGGATCAAACACTCTTAAATCGTAACCAAAAAATATACTATCTATTATTAATCTTAAAGAAAATCACTCAATGTTCACTTCCATCGCTCCTTCAGATTGCAAATCTGTGTACACGCATTTCTGGAAATACAATAGTACAAAATCCATCATCTCTGCTGTAATAAGGAAAAACACTCAAAGATCAATGAAATTGTTGCTTGCAAACCCAAAGAAGGGAAAACAGAAGGGTTAATCATACAACTATATTAAGAAGTCAAGTAATAATTGAATGAGATATCGAGGAAATAATGAAGCCTTGATGTTCCCTCGACAAGGTTTCCATATATACCATATTATTTTGGTATAATTTCGTTAAATACCACATAAAAAAGAGCATATACTTGATAAATTGAGTAGGTGATAAATTTTCTTAACTAAAACTAACACCACCAACACTCATTCCAATTTCAGGCAGCACAAACAAGAAGGTATTTACCCAAACTGTACCACTCTAAGCTAGCACAAACACTTGCATGCATTAATGTTCATTCTGTAGTAGCACACTAGCTTGCACAGGCCACCAAGCCCTTACGGAGGAGCACTGTACAAGTCGCACATCACTTGCATGCACAAATCACTCCTATGTAGCAGACTAGTAGTAGCGCACTTGCTCTTGGCAACTAACTTTAATATGATCACTATTGGTCTAATGCGTATATGACTAGGGGAGATGCATGCATGCCGATGACCCACCACTATATATTGCAGACAAACACATCATCCCAAGATGATTGGGGTTGTATGATTTTTGTATGACAAGCATCAACAACAAATGGATGTTAGTTTTTACTGTCTTCTTGTTTACACCTAGTTGTGCCCACGTGATGACTTAAGCAACTCCTCCAAGGTTCCATAGCCACCTGTCAAATTAACTGAATGTCAAAACACTTGTTGAATAAATGTATTCAGAAATTTCTTTCACTTATGGAAGAATTGTACATGTACTTAGTAAAGCAATAAAAGCGTCAACAAACCAAGCCATTTCGCCCTTCCCATCGTGTATGCCGTAAACAACTCTATAGGAGCATGGATCGTGATAGTAAGAAACTAAGCATCCAAGCTGTAATATAACTTGACCTACATGATCACCTAATACCAATAGGAGCAAGGATCAAGTTTGATCTAGTAAACAACAGTATAAACCTGACGGGTGGCAATAATGTACTACTAAATAAAGAGGTGCTCCCCTCAAACTTGTTGCAGCTCGGCAGTGAGGACCCAACACTCCCCAACCCCACAAGACCCGGAGCAAGCAAACTAACAAGAGGGTGACATTGATATCTATCAAGCCTCTACAGATTTGGTAAATATAACAGATAAATTTAAGTTGTTGATGCAGTACAAGTCGAATAAAAATGTTGCGAATTGGTTTGTGGGAATTGAACACCAAACCAATTTCATTTTCAATTTTAGGAATGCACATACAAACTGAAGTAAACCAAATCCCCAATAATGTGTGTCAACTGTTGTCCAAACTGAAACTCAAGCTGCAGGTATCCCTCTCCTATGTTACAACCAAACTACATGGCAGGATTGGATCAGATTGGACCAACCCAAATCGTAATGCTTAGCTAGCAAGGAAGGGAAGGGTCGTCCTTCTCTTACCACCACCGTGGTCGCATCGCTCAGACTTCGATCTTCACCGCCACATGCCGCTGTATGCGTCTTTGAAGAAGTCGGGTACATCTCGCCAAGGACGTCATGGAACGCGAGATGCACCGCAAATCATGAGAAGGAACACCTCTTCCCTGCCTCGCTTCGTCACATATCATTTCCGTGGGGTGACCCGCGCCATGGATGCCATGGGAGGAGCGCAGCCTGGTGGATCTGGGAGGAAGGGGAGTATGTGAGGCGAGGTTGACCAACTGGAGGAGACCAAACCCTAGCCATGGGTTGGAGAGGGCTAGATGGGTTGGGGGTTCACGGATCTGGCAGCTCCCGGTCTTTGCGAGGTGAGAGCAGGGAGTTGGAGGGCCGGGCGAGTTGTTGGAGGAAGGCGAAGAGGGGAGGGTGGCGGCGATGTGAGACAATGGGGAATGGGAGGGGATGCGAGGGAGAGAGGAGGGTGTTAGGGTTAGATTTTTATAGCGAGGCGATTAGCCGGGCTTTAGCGGGCTTTGGCGGGCTTGCGGGGCTGTACCAGCCCATCCATGACAGTTTCTAAAAATGTCACCGGAAATTCGTCATGGATTAACAGGTTTCTTGTAGTGTTTGAAAAGCTCAATCTTGAGCAAGAGCATGAGTTCTTAAAAGCAATCAATGATGATCTCCGAAAGAAAAGTTCTTCTTACATTGCCAAGCGTTTACTCTTATCTACTTACATGCCTCAAGTCAAGTCTAGTAACAAGATCAAGAAAGATTCTTCCTCTAGTAGTAACAATAATAATGTCAAATCCAATATTGTTGCTTCTAGTAGTTCTCTTGATTCCACTAATGATTCTCTTAGCCAAGTTACACTTGAGCAAGAAAATATCTTATTGAAGGGAATTATAGAGAAAGGTGTATACAAGAGCCTTGCCGGGAGTAAGCAATTTGAGGAAATTGTACGCAAGCAAGGAGGGCAATCGGAAGAATCAAGGTGTTGGTTTTGAACGAAAGTTCAATGCCAATGGAGTTGAGTGGGAAGAAGATCAATACCCCAAGACAAAGTTTGTTCCTCAACAAGAGAAGTATGATCCTACTTCCTTCAAGGGAACACAAGCATAAGATGATCTTCCACCACAAGACCACAAGAACAAAGGCAAGGACAAGCTTCAAGAAGAGATTGATGCATTTGAAGAGGCACCTAAGGTCTCGGTCAAGTGGATTCCCAAGACTACATCAAGTTCTACCTCATCAAGTACAACTACAACTCCAAGGATTCCCATCAAGATGATGTGGATCCCAAGAAGAAGAACTAGAGAGTTCTTGAGGGTGACTCCGCCAACATATTTCACTCATATCATTATGGCAAGGACAAGTGCAATCAACTTCCATATCTTGCACTAGTTCAAGGAGTCACAAACCCTCATGTTGGTAAGGCAAGGGACAAGGTAACCTAATGATTTCATGGACATCATTTTGTGTGTACATCACTCTATGTCTATGGATATACTTGTTTGTTCCTTGTGGGACTAACCCATGTAGGTATTGAAAGTGCAACTCACTCCAAAGGATTGCTCCAAAAGATCTACATCAACATTGAGCATCCACATCTTCAACACCTACATGAAGTCATCATCGACAAAACCCAAGGTTAGTTCATCCCTCTTAGGGGGTATCTCACATCTATGGGGAGCTTAACTCTAAGAATTGAGTCAAAGCAACTCTAATGATGTGAACACATAAATGCTTTATGTAAAAGTGATAACCCCACTTGAGCTTAAACGATGAGTATGACCTATGATCAAATGTCTATCATATACTCATAGATAGATGACCTAGTCATCGCCAATTGCTTGATAGATGCTAGAATTGGTTGTGCATGCTTTGCCACATATTTCATTTGCCATCTTATTGTGTGAGCATGTTGGTTGCATACTTTACTCATTCGAGGACATCCACTTATTGTTTTGATTGATTGGATTATTTTTCTTTGGCCAAGTGGATGGACAAGAATGCCTAAGAACCTTCTCTAGCTATCTATGCTTTTCTCGTCTCAAACTCTATTCATGCTACATCACAAAATTTGATCAAGTCGATTCAACCACTCTGTGTGAGGAGCACTTTCGGAGTCCCCGATTCATTCATAGACTTAAACTTCCAAAACATCTTTGTGATTCTCGGTCGACCGATTCCTCCATTTCGGTCTTACCGAGATCACTAAGTCGATCTAGGTTTTCAATCTCGGTGCAACCGATTTGAACTCTTGGTCACACCGAGTTGCAATAATCGCATACGCTTTGCATCTCGGTGCCACCAAGTTGTTCCACTCGGTCACACCGACAGGGTCGGGCTATATATAGTCACGGGCAAAAATTTGGAAATTTCTCCGAACCTCTTCGCCCGCGCAATAGCTTGCTCTGCCTCCGTGGTCTCCGGATCATCTCCTGATCGCCAGCCGCCTCCTGTCACTGGTCTCCGCTGCCGTCAACGGAATTCAACCCCGCCGTTGTCGCCGTAGCGAGTCTCCACCGAACTAGGGTATGGACTCGATCACAGTGCTTTCCTCGTCCGATTCTCAGCACATTGTGTTCTTATTGATTCTTGCCACGATTGAAACACTCCTATCCAGTCAATGCAATCCTTAGAATAGTTTTGATTCGAAAAATTTAGGGTTAGGTTTCCGCCGAAACCATCTCGGACCCACCGAGTTGAAAAACTCGGTCCCACCGATTAGGCTTATGCCATTGCACTAGTGATACTCGGTTTGACCGAGAATTGCTAATCGGTGAGACCGATTTTAGGACTTTGTGAAACCCTAGCAGTCTCGGTGCCACCGAACTGTGACTCGGTCTGACCGAGTTCATCAGTTTAGGTTCCAAAATTGCTTCGGTATCACCGAGTTTGAAAATCGTTGATCCGAAATGCTTTCTGTGGAAAACTAAAACTGAATTTTTGAGTCATTCTTTTGCGAAAAAAATCTCTGCATTTTGTGATGCTCATCCACTCTACCTCATCTATAACTCTTCACAGGGTCAGAAGTCAGTGTTTGCAGCATGTCGCATCAGAGTGACAATGTAACAGTCAGAGGAGCAGGTGAACATGAGTGAGGGCACTAGTCCCTCAAGCACTTCAGATGAAGGCAGCAGGAGCACCCCAAGCAATTTGCCTAAAGCTGCCACCAGGCAAAGGAAGAAGAAAACCTCAGATTCTGAAGATGAGGATTATAGGGAAGAAGAGGATGAGGCAACCTCCAAGAAGGCAGTGCTCAAAAAGGAATATGGCTTAGCACATAGCACAAAGCCTGGACTCAATAGGAAGGTTCCTGCCAAGAGGACACCTATGCCAAAGGTCAGAGCATCAACTCAAATTCCTGAAAAGCCTGATCCCAAAGAGCCAGCTACTATTGAATGAAAGAAAAGGAAAGAAAGGGTCAAGAAGACCACAGTCAGAGTTATTGGGAAGCCTTCCATGATGGAAGAGGAAGAAGAGATTGCTGCACCAGCACCCAAGGCACCAAAGCTTATGGGTGATGCTATAAGATCGAGGGCTGCCACATCTAAGCCCAAGGAAGCACCCAAAGCTACCCCCAAGGCCAAGTCTGCACCAAAGAGGAATACCAGGAGTATTCCAAATTTCTTTGAAAAGAACAAGGCCCCAGTGCACGAGGTTGCTCATGAAGAAGATGAAGAAGGACAAGTTACGAGGAAGCTCAAGCCGAGATACCAGACCACAATGATGCCCATCTTGTGGCCGAGGACATGAAGATCAAGAGACAATGGGTTGAGGCTATGGAGGATGACAGATCCATATGCCACAAGGAGAAGAACTGCATGTGGACTACGGTGTTCCACACCAAGGAACAGCAGGACTTTTATGAGACTATTCTGCTGGATAAGAAGCCCATAGTGTGTGATATGAGGTGGTTCGATGGACCTACATGAAAGAAAATGTAGAGCACTATCACGGAGTGCAAGACAGTTTTGTTGCTGTTGGAGTTGCAGACTTCGTTGGCAAAAGCTCACCAACTGGAACGATGAACTTATCATGCAGTTCTACTCCACGACACACTTTTATCCGGATGGCGTGATAGTGTGGATGTCTCAAGGTACAAGGTACCAGTCAACTGTTGAGGAGTGGGCAAAGCTGATAAATGCCCCAAAGGAGAATGAAGATGACCTGGATGTATATGCCAAGAAGAAAATGGACCACAATTCCATGGCACACATGTACAAGGAGATCCCAGACACATCCATTGAGACACATAAGTTCGGATCAGTCCACTTCCTTCTGTCAGGGCTGCCAACTATCAACTGCATCTTAAGGCATACTCTACTGCCTAAGTCTGGTGACCACAACATGATTAGAGGGCATGCAATCAACATGTTGCATTTGTATGATGTGCCACAGAAATTCAAAGTCATGAGCCTTATGGTTGAAACCATTAAGAGGACTGCAGCAGACGGAAAAGAAGTTGTGGATATGCCCCTCGGATCCGTGGAGTTGATTAACTCAAAGATGGGCACAGCAAATATCTATTGGATAAAGGACATTTTCCAATTTATCCGCACTTTAAGGACAATGAGGTTGTCATGAATGAGAATGATCCATCGTCGGTTCAAGCACAAGAGAAGAAGGAGAAGGCAAGGAAGGAGAAGGCTGCCGGGATGCCAACTCAAGAGGAGGCATCTAGTATTTCTTGAAGAACAAGCAGGAGCAGCTTGGATACTTAATAGCATCAACACCGAGGATTGAGAAGGGATTGGCCACCCTCACTCAAAATCAGGAGAGCTTGGAAAGAATCATGGAACAAAAGTTCTATGACTTAGATGTGAAAGTAATGGAGATTCAATCTGCTGTGGAGCAACTACGAGGATGACATGCAGGAGAGGAAGGGCAAAACAACAACTGATGCATTTGCCAGAGTGCCTAGAGCCCAGAGGTCATCTGCTGTGCCAGTTCCTGACACCAGAGCCACTTCGTCTGCACCAGCTACAACCTCAGTGCCACCAGCTCCAGCACCTACACCAGCTCCAGCTCCATCTACTTCAACTAAAGCCTTCGTCCTTGACGCTATCCGGACACCACCACCTGAAGATCAAGCCTGACAGTCGATCTAGCACTATGCATTTTCTATGAACTTTTTGGTAACTTGTTGCCAAAGGGGGAGAAAAATGTATAGATCATAGGCTTCGAGAGAGAGAGTGTTGCTTTTGTTCTCTCTTGATTTGGTGTTTTTTAAACTTGTTTGCTTTTGATTGCTTGAGTTACTATGTTTGTGAGACATTGATGATCATGTGTTTGATCATAAGCTACACTTATGCATGTTTGATGATATTATCTTATCTATCCTAGGTGATCATTCACTGTTCTTGGTGATGAGTGCATGTATTCAATCCATTATCATTTTGAGCGCTCCACCAAGATGTATGTGACATGGAAGAGTAACCCATGAGCCTAATTCCTTGTGCATTTGCAGTCCAAAGCAAATCGTAAACTATGCACAAATTTAGGGGAGCTCTTGCTTATCACATACTTCTCAAAGCGACGATGTTTTTCAATCTTATGATCATTTCGCTTTGATCTATATGTTGTCATCAATTACCAAAAAGGGTGAGATTGAAAGTGCAACTATCCCTAGGTGGTTTTGGTAATTCATAACAACATATAGCTCATTGAGCTAATGCTATTCCAAGATGAACATTTCAGGAAAGCTCAATGAATGGCATGGCATGGATGATGAAAGTGGATCCTCAAAATGCTAATGACAAAGGATTGGCTCAAGCTCAAAAGCTCAAGACTCTTCATTTTATATTTTAGTGATTCAAGATCACATTGAGTCTATAGGAAAAGCCAATACTATCAAGGAGGGATGAGGTGTTGCTTAATGAGCCTCTTGCTTCATGTGCTTAGTGATATGCTCCAAAACCCTCGGCTACTTTCTCACATCCACATATGACCTAAACTCTAAAGCCAAAATCGGTCTCACCGATTCTTCCTATCCGCGCCACCGATTCCAAATGTCATAGCCACCTTGCCACAAACCCTAGGCAACTCGGTTCTACCGATAGGGATCTCGGTCTCACCGAGATGGGATTGTAATCTCTCTGTTTCATTTTCGTAACTTTTCGGTCTCACCGAAAGAGCGGATCGGTCCCACCGAGATTGCAATGTAAACTTTCTGTTTCCCTATCGTAATGTTTCGGTCTCACCGAAAGAGCGAATCGGTCCCACCGAGTTTACCTGACCAACTCTTTGGTTAGCTAATTACCAAAATCGGTCTCACCGAGATTACGTTATGCCCTAACCCTAATCATATCGGTCCTACCGAGATGCAAGTCAGTCCCACCGAAAACCCTAACGGTCACTAGGTTTACTAAAATCGGTCTGACCGAGTTTGTTGATTCGGTCCCACCGAGATTGGTAAATTGTGTGTAACGGTTAGAGTTTGCGTGGAGGCTATATATACCCCTCCACCTCCTCTTCATTCGTGGAGAGAGCCATCAGAACAAACCTACGCTTCCAAATTACCATTTCTGAGAGAGAACCACCTACTCATGTGTTGAGACCAAGATATTCCATTCCTACCATATGAATCTTGATCTCTAGCCTTCCCCAAGTTGCTTTCCACTCAAATCTTCTTTCCACCAGATCCAAATCCTATGAGAGAGAGTTGAGTGTTGGGGAGACTATCATTTGAAGCACAAGAGCAAGGAGTTCATCATCAACGCACCATTTGTTACTTCTTGGAGAGTGGTGTCTCCTAGATTGGCTAGGTGTCACTTGGGAGCCTCCGACGAGATTGTGGAGTTGAACCAAGGAGTTTGTAAGGGCAAGGAGATCGCCTACTTGGTGAAGATCTACCACTAGTGAGGCAAGTCCTTCATGGGCGACAGCCATGGTGGGATAGACAAGGTTGCTACTTCGTGGACCCTTCGTGGGTGGAGCCCTCCGTGGACTCATGCAACTGCTACCCTTCGTGGGTTGAAGTCTCCATCAACGTGGAGGTACGATAGCACCACCTATCGGAACCACACCAAAAACATCTGTGTCTCCAATTGCGTTTGAATCCTTCAAACTCTTCCCTTTACTTTCTTGCAAGTTGCATGCTTTAATTTCCGCTGCTCATACACTCTTTGCATGCTTGCTTGAATTGTGTGATGATTGCTTGACTTGTCCTAAGATAGCTAAAATCTGCCAAACTCTAAAACTGGGAAAAGGCTAAGTTTTTAATTGGTCAAGTAGTCTAATCACCCCCCCTCTAGACATACTTCAAGGTCCTACACAAGGAGAGTCCCATCCGGACACAGGACGAAGTCTTCAATCTTGTACCTTCATAGTCCAACAGTCCGACCAAAGTATGTAGTCCGGTAGTCCGAGGACCCCCTAATCCAGGACTCCCTCTGTCTCCAGTGGGGGATGTTAACACGACTCCCGCTCCTAGCCCCGCCAGCATTTTGGAGCCGTCAAAATACATAACCCAGTTAGAATATGCGCCATACTCTTTAGGGAGTTTGGCCTCTGTCCATTCGGCGATGAAGTCAGCCAGCACTTGGGACTTGATGGCTCGTCGTGGCTTGTATGTTATGTCAAATGGGAGTAGCTCTATGGCCCATTTGGCGATCCGTCTCGTGGCATCGCGGTTGTTTATTATGTCATTGAGTGGGACTTCATATGCCACCGTGATTGAACACTCCTGGAAGTAGTGTCGCAGCTTTCGGGATGCCATGAAGACCGCGTATTCTATCTTTTGGTAATGGGGTACCAGGATTTGCATGGTATGAGGAAAGTAGATACGTAGTATACTAGTTTTTGGAGCGGAAATTTGTGTCCGTCCTGTTCTCGTTCGACGATGAGCACGGTGCTCACCACCTGATGTGTTGCTGATATGTATAGCAACATGGGTTCACCAGCGTTTGGTGCGGCCAGGATTGGGTTGCTTGCTAGAGGGCCTTTATTTCCTCCAGTCTGGCAGTTGCCGCGTCTGTCCATTCAAAGTTATCGGCGTGCTGTAAGAGGCGGTAGAGTGGTAGTGCCTTTTCTCCTAATCTAGAGATAAAGCGACTTAATGCTTCCACGCAACCAGCTAGTTTTTGGACTTGTTTGAGGTTTGTTGGCATAGCCAACTGTGGCAGAGCTCGGATTTTAGCTGGATTTTCTTCTATTCCTCTATTTGAAACGATGAAGCCCAGTAGTTTTCCGGCGGGGACGTTGAAGACACACTTTTCCGGGTTGAGTTTAATGTCATACGCATGGAGGTTGTCGAATGTAAGACGTAAGTCGTCTATTAGTGTTTCGACGTGCCTAGTTTTGATGAAGACGTCATCGACGTAAGCTTCTACCGTCTTGTTGATCTGCTTCTCCAGGCATGTTTGAATCATGCGTTGGTATGTGGCGCCGGCGTTCTTGAGCCCGAAGGGCATGGTGTTGAAGCAAAATGGCCCATATGGGGTGATAAATGTTGTTGCAGCTTGAACAGACTCCTTCATTTCGATTTGATGGTATCTGGAATATTCGTCGAGGAAACACAGTGAGTCATGTCTTGCGATGGCGTCAATGATTTGATCAATGCGGGGGAGGGGGAAGGGATCTTTAGGGCAAGCCTTGTTGAGGTCTTTGAAATCGACACACAGGCGCCAGGATTTGTCCTTCTTTGGTACCATCACCAGGTTTGCCAGCCAGTCCGGATGTTTGATTTCTCTAATGAATCCGGCCTCGATAAGTTTGGCCAGCTCCTCCCCCATGGCTTGTCGCTTGGGTTCGGAAAAGCGCCACAATGTTTGCTTAACCGGTTTAAATCCCTTTTATATATTGAGTCTATGTTCAGCCAACTCGCGTGGGATCCCTGGCATATCTGAAGGGTGCCAGGCGAATATATCCCAGTTTTCGCGTAGGAATTAGCGTAGTGCGGCGTCGACTGTTGGGTTCAGTTGCGCTCCGATAGATGTTGTCTTCTTGGGGTCCGTTGGGTGGACCTGGAATTTGACTATTTCTTCTGCTGGTTTGAAGGAGGTGGATTTGGGGCGTTTGTCTAGGATCACATCGTCCCTATCCACCGTAGAGCGTAGTGCGGTTAGTTCTTCAGTCGCAAGGGCTTCGGATGGCGCCTCAAGGGCGAGGGATGCTGTTTTGTTTTCAGCGCGGAGTGTTATGTCCGGATCACTGACGAGGGTGATTATACCGTTTGGTCCGGGCATTTTGAGCTTCATATACCCGTAATGAAGTATGGCTTGGAAGCGTGTAAAAGCGTCCCGCCCCAACAGGGCGTGGTATCCGCTGCTGAACGGGGCCACTTGAAAGGTGATTTCTTCGGACCGATAATTCTCCGGCGTGCCGAATACCACGTCAAGTGTGATTTTTCCCGCTCATCGCGCCTCCCGACTGGGAATGGTTCCTCGGAAGGTTGTGCTACTTGCTTGATACGGCTCCTGTCTATTTCCATTTTGTGGTGTGTCCTCGTAAATGAGGTTTAGCCTGCTGCTGCCGTCCATGAGGACCTTGGTAAGTCGAAACCCGTCCACGATGGGACTGAGGACTAATGCGGCTGGTACTCAGACTGTCCTGTACTTTGGCTCATCACCGGCATTTAATTTATAGCCATGTCGTTCCAAGGGTTTATTGCGGCGATTTGGCAGACTTCGGCGAGGTCACGAAGTGGTCTTTTGCGTTTGTTGTTTGAAGCGAATGTCTCGAAGACCGTCAATACTCTTGTGTCGTCATTGTCTGGAGGGTGCTGTTCTGGGTCGTCCTTGATAAGGATGTCCTCACCGCTCTTGGCTACCTGCCGAAGTATCCAACAAGCTCTAAGGCTGTGGGTTGCCACGGTATCTGGCGTCGTGTGTATTTTGCATGGTCCGTCGAGCCCTCCCTCCAGAACAGTGTCGTGCCGCGTAATGGTTTTATGTTTCTTGACTGTTTGACTGGGCGTGCCATGGGGGCGCGCCCTCTTCTCCTGTAGAAGGATTTTATTTGGGACCGACGGCTCCCAGCAAGCTGTGTGGGTTTTCCAGGCGCTTTCCATCGTGTTGTACTTGTGTACAATAGTTTCTAAGTCGGCGAACTTCAGTATGCGGTGGCGATTGATGGCGCTGAGGATTCCTTTGTCCGCACAATTGTTGCGGAACACTGATATCGCGTCCTCGTCGTGGCAATCTTTTACCTTGTCTTTGACAAGGAGGAATCTAGCCCAGAAGTGGTGAACCGTTTCCTGAGACAGTTGTTTTACGCTCATAAGGGCGTCTATGTCCGGGTGGGTGGGTGGAATTAAATCCGAACCCCGACCTGAACGATTATCCGGAGTTTGAAGACCTTCCTGACTCAATAGTCCGGGTTCCGGAATATCTTCTTATTGTTTAGGACTATCGTCTGATACTATGTTCGAAGGGCTGGTCGCATCCTTTCGCTGGTGAGTATCCGGCTCTTCCTGATCGGCGACCCGAACATAGTCCGTCTTCGATATAGAAGAAGACTCGCCATCCTGCTCCTCGACTACCGCAATCGGGTGGGTGACCGGTGGAGTCTTGATTTCTCCTTGATCGGTTTTAGGCCTGATCCGATCGTAATCTAGGGCGATTCCCAAAGCGGCGATGCGATCTAGGAGTTCGTTCAAGGACAAAAACTCTACCAGATCCATCTGCTTGGAGTGCTCGGAGTTGATGCGAATGAGGTTTTCGATGGCCGGAGAGGTCATCGTCGGCTCAACGGCCGAACGGGCGATCATAGTAAAGCTGCCCAGCCGGAGGGTTTGGCCTGGGCCAGAATTCCCCCGGAGGTGATGTTGTCCTTAAGGACAAGGCGAGCCATCGAGCCTTTCGTCGACGTCACAGTGGAACTCTCAATAAAAGCACCAATGTCGGTGTCAAAACCGCCGGATCTCGGGTAGGGGGTCCCGAACTGTGCGTCTAGGATCGATGGTAACTGGAGACGGGGGACACGATGTTCACCCAGGTTCGGGCCCTCTCTATGGAGGTAATACCCTACTTCCTGCTTGATTGATCTTGATGAATATGAGTATTACAAGAGTTGATCTACCACGAGATCGTAATGGCTAAACCCTAGAAGTCTAGCATGTATGACTATGGTAATGAATGTATATATTCTATCCAGACTACGCCCTCCAGTTTATATAGACACCGGAGGGATCTAGGGTTACATAGAGTCGGTTACATAAGAAGGAATCTTCATAGTTGATCGCCAAGCTTGCCTTCCATGCCAAGGAGAGTCCAATCCGGACAAGGGTACAGTCTTCGGCCTTCACGTCTTTACGGCCCATCAGTCCGGCCCATGGATAACAAGCCGGACGCCCGAGGACCCCTTTGTCCAGGACTCCCTCAGTTCCTGCAATTGCACAATAATGTGCTATTAGACAAAGGAACATGCATGTGCAAACCTCGATTATAAACCTCAGTGCTTCCCATCATTTCCCTGCAACACATATAAGGTAGTTAGTGATCAGGTTAAGTGACGGTTCACATGCTATCAGTAAAATATGTTGATGAAAAATAAGAACATTGCAGATTCATCAGATTAATTTGAGCTACATGGAAAACCAATTTATTCAAACCAAGCATGATTAAGAACTAGGAAATATAGCAATTGTATATGTTTCTCATGTATTAAGTGCAGCCAAATTCAATTTATTCCTCACATGCACAACAATACAAAATTCTACCCACGACAATTGGACATCACATTGCGAAATTGAACCAAGCAGCTTAACTAAACACCACAACAAATGAACCAAACATTAATCGAGCACCACATTGCACAATATAACATACTCCTAATAGAAGATCAGACAGTTAACTCAGAGCGACCCGACCTCAGACGGTCAAGCCTCGTATATCTGTGCCATCCACAGATCAAGATATCTTTGGCACACAGTACATCAATGTATATATCAAAGTGCAATCACATGTATAATTAACGTAAAACTGATATATACCTCATAAGTCACAATGAAACAAAAAAGTCGGGTGTGGAGTCCCATCAACGCCATCGGCGAGTTGAGTGTAGACCGTAACCTGTATCGTAACTCTTACTCGTCGGAAGTAAATATACGCAACATGATACGTTGCAGCCGTGTAGGTCAAGACATTGAATGTACCGCAAGATCACAACATGAGAAAACAGATGATAAAACTATACTATATGCAATATGGCTTTGTGGCTCTGTGTCTGAGTTTTGTTTGCGTAAAAGCTGTATTATTTTCCCTACATCAAAGGAATAAATGAAGTCTGCCGATTAGGTTATAACCCTCTGCAGAGGTTTGTACACTTTACCCGCAAGATTCGATCCCTCTTTTTACGTTCTCGCACTTCAGGGTGTTTGAGAACAAGATGACCGAAACATGGTCTTCCTCAAGAGTTCCTCGACCACCGTCCGGTGCTCATCCAATCCTACCGTAGTTCTACATCTGCTAGCATCGTCCCAGCCAGAATCACCACTAAGGTCAACCAAGACAGAGCCCATAGTGACTTGCGGTTGCACAGGTAAGCTTCCGGGCATGAAGTATTCTTCCGTCTCTTTGAGTCTGGGTGAAGCTTTCCAAGATGTCATGGCGCTTCTCCATGCATCCCGGCCAACCACTGGATTCTCCAGGTGCCCGTCAACCATCCTTCACCCAAGAGTGTGTATTGAATTCTTGTCTCGAGTCTTGAAGTCTTGAGGCCTTGAAGATGCAGTCCTTGCAGATTCCATCATGGAGTTGTCGCCATTGACGTAGATCCTCCATTCTCACACCACTCCCGAGCACTCATACCAACCCCATCTACTATAGCGTAGCATTAAAATAAATAACGTCCCGGGCTTGGTAACAGGGTGATGGGTTCCTACCTCATGCATACTACTCAACTACAAGGATTCAATGTCACTACTGGAGGGATTGTTGCGAAGATGACACTAGATGCAATAAAACACATAGGTATGAAAAACATGGTCAAAGTGAACTTGCCTGGTAAGTTGATGAAGATAACAACACTCTCGAATAATGACTTGGTAGAACTATTCGTCACTCCGTTGAAAATCTGTATAGTCAAACATAGCATTCATATAAGCAAACATCCTAGCAAACAATTCTAACACTCATAATAAAACCAACAAATAAAAATGCAAATCAAGGGACGCCAAATAAAAACAAAGGAAAACTACACCACAAAACTACTAAAGAAAACTCTAAGACATAACACAAAATAGTTTTGTCCTAAGTAAAACTTAACCAAGAAAATACTAAACTAATAAACTAACAGAAAATACAAAGTAAAACAACTAAGTTAACAGAAGGTATTTTTTATAAAATTTTATTTGTAAAAAGAAACAAATAAAAAGCTTTTATGAAACACTAACTATGACCTAAACAAGTTTTCATACAAAACTAAGAAAAATATTTTTTTTAAATAAAAACAAATTTTCCTTTGTTGACTAACAGAAACAAAACTAATTTTTTTAAGAGTGACAAAAAGAAATAAGTTGAAACTAATAAAAACAATAAAGAAATACTAAAACAAAACTATAACTAAAACAGTACTGTTTTGCTAAAAACTTAATTTAAAATAAACTAAAAATAAACCACTATATGCTACTGGATAAACAAAACCATAATAAAACAGTAGCAAAAGGAATCAATCAAAAATACTTTGTAAAACTCAAAATATGACCAAATTAGTGATTTGAACAAATTTCATCAAATTCAAATCTAAACTATTCAAATTTCAAACCTAAGTACACCAACAGAAACTTAAGCAAATTTGTGACACAATGCAAAAAGAATCACTAAAATAAAATAATCCTAACTCATTTTTATAGCAGAAATACTAATCTGTCTAAAACTAAAATAAAACAATTTCTAATAATTTAAACATGGCCAAATATATTTTCTACAGAAACTAAAACAAATTTGTAAACTAACAAAAAAAGAATCAACTAAAAATATTAAGTAACCTAAAAGATATGGATTTTACAAAACTGAAACTATTCTGTTAAAAACAGAAACGAAAAAAATAACTAAACGAAAAACTGGCGCTTAACGGGCCTATCTAACGCCAAAGGCGTCAAATAACTAAAGTGTGCCCGCTGGCTAACTGAAAATAAACCGATCGGGCGGTCTAACTAAACCACTAACTAAACCAAAATAAACCGTGAATTAAACCGGCTTTAAAAAATAAAACATACCCCTTCGCGTGATCTAATCTAAACCCTAGATTTCAGATCGGACGACGGAGGGTTTCCGCGGCCATCATGGTGGTCGACGGCGACGGGCGGTTTCGGGCGGCGACGACGCTGGTGGTTCGGTGGTCCGGGCGACGGGCGGAGGCGGCCAAAGCGGTGCGGACGAGCGAGGGGAGTCTGGAGGTGGAGTCGGTGGAGCTCGGGGATCTGTGGAGTCTGGCGGCAATGGCGCGGGCGACTCGCTCCCGGCGAAAGCGACAGGCGAGCGGAGAGGGTCTCGGGTCGGGGAGGGGCGGAACGGCGCGAGGGGGGTATTTATAGGGCGGGGCCGACTTGGAGGAGGGCGAATCGGGAGGGAGATCCGCGTTCTCCGGGATTCCGTGGCCGGTGGCGTGGCGTGGGCGTGGCGTGGGCGAGGAAAGATGGGGTGGGACCGGTAGCGTCGGGAGAGAGAGGGGGTTTTCGATTCGGGCGACC
Organism: Aegilops bicornis; assembly: GCA_021605145.1. Taxonomy (NCBI): domain Eukaryota; kingdom Viridiplantae; phylum Streptophyta; class Magnoliopsida; order Poales; family Poaceae; genus Aegilops; species Aegilops bicornis. The sequence continues at coordinate 294,743,466 of CM038670.1, read as the reverse complement.
GAGGCAGGGGTTCGGGCGTGGCGGCTCGGGCGTGGGCGGCTCGGTGGGCTGCTGCAAGGCCAGTGGGCTGCCTCGGCCTGGTATTGGCCGGTTAGCTGGTAGGCTGGCGCCTGGGGTTTTTTTTTAACATAGACAACAAAACAAACACAAATAAATAAATAATAATATTATATAGACATATAATATATCAAAATTTTCAGAAAAAAGATTTCCTACAACATGAACTATTTTTCAAGTTCAAATAAAATCCTCAAAAATTTACAAAACTCAAATAGTGTTCTTTGTTGCAATAAAATCCAACAAAATCATTTTAAAAACACCAGAATGATTTCAAATTTATTTTCCTCCAATTTTATATTATAGGGAATCATTTTACCCCAATTTCCAAATAATTTATTTTTGGAGAAAATAATTTGAATAAAACCCTAATAACTCCTAAATGGTTTTGAATTTTGAATTTCAAACCACTTCCAACTCTATTTCATATAATTTGAAGATGTCATTTTATCTTCTCTCATGAAAATCATTGAGTTGCATAAAGCTTCTGAATTTGAAATATTTTCAGATGGAATTCAAATCTTTTCAAAACCCTTTTCATTTATTTAAATGGAAGAAGTCATATCATCTTCTCTCTAGGGTTTTGTGTTTGAATTGAATTTGAATTCATGGAGATCATAAATGCAAGGTGAAAGTTTGGGAATGTCATTTCATTCCCTCTCATTAAACTTTCAAAAAGTTCCAAATTTCACTCAATTTCTCACAATCAGTTACACAACAATCAAACAAACAAGCAGAATTATTTATTTAATATAACATTCCATAATTTAGAATTTTGGGATGTTACATAACCAAACCAAGCATGCCTAACAACTTGGAAATGTAGAAATTGTATTTGTTTCTCATGTATTTAGTATAGCCAAATTCGATTTATTTCTCACATGGTATACAATAACAAAATGCACCCACAACAATTGAACATTGCATTGCAGAATTGAACCAAACATTTAACTAAACACCGCAACAAATGAACCAAACGTTAACTGAGCACCGAATTGCATAATATATAACATACTAGAAGATCATACAGTTAACCAAACCAAGCATGCTTGAACACTTGGAAATAAAGCAATTGTATTTGTTTCTCATGTATTTTGTAAAGATAAGTTCGATTTATTTCTCACATGGAAGACAATACAAAATTGCACCCTGAAGAATTGAAACATTTGTAGAATTGAGCCAAACAATTAACTGAAGACGACAACTAATTAACCAGACAGTTAATAAGTGAGTACCACATTGCACAACATATAGAACATATAGACTAGAGCAATAGATTGCATGGTAAAAGTAGATAGGACAATTCACTATAATTTGTTAAGGAAAGGCATGAGCAGCACATGCAACGGGTAAACCGAGCATGCTTAACCGCGTAGCTAGCAAACAAAACATAGGTACTTATAGTGAGTTAATAAGACAAGCTACTCCTCATCTTCGGATATATCGATGATGATTGGCTCCTTGGACATGGAAGAGGGCGAGGCCTCCACATCGTGGGTGCCCTCGTCATAGTGGTGAGTTGCCTGAGCCGCTCCAGGCACCAACCTGCTGGCTCTCGAGTTGAGGTAAGCACGGGCATGATACGTCCATTTTGCATCATGCTTTTATATTGATATCTATTGCATTATGGGATATTATTACACATTCTATCACAATACTTATGCATATTCTCTCTTATTTTACAAGGTTTACATGAAGAGGGAGAATGCCGGCAGCTGGAATTCTGGGCTGGAAAAGGAGCAAATATTAGAGACCTATTCAGCACAACTCCAAAAGTCCTGAAACTTCACGGAGCATGTTTTTGGAATACATAAAAAATATTGGGCGAAGAAACTACCTGAGGGGGGTCACCAGCCAGCCACAAGAGTGGAGGGCACGCCCTACCCCCCTGGGCGCGCCCCCCGGTCTTGTGGGCCCCCTAGCAGGCCTCCGGTGCCCATCTTCTGCTATATGGTGTCTTTTACCCTGAGAAAAATAAGGAGGAAGCTTTTGGGATGAAGCGCCGCCGTCTCGAGGCGGAACCTGGGCAGAACCAATTTAGGGCTCCGATGGAGCTGTTCTGCCAGGGAAACATCCCTCCAGGAGGGGGAAAGCATCGCCATCGTCATCACCAACGTTCCTCTCATTGAGAGGGGGTCAATCTCAATCAACATCTTCACCAGTACCATCTCCTCCCAAACCCTAGTTCATCTCTTGTATCTGATCTTGGTCCCAAAACCTCAGATTGGTACTTGTGGGTTGCTAGTAGTGTTGATTACTCCTTGTAGTTGATGCTAGTTGGTTTATCCGGTGGAAGATTATATTTTCAGATCCTTAATGATAATTAATACTCCTCTGATCTTGATTATGATTATGCTTTGTAAGTAGTTACGTTTGTTCCTGAGGACACGGGAGAAGTCTTGTTATAAGTAATCATGTGAATTTGGTATTCGTTTGATATTCTGATGAGATGTATGTTGTCTCTCCTCTAGTGGTGTTATGTGAACGTCGACTACATGACACTTCAGCATTATTTGGGCCTAGGCAAAGGCATTGGGAAGTAATAAGTAGATAATGGGTTGCTAGAGTGACAGAAGCTTAAACCCTAGTTTATGTATTGCTTCGTAAGGGGCTGATTTGGATCCATATGTTTCATGCTATGGTTAGGTTTACCTTAATTCTTCTTTCATAGTTGAGGATGCTTGCGAGAGGGGTTAATCATAAGTGGGAGGCTTGTCCAAGGAAGGACATCACCCAAGCACTGGTCCACCCACATATCAAATTATCAAAGTAACGAACGTGAATCATATGAGCATGATGAAAACTAACTTGACAACAATTCCCATGTGTCCTCGGGAGCGCTTTGCTTTATATAGGAGTTCGTCCAGGCTTGTCCTTTGCTACAAAAAGGATTGGGCCACCTTGTTGCACCTTAGTTACTTTATTTACTTGTTACCTGTTACGAATTATCTTATCACAAAACTATATGTTACCGATAATTTCAGTGCTTGCAGAGAATACCTTGCTGAAAACCACTTGTCATTTCCTTCTACTCCTCATTGGGTTCGACACTCTTACTTATCGAAAGGACTTTGATAGATCCCCTATACTTGTGGGTCATCAAGACTCTTTTCTGGCACCGTCGCCAGGGAGTGAAGCGCCTTTGGTAAGTGGAATCTGGTAAGGAAACAATTATATAGTGTGCTGAAATTTACTATCACTTGTTACTATGGAAAATAATCCTTTGAGGGGCTTGTTCGGGGTATGTTCACCTCGACCAGAAGAGCAAAGAGTTGCTCCTCAACCTACTGCACCTATTGAAAATATTTATTATTAAATTCCTTGGGGTATGATAGAGAAACTGCTAGCTAATCGTTATGCAGGAGATGGAATATTACATCCTGATATGCACCTAATCTATGTGGATGAAGTTTGTGGATTATTTAAGCTTGCATGTATGCCCGAGGATGTTGTCAATAAGAAGGTATTCCCTTTATCTTTGAAGGTAAATACATTGACATGGTATAGCTAGGCTATTGGATGATATTGGATCATGGAACTACAACCGATTGAAATTGGAATTTCATCAGAAGTTTTATCCTATGCATCTGGTTCATCATGATCGGAATTATATATATAATTTTTGGCCTCATGAAGGAGAAAGTATTGCTCAAGCTTGGGGTAGTCTTACGTCAATGTAACATCCCAAAATTCTAAATTTTGGAATGTTATAAACACATAGATAGATTTGAATGATTGTTTGATTGATTGACTGAAAGTGAGTGAATTCGAAACTTTTGAAAGTTAAATGAGAGGGAATAAAAGGACTTTCCCAAACTTTCATTTTGCTTTTATGATCTTCGGGAATTCAAATTCTTTTCATCACAAAACCCTGGAGAGAAGATGACATGACTTCTTCCATTTATTTAAATGACAAGGGATGTTGAAAATATTTGAATTTCATTTGAGAATATTTTCAATTCTGAAACTTTATGCAACTCAATGATTTTCACGAGCGAAGATAAAATGACTTCTTCAAATTATATGAAATATGAGTTGGGAGTTTCAAAGAATTAAATTCAAAGTTCCTTTGTATTATTTTCAATTTGGAGTTATTTGAGTTTTATTAAAATTATTTTTCTCAAAAATAAAATATATGGAAAATAGGGTAACATGATTCCCTACATCGAGAAAATTGGAGAGAAATTAATTTGAAGTCATTTTGGTATTTTTTAAATGATTTTTGGTTAGATTTTATTAGAGCAGAAGCACTCTTTGTTTTATTTGAATTTGTGTGGATTTTATTTGACATTAGAATAATGTTCATCTTGTAGGAAATATTTTTCTGCAAATTTTGATATATTATATGCCTATATAAAAATTTTAATTATTTTATTTTTATTTTAGTTCTGTGAAATTTTGTTTAAAAAAATATTCGCAGTGCCTAGGCCCAAGCTGCCAAGCCAGCGGCCGGCCGAGGCCAAGGCCATCGCTAGCGTCGCACGCACGCACCTAGGAGCCAGGGAACCCCAAGTTTCCTATTCTTTTACAAATCCTAGTAGGATTTGATCCCGTTTCGTTATTCCGTTTTTTATTCCTAGGATTCCTAATCCTAATCTATTTCTTGTCCCCTACCCCAAGCAAAACCCCTTCCCTCACCAATATAAATACTCAAGCACCCCCCCCCCCCTCCAACACATCAAATCAACTCTCCTCTCCTCTCTCATGACAGCAGCAGCTGACCCCACACCAGCGCCGCCGCCACCCCACGCCACCGCCGCCACTTGCCGCGCCACGTGAGCCCTCGCCTCTTCAAGGTACTAGCCTCGCGCCGCGTCACCTTTTCTTTTCCTCGGTTCGGTTTTCAGAATCGTTCGGTTTCCGTTCAGTTTTCTAGATCGGTTTTTCGTTTGGTTTTCTTTCCGAAACCCTAGATCGGTTTTCTCACGGTTTTTCTTTCCGGTTTTGTTTAGCGGCGTTAAACCGATAGATTTATCTTTTATTTTTAATTTCCGTCAGGACCTATCCGTAGTGTTATTTTTAGTCCCTAATCTTCAAACGCTCATAACTTTTTACTCGTAAGTCGGAATCCAACGAAACCAACGCCCACTTCTTCATTATGATCCCCTCTATCTAGTAATCCAACTCAAACATGTTTTAGAAAATTTAAAGTTTGAATTAGATCAGATTTGTATTCAAACTTCGTTTGATCGTAACTTGAGTTTCGTAACTCCAATTTAGTTGATTCTCTTTGCAAATCAAAGCTCTTGACCTAAACTTTCTGATAAGGCCAAATACACATAGTTTTGGTACTGTTAGAAATTGTTTATGCTGCAAGAGTTATTTGATTTGGTTTTGACGTTTTCCGAATCGTTTTCTTCGTTCTTTACGATCTTTTGAGTGATTGCTTATGTGTGGTTACTATTGCTTGATTACGATAGATTGACCGGAGTGTGACGAGTAGATCTATCAAGAGTTTTTAGTGCGAATCATCTTCATCAACTTTGCAGGCAAGTAACACTTTGATCATACTTTCTCATACCCAGTTTTTATGCATTAGATCAATCCTCAAACACTTGCATGATTAGGATCTAATTAAATTGTGGGATGGGAAGTAGATGAGGTAGTACCTATTACCTGTTTTACTTATGAAACCTTGGGAGTTACTTCTACGTTTGCTTATTACGCCATGCTATGCTCGTAGACGTGGATTGGGTTTGAGTGAATATCCATGACAGATGTGAGATTGATAATTAATGGTTTATCTAAGGTGGCAACTTAAACACACATCTGGGTGGATTGAGGCACTGGCTATTCCAGACTTGCCTGTCAAGGCACACAGGTAGACAGGATTTGCTCGTATTTCTTCTGGACCGCCACCCGGGCCCAAAGGGATCATGAGATTATTCAAACTAGAAACTTCCGTGTGCAGCCACAAGCCATTATGGGCTCTGGCATAGTTGACTAAGATGTGCGAACTCTTACGGGTAGACTAGCTGATGTAGGGGAAAGTAGGTGTACCGGTCTACCCACAAGTAAGGTGCTAGCGCTTCTGAAAGACTATGTCTCGGTCATCCGTCTCTCAAACACCATGTAGTGCGAGAAACCAAACGGAGGCGATCGAGTCTTGTGGGTAAAAGTGCGCAAACCTCTGCAGAGTGTATAAACTAATCATGGTTAGCCGTGTCCCCGGTTATGGACAATTTTGAGTATCTAGTACCTGGATATCCTGTTGATCTCATCATGTTACTCTAATTAATATTGTTGGGTTTTTAATGAGTACTTTTAATTGGGATTGAGGATGTCATCAACCATTCTCAATGTTCAACAACCACCATGATAGTTAAATAAATTTATTCCTTTGAAGTAGGGAAAAATTGGCTTTTCATAAAAACTGTAACCATAGAGCTTTCCACCAGCCATATATGCATGTAGTATAGCCTATTCTTTCATTACTCTCTATGTGTTACATTGCCAAAGATATTCCATGTCTTTGACCCGTTTTGGCTGCAACTTTTCATGTTGCAGACTTCTCGAACATTTACGAGTAAGTGATACGTTAGGGTTACGATTTCCTATACTCACCTTTGCCGTTGGTGTTGATGGGAATCCACAACCTTGTTGCTTCCGCTATATATGGATTGAGGTAATACTATTTACGCTACTTTATACATGTGATTTACCTCTGTTATAAATCCTTCGAGTACTGTGTGTGTCAGCATACCGATCCAGGGATGACATGAAAGCACAGAGACTTGATCTATTCGGTCGGGCGCTACAAGATGGTATCGAGCACATGTTGACTGTGGGGACGTGACCCTAGAAACTGACAAGCCCATAGGAAAGATTTTTCTCTACTACTTCATTTTCAAAAAAGATCTTTTACCTCTCTTCTCTTCTGAGCTTATTCAAATATTCCCTTTTAGTGAGACCATACCCTTTTTCCTTTTGACCACTCGAAGATTCGACCGATGAGACCACTCCAAGGAGACAAGATATCGGACAACTAAGACCATTTGGAATGAAGAGGATTTTACCATGTAAATGGAAACTACAACGGTTGAAGACTCCGAAGACTAGGAGATTTTGAAGGCTCTGAAGAATTTCCAGATTTGGTATGACCTAGGAAGGTTACGCTTATGGAATTTGACGGACTATGGAAGTTATCAATACCCGAGATCAAGGTGTATTGGAGTAAGACCGGAGCATGGAGAGTTAAGAACTCAAAGTTTTGTCAAGGAAACCCCAATGCAGGAGATATCAACTATGGAGAGATAGCTCATGGAAATGACAAGAGCAGAAACACGCTATCCATGATGTTATTGCCCGCCTATGCTATTGTCACCGTGCGGAGTTAAGCATGCAGATGCATGGAAGGATTGGATGGTAGAAAGCTGATGGAGCATCTATCTGCAAACGTTGGAGTTTTAACCTTAGCTGGTGTATCACCAGGATCTGGAGCAGTACATCAAGGATTTTAAGATGGACTTACATGAAGCTATATTCGACAAAGAAGTATTTCATGAAGAAACTCAGGACCCAGAAGCTGAAGTAGCCAAGCTGGAGAAGCAAAACCCCGAGGTACCAGAGATTCGTCATGAACTGAAGGACGATGGGATCATGGTCCATGTCGAGGTTGATGAAATCCAAGTTTGGAATGCAACTCCAGAAATATTAAAGGACACCACGAGAGATTTCGCGTCAACAGAGATGATCTAGCAAAAGAATTTTAGAAGGACAAGCATGATCGGAAGAAGCCATTGAAGACATGAACAAGACTTGAAGAGTTTGATGACTTTGAGATCTATTGACCTTTAGAAGACCAAACCCCTGTATATACCTGCGTTAGATGCGACGATTGTGAGCCGTCATTTGTTTGATGTTTTCTGACGGCCACAATAAAATCTGTCTTTTCAAAATATTTGTTTGTATTGTGTGCATCCCTCTCGATCTCTCTTATCTCACCCCAAACCCATGGACCTAATAGAGGATGAATGGAGATGAGCTTGTATTGTATGGACCGATGAGTCAATTGAAGACGGACCGATGGATTCAGAACATGGAGAATCACATGAAGAACAACCCTATAGTCAGAAAGGATATGGCCCAACATGCTCTAGAGTGCTTTGAAAGAGGTGCTACTATTTGGTGGAGGATGTACCAAACCATCAATGGATGGCAAGGAGTAACCATTTCGGAAGAATTTAAGTTGACTTTGCTAATATCTCGGTTTGTGTCCCAGAAATTGAAGCCTTATGGAAAGGATATGAAGAAACCTTGTGCGTACAAGCTCTGTGGAGAAATAGGACACACCCATAAGGAACACAAGGATGAATGCCCTAATTGTGAAGGAAGTCACCCAACTGAAGAATGCCCAACTAGATAGATTACTTGTTTCTTGTGTGAAGGGACTACCCACTACCCTGCTCGGTGTCACATTTACCCCTTGGTACAGAGAACCATCCAGCAGAAGAAAGAAGAAATGAAAGGAGCCCTCATGGAGATGTTAGAAGAACCTGTGACGAAGGAAGATGTTGAGGACATACACAAAGGAAACAAAATTAAAGCCCGCACCAAGTCATGCTATTCATGTGGAGAAGAAGGACACATCTCCCAAGATTGTCTGAATGGATATCTAGTAGAATTCCGGTAGAGGAAGTAGAGTATGACCCACGAAATAGAAGCCCTGATTGGAAAGAAAGGTCCCGGAAGAGGAATAGATTTGATTCCGGGAAGGATCTGAGTCATGTCACCTGTTACAAATGCAAGGAGTCAGGCACTACATCAACACTTGCCCAAAATGGAAGCCGAGGACCCAAAGAGGCTATGTGATCACGAGGAAACCTCGAAACCCGTCAGAAGTAATATGTTTCCGTTGTGATGAAGCAGGGCACTTTGCCAGATATTGTCCGAAGGAGAAGGAGACTGGTGATATATAGTTGAATTTGTAACAGAATAAATGTAGTAGTAGAAGTGAGAGCTTTTTCTTTTATATTGAGGTGTTAAGTTGAGACATGTAATGGAAAAGTGAGAGATTGTAATAATTTAAGAATCAATAAAGTTAGCAGTGTTGGTACTGCTTTGGATTTTATGAGTTACCCTATGAGGAAAGATGCTGATCAATTTCGAGGATATGAGAAATATGGTCTATGGAATATTGGAACATTTTAAGGGTGGTAGTACCCTGTAAGAACCGTTGACCCCTGGAAAAGATAAGGATACCCACTGAATGGATTTCAGACAAAAGGAATAGGAGTTTGGTCTTGATATGTTTGATACCCCAAGAGAGTATGGGATGATGTTGGAGACCGTCAGTTGTTTGGACCAAATGTGATCAAGGATTCGGAAGAGAATGTTAAGTTGATTCGAGATAGTGAAAGTAGCTCGATCCAGTGCAGAATAGTTATGCATACTCAAAAAGCGCAAGGAGGTAGTCCATGAAATTGGAGATAGAGCATATCTTTGTGTGCCACCTCTGTGAGGAGTTAAGCGATTTGGAGTTAAAGGAAAGTTAGCCCCGAGATTTGTAGGACCATACCGAGTTTGGAACGTATGGGAGAAGTTACCAACAAGTTGGAGTCACCCGAAGGACTGTCAGGAGTTCATAATGTGTTTCACGTTTCCCAGTTGAAGAAGTGCCATGCAGAGATGGCCAATATTTCCTTGTAAGGACGCTTGACCCTGGAAAGGATAATGATGTTCCACAAAGTGGAGTATGGATTTCATAAGTATAAGTTTTATCATGGTATGTGGGACATCCCACGAGGATGAAGAGATGAAGTATTATTGGATATAAAGGAGGTATGATGTTGGAAATATGGATCAATGGAAATTCCATGATGAGCCTGAGTAAGCACGTCTTAGTTTGGTGCCAATAGAAGGAAGAAGGACAGTACAATTGGATGGAATTAAGTATGCCAGGAAGTTGGATGTTGGGATAATGATCAGTTGCCCCGAGGATGTGTTCAAGGATTGCAAGTGATGAGATGGGCCATAACCCACAGGCCCCAGGACCTGCCAAGAAGCAAGCACACTCTTGCTGAAGGAAAAACCCTGGCAGAAGTTGCGATTTTATCAACGGATGATTTTATAGGAGTAACGCAAAACCTGAGAGTTGTTAAGGAACGATAGATGTTTGTTTGGCCTGCAGAATCAATAGATTTATCCGAACTTGGTTCGTCGATAAGAGAAATTCTGCAATGCTTGTGAGGATGACCGAGTGTTAGAATGCGAGATTCGCTAAACCATGTACAAAGTAATGATTTGGGTGCGGGATGGATTGATCACCATACCGACTTACTCTTATTATTCGCTTTGCTATATGGAATGGTAAATCTGAGTGACATACCTATAGTAGAGAGACGACGATCAAAACCCTGTCTAAACCTTAGAATGGTATAAGTTTTTTCCCTTGTACACGGCAGTTGTTGCCAACCGTAGGTTATACGGTGAGGTTCAACCCAGACCCGTTTTCTGCAGGAGAAACCATAAATTGTTGACCACCATGAGATATCGATAGTTGTTTAGAATTGGCGCCAGACCCGTCAGCTAAGAAGACCCAGTCTCGGAATAACCTTACCCAGAGTAAAGGACAAAAGTATTGAGGAAAAGGTTATGCCACTACCAGAAGAGCCCAGAGAAGGAATTTTCCTTACGCTCTGAGAAGACCGACACTGTCAGTAATAAGGATGGAGTATATGAGTTTTGATGGAACCGTAACCATGCTTCTAAGGGTGGTAGCACCCGAGACCCCGGAGATGATCGATGGATTTTGAAGACCCCCAAACCCTAACCTATTTCTTGCTAGCCTCTCCGAATCTCGAGGACGAGATTCCTTTTAAGGGTGGTAGGTTTGTAACATCCCAAAATTCTAAATTTTGGAATGTTATAAACACATAGATAGATTTGAATGATTGTTTGATTGATTGACTGAAAGTGAGTGAATTCAAAACTTTTGAAAGTTAAATGAGAGGGAATAAAAGGACTTTCCCAAACTTTCATTTTGCTTTTATGATCTTCGGGAATTCAAATTCTTTTCATCACAAAACCACGGAGAGAAGATGACATGACTTCGTCCATTTATTTAAATGACAAGGGTGTTGAAAATATTTGAATTTCATTTGAGAATATTTTCAATTCTGAAACTTTATGCAACTCAATGATTTTCACGAGCGAAGATAAAATGACTTCTTCAAATTATATGAAATATGAGTTGGGAGATTCAAAGAATTAAATTCAAAGTTCCTTTGTATTATTTTCAATTTGGAGTTATTTGAGTTTTATTCAAATTATTTTTCTCCAAAAATAAAATATATGGAAAATAGGGTAACATGATTCCCTACATCAGAAAATTGGAGAGAAATTAATTTGAAGTCATTTTGGTATTTTTTTAAATGATTTTTGGTTAGATTTTATTAGAGCAGAAGCACTCTTTGTTTTATTTGAATTTGTGTGGATTTTATTTGACATTAGAATAATGTTCATCTTGTAGGAAATATTTTTCTGCAAATTTTGATATATTATATGCCTATATAAAATTTTTAATTATTTTGTTTTTATTTTAGTTCTGTGAAATTTTGTTTAAAAAAAAATATTCGCATCGCATTGGGCCAAAGGCCCAAGCCGCCAAGCCAGCGGCCGGCCGAGGCCAAGGCCATCGCTAGCGTCGCACGCACGCACCTAGGAGCTAGGGAACCCCAAGTTTCCTATTCTTTTACAAATCCTAGTAGGATTTGATCCCGTTTCGTTATTCCATTTTTTATTCCTAGGATTCCTAATCCTAATCTATTTCTTGTCCCCTACCCCAAGCAAAACCCTCCCTCCCCAATATAAATACCCAAGCACCCCCCTCCAACACATCAAATCAACTCTCCTCTCCTCTCCTCCACAAAGCAGCAGAGCCCCACACCCGCCGCCGCCACCCCACACCGCGCCGCCGCCGCCCCACACCGCCGCCGCCGCCAAGTGCCGCCGCCGCCGGAGCCCCTCGCCTCTTCAAGGTACTAGCCCCGCGCCGCGTCACTTTTTCTTTTCCTCGGTTCGGTTTTTCGTATATCGTTCCGGTTTCCGTTCCGGTTTTCTAGATCGGTTTTTCGTTTGGTTTTCTTTCCAAACCCTAGATCGGTTTCTCACGGTTTTTCTTTCCGGTTTTGTTTAGCGGCGTTAAACTCGATAGATTTATCTTTTTATTTTTAATTTCCGTCAGGGACCTATCCGTAGTGTTATTTTTTAGTCCCTAATCTTCAAACGCTCATAACTTTTTACTCGTAAGTCGGAATCCAACGAAACCAACGCCCACTTCTTCATTATGATCCCCTCTATCTAGTAATCCAACTCAAACATGTTTTTGAAAATTTAAAATTTGAATTAGATCATATTTGTATTCAAACTTCGTTTGATCGTAACTTGAGTTTCGTAACTCCGATTTAGTTGATTCTTTTTGCAAATCAAAGCTCTTGACCTAAACTTTCTGATAAGGCCAAATACACATAGTTTTGGTACTGTTAGAGCTGCAAGAGTTATTTGATTTGGTTTTGACGTTTTCCGAATTGTTTTCTTCGTTCTTTACGATCTTTTGAGTGATTGCTTATGTGTGGTTACTATTGCTTGATTACGATAGATTGACCGGAGTGTGACGAGTAGATCTATCAAGAGTTTTGAGTGCGAATCATCTTCATCAACTTTGCAGGCAAGTAACACTTTGATCATACTTTCTCATACCCAGTTTTTATGCATTAGATCAATCCTCAAACACTTGCATGATTAGGATCTAATTAAATTGTGGGATGGGAAGTAGATGAGGTAGTACCTATTACCTGTTTTACTTATGAAACCTTGGGAGTTACTTCTCGTTTGCTTATTACGCCATGCTATGCTCGTGAGACGTGGATTGGGTTTGAGTGAATATCCATGACGGATGTGAGATTGATAATTAATGGTTTATCTAAGGTGGCAACTTAAACACACATCTGGTGGATTGAGGCACTGGCTATTCCAGGACTTGCCTGTCAAGGCACACAGGTAGACGAGATTTGCCTGTATTTCTTGGACCGCCACCCAGCCCAAAGGGATCATGAGATTATTCAAACTAGAAACTTCCGTGTGCAGCCACAAGCCATTATGGGCTCTGGCATAGTTGACTAAGTTGTGCGAACTCTTACGGGTAGACTAGCGAGATGTAGGGGAAAGTAGGTGTACCGGTCTACCCACAAGTAAGGTGCTAAGCGCTTACGAAAGACTATGTCTCGGTCATCCGTCTCTCAAACACCATGTAGTGCGAGAAACCAAGCGGAGGCGATCGAGTCTTGTGGGTAAAAGTCATAAACCTCTGCAGAGTGTATAAACTAATCATGGTTAGCCGTGTCCCCGGTTATGGACAATTTTGAGTATCTAGTACCTGGATATCCTGTTGATCTCATCATGTTACTCTAATTAATATTGTTGGGTTTTTAATGAGTACTTTTAATTGGGATTGAGGATGCTGTCAACCATTCTCAATGTTCAACAACCACCATGATAGTTAAATAAATTTATTCCTTTGAAGTAGGGAAAAATTGGCTTTTACATAAAAAGCGTAACCATAGAGCTTTCCACCAGCCATATATGCATGTAGTATAGCCTATTCTTTCATTACTCTCTATGTGTTACATTGCCAGCATATTCCATGTCTGACCGTTTCGGGCTGCAACTTTTCATGTTGCGGACTTCTCGAACGACAGTAAGTGATACGTTAGGGTTACGATTTCCTATACTCAACTTTGCCGTTGGTGTTGATGGGAATCCACAACCTTGTTAAGCTTCCGCTATATATGGATTGAGGTAATAGTATTTACGCTACTTTATACATGTGATTTACCTCTGTTATAAATCCTTCGAGTACTGTGTGTGTCAGCATACCGATCCAGGGATGACACGAAAGCACAGAGACTTGATCCATTCGGGTCGGGTCGCTACAGTCAATGTTATATTCATGCCCCAATCAAGAGCTCTCAAGAAAAATTATTATTCAAAAAATTTATGCTCGGCTTTCTCATAATGGTCGATCCATGCTCGATAGTTCTTGTACCGGTTCCTATATGAATAAGGATATTGAATTCAAATGGGACTTATTGGAAAGAATTAAACGCAACTCTGAATATTGGGAACTCGATGAAGGTAAAGGGTCTGGTATAAACCTTAAGTTTGATTGTGTTAAATCTTTCATGGATACCGATGCTTTTCATGATTTTAGCACTAAATATGGACTTGACTCTAAGATAGTAGCTTCTTTCTGTGAGTCTTTTGCTACTCATGTTGATCTCCCTAAGGAGAAGTGGTTTAAATATCATCCTCCCATTGAAGTTAAAGTAGTATAACCTATTAAAGTTGAAGAAGAAACTATTATTTATAATGTTGATCCCATTGTTCCTACTGCTTACATTGAGAAACTACCTTTTCCTGTTAGAATAAAGGATCATGCTAAAGCTTCAACTGTGGTCAACAAAAGTAACATTAGAACATCCAAACCCTCTGAGAAAATTAAAGTTGAACCTAGTATTGCTATGGTTAAAGATCTCTTGGTTGATAATATTGATGGGCATGTTTTTTATTTCTGTGATGAAGCTACTAGGATTGCTAAACCTGATACTAAAGATAAACATAGACCCGTTGTTGGCATGCCTGTTGTTTCTGTTAAAATAGGAGATCATTGTTATCATGGCTTATGTGATGTGGGTGCTAGTGTGAGTGCAATTCCTTATACCTTATATAAAGAAATTATGAATGATATTGCACCTGCTGAGATAGAAGATATTGATGTTACTATTAAGCTTGCCAATAGAGATACTATATCACCAATTGGGATTGTTAGAGATGTTGAAGTCTTGTGTGGGAAGATAAAATATCCTATTGATTTTCTTGTTCTCGCTTCCCCACAAGATAATTTTTGTCCCATTATATTTGGTAGACCTTTCTTGAATACCGTTAATGCTAAGATAGACTGCGAGAAAGATATTGTTACTGTTGGTTTGGGGATATGTCTCATGATTTAAATTTCTCTAAATTTCGTAGACAACCCCATGATAAAGAATTGCCTAATAAAGATGAAATTATTGGTCTTGCTTCCATTGCTGTGCCTCCTAATGATCCTTTAGAACAATATTTTCTAGACCATGAGAATGATATGTTTATAAATGAAAGAAGGGAAATAGATGAAGTATTCTTTAATCAAGGACCTATTTTGAAACACAATTTTCCTGTTGAACTCCTTGGGGATCCTCCTCCACCTAAGGGTGATCCCATGTTTGAGCTTAAACAATTACCTGATACTCTGAAATATGCTTATCTTGATGAAAAGAAGATATATCCTGTTATTATTAGTGCTAACCTTTCAGAGCATGAAGAAAAAAATTTATTGAAAACTCTGAAGAAGCACCGTGCTGCTATTGGATATACTCTGGATGATCTTAAGGGCATTAGTCCCACTCTATGTCAGCACAAAATTAAATTGGAGAAAGATGCTAAACCAGTTGTTGATCATCAACGACGATTAAATCCTAAGATGAAAGAAGTGGTATGAAATGAAGTACAAAAGCTTCTGGAGGCAGGTATAATTTACCCTATTGCTAATAGTCAACGGGTAAGCCCTGTTCATTGTGTCCCTAAGAAGGGAGGTATTACTGTTGTTCCTAATGATAAGAATGAATTGATTCCTCAAAGAATTGTTACAGGTTATAGAATGGTAATTGATTTTCGCAAATTAAATAAGGCTACTAGAAAAGATGATTACCCTCTACCTTTTATTGATCAAATGCTAGAAAGATTATCCAAACATACACATGTTTGCTTTCTAGCTAGTTATCCTGGTTCCTCTCAAATACCTCTGTCAAAAGATGATCAAGAGAAAACCATTTTCACTTGCCCTTTTGGTACCTTTGCTTATAGACGTATGCCTTTTGGTTTATGTAATGCACCTACTACCTTTCAAAGATGTATGACTGATATATTCTCTGACTTTTGTGAAAAGATTGCTGAGGTTTTCATGGATGATTTCTCTGTCTACGGAAATTCTTTTGATGATTGCTTAAGCAACCTTGATCGAGTTCTGCAGAGATGTGAAGAAACTAATCTTGTATTGAATTGGGAGAAGTGCCACTTTATGATTAATGAAGGTATTGTATTGGGGCATAAAATTTCTAAAAGAGGTATTGAAGTTGATAAAGCTAAAGTAGACGCTATTGAAAAGATGTTGTGTCTTAAAGATATCAAAGGTATAAGAAGTTTCCTTGGTCATGCTGGTTTCTATAGGAGGTTTATCAAAGACTTCTCAAAAAATTCTAGGCCTCTCACTAATCTCTTGCAAAAAGGTGCTCTTTTTGTTTTTGACAATGATTGTATAGAAGCCTTTGAAATACTTAAGAAAGCCTTGATTTCTGCTCCTATTGTTCAACCACCTAATTGGAATTTACCCGTTGTAATTATGTGTGATGCTAGTGATTATGTTGTTGGTGTTGTTCTAGGACAAAGAGTTGATAAGAAATTAAATGTTATTCAGTATGATAGTAAAATTCTAGACAGTGCCCAGAGAATTATGCTACCACCGAAAAAGAATTTTTAGCAGTTGTATTTGCATGTGATAAGTTTAGACCTTACATTGTTGATTCCAAACTAATTGTTCACACTGATCATGCTGCTATTAAATATCTTATGGAAAAGAAAGATGCTAAACCTAGACTTATTAGATGGGTTCTCTTGCTACAAGAATTTGATTTGCATATCATTGATAGAAAGGGAGCTGAGAACCTCGTTGTAGACAACTTGTCTAGGTTAGAAAATGTTCTTGATGATACCCACTACCTATTGATGATAGCTTTCCTGATGAACAATTAAATGTCATAAATGCTTATCATAGTACTCCATGGATGGCTATGCAAATTATATTGTTGCTAAGTTTATACCACCTAGTTTCACATACCAGCAAAAGAAAAAGTTTTTCTATGATTTAAGACATTACTTTTGGGATGATCCACACCTTTATAAAGAAGGAGTAGATGGTGTTATTAGACGTTGTGTACCTGAGCATGAACAGGAACATATCCTACGCAAGTGCCACTCCGAGTCTTACGGAGGACACCACGCTGGAGACAGAACTGCTCATAAGGTATTGGAATCCGGTTTCTATTGGCCCACTCTCTTTAAAGATGCTCGTAATTTTGTCTTAACTTGTGATGAGTGCCAGTGAATTGGCAATATTAGTAGATGTCAGGAAATTCCTATGAACTATTCACTTGTTATTGAACCATTTGATGTTTGGGGCTTTGATTATATGGGACCTTTTCCTTCCTCTAATGTGTATACACATATTCTAGTTGTTGTTGATTACATTACTAAGTGGGTAGAAGCTATTCCAACTAGTAGTGTTGATCATAACACTTCTATTAACATGCTTAAAGAAGTTATTTTTCCGAGGTTTGGAGTCCCTAGATAGTTAATGACTGATGGTGGTTTACATTTTATTCATGGTGCTTTCCATAAAATGCTTGCTAAGTATGATGTTAATCATAGAATTGCATCTCGTTATGATCCTCAGTCTAGTGGTCAAGTAGGATTGAGCAATAGAGAGATTAAATTAATTCTGCAAAAGACTGTTAATAGATCTAGAAATAATTGGTCTAAGAAACTTGATGATGCATTATGGGCTTATAGAACTGCTTATAAGAATCCTATGGGTATGTCTCCGTATAAAATGGTTTATGGAAAGGCATATCACTTACCTCTTGAGCTAGAACATAAGGCATATTGGGCTATTATAGAGCTCAATTATGATTTCAAACTTGCCGGTGGGAAGAGGTTATTCGACATTAGCTCACTTGATGAATGGAGAACCCAAGCCTATGAGAATGCCAAGTTGTTTAAAGAAAAACTTAAAAGATGGCATGGCAGAAGGATACAAAAGCATGAGTTTAACCTAGGTGACCATGTTTTGGTATACAACTCTCGTTTAAGATTTTTTGCAGGAAAGCTTCTCTCCAAATGGGAAGGTCCTTACATCATGGAAGAAGTCTATCGTTCCGGTGCCATAAAAATTAACAATGCCGAAGGCAAAAATCCGAAAGTGGTAAACGGTCGAAGGCTCAAACATTATATCACAGGTACTCCCATAAATGTTGAGACCAATATAATTGATACCGTAACCCCGGAGGAGTACATAAGGGGCACTTTCCAGAATGTTTCAGACTCCGAAAAGGAATAGGTATGTGGTACGGTAAGTAAACCGACTCCAAAATGTTTCCAATGATAATTTTTCTCCATTTTGGAATATTTAAAAAATTAGGAAAATTAATAGTAGTCCGAGAGAGACACGAGGCCACCACAAGGGTGGAGGGCGCGCCCTACCCCCAGGGCTCGCCCCCAGACCTTGTGGCCACCTTGTGTGCCCTTCGGACTCCGTTTTCTTGCAGAATACTTTTGGTCGGTAAAAATTCATTCTATAATCTCCCGAAGGTTTTGACCACAGTACCACGACAAAATCCTTTGTTTTCGTTTTGAGTTGCTTTTGTAGCAGATTTGGAGCAAGATGTCTTCACAAGAGTCGGTCGAGGAGAGTCGGGTATCTCACCCGGCACCAGGCCCAAGAGCATACAGTGATGCTAACCACTTTGGGCCAGCAACGGAGGAAGATATGGATGCTGACTTGAAAAGAGTGGATGCCACGGAGGAGGATCAAGAAGTTACCTCTCTTCTTCAAACCACATTCACGTTGGAGGAACTTCAGAGCTCAGCAATACCAAATTCGGTTATTCCTCCCAATGCTAGACTTCTCTCTTATGAAAATGTGAAAAAGAGTGTTGCTTTTTCTCCCACAGCAAGGAAACATCCATGGGAGGATGGAGCTCTAGCCGTCACGGGTAAACTTCGCAAGGAAGTAATGGATCTTAAGCAGCAAATTAATAAGCTTGAGGAAGAGAATCGTATCCGAAGGGGCATCATCGCCAAGAATATCACATCACCACCTCCGAAGAAAGAGACATAAACACATGGGTATGGGCACTCCCCTTGGCAACTGCCAAGCTTGGGGGAGGTGCCCCGGTATCGTATCACCATCACATCTTTATCTTTATCGTCTTTCTTAGTTCGATCCTTTTGGTTATATCTTGATCTAGTAGAATAAAGTTTTAGTATGATCTAGCTTTGAGTTTTGCTTTATGCTCTATCTATGTAATCGAGTCCATGAGATATATAATAAAGAGTAGTTTTGAGATAAGGGCTTTGCTTTCTTGCCATGATCTTGAGGGAATTAAATAAAAAGAAAGAAATAAAAAGGATCATATATTGATCTTATGGAGAGTAATGACTTCACATATAAAGAGTATGATGAATAAAAGTTGTTGAGAGTTGACAAACTTAGTTTTGGTCATTGTTTCAATTAATAGGAAGTAATAAAGAAAGAGAGGCTTCACATATAAATATACTATCTTGGACATCTTTTGTAATTGTAAGCACTCATTTAAATATGACATGATAAAAGGTTTATGTTGGACAAGGAATACAACATAATAGGTTATGTTTTCTTATATCTGAATAGAAGTTATATTGTCATGGATCATCCTACATGTTGAGCTTGCCTTTCCCTCTCATGCTAGCCAAATTCTTTGCACCAAGTAGAGATACTACGTGTGCTTCCAAACATCCCTAAACCCAGTTTTGCCATGAGAGTCCACCATACGTACCTATGGATTGAGTAAGATCCTTCAAGTAAGTTGTCATCGGTGCAAGCAATAAAAATTGCTCTCTCTAGATATGTATGATCTACTAGTGTGAAGAAAATAAGCTTTATACGAACTTGTGATATGGAAGAAATAAAAGCGACGGACCACATAATAAAGGTCCTTATCACAAGCGGCAATATGAAGTGACGTTCTTTTGCATTAAGATTTTGTGCATCCAACCATAAAAGCGCATGACAACCTCTGCTTCCCTCTGCGAAGGGCCTATCTTTTACTTTTATCTTTTACCCTTATACAAGAGTCATGGTGATCATCACCTTTCCTTTTTATACTTTTTCCTTTGGCAAGCACTATATGTTGGAGAGATCTGAATATATATATCCACTCGGTTGTAGGTTTTCATAAAGTATTATCGTTGACATTACCCTTGAGGTAAAAGGTTGGCAGGCGAAACTATAAGCCCCTATCTTTCTCTGTGTCCGATTGAAGCCCTAGAACCCATAAGTATGACGTGAGTGTTAGCAATTGTGAAAGACTAAATGATATTTGAGTATGTGGACTTGTGAAAATCTCTTGAATTGACTCTTTCCAATGTTATGATAAATTACAGTTGCTTCAGTGACTGAGATCATAGTTTGTTAGTTTTCAATAAAGTTTCTGATTCATACTTTACTTTGTGAATGAATTGCTACTTTGGCATAAGAAATTATATGGCATTATGAGTTGTTGTTCTAAAGATGATCATGATGCCCTCATGTCCGTATTTTATTTTATCGACGCCTCTATCTCTAAACATGTGGACATATTTATCAATATCGGCTTTAGCTTGAGGACAAGCGAGGTTTAAGCTTGGGGGAGTTGATATGTCCATTTTGCATCATGCTTTTATATTGATATTTATTGCATTATGGGCTGCTATTACACATTATATCACAATACTTATGCCTATTATCTCTTATTTTACAAGGTTTACATGAAGAGGGAGAATGTCGGCAGCTGGAATTCTGGGAAGGAAAAGGAACCAATATTATAGACCTATTCAGCACACTCCAAAAGTCCTGAAACTTCATGGAGCATGTTTTTGGAATATATAAAAAATATTGGCCGAAGAAAGTACCAGAGGGGGGCCACCAGCCAGCCACAAGGGTGGAGGGCGCGCCCTACCCCCCTGGGCGCCCCCCCCCCCCCCAACCTTGTGGGCCCCCTGGCAGGCCTTCGGTGCCCATCTTCTGCTATATGGTGTCTTTCACCCTAAAAAGTAAGGAGGAAGCTTTTGGGATGAAGCGCCGCCGTCTCGAGGCAGAACCTAGGCAGAACCAATCTAGGGCTCCGGCGGAGCTGTTCGGCTGGGGAAACATCCCTCCGGGAGGGGAAAATCATCGCCATCATCATCACCAACGTTCCTCTCATCGAGAGGGAGTCAATCTCCACCAACATATTCACCAGCACCATATCTCTTGTATCCGATCTTGGTCCCAAACCCTCAGATTGGTACCTGTGGGTTGCTAGTAGTGTTGATTACTCCTTGTAGTTGATGCTAGTTGGTTTATCCAATGGAAGATTATATTTTCAGATCCTTAATGATAATTAATACTCCTCTGATCTTGATTATGATTATGCTTTGTGACTAGTTATGTTTGTTCCTGAGGACATGGGAGAAGTCTTGTTACAAGTAATCATGTGAATTTGGTATTCGTTTGATATTTTGATGAGATGTATATTGTCTCTCCTCTAGTGGTGTTATATGAACATCGACTACATGACACTTCACCATTATTTGGGCCTAGGGGAAGGCATTGGGAAATAATAAGTAGATGATGGGTTGCTAGAGTGACAAAAGCTTAAACCCTAGTTTATGCGTTGCTTCGTAAGGGGCTGATTTGGATCCATATGTTTCATGCTATGGTTAGGTTTACCTTAATTATTCTTTCATAGTTGTAGATGCTTGCGAGAGGGGTTAATCATAAGTGGGAGGCTTGTCAAAGGAAGGACATCACCTAAGCACCGGTCCACCCACATATCAAATTATCAAAGTAACGAACGTGAATCATATGAGCATGACGAAAACTAACGACGAGAATATGACCCACGTCATGATCGGATGTGCCTTTGTGAGAGAGGTATGGGGCAAGGTGTGCCTGGCCTTGGGACGACCAGACCGCGCTCCAACGGTGACAGAGTCACTACCTGAGTGGTGCATCAGGCAAGAGGAAATTGGGCGGCACCGTAAGCTGGCTAGGACAGTTTGCATCTTGGTCCTATGGGAGTTGTGGACACACCATAATGCAGTGGTCGTTGATGGAGCGGTGCCATCCACACTCGCGGTGCTCAAGAGCATAGGAAGCAAGGCCAGGGCTTGGAAGCAGGCAGGACTACTACGAGGGGAAGTCGAGGCGTTCTTCGTTGGCCTTGCATTGTGGGAGACTAGCGAGTAGTCCTCATTAGCGAGATAGGCAAGTGGGGTGACCGTCGGGTCATCTGTACATAACTGTGTAACATCAAGTGTGGAGAGTTTCTACCTTTTCCTTCTATAATATATGATACGCAAACTCGTGCGTACTCAAGAAAAAAAACTAACTTAACAGCAATTCCCATGTGTCCTCGAGAGCGCTTTGCTTTATATAAGAGTTCGTCCAGGCTTATCCTTTGCTACAAAAAGGATTGGGCCACCTTGCTGCACCTTAGCTACTTTATTTACTTGTTACCCATTGATAACCCACAAGTACATGGGATCAAATGTAGCCTCTTTCGATAAGTAAGAGTGTCGAACCCAACGAGGAGCTAAAGGTAGAACAAATATTCCCTCAAGTTCTATCGACCACCGATACAACTCTACGCACGCTTAACGTTCGCTTTACCTAGAACAAGTATGAAACTAGAAGTAGTTTGTAGGTGTTGTTGGATAAGTTTGCATGATAATAAAGAGCGCGTAAATAAAAACTAGGGGCTGTTTAGATAAAGAAATAACTAAGTTAGTTTTAGTAGAGAGATTTTTGTCACGAGAAAGTTATTTGTCCCTAGGCAATCAATAACTAGACCGGTAATCATTATTGCAATTTTATTTGAGGGAGAGGCATAAGCTAACATACTTTCTCTTCTGGGATCATATGCACTTATGATTGGAACTCTAGCAAGAATCCGCAACTACTAAAGATCATTAAGGTAAAACCCAACAATAGCATTAAAGGATCAAGTCCTCTTTATCCCATATGCAACAACCCCCTTACTCGGGTTTATGCTTTTGTCACTCAAGCAACCCACTATAAGCGAATCATGAACGTATTGCAACACCCTACAGCGGGAATCCCTCACGCTTGCGCGATGCAGAGAGCACCATAGGACAGCACCAATAATAAAACATGCAACTCAAACCAATCACGATCATCAATTAACGCATAGGACAAAACATATCTACTCAAACATCATAGGATAGCCATACATCATTGGGAAATAATATATAGAGTTGAGCACCATGTTTAAGTAGAGATTACAGCGGGTAAAAGAGGGGTTACACCGCTGCATAGAGGGGGAAAGAGTTGGTGATGAGGGCGGTGAAGTTGTTGGTGTAGATTGTGGTGATGATGATGGCCCCGACGGCGTTCCGGCGCCACCGGAAGAGATGGGGAGAGAGCCCCCTTCTTCTTCTTCTTCCTTGACCTTCTCCCTAGATGGGAGAAGGGTTTCCCCTCTGGTCCTTGGTCTCCATGGCATGGGAGGGGCGAGAGCCCCTCCAAGATTGGATCTGTCTCTCTCTGTTTCTGTCTTTCTCAGATTCTGCCCTTTCACCTTTTCTTATATGACCGGAGATCCGTAACTCTGATTTGGCTGAAATTTGGACATGATTTTTATCCGGATATTGGCTTTCTTGCAGCTAAAGAAGGGCTCCAACCGCCTTACGGGGTGTCCAAGAGGGTTAGGGGCGCGCCTGCCCCCCTAGGGCGCGCCCCCTGCCTCGTGGCCCCCTCGGGCATCGTCTTGCGTTGATTCCACTTCCCAAAATTCACATATATTCCAAAAAAATCTCCGTTGGTTTTTATCCCGTTTGGACTCCGTTTGATATGGATTTTCTGCGAGACAAAAAACATGCAACAAACAAGAACTGGCACTGGGCATTGGATCAATATGTTAGTCCCAAAAATAGTATAAAAAGTTGCCAAAAGTATGTAAAAGTTGTAGAATATTGGCATGGAACAATCAAAAATTATAGATACGACAGAGACGTATCAGCATCCCCAAGCTTAATTCCTGCTCTTTCTTGAGTAGGTAAATGATAAAAAAAAGATAATTTTTGATGTGGAATGCTACCTAGCATAATCTTGATCACATAATCTAATCATGCCATGAATATTAAGACATGAGTGATTCAAAGCAATAGTCTATCACTTGACACTAAGACAATAATACTTCAAGCATACTAATAAAGCAATCATGTGTTTTCAAAATAACATGGCCAAAGAAAGTTATCCCTACAAAATCATATGGTCCGGCTATGCTCCATCTTCACCACACAAAATATTCAAATCATGCACAACCCGATGACAAGCCAAGAAATTGTTTCATACTTTTGATGTTCTCAAACCTTTTCAACTTTCACGCAATACATGAGCGTGAGCCATGGATATAGCACTATAGGTGGAATAGAATATGGTGATGGAGGTTGTGTGGAGAAGACAAAAAGGAAGAAAGTCTCAAATTGACGCGGCTAATCAATGGGCTATGGAGATGCCCATCAATTTATGTCAATGCGAGGAGTAGGGATTGCCATGCAACGGATGCACTAAGAGCTATAAGTGTATGAAAGATCAAACCGGAAACTAAGTGGGTGTGCATCCAACTTGCTTGCTCATGAAGACCTCGGGCATTTGAGGAAGCCCATCATCGGAATATACAAGCCAAGTTCTATAATGAAAGTTCCCACTAGTATATGAAAGTGATAACTCAAGAGACTCTCTATATGAAGAACATGGTGCTACTCTGAAGCACAAGTGTGGTAAAAGGATAGTAACATTGTCCCTTCTCTCTTTTCTCTCATTTTTTAAATATTTTTCCCTTTTTTTTGGTGGGCTTCTTTGGCCTCTTTTTTTATTTGGGCTTCTTTGGCCTCTTTTATTTTGATAACCTCACATGGGACAATGTTCTAATAATGATGATCATCACACTTTTATTTACTTACAACTCAATATTACAAGTCAATGTCTAGAACGAAGTATGACTCTGTATGAATGCCTCCAGCGATGTACCGGGATGCGCAATGATCTAGCATAGCAATGACATCAAAAAACAGACAAGCCATGAAAACATCATACTAGCTATCTTACGATCATGCGGAGCAATATGACAATGATGCTCAAGTCATGTATATGATGATGATGGAAGTTGCATGGCAATATATCTCGGAATGGCTATGGAAATGCCATGATAGGTAGGTATGGTGGCTGTTTTGAGGAAGATATAAGGAGTCTTATGTGTGATAGAGCGTATCGTATCATGGGGTTTGGATGCACCGGCGAAGTTTGCACCAACTCTCGAGGTGAGAAAGGGCAATGCACGGTACCAAAGAGGCTAGCAATGATGGAAGGGTGAGAACACGTATAATCCATGGACTCAACATTAGTCATAAAGAACTCACATACTTATTGAAAAAATCTATTAGTCATCGAAACAAAGTACTACGCGCATGCTCCTAGGGGGATAGATTGGCAGGAAAAGACCATCGCTCGTCCCCAACTACAACTCATAAGGAAGACAATCAATAAATAAATCATGCTCCAACTTCATCACATAAAGGTTCACCATACGTGCATGCTACGGGAATCACAAACTTTAACACAAGTATTTCTACAATCCACAACTACCCACTAGCATGACTCTAATATCACCATCTTTATATCGCAAAACTATTGCAAGGAATCAAACATATCATATTCAGAGATCTACAAGTTTTATGTAGGATTTTATGACTAACCATGTGAATGACCAATTCCTGTCATCTCTCTAAATAGATATAAGTGAAGCAAGAGAGTTTAATTTTTTCTACAAAAGATATGCCCACGCTCTAACAAATATAAGTGAAGCAAAAAATCATTCTACAAATGGCGGTTTTCTATGTGAAGAGAAACAGGCAATCCAAACTTCAAATGATATAAGTGAAGCACATGAAGCATTCTATAAAGCCGTACTCAAAAGATATAAGTGAAGTGCAAAGAGCATTCTATAAATCAACCAAGGACTATCTCATACCAGCATGGTGCATAAAGTAAAAGTGAAAACTAAATGCAAAAGACGCTCCAAGATTTGCACATGTCACATGAACGAAACGAATCCGAAAACATACCGATACTTGTTGAAGAAAGATGGGATGCCTTCTGGGGCATCCCCAAGCTTAGACGCTTGAGTCTCCTTGAATATTTACTTGGGGTGACTTGGGAATCCCCAAGCTTGAGCTCTTACCTCTCCTTCTTCTCCTCACATCGAGACCTCATCGATCTTGGAACACTTCATCCACACAAAACTCAACAGAAAGCTCGGTAAGATCCATTAGTATAATAAAGCAAATCACTACTCTAGGTACTGTTGCAAACCAATTAATATTTTTGTTTTGCATTGTAGCTACTGTAATATAACTTTTCCATGGCTTAATCCACTGATACAAATTGATAGTTTCATCAAAACAAGCAAACGATGCATCAAAAACAGAATCTGTCTTAAACAGGACAGTCTATAATAATCTGAACATTAACCCTACCTATGGTACTCCAAAAATTCTGAAATAACTATAAAAAATAAAAAAATTGTATATAAAGACAGTTCAAAAAGTTTCATAACCGTTTGACGTTCCAGTAAAAAATGTAAAATCGCGCACTACAGCCAAAGTTTCTGTTCTGCACCGCACAAACCAACAAGCAATGTAAACATCCTAAAGGCAAATCTTGGCACATTATTTTTACAATACAATGGAATTGTACAAGGGGATAATCATTTTTTTTGAAAAGTTTCTGTAATCAATATTCACAAAGTTTCCGTGAGCATGAACAAAGTTCAAGGAGCTCCCCCACTTCAACAATACTTGTCTCTCTCACTTTCACTTTCCTTTTTGAAAAGTTTTGGGTTCCCCTCTTTATTTTCTTTGTTTTTAAACTATATAAAAGCACTCAACAGAAATAAATGACTCTCTAAAACTTCCGGGTTGTCTCCCTGGCAGCGCTTTCTTTAAAGCCATTATTGAATCCACCCGGATCCCAAGGTATATCAAAGCCAATTTGAATCAACAATAATTTGTAATTTAGTAGTGAGCACAAAGTGACATATATCATGTAATGACGAAGTCTAACTCTCTTCCTATGCATCGGCATGTCATATAAGAACAATTCATGCACATCAAGTAAAGGCCAATACATAGCATAAACAGTTTCTTGCAATTTTATCGTGTGGGAAACATGGAGAGGTGGAGATATAGTTCCTCTCTCATAATAATTGCAAGTAGAAGCAGCAAGCACATGCATATTTTATCTATCAAAATCATCATGTGTAATAGTAAAATGCAACCCATCAATATAATCCTTAATAAGGGCAAACTTCTCCGATATAGTGTAGTCGGGAGAATTCAAAAAGATAATAGGACTATCATGCGTGGATGCAATAGAAACAATTTCATGTTTAACATAAGGAACTATAGCAAGTTCATCTCCATAAGCATAATTCATATTGGAATCTTGGCCACAAGCATAGCAAGCATCATCAAAAAGGTATATTTCAAAAGAATCAACAGGATCATAACAATCATCATAGCAATCATCCTTCGGTAAGCACGAAGGGAAGTTAAACAATGTATGAGTTGAAGAGTTACTCTCATTAGGAGGTGGGCACGGGTGATCAATACGCTCTTCCTCCTTTTGTTCTTCGCTCTCCTCCTCATCTTTTTCAACCAATGAGCTCACAACGTCATTAATTTCTTCTTCCATAGACTCCTGCAAAATATTAGTCTCTTCTTGGACAGCGGAGGAGTCCTCAATATATGGTTTAATATAAGGATTAGAAGCATAATTATCATAGCAATATTTGAGTATGGCCAAATTTTCAGATTTGTAGAGAGTATTATCACACTCTTCAATAAAAGAAGCAATTTCACAAGTACCCCTAAAAGCAAAAAATTCTTCAATTTGTTGAACATCATAGTAATTATAAACACCCTTAGTATACGAAGATACGATTCCATTATCACTAAAACCACATTGGTAAGGAAGGTGTTTCTTAGGGTCTTTAGAACAACAAGTACAATCATATATTTCACATAAATTCCAAGCATAGCACTGCAAATGATGAATTTGATCCAGTAAAATTTCCCTTTTTCAGATATGCGGTGTCGCACATAACAAGCATGCTCATCTAAAGATTTGCCCTCAACTAAGCTAGTTGGGGTTTCAGCCCGAGCACATAGGGATCGAAGATGATCCAAGTAAAAAGCTTCAGGAGTGTGATAGATTTTGAGTGGTTCTTCAACCATTGGTTCAGTAGGTACCACTAATTTTTTTGGTATTTTGTGTTTCCTACCCATAAATAAAGATAGAAACAAGAGCACAAAATGAAAACTACTTAGTGATAAAGCAAACAAGCACACACGAGAATATTCACCCCACGCTATAATTCCCCGGCAACGGGGCCAGAAAAAGGTCTTGATAACCCACAAGTATAGGGGATCAATTGTAGCCTCTTTCGATAAGTAAGAGTGTCGAACCCAACGAGGAGCTAAAGGTAGAACAAATATTCCCTCAAGTTCTATCGACCACCGATACAACTCTACGAACGCTTAACATTCACTTTACCTAGAACAAGTATGAAACTAGAAGTACTTTGTAGGTGTTGTTGGATAAGTTTGCAGGATAATAAAGAGCGCGTAAATAAAAACTAGGGGCTGTTTAGATAAAGAAATAACTAAGTTATTTTTAGTAGAGAGATTTTTGTCACGAGAAAGTTATTTGTCCCTAGGCAATCGATAACTAAACCGGTGATCATTATTGCAATTTTATTTGAGGGAGAGGCATAAGCTAACATACTTTCTCTTTTTTGATCATATGCACTTATGATTGGAACTCTAGCAAGCATCCGTAACTACTAAAGATCATTAAGGTAAAACCCAACCATAGCATTAAAGCATCAAGTCCTCTTTATCCCATACGCAACAACCCCCTTACTCGGGTTTATGCTTTTTTCACTCAAGCAACCCACTATAAGCGAATCATGAACGTATTGCAACACCCTACAGTGGGAATCCCTCACGCTTGCGCGACACGGAGAGCACCATAGGACAGCACCAATAATAAAACATGCAACTCAAACCAATCACGATCATCAATTAACCCATAGGACAAAACAGATCTACTCAAACATCATAGGATAGCCATACATAATTGGGAAATAATATATAGCGTTGAGCACCATGTTTAAGTAGAGATTACAGTGGGTAAAAGAGGGGTTACACCGCTGCATAGAGGGGGGAAGAGTTGGTGATGAGGGCGGTGAAGTTGTTGGTGTACATTGCGGTGATGATGATGGCCCCGGCGGCGTTCCGGCGCCAACGGAAGAGAGGGGGAGAGAGCCCCCCTTCTTCTTCTTCTTCTTCTTCTTCCTTGACCTTCTCCCTAGATGGGAGAAGGGTTTCCCCTCTGGTCCTTGGTCTCCATGGCATGGGAGGGGCGAGAGCCCCTCCGAGATTGGATCTGTCTCTCTGTCTCTCTCTGTTTTTGTCTTTCTCAGATTCTGCCCTTTCACCGTTTCTTATATAACCGGAGATCCGTAACTCCGATTGGGCTGAAATTTGGACACGATTTTTATCCGGATATTGGCTTTCTTGCGGCTAAAGAAGGGCTCCAACCGCCTTACGGGGTGTACATGAGGGCCAGGAGTGCGCCCCCCTGCCTCGTGGCCCCCTCGGGCATCATCTCGTGTTGATTCCACTTCCCAAAATTCAAATATATTCCAAAAAAATCTCCGTTAGTTTTTATCCCGTTTGGACTCCGTTTGATATGGATCTTCTGCGAAACAAAAAACATGCAACAAACAGGAGGCGGCACTGAGCCTTTGGATCAATATGTTAGTCCCAAAAATAGTATAAAAAATTTCCAAAAGTATGTAAAAGTTGTAGAATATTGACATGGAACAATAAAAAATTATAGATACGACGGAGACTCACACGTTACAAATTATCTTATCACAAAACTATCTGTTACCGATAATTTCAGTGCTTGCGGGGAATACCTTGCTGAAAACCACTTGTCATTTCCTTCTATTCCTCATTGGGTTTGACACTCTTACTTATAGAAAGGACTACGATAGATCCCCTATACTTGTATGTCATCAGGGCACGCTGAGAAAACACCTCGTAGTCTTTGTCGAAGGCAATGAAGGCGCCACGAACTGTCGTTTAAAGCAGCCAACCGCGTCGGGGCGGCGCGCGCGAGGCGTTGACGGTGGCCTCGATGGCGAGGTGCTCCTCCAAGATCTAGGGGTCGGCACGGATGGCAGCCATGACGACCTCATTCGCACGTGCGACCGCGATTTGCTTCTCCGCTGCCAAATGCTCCTTGAGCTCCTGGCTTTACTGCGTGCACCATGGCTTAGGGCGGCGCTTATTTGGGGGAGGGGTCGGTGATTTGGGTGGAAGGTGTCGCGCCAGAGGTCAGGGAATGTGGGATGTGGAAGGAGGAGGAGGATGGGGTCGGGTGTCGATTACCTTCCTGGATCGACGAGGCCGAGCAGCGCGAAGGACGGTCGCCGACAAGGAGGGGCGCTGCAAGAAAGGAGTGAAGGTTTCAACTTGGAAAGGAATGCGGAAATTAGGGGAATTGTGGCTTTTGGTGAGGGGAGGGGCGGGGAGGTAGATATTTTCGCGAAAGCCGAAAATTTTGAATCGGTGCAGCGAAAAAACTAGCGCGCAAAGTGTCATCACACACGGTCCCCTATTCAGCACTGTGTACGATATGTGAACATCACAAACGATTCATATAGCTTAACCCGTGTGTGATGAGTTTGAACATGCAAATTTTGGTTCGAATTTCCTTGGTTACACTGGTCATCCACGTCATTGCATAATTTGGGTACACAAAGGAGACTATAGCACACCCACACTTCTTAATCGAGCAAGTTCAGCAATTAAACAGAGCTAGCTGACCTAAACATTTCTCTAACATATTAAAGATCGGTGCTCTTAGTTAAAAAAAACAAAGAGTACTACTATGACTGGTGCTCATAGATCTTCGCTGCCTCCTCCATGTCCAATCCGCGCCCGATGATCTCCTGGGGAAGGGGCTCCATGGCATCCATCACACCATACTCGGCAAGCATCTCGCCATCCGCGTCCACCATCTCTTTGGAAAAGGCCGTCACGAACTAGGCGTGGGCGGCCGTGATATAGGCTTGGACGGGCTCCGTCGTGGCAAGATATGCCAGGGAGGAACGGATGGCTGCTTGAACGCTCCTAGTGATTGCCTACTCTTCGGATGTGGGTTGCCAACCGTTGTCAGAGAAGCTTCGTTTGATTTGTGCGGTCACCACCACAAGCTAGGAGTGGGTGGCCTCAACATGGCCGCGGGCGGTATCCATCAGGGCTAAGGCCTGATGACCCACAAGTATAGGGGATCTAGCATAGTCCTTTCGATAAGTAAGAGTGTCGAACCCAACGAGGAGCAGAAGGAAATGATAAGCGGTTTTCAGCAAGGTATTCTCTGCAAGCACTAAAATTATTGGTGACAGATAGTTTTGTGATAAGATAATTTGTAACGAGCAACAAGTAACAAAAGTAAATAAAGTGCAGCAAGATGGCCCAATCCTTTTTGTAGCAAAGTACAAGCCTGGACAAACTCTTATATAGAGAAAAGAGCTCCCGAGGACACATGGGAATTATCGTCAAGCTAGTTTTCATCACGTTCGTATGATTTGCGTTCGGTACTTTGATAATTTGATATGTGGGTGGACCGGTGCTTGGGTGATGTCCTTACTTGGACAAGCAACCCACTTATGATTAACTCCTATTGCAAGCATCCACAACTGCAAAAGAAGTATTAAGGTAAACCTAACCATAGCATGAAACATATATATCCAAATCAGCCCCTTACGAAGCAACGCATAAACTAGGGTTTAAGCTTCTGTCACTCTAGCAACCCATAATCTACTTATTACTTTCCAATGCCTTCCTCTAGGCCCAAACAATGGTGAAGTGTCATGTAGTCGACGTTCACATAACACCACTAGAGGAGAGACAACATACATCTCATCAAAATATTGAACGAATACCAAATTCACATGACTACAATAGCAAGACTTCTCCCATGTCCTCAGGAACAAACGTAACTACTCACAAAGCATATTCATGTTCATAATCAGAGGAGTATTAATATGCATATAGGATCTGAACATAAGATCTTCCACCAAATAAACCAACTAGCATCAACTACAAGGACTAATCAACACTACTAGCAACCTACAAGTACCAATCCCAGACTTAGAGACAAGAATTGGATACAAGAGATGAACTAGGGTTTGAGAGGAGGTGGTGCTGGTGAAGATGTTGATGGAGATTGGCCCCCTCCCGATGAGAGGAGCGTTGGTGATGACGATGGCGATGATTTCCCCCTCCCGGAGGGAAGTGTCCCTGGCAGAACAGCTCCGCTAGAGCCCTAGATTGGTTCCGCCTCGTGGCGGCGGAGTCTCGTCCCGAAAGCTTGCTTATTATTTTTCTTCGGACGAAAGACTTCATATAGAAGAAGATGGCCACCGGAGGGCCACCAGGGGGCCCACGAGGCAAGGGGGCGCGCCCAGGGGGGTAGGGAGCACCCCCCACCCTCGTGGCCAGGGTGTGGGCCCCCTCTGGTATTTCTTCCGATCAATATTTTTTATTATTTCCAAAAATAACTTCCGTGGAGTTTCAGGACTTTTGGAGTTGTGCAGAATAGGTCTCTAATATTTGCACCTTTTCCCGTCCAGAATTCCAGCTGCCGGCATTCTCCCTCTTCATGTAAACCTTGTAAAATAAGAGAGAATAGGCATAAGTATTGTGACATAATGTGTGATAACAGCCCATAATGCAATAAATATCGATATAAAAGCATGATGCAAAATGGACGTATCAACTCCCCCAAGCGTAGACCTCGCTTGTCCTCAAGCGAAAGCCGATAACGATAAATATGTCCACATGTTTAGAGGTAGAGGTGTCGATAAAATAAAATACGGACATGAGGGCATCATGATTATTCTTATAACAGCAACATATATGGATATTGTCATATGATTTCTTATGCTCAAGTAATAATCTATTCACAATGTCAAGTATGAATCAAAAACTTTATTGAGAACTAACAAACTATAATCTCAGTCATTGAAGCAATTGCAATTTATCATAATATCGGAAAGAGTCTATGTCAGAGCTTTTTAGCAAGTCCACATACTCAACTATCATTTAGTCCTTCACAATTGCTAACACTCACGCAATACTTGTGGTTATGGAGTTTTAATCAGACACAGAGAAAGATAGGGCTTATAGTTTCGCCTCCCAACCTTTTACCTCAAGTGTAATTTCAAAAATAATAGTTCATGATAACTTACATCCAAATATATATATATATATATATATATATATATATATATATATATATAGGGTGGGACTATTTAGGAACCCCCCTCTAGAGTTCCTAAATAAGCTTATCTAGGAACCCCTCGTATTAGGAAGCCACAAATCAAAATCGTTGACCGATCTTGATCCACCAACCACCCGACCGACCACTTGTAGCTACAGGTAGTAGACGGCGCCCGCGAGCGAGCGACGGCGGTAGCCGGAGCGAGGGAGCGGGCGATGGAGGTGGCGGCTTCACCATGATTAACCTATAGCTTCTCCTCGCCTCGCGCAAGCGAGCCGCGGCGGCAGCGGAGCGAGCGGGTGCGCGGCGGCAGCTGCGTGAGGGGGTGCGCGGCGGTAGCGGCGGCCAGTTTCGCCCTGGCTAATCTCTAGCTTCTCCCCGCCTCGCGCGAGCGACCGACGGCGCATCCGGATCGAGGGACTGCTACAGTGGTGCAAGTTTCGCCCCCCGGATGGAATCAATTGAGAAGGCTGTTGGCCCCTCGTCGAGGATGAAGCCGACGAACTCAACAGATCGATTTGGTACGATTCCGCTAGCAACCCAACTCTCTCGCTTCAAAAACTTCTCAGTCATCCGTTCTGAAGCTCCCGGGAACTAGCGGAAGCTGCCTCTGGCGCGGATGAACGTGCTCGACGCTTTTCATACGCAATGTGGAGCTGCTGGACGACGACGACCTCCTCTATCTAATTCAGCTCAGGTACTTTTTGCTTCAACTATGAACATAACTGCTACACTCCCTTTACGTAACTGCTATCTTCTCTGTGTGTAACTGCTAAATGACTCGACCAGTTGGATCAACTATGAACATAACTGTTATAATCCCTTTACATAACTGCTATATTATCTGTGCTTAACTGCTCAATGATTCCCACTATGATTTGCTTTGTACCTGCCGAAAATGTTCTTCTAGATACCAGCACTGATTAATGCAGTTAACTGTTTCCCCCTTGCTTGCCCGTGCTATCAAACAAAAATTGAAGACTGGGATAAAACTTTTTTGCACATCCTTCAGTTAGGATTGTAGTGTGCCAACAGTTAGTTGTTCCCCTCATTGTGTGGTATCTAAACAAAAAGGTTGGATGTTAATGTACTGTTTGTCCATGATAAGTTAGCATTCGGTCTGCCGACAGTTAACTATATGTTTTTATGTTATGCGCTTACAGATAAACAAATCAACTGTGGAAGAAAGCCTAGAACTAGGAAATGCTGGTAACACAGAAGGTGATGAGATTACCTGCTGGACTGTTCAGATCGACACGCAACATTACCCGGAAAAGAATGAGCAAGTGTACATCTTGAAGCCAGAGGCACGACAAACTACAAGATACCCACCACCATCAATAATTGGTGATGAGAGCAGTGTACCGCAACATGGACCTATGCATCAACGACGACACCACACAAGCATGCTGGAACCAATCATAGAGACGAGTGAGGTAAAAAGACAAAAACGATTAAAGTTTACCTCTCCCCTTGTTAACAAGTCAGTTTACCTCTCCCCATGCCATTAAAGTTTAAACATATTTTCAGTTTCACATTTTGCTCGCTACTTGTATATAGATAACTGTTTGTTAATTAACTAGTATTTTAATGAGAACAAGAAAAAATGTTTGTTAATGCAGGTAGAAAATGGAGCTAATAATGGCACGGACACTAGCTACATTGAAAGCTGGACTAAAGTTGTTGATCAACAAACCTTAGATCAAGACTGGGAGCCTGTCTATGTTCTCAAACCAAAAACACGAGATCATGTGCAAGCTGCAACACGTGTGCAAGCTGAACACTCATTATCGCATGGTGTTCCGCCAACGAAAGATGAAGACATTGCCAACACCAAAACTAGGCATCCGCAATTTTCTTTCGGCAAATCAACTTCAGCAACAAAGGTTCTGCTCAAAACGGTTTCCTCACAGAAGCCATTATGGAGCCAACATCCCGTGAGGAAACGCAGCAACAGACCAACCTCATCAAGACTGCTACCACCGCGAGATCCACTACTCCATGTGCCTATCATCACACCACCGTGTCCAATACAGCATGGACACTTGCAAACACCAGCAGAGCTCAGATAATACACGCACGTGAGTGATCATACATCTTTATTTTTTCACTTTTTTATATACAAAAGTTGCAGATATGAAAGCAAAAAAATCACTTATGGTCCTTATTTGAATTTTTTCAGAGCCCACACATTCCAGTTTTACAGGAAGTTAGCACCTTTACGAAATGCAGTTAGCTTCAAAAAAATGTGATTATTTTTTTTTGTTACTCCATTGCGTTAAGTTAACATCTTGAGACAGAGAAGTTATATTGCAGTTTCCCTCCTACACAATTACGTTTTGGCTATATAACAAAAATATTGCAGTTAGAATGTTGTAACTACATCCGTTAGCTTCCTATGTGGCATCCGTTAGCTTCCTATGTGGCAGTTATCTTCACTCCACGACATGAAGTTACCATCTTCAGACAGTGCAGTTAACTACATCCCACGATAGGCAAGTTAACTTCACCGTACTACCGTTTGTCTATAAAAACAAATCACGCAGTTAGAATGCTGTAACTACGTCCGTTAGCTTCCTCTATAACAGTTAACTTCAGTCATTCGTGCACATAATAGCTTTAAAAATAAATAAAAAAGAAGTTACCATTTGAAAAACACTGCAGTTAAGTTCCTCTTTTACATGAAGTTAGCACCTTTACAAAACGCAGTTAGCTTCAAAAAAATGTGATTTTTTTTGTTACTCCATTGCGTCAAGTTAACATCTTGAGACAGAGATGTTATATTGCAGTTTCCCTCCTACACAATTACGTTTTGGCTATATAACAAAAATATTGCAGTTAGAATTTTGTAACTACATCCGTTAGCTTCCTATGTGGCAGTTATCTTCACGCACTCGTGTGCCAAGTTATAAAAATAAAACGGAAGGTACCAGTAGAAACAGTGCAGTTAACTTCATCCTTTGCAGGAAGTTGCCATCTTTAGGCAGTGCAGTTAGCTCCACTATGTGATTGGCTTTTTGTCTCATAAACAGTTGCACTTGACTGTACGATAGTCTTGCAGTTAGCATGCTATAACTACGTCTTTTACCTTCCTCCTACAAATAGAAAAATGTTTATCTTAACAACTCCAAAAAATTTGGGCCCCCTACAAAAAGACTTCCTCTCGACTAGCAGTTAACTTGCTCGGAAAACATTTAGTAGAAATTGAATAAAAATGCACTCTGAAGTGCAGTTAACTTCCTCCACGACATGAAGTTACCTTCTTGAAAAATAGTGCAGTTCACCTCAATAGTGCAGTTAACAGCATCCTCAATAGCAGCTAACTTGATGCACGAATGTAAAACTACCACGCCGGAGCAAAAACTTGCATGTGCATAATGATGCAGTTAACATGCTTGCTACAAAAAATACAAAAAACTGACAAAATTTTCATAAAAACACATCCACATATTCATCTACTTGCACCGCTGCCCTGCGACTACGCTTGTAACAACTTAGCAATGTCAGCCATGTCACGCGGCCACTCGTCGCTCCGAACATCATTACTAGGGTGAAAAAGAACATAAAAAAGGCACTCGGCCTTCCAGTAGGCAGAACGTGGCTGCATTAAAACAAGATTGTTGTGTCAGTTACCATTTTACTATATCTGATAATAAGAAATGGAAATCAAGACAAAAACATGAAAAAATAGTTAATTGAAAACAAAAGAAATGATCCAGCAGAAATTACATCGCGCTTCTTCACTTCCTCTACTAGCTTGGTTCCATCATACAGATATGTAGCTTTTAACATGTAAAAGCCGCATTCGTTAACCCCTTGCTCTGGCATTTTTGCATAGCTACATCATGCGCGGATGTTCCCAATGAGCTGCCTTGAAGAGTTGTATGCAGCTTCGCCATACACCTCCTTCATCAACAAAGACATCCTGGACATCTGTGCGAAACAGAAAAATTTGAGACTTGCAAAATACTTTAAAGAACAGCACGCATGTATAATCTAAAATAGGGGAAAAGTGGAAAAAAGACCACATACGATTTCAACACGTTCTCCATGGAATCTGTTCCTTGAAAGGTTACGCCCAGTGTATCTCCATGAGTCATGGATATCCAGGGACTCACGTTACTTGTTCATAGTATACAGTGTGAAATGATTCCGATTCCAATATGGGAGCATGATCTGCCAACATGCAAATTATACGACAAAAATAGCCTAGCAAGTTAGCTACAATTGTCTCAGCAGTTTAGATGACCACACTACAAAAAAGGTAAAAATGACAACAAAAAACGGCATGCACTAACCAGGTTTGCAGCGAGCAGGTTCTCTTTAATGTATAACTTGAACTTCTGAGCAGCAAGTTTAACATTGAACGGCGGCCTCGGGACCTCCTGCCCATCTTCATCAACTGGTCGATGGTACGGATCAATCTCCAAAAGATACTAGCAAAGATAACAAACACATGATGAGAATTTACAATGATCGGTGAGCAGGCAAGGCGGGGTACGCCGGCTAAGCCGACAAATTAACATAGAAAAAACAAAAAGAATGATTCATAATAAATCATCGTACATTTATCACATACGGGCTGAGCAACACCCTATCTCCAGATTTATACACATGGTTGCACCCAGGGCTTTCCTTCCAATAGCTGATCACAAGATCCATCAACTCGGTATCGATGCAGCCAGCGGGACCAAAACAGGTAACCAGATATTTAGCATCAACTATTAAATCGTCGCCAGTTGGAGGAGTGCACTTAAACAGAGGGACCCTATGGGGACAAAAACAAAAAGGAAAAAAGAACCATGAAGTAGCACCAAAACAAAAAATGAAAAAAGAATTTTGAAAGGAAAACTTGGACTCACTCTGCATATTTGTCAAGAAACTCATTGCTAAGTATTAGGTCCAAAATTTGTTTTGCAACACCCACGAATGGAAACTTGAACGGCTTGAGTGCACGCACAGGCATTCTCAGCCTAGTTGACAGAGAAACTGGCCTTTTATTAGACACTACCAATGGCTCCTCCACTGATTTGCTCCTGGTGAACATTGTTCTCTCACCACGCAAAACAAAATCATCATCATCACTCGGAATAAGAGGCGATTTCACTGCCACTTTGATAGGACTAGCACCTATGGGCCGCAAACACTTTTTAGGTGCTGGAGGCATAAAAGAATCATCATCACTCTCCACAGCACGATCCACAGCCTTCGGGACAGCACAAGCCACCCCCTTTGATTTTGACTCCACGCCGCCCTTCTTTACTTTAATGACTTGGGTGACTTCAATATTTCATCATCCGATATTACCTGAATTTCTGGCGTCTCACATTGGCTCTTGAATAAACTAAATTTAGGCTCGTCTACCCCTAGATCTGCAACACAAAAACCGCAAAAAGAAGGGCACACGGGGAAGATACTTGAGCGCGTGGACAAAAATATAGAAAGGGGCCTTGTGCTGAGTGTAAAATAGGATGACCAAAAAAAATATGCAATCCAACAAAAAAGCAAACAAAAAAGAAAAAGCAATACCTCCAGAATAACCCAGCACCTCACGAATATTAATGTCAAAAACCCCACAAGTAATCCACATTGCATGTGGTTTGAACCCTGACCATATATATATCTTTTTGAGAAAACGCAGCATAACTCCCACCATCATATGTCTCGAGCAGTTCATTCATGAAAAAACCGCAGTCGGTGCTGCATCAAAAAATTATTAAACTATTATCAGCATGCACACATGAAAAAGGTCATGATTTGCAAGTTAGTTCAGTCCAACTGTGCAGTTACCAGCCATATGAATATGTTGTGTGACAGTTGGCTTGAAAAGATACATGAAACAAAATAGTTCATAAAAGCATTGTCTAAAGATATTTCAGTTAGCTAATAACACTTGCCCAGTTAGTTCACATAGACCTAATTTACAGGCATGAAAAAAAAATGAGCGTATAATCAACACTATTAAGGCAGTTAGGTTTAATCTCACTTGAGCAGATTCCAGAAAAGTTAAAAAGACAAACAAAAACAAAAAAAGAGTAAAAACGACAATTCTAATCGTCAGTTCTATTTAATAAATAGAGATAACACAAGCTACGCGTAAAAGAAAAGCAAAAAAGATGTATTACGGGTTTTCCTGCTGGGGCACAACGGCATGGTGCAAACGGAAATCGTCAATGTTTGACGGATCCAACTTCTTCTTCTTGCGATCAGACGAGCCATTCCTCCAAAGCTGCTTGATGTTCTTCGCCATCCTGTTTATGACCCTTATGCCACTCTCGCTACCAGGGGGATGCCAAGAGTCAAGCAGCTCAAAACGACGATGCTTGATGTTTAACGCAACAACACAATAGTGCCCCGCAACTTCCCTGGTAGCTGGAGGGTCAAAGACACCAAAGAGTACAATGTCTTTCTTATCTAGCGGCTCATCGGCATAGGCAGAGAAAAATCTGATCAAGTGCCTATTATCGAAGGACCCTTCCAGATAGATTGCTGCAAAATGAAGAAACATCTCTGTTAGCTATAAAAATCTCATGAAAAAACAAGAAAAAAATGAACACTATAATAATGTATATAAGATCTTACCGAAATATGAAATGGAGCCACCATCTTAGAAGAATTTTGGTATTTCGAATGAAGAAGAAAAATTCCTACAAAGAACCGTAGTGTTCAAAGATGCCACCAACTCTGAAAGACTCAAACACCTTGATAGCTTGCTTTGCAAAACGCATTCTCAAACAGCACCTCATCCCTAGTATTGAAGAAAACACACCAAAACCTTTTAACAAATGAAAAGAATAAAAATGTTGGCAACAAATCAGAAATGGGGGAATGACGAAAACACAATGATGTTTGGTGCATACTTTTTATTCTTGTCCTTCCTTAACCTCAAAACAGCAAAGTATAAGTCCTTCATGCGTTGCACCGCTTCCGGTGTAGTAGTGGTTTGCGGAGAACTGGAGACTGTTTGAGATGAATCTACAATAAAGGGCAAAACAAAGGTTGGCAGTTAGCAAAATGATACTAAGCAGTTAATAAAAAGGAAAAAAGCAAACAAACCATACACGAAGAAAGAAGCAAGAAAATCGCTACCTATTTCATTTACTGACAATCCCAAGTCATCACTATCTGTCTCCTCGGAAGCGCCATCAACACCAACTTCGTCAACGTTGGGTTCAACTTCAGGCTGGGGCTCATTGCTATAATTACCGCGCAACGCAGCTTTTGAAATTATATCTTTCAACTTCGCAGCTAACCCCTCAGGTACTTCTACAGGATTCCCAGAAAGTGCTGCAGGAGCAGATGCACCACCATCAAAAAATGATTTATCTATCACATGAGAAGCATTCAAAACACCTGCGTCCTCGGGGCCTGCAACACTAGCATGAGCATCACCACCTCGGTGGGAGTTCACAACTGCGGCATCCTTCAGTAGTTCAGAAACAACAGCTGGCTTCGCGTCCTTGTTCGATGCACGTGCTCCGTCAACAACAGGGACTTCGCACACCGGAATAGAAGATACATCACCTCCGGCTCCAATGCTTTCAGGCATAGCTATATCCTTCAGCACTTGTTTTGTATCCTTCGGCACTTGTTTTCCTTCAAAATTTGCTGCATGATTGACATCATCACCAAGGCCATCCATGACAAATACACCCGCACAAGCACCTTCGGGCGCCTGTCTAGCATCAAGCAGACCTAAACCACATTCAACATTGTCAGCGGCAAAACGGCTTGAATGATCTGAAGTGCGATCTTTTACTTCTAAACCACCTTCAATCGTAACTGACACGCCACTTTGACAATCAAACCCAACTTGCTTCCCTTTTGAAATGTCAGCACTACCAGCATGGAATTGCTGCCCAAGCTCGCTCATTAGATTTGTCGCAATCACCTTCGACTCTGTGATGCGGTGCAAAAACTCCCTCGGTATAATCAACATTGTCATCAACACCATTGCAACCACCATCAGGATCACCACCAAAACAATCATCATCAATAACGTAGTCATCACTAAAATCATGCGGAGGAGATTCAGCAGGGGGCTCTTGCTTATCATCTTCATCGTCGTCTGACGCATCAACAACCTGAAAAAAACATGCACGTATGATGTTGGATGGGGGATAAGGTCAGAAGTTAGCTA
Source organism: Aegilops bicornis (assembly GCA_021605145.1). Lineage (NCBI taxonomy): Eukaryota > Viridiplantae > Streptophyta > Magnoliopsida > Poales > Poaceae > Aegilops > Aegilops bicornis. Next base: position 294,701,959 of record CM038670.1, on the reverse strand, counting down.
TCTTGTACGAGACAGTTGATCACCATGCTATACAAAGATCGAAGAGAGAAAAAAGGAAAAGATCACCTCGCCTCCTCACCCCATTGACCAGTATAATCATCATCACGCACGGGGGCAGACGCGTCATTCTTCTGCTTGCTAATCTGACTCACAATAATACGAGCATCGTTTTCAAAGCCTTTGCATATGGCATCCTGTTTCTTCTTCAAATGGTTAAAAGCAGTGCGAATGTGTGATGTCGCACTCCGAAGACTACCAATGATAGCAACATCACACTCTGTAGCCTCCTTCATTGATTCTTCTCTTGGTCCATGGCCTTCAGGAGAAATGCCAGCAATGCACCTCAGATGATCAGACGTCGTAGGAACTTCAGCAGCCAACTCATTCACCTTCCGTAAAAAAATCATCAATCTTCTCAAATACACCATCATCTTCCGTGGCATTACTATATTTTTGTACTTTAAAGGCTACATCTTCATTCTGTGCATGTTGTTTCAGAGCGCAGGTATGGACATGAGCATCATGAAAGTCGCGATCACGACTTTGCCCAGGGGAAACTTGCTGGCAATATGCAATCTGGTTACGGGATTTCCACTGGGCACATGTAAAAAAACAAAAAACAAAAAACCGGTGAGTACTTTGGATTAAGAAAATGAACATAATGTTAGCTGAAGTTAAGAACAAGGCTTAAGCCAGTTAACTATCTGTAAAAAACTAAAAACAAAGCAGTTATGAACATAAATAATTTAAACAAAAGGGTTAAAATAATGTTAACTTCGGTAGAAAAACATTTCGAGAGATAGCAGTTAGCTCCACATAATAGGTGAAGTTAGCTAAACTTTATACACGTAAGAAGACTTACTAAAAAGACAATTACTAAAAATAGAAAGAACACATATAAGTTGAAAAAACTCACCACAAGTTTTCCGAAAACATAGCCATCCAGAAATTTCCCACCCTTCTTTATAATGTCTTTCAAGAAAATTGAATTCAGCACCTTCTCTGTCAAGAAATTTGCACGCAGAGTCTGCACATGCATCACGTATACGCCCTTCAAGAGGGCAACAATCAAGATACATAAGGACTAGCACTACTCCACAACCTTACGGACCTGCTTGAATGATATTTGGATCTTGCCATCCGATAGCTGCACGCTTTATCTCATCCACTACTAAGCGGCAAAAATCCATCGTTGCCATATCTTCAAAAACAATACCATCTAGCATTGCAGCCTCCACCGCCTATATCTGGACGCAGGACCTGGGCATATCATCTTTGAGGAAAGGATAGCAAAGAAAACCTTTACAGCAAGCACATCCTTTGACTCATCGACTACAAGCTGCTTCAACACAGTCCTCAGGTCTTTCGTGTCAACCACAGAAGCTTTGCTGAAACCCAACTCCGCCTTAAATCTAGCCATTGACTCATCATGGCCACTATCAGCTGGCCTAGGAGTTGTGTCATCACCCATCGGGAACCCAAAACACTGATGCGCGATTTCTCTGCTGACTACAAGAACTTTATTAGGGCCACAGTCAATGCGCATCGTAGTCGTGTCAATATTCTTCATCAAGTGACACATCATAAGGCGCGACACATTGCCCTTCAGAACCCTGTCAAATACACAGCCAAAACCAGCCTTACGAACAATATCTTTATGTCGTGTCTCAAGCAGAGCAACTGCCTCAGAAACCTTTCCCAAAGAACAACGAACAGTTACATTGATCCTATCACAAGCACCAGCGTTTGACGTCGTGGACTTTGCCGCCTTCTTCTTTGGTCCACTCCCAACAACCTTGGGCCGACGCTTCCTAGAAACAACCTACCAATGGAAAAAACAGACAAAAAAGAAGGCAGTTAGCATGCAGACAACAGCTCAGTTATTTTAACAAAAAAAGGAAAAAAACAAACAAACATAGATTAGAGCATATACATTATTCCCGTCGAGCCCAGTGCCATCAACAGAAGGTCCTCTACAACCACCTCCAGCCTCTGAACCCTCGAAAGAAACATGCTTTCCATCAAGCTTAACACTCGGATAGACACGATCAACCACTGGACCACTGGCAATGTGTGGACTCCGACGCGGAGATGGATTAACAATTTTAGTGGCTACACCACTGGTGGGATGGGTGCCACAAAGTCCATGCTTAATCTTTGCAACAACTACCCTGCGCTTCCCTTGGCTAGAAGATACTGCAGGGCCGCCTTCACTCACCGAACCCACGTTTGCAGTTACATTGAGACTAGCAGAGACATCCAGTGATGTGCCAACTGGCACACGGACTCCAGCACATGCATGTGGAACATGAGAATTGCTGGTGACATTTGAGGAATCAACTACACCTTTGGGGAGCCTCAACCGCTTCTTCCTCTCATGAGCATCAACTTTTTCTGAAAAAAAATTCCGCTTCTCTGCCTGCCTTATCTCCTCATTCCTTAACTGTTGTGAGACCATATAATCCTGTGTAACAATCTCATTGCCCATGACTGACTGCAATTGCGTATCGCACCACGCTGGAGTCAGACTGCACACAAAGTTGTCTCCATCGGAAGCTCTACATGGTCCAACATTGGGAGGCGCAGCCATGTTGTGCGTCAGTGGGGAATTAGGCGCAACATGTTGGGCATTGATGTCACGGCAAGATTGCATGATGAAATCGTTAACATCCGGCGACGAAATACCTACACGTTATAGAGCAAAAAATGCACACGAAAAAAACAGTAAGATAAAAAAGATAAAAATGCAACAACTCAAAACAACAACTAACAAAATGAGGAAAATTAAATGAATTCGAACAGATTCCCACAAAAAACCTTCAACACTGTCGGCACCGATATGAGGAGAGCAGAAGACACCACCGACTTTGCACGTCTCATTTATTCCACTGGCATTTGCTTTGCTATCAACCATACCACCCCCTTCACCTGCATCCCCATCACTGCATTCGCCATTAACAAGTGACACCTTGGCCAAAGCTACCGCAGCAGCATCAACTGCCACTGGCATATTAAGACATGGATGTGAAAAGTTAACAAGATAAATTCATGATGAACATACACACACAAAATTAAAACAAGAAAGCAGTTAACTGCTTCCATTTCTGAAGCTATGTGCAATTAACTAATATATGATGACTAACAATTTGCACAACCAGCACCCCTTCCAATCGAACTCATCCCGAGGAAAACAAACACCTCACAATCCCCGCCGCCTGTACATGCATACAGAAAACGACCCCAACTTAGATAGAAACTTAAGACTGAAGACATGACGCATAAATCAAAAAATGGAAAATAATCAAAACAAGAATCAAATTGCCCCGCAGCCATAGTACCAAGGTGAATTCATGAGAACTGATACTAATACAAACACACCCAACCACTCCCTCCCGCGCCGAAAAACCTTAAGAAAACATACCTGAAGAACAGGCGAGATCCCCCTTGCAGATCCAACGGCGAGGATGAAGACGACTTCTGCCGCGCGAGGCAGAACAAAAACATGCCGTCTCCTGCTTCCGACGAATACCACCGCCCGACGGCCGGTTAGTTAGGGTTAGAAGCAACCGTTGGTGACGGCGCCGCGGCGTCTGCCCTAGGGTGAAGGAAGGAGTTCTGGCGAGAGAAAATAGAGGTAGAGGGCCGCAAATGGAGCAGTTAAGACAGAGGGTGCATAAGAGACGGCGGTGGTATCAGTCCGACAAGTAGACGAAAATGACGCATAAAAATAAGAAAGCCCATATAGGCCCTGGCGCTGCAACATGTTAGCCCAACACCCCAAACACCCTCTCCCCTCCCAGTTAGCCCAAATGTACCCCGTCAGTTTGCTCAACCTAACTAATCAAAAGTTGATCATCCACGTCTGTTAGCACAAAACAAAAACTACTAGCAGTTAGCTTGCGCTAAACAAACAATTACTACTCGTAAAAAAATGAGTTAACCCAGAGAATCAATTGCAGTTAGCTAGACAAAAAATCATTAAAAAAATAAATGACTTGCGTCCTATATAAAAAAGAAAGAAAAAGAAAACCAAAAATAGTTTATCGTGCCTGTTAGTTAGTAAACGAAAAAAGCCAATCACTTGCAGTTAACTCATACTCCCCCCCCCCCCAACAGCCCCGCGGCGGGCTGCTAGCTAACACGAGGGAAAAAAGGACAATCCCTAAAAGGGCAGTTATCTTATATTAGCTGCTGCAGTTGAAAATATATGCTCACTTGCGACAGTTTACACAATACTTGCGTCCAAGAAAAGAACAAAACAAAATTATATAAAAACACGTGGAGGCGAGGGCGTCCGTATAAAGCAGTTAGCATTATAATTATAAAAAGTTAGCTCAAAACTCATAAGGCAATTAGCTAATCCACTACAAATCCACACAGTTATCTCATACTTCTCAATCAGTTAGCCTATGTAAAAGATGGCAGTTAGCACGGCAATCCTTGATTGCAAAAAAAACTATATAAATACGCTCCTATTACAATGAAAAATGCAAAAAATACACTTCCCCAAAGCATTTATCTCTGATAGCTAAGGCAAAAGAAAAACATTGCACACTCCCTCGTTATCTTATATTAGATACGGCTATTGAACCTAAACACTGATTTGCGGAAGATAATGCACACAAAACACCATGTTTCTATCCAGTCAACAAAGCCCTTTTCAGCAGTTATCTTTAATGGCTACCACACTTAGCTACGAACACTCCCTTCAGTCAGGTATCTTTGCTAACTAAATACTTGCATGAAAAAAAGAGGACAGACTATTTAAAAGTTGTGTGTCAGTTATCTTTACTAGCTACTGCAGTTACTTGTGAACACTACCTTCCGGTAGTTAAATCATGCAAAATCATTTTGCTGCAGTTAGCTTATTATTATAAGCCGATTCGTACTACTACATGCCGGTTGGTATGTTTTCTTTCCTACCGCAAAAAATGAAATCCCCAATGCAGAAAATCAAAAATTACGCATAACTAACTGCCGTAAAAGACCCGTGTACACCTAATGATACGACATTGGCTTGAGATTGCTGACATAAGCTTACATACGAAAGGATTCCCACGCCCCGCAAAGAGTCCATCTACAACGGACCGAACCACAAGTAATCCACCAAAATCCAATGACACGAATGGCGAATTGAGCACCAACATGACGAAACTAAATGGTACATACGTCCACGAATCAAAATCGTGACACGAAACATCAAAATTATGATGCTTGTGACACTCGATTGCTAGTTAATCTAAAAAAATAGAAAATGCAAATAATACCCGCTCAATGATCGAACTCGCAAAAAACACGCTCAAAATTACGCATGCACGCGTATAGTTTGTGCGAAAATCATATTACACCAAAAACACACCGATTCCTAGTAGTTTCGACTACGGCACCGATCGAGGCAGAGAGCATTTCTCGATTGAAAAATAGCGACGCGAAGCAGTTAGGTTTGCTTTCTCAGTGCAGTTAGGTATTGTCTTCTTAGCAGTTAGGATGGGTTTCTGAATAGCTTATTCAGAATCGATTCTTGAGAATAAATTTGGGATGTATATATATATATATATATATATATATATATATATATATATCGTGATCTTTCCAACACCTTGTGCTTGCCAAAGGATAAATGTAAAAAGGAAAGGTGAAGATCACCATGACTCTTGCATAAGGTAGAAGATAAAAGTAAAAGATAGGCCCTTCAGTAGAGGGAAGCGAGAGGTTGTCATGCGCTTTCGTGGTTGGATGCACAAAATCTTAATGCGAAAGGGCGTCACTTTATATTGCCACTTGTGATATGGACCTTTATTATGCAAAATCGTTTTTATTTCTTCCACATCACAAGATCGTATAAAGCTTATTTCCTCCACACTAATCAATCATACATATTTAGAGAGCAATTTTTATTGCTTGCACCGATGACAACTTACTTGAAGGATCTTACTCAATCCATAGGTAGATATAGTGGACTCTCATGGAAAAACTGGGTTTAAGGGTATTTGGAAGCACAAGTAGTATCTCTACTTGGTGCAAAGAATTTGGCTAGCATGAGGGAGAAAGGCAAGCTCAACATGTTGGATGATCCGTGACAATATACTTTATCTTAGATATAAGAAAACATAACCCATTACGTTGTCTTCCTTGTCCAACATCAACTCTTTAGCATATCATATTTTAATGAGTGCTCACAATCATAAAAGATGTCCAAGATAGTATATTTATATGTGAAACCTCTCTTTCTTTATTACTCCTATTAATTGCAACGATAACCAAATCTATGTTTGCCAACTCTCAACAACTTTTAATCATCATACTCTTTCCATGTGAAGTCATTACTCTCAATAAGATCAATATGATCTCTTTGTTTCTTTTTATTCTTTTCTCTTTTCTTTTATTCACTCAAGATCATAGCAAAATAATCAAGCCCTTGACTCAACACTGCTCTTTATTATATAGCTCACGGACTCGATTACATAGAGGGATCATAAAGCAAAACTCAAAACTAGATCATACCAAGAACTTTATTCTACTAGATCGAGATATTACTGGAAGGATCAAACTAAGAAAAACGGTAAAGATAGGAGTGTGATGGTGATACGATACCAGAGCATCTCCCCCAAGCTTGGCAGTTGCAAAGGGGAGTGCCCATACCCATGTGATTATGTCTCCTTCCTAGGAAGTGGTGGTGATGGGGTTGTTGATGAAGTAGGCTTCTCGTCCATCTTCCAAGGCATGGGCTCACTATCATAGAAGGATGATCGAGTCTCCAGGATCCTCAAATCTGCAGCCAAACTCATTCTCTTTAATCTATATTCATACTCACAGTTTTGGTTTTGCAGGCCATAGATTTGGGCTTGGAGGTGCTCGATTTTCTCGTGGAGCTTGAAGATGGCCTCCCCAATGTCCTTGGCATCCAGCTTGTGGTTGTTGGTGAACTCCGTGATCATCATGTGATTGGATTCAAGTCCACGCTCCACCATCTCCTGGCACTTGAAAACTTGTTGCTCCATTGCCTTGAGCCTTGTCTCCACGCTTCCGGTCCTCCTTGGTCCCTCAACATCGCGGATGTGCAGCACCCCCTCATGCATCTCAATGGTTTGAGGGAGTTGCAGCACCTCCGAGAGGTAGGGGTTGATGACCTTCTCGAAGAACTTGTCCTTGGGGGCACTTGGAGATGTCATGATGATCTAGATCTGTCAGAAAAACAGCTCGAAACAAGAACAGAGGACAATTGCGTGATACAGGAGTCAAAACCTTCGGGAGATTATATAATGAATTTTTACCGACCAAAATACGTATTGTGCAAGAAAATGGAGTCCGGAGAGCGCACGAGGTGCCCACGAGGCAGGGGGCGCGCCCTCCACCCTCATGGAGCCCTTGTGTCCTTCCCGGACTGCTTCTTATTTTTCTATTTTTCTAAATATTTCAAAACGGAGAAAAATTGCCATTAGAACTGTTTTGGAGTCGGTTTACTTACCGTACCACATACCTATTCCTTTTGAGTCCTGAAACATTACGGAAAGTGTCTCTTATGTATTCCTCCGGAGTTCTGGTTTCAATAACATTAGTTTCAACATTTATAGGATTACCTGAGATATAATGTTTGATTCTTTGACAGTTCACTGCCTTCGGATTTGTGCCTTCGAAGTTGTTGATTTTTATGGCACCGGAACGATAGACCTCCTCGATAACATAAGGACCTTCCCATTTAGACAGAAGTGTTCCTGCAAAAAATCTTAAACGAGAGTTGTATAGTAATACATAATCACCTACATTAAACTCACGCTTTTGTATTCTTCTGTCATGCCATCTTTTAACTTTTTCTTTAAACAGCCTGGCATTCTCATAGGCTTGGGTTCTCCATTCATCAAGTGAGCTAATGTCAAATAACCTCTTCTCATCGGCAAGTTTGAAATCATAATTGAGCTCTTTAATAGCCCAATAAGCCTTATGTTCTAGTTCGAGAGGTAAGTGACATGCTTTTCCATAAACCATTTTATATGGAGACATACCCATAGGATTTTTACATGTAGTTCTATAGGCCCATAATGCATCATCAAGTTTCTTGGACCAATTCTTTCTAGATCTATTAACAGTCTTTTGCAAAAATAATTTGAGCTCTCTATTACTCAATTCTACTTGACCACTAGTCTGTGGGTTATAAGGAGATGCAATTCTATGATTAACATCATACTTAGCAAGCATTTTACGAAAGGCACCATGAATAAAGTGTGAACCACCATCAGTCATTAAATATCTAGGGACTCCAAACCTCGGAAAAATAACTTCTTTAAGCATTTTAATAGAGGTGTTATGATCAGCACTACTAGTTGGAATAGCTTCTACCCACTTAGTAACATAATCAACAGCAACTAAAATATGTGTATATCCATTAGAGGCAGGAAACAGTCCCATATAATCAAAGCCCCAAACATCAAATGGTTCAATAACAAGTGAATAATTCATAGGCATTTCTTGACGTCTACTTACCAATTCTTTGACATTCATCACAGGATAGGACAAACTTACGGGCATCCTTGAAGAGAGTAGGCCAATCAAAACCAGATTGCAATACCTTATGTGCAGTTCTATCTCCAGCGTGGTGTCCTCCATAAGCTTCGGAGTGACACTTGCGTAGGATCTGTTCATGTTCATGCTCAGGTACACAACGTCTAATAACATCATCTACTCCTTCTTTATAAATATGTGGGTCATCCCAAAAGTAATGTCTTAAATCATAGAAAAACTTTTTCTTTTGCTGGTATGTGAAACTAGGTGGTATAAATTTAGCAACAATGTAATTAGCATAATCAGCATACCATGGAGCAGTACAAGAAGAATTTATGACATTTAATTGTTCATCAGGAAAGCTATCATCAATAGGTAGTGGGTCATCAAGAACATTCTCTAACCTAGACAAGTTGTCTGCAACGGGGTTCTCATCTCCCTTTCTATCAATAATATGCAAATCAAATTCTTGTAGCAAGAGAACCCATCTAATAAGTCTAGGTTTAGCATCTTTCTTTTCCATAAGGTATTTAATAGCAGCATGATCAGTGTGAATAGTTACTTTAGAATCAACAATATAAGGTCTGAACTTATCACAAGCAAATACAACTGCTAAGAATTCTTTTCAGTAGTAGCATAATTTTTTTTGGGCATTGTCTAGAGTTTTACTAGCATATTGAATAACATTTAATTTCTTATCAACTCTTTGGCCTAGAACAGCACCTACAGCATAATCACTAGCATCACACATAATTTCAAAGGGTAAATTCCAGTCAGGTGGCTGAACAATAGGTGCAGAGATCAATGCTTTCTTAAGTATTTCAAATGCTTCTACACAATCATAATCAAAGACAAATGGTATATCTTTTTGTAATAAATTAGTCAGAGGCCGAGAAATTTTTGATAAGTCCTTAATGAACCTCCTATAAAAACTGGCATGACCAAGGAAACTTCTTATACCTTTGATGTCTTTGGGACATGGCATCTTTTCAATGGCATCAACTTTAGCTTTATCAACTTCAATGCCTCTTTCAGAAATTTTATGCCCCAAGACAATACCTTCATTAACCATAAAGTGGCACTTCTCCCAATTCAAGACAAGGTTAGTTTCTTCACATCTCTGCAAAACTCGATCAAGGTTGCTTAAGCAATCATCAAAGGAGGATCCATAAACGGAGAAATCGTCCATGAAAAACTCACAAATCTTTTCACAAAAGTCAAAGAATATAGCCATCATGCATCTTTGAAAGGTAACAGGTGCATTACATAAACCAAAAGGCATACGTCTATAAGCGAAAGTACCGAAAGGGAAAGTAAAAGTAGTCTTAGCTTGATCATCAGCTGACACAGGTATTTGAGAGAAACCAGAATAACCATCTAGAAAGCAAAAATGTGTGTGTTTGGATAATCTTTCTAGCATTTGATCAATAAAAGGTAAGGGGTAATGATCTTTTTAGTAGCCTTATTTAATTTGCGGAAATCAATTACCATCTTGTAACCTGTAACAATTCTTTGCGGAATCAATTCATCTTTATCATTAGGAACAACAGTAATACCTCCCTTCTTAGGAACACAATGGACAGGACTTACCCACTGACTATCAGCAACGGGATAAATTATACCTGCCTCAAGGAGCTTTAGTATTTCCTTTCTTACCACTTCTTTCATTTTAGGATTTAGCCATCGTCAATGATCAATAACTGGTTTGGCATCTTTCTCCAAATTTATTTTATGTTGGCATAGAGTGGGACTAATGCCCTTAAGATCATCAAGAGTATATCCAATAGCAGAACGGTGCTTCTTCAGAGTTTTCAATAAATTTTCTTCCTCCTTCTCTAAAAGGTTAGCACTAATAATAACAGGATATATCTTCTTTTCATCAAGATAAGCATATTTAAGAGTATTAGGCAATTGTGACGCCCCCGTTTCAATCGTACACTAATCATGCACGCAAATGTGTACGATCAAGATCAGGGACTCACGGGAGGATATCACAACACAACTCTACAAATAAAATAAGTCATACAAGCATCATGATACAAGCCAGGGGCCTCGAGGGCTCGAATACAAGTGCTCGATCATAGACGAAGTCCATGGAAGCAACAATATCTGAGTACGGACATAAGTTAAACAAGTTGCCTTAAGAAGGCTAGCACAAAGCGGGATCTGAGATCGAAAGAAGCGCGGGCCTCCTGAGGATCCTCCTAACTACTCACGATCGTCGTCGGTAGCTGCCGCGTAGTAAGTAGGCACCTCCGGGGTAGTAGTCGCCATCGACAGTGGCGTCGCTCACAGGCTCCATCGTCAGTTGCAGCAATCGAGTAGAGATAGGGGAAAAGGGAAACAATGCAACCGTGAGTACTCATCCAAAGTACTGCAAGCAAGGAGCTACACTACATATGCATGGATATATGTGTAAAGGGCCATATCGGTGGGTGAACTGCAATGCCGTAATAAGAGGGGATAGCTAATCCGTCAAGACTACGCCACGGCAGCCTCCGTCTTCTTGACACGTAGAAGAGAGTAGATCAAGTCCTCCAAGTAGCATCGCATAGCATAATCCTACCCGCGATCCCTCCTCGTATCCACGAGAGAAGGCGACCACCGGGTTGTATCGGCACTTGGAAGGGTGTGTTTTATTAAGTATCCGGTTCTAGTTGTCATTAGGTCAAGGTACAACTCCAAGTCGTCCTGTTACCGAAGATCACGGCTATTCGAATAGATTAACTTCCCTGCAGGGGTGCACCACATAACCCAACACGCTTGATCCCATTTGGCCGGACACACTTTCCTGGGTCATGCCCGGCCGCGGAAGATCAACACGTCGCAGCCCCACCTAGGCTCAACAGAGAGGTCAGCACGCCGGTCTAAACCTAAGCGCACAGGGGTCTGGGCCCATCGCCCATAGCACACCTGCACATAGATGGTTAGTGCGTATAGACCAAATGGCCGGACTCAGATCAAATACCAAGAACTCGTTAAGCGCGTTAAGTATCCGCGAACGCCGAACAGGGCCAGGCCCACCTCTCTCCTAGGCGGTCTCAACCTGCCCTGTCGCTCTGCCACAAAGATCCACTCGCGGGTGCTCCACCAGCCGACCCGACTTTAGTCTCCACATGTATCATGTATAAGTATATAGTATATACTCGTGATCACCTCCCGATTGATCACGGCCCGATAGTATAGCACGGAGACGGACAAGAATGTAGGGCCACAGATGGAATACTAGCATCCTATACTAAGCATGTAGGATTGCGGGTAAAGGTAACAACAAGAGTAGCAAGGACAGGCTACATAGCAGATAGGATTAATCGAAAGCGGTAACATGCTACACTACTCTAATGCAAGCAAGATAGAGAAGAGTAGGCGATATCTGGTGATCAAAGGGGGCTTGCTGGTTGCTCACGGCAAGAGAGAGGTCGTCAACTCCGTAGTCGAATCGGGGTCGCCGGCGGTCTCGGGTTCTCTAAAAGGAGAGGGGAACATAATAAATAACAGAGCAATCAAAGCAACACAAAGCATAACATGGGGATACGCGGTGCTAGGGGTGACCTAACGCAGTAGGAGGTGATACCGGCGAAAGGGGAAAACATCCGGGAAAGTATCCCCGCTGATTCGTGTTTTCGGGCAAAGGAGTCGGAGGGGGAAAGTTGCGAGTTTGATATGTTAGGGTTGCATGGCAGATGAACGGGCTGCGTATCCGGGTTCGTCTCGTCGTTCTGAGAAACTTTCATGTACAAAGTATTTTCATCCGAGTTATAGATTATTTTATATTAATTTTTAAAGTTTTATAATATTTTTTAAATTATTATTAATTCGACACTAAATAGTAAATGCTAAATGTACCCAGCCACTGTGCAAGTATGCATAAAGAAGGCGACATGTGGGTTGGGGACCCAGTTGACGATCGATGTTTGGTACCGGTCAATGAAGGTGGGGCCTCCTATCATTGACATATTAGGCTAAATATCATTAGTTAGTTTTATTAGCAGATTAATTAGGTTTATTTAGTTAACTAATCAGGGTTAATTAAATTAATTAATTCATTTAATTTAATTAATTAATTTCTATTTATTTATTTTTAATCCCTTTTTTTAATGTTCCAGGGGCTGGGCCCCACTTGTCATACTCCAAGGGGCCCCAGTTGCCAGTGGCACATAGGCCACTGGAGCGGGCTTAACGGCACGGTCGGGGCGCCGCCAACCGGCACGGGCGAGGAAGCACCGGGCACCGCCGAGGTGGTCTTGTGGGCGGGAGCGCCAGCCCGCTTGGTAGGCGCCACGAGCCACGGCAGATAGGGGCCAACGGCCAGCAGCAACGCTTAGGAGAGGGCGAGGCCATGGCCGAGGCGGCCGGAGCAGGGAGGTGGTGGCGCAAGGCGGGCCGGAGGCCACAGCGCCGGCCAAAGCGGCCGGCAAGCTGCAAGTCATGGCGGGGACGCATGGCGACGTGGTCGGGGCGACGGGCGCGAAGTCAGGTGAGCCCAGTCTGGCAGCGCCGAGCGCTGATGGTCGTGTGCGAGCATCGGGACGGCCACGGTGAGCGCGAGGGAGAGGGAGGGAGCTCACGGTGGAGGAGTAGGGACTAGGGCAGTGGGGCTCAGGGAGGTCGACGGGGACGACGCGAGTAGACGGGGAAGTCCGGCGTCCCGACGGCTTCAGGCGACGGAGTTTGGTCGAGACGGCGATGGCGGCGGCGCCGGGAGGAAGCAGAGGCGCCAGGAGGCCGGTCGGGAGGAGAAAGCAGCACGGGAGCTCCGGCGCCGACGCAGTCCATCAGCGGCGACGGCAGCGTCGGGCACCGAGTGAGGAAGGATCGGGCTCCCGATCCAGATCCAATGGGTGGGGAGAGATCGGAAGTCGTGGGGGTTGTGGGGTGCGGCTAGGGTTTCGGTCGAGTGGGCCGTGGGGTTAATGGGGGAGTGGGTGGCCGGCTGGGCCTGGGGGTTGGCCCAGTTGGGCCACGACCCAGAGGGGGGGTTTCTCTTTTCCCTTTTTTTGTTAGTTTTCTTTTACATTTTTGTGTTTTCTTTTCTTTTTATTTATTTTCTTTTGTTTTTATTTTACTTTCTTTTAAGTTTACTTTTTACTTAATATTAAAAAGATCCCTAAATTAGTAATACCATGAAACCCACTGCCACAAAAGGTCTTATCCCAAAACATTTTAGTTTAGTATTTTATTTATTTATAAAAGCATTTAAATATTGGTTTTGCTACTGTTTTATTCATTTTAGATTATTTAAACAATTTATAAAAGTGTGATTTCTCCACCATAATTACCTATGCATTATTCGCCTCCACCCAAACATTTAGTAAATTAATATTTGAAAACTTTTATTGTTTGCCTCAATTTTGAATTTGAATTTGAATCGGTTTCGAACTAACGCGAGATTAATCAACAGTAATCGAGGTGACGTGGCATCATTTGGAGAGGTTATTGTAGCTTGATTACCCAAGGCGTCACAATTCTCCTCCACTTCAAGAAATCTCGTCCGAGATTTAAGAGGGAGTAAGGGAAAGTTCTGGTTACGATATTCTAACGGATCTTCTCGAAGAAGTTAATCCCTTTTGTTGATGTCTTCAATTCTTTATTCCAATGCATCATGATGAAGTTGTCGTCCTTTCTTCGGGGAACTCCATCGTACTTACGAATAGGTAAGGGGCAGCTCTACAACGGTAGGATGTTATAAGGGAAAATCATCTGGGGGGGGGGTAACCCAAGAATGAACATATGAGTATCTCTCGAGTTGAACAAATGAAACACATCGAGAGCGAGTAAGACGGTGCAATAAGAGGTTTCAAGCGGATAGGCAATCGTTCATTGCCTGAAAACGAGTGAGAAAGGGGTTCAGAGCAACGGGAATAAGTATTGTGTTTGATACCAGGATTGATCACTAGGAAGGTGGCTCGCAAATTACATATGAAAGCGGCGCAAGGGATAACTTCAAAACAGGGATGTACAGAGAGTCAGTTTCGATCCTGTGGAACTGTGGTTATGGGCCCACCATGTGGGTTAAAAGTAGAAGGAGCGGTGACATCTTGCTCGGTCATGACAAAGAAGGCATGTCAACGGGTAGCCTGTCAATTATGTCGGCAACAACGCTTGCACCAAGGGCGAGGGGCGATGAGAACTATTTTCACCTTTCGTTGAAACGAGGCGGACCCGATGAGGGCAAAGTTCTCGTCCATCGACGGTCACCGAAAAGGTCATCAACAAAAAGTAACGGGTCTTCTTGGCGGGGTTGTACACCGAGGTGTTCACATAAGCGAGGGAATATTACTGCTTAGATCATATAGATCACAAGAAAGGTTAAACCAAACAATGGGAAGGAAAATATGACTATCAGTTAAGCGAGAACAATGGAAAGGAAAATGTGTTGAAACACATATTCCAGGTATATCCTTCCCAAGGACAAGCAGAGCAAGATATCCATGACAGGATATAAAGTAGAAAACCATTTAGGTAAGGGGGAGGAATCTCATGATATTACCCATACAACGGTGTTAGGATAAATGATAAATAAAATTTAGCATCGTGCTTCAAATGTTCCTGTTGAAAATCGAAGTACCATTGACATGCTTCGAGATAGCATTGACATGGTTTTCGTGTGAAGATCGACTTTGGAAACACGAAGGATCCATCAGAATAACTTGTAGAATAAGTCTTACAATTTCCTCATGGATGAACGGATAACCTTGCTGAAAAGGAATCTATAATGATAGGTCCTCCGGTAGGGGGTGCTAGGCATGACATCATGTTACCGGGTCATCAAAGGATCAACATCATAACTCTTGGAAAGTTGTTCCAACCATCATATCTGACCGAGATTCATATCCAATTGGTGTCATGATACCTCAGACTCAGGGGGTCCGAGAGGAAAAGGTGCAACACCAATCGACGAAATGACATTGCAAGATTCTCGAGAAATGAACTATGGGAGCGGGTTTACAAGCAATAGTTCATCATTAAACCAAGGAGGGATGAGAAGGTGGCTGATGGGCTCAAATGACAATTCATCGAGAATTCCAAGCGGATGGATTTCCACGATAATGTGAACAAGAAGATGACATTTGTCGATCAAATGATATAATGGGATATGCTCGAGGAAAACATACATAATTAAACATTGGTTGAGCGGTGCACCCGAAATATGGGTTGGGTTGCACGACCAATGTTAGAATGGTGATTCAATTATCGGAAGACTTAGAATGAACTATCGCCCATTCACTTCAAAGCAATAGGGTTGCTAGAAGTTTTGAATTCACACGTCATAGCTCAATTGCTCGGTAATCCGTTGAAAACAATACGGGACCAAGGAATGAACGAAGATGGCAAGAAGTATTATGATATCAAGAATTCTTAAGAGGTGGTGAAATTCTCACCACATTCTTGACAAAAAGAGATGGTAATACTTCCAAGGTAAGGAAGATCAACTACTGGGTAGCAGGGATCTCAATGTTTACACAAAACATGAACAAGTTGTGTTGAACGGAAGGCAATAAAGTGGTCGATGAGATCAGGAATCATCGAGGGGCAAGGATGGTAATACCCATCATGAATTCAATTGAATTCCTGGAAGAGCTCATAAGGTTGATGATGATCACGACACAATTGTCGAGAGATTTCATGCAGATGTAATCAATCAGCGACGACATCAAGTCAAAGGAATGATGAAGCAAGAGGTTATTGGAACCACAGTTACGACACAAACTCGAACTCAAGCTTCTTGTTTAAGGTGAAAGGGTATGACGAGGAAAATCCACGTAAGCTTAGCTATCGTCACAAATTGGTGCTCCGAGAATGAGGACCAGGTAGCACAGTTAGAATCGTCACGACAATGATATAGCCAAACAGGCTAGGAATGGCGTGATCGGGTACAAACTCGTACTTATAGAAGCTTCTTTGAAGAGTTGTTGAACCGTAGAGCGGACTCGGTTCGATTATCGGTGTCTTTGAGTGTTTAATAACTCAGAGCCCGTGAAAATTTGGAATCGATGGGAAGGTAGCACTTGATGAAGAACTCATAAGAAGTTATGCAGTTCCATGATAATCTCGAGATACCGTGGGGTAATACTCGACACAAGATCAAAGTAAAGGTTGGACTGGTGTATTGATCCATAGGAGACAATTGTTTTAACTTGTCCGAGAAATGGAATCAAAGAAGAACAATCATGGTTGGAACCACGGTTGCAAGGGATCAATTCAGAGATACCATATGTTAGTTATCAAGGAAATAGTTATTATTACAAGAAGCTTCCATGATAGGATATACATCGCGTCCATGGGCATGAACACAAAGTTCAAGGTCGACTCCCACTTCCTCAATGCATAATCTTCCATTCACCTCTCGTATTTCAAGATGACATTAGTTGTTGAAAGTTTTACCTGGTGCAATACCAGATAAGTATGACTCGTGAAATCTTTCGGGTTCACACCGATGAGGGAAGGCGTTGGTTCAATCCCATCGGGCTTCTTCTGAACATATACCATAAGCTTCAAGAGTAAATATCACCAGCTCGAAAGCGAGCATGGTTGACAAAAGGAAAGGATACAATTTACCAAAGGCATTATGCATCGGAGAAAGAACTCACAAAGTGATTAATTATGAAGGACAACATGGGATAATAATCCAACAGTGGATATGGCGATCCACAATGGGGCTGATATGAGTATCGATACCCAATCAGAGGAAGAAAGATTGCAAATGCATCGGTTTATAGAACAGCTGAATAGTTCAACGCTTAATTAGCAAAGTAATTATGATTTTCAATTCAAGGGATCAGGAGCAAATGCTCTGATCAAGAATGGATAAGCTGAATAGACTTAGGGGTACAATCAACGACAATTGGATTGGTCGAGAACCAATTCGAGTTAAAAGAATGGCAGCTCAGCCGGAAAGGTAATTTATAAGGATCAATGATGATTGCGTGTATTCGCAAACATATTGAGTCAATAGACCCAAAATGATAATGACAAGGAATGTCAATAAGGCTACGAGACTTATGGGATTAACCATAATGCGAGCAAGCAAGAATTTCAAGAGCCAAAGGCTCCAGAGGATTTTCGGAAGATCGAATAGTAATTTGAAGACTTTTGTGAAACTCATGAACAACTGGGGATGAGCGGATACTCGACAAGTGCGAGGATTTATTTGAAGGGGTATTCATGTGGCAAAGAACTGCTAGGCAGTATGCATGAAGTATTCTCGGAACAATAGAGAAAACTTCGGGTATCTTGTAATAACAAGATCAATGGGGGATGATCGTAAGAATGGCAAGTGTAAGTAGTTATCCATAAGGATTTATTGGTGGTCGGGAATAGCAAAAGTGATGGGAACAAAGTCTCGAGAGAATATCAAAGAGTATCTCCGAAATCTTCTGGTGCAGTCGGTGACCATCTGGATCAAGGGCCTCTCCGGAGAAAGTATTTTCGAGAACCTAAATTAGATTTTAGTAAAAAAAATCGTTTAACCCGAATAGAAGAGAGTTCAGAATCCCAGAGTAAAGGTCGAGGAGTAAAAGATCCTAATACCACCCAATGGCGACGTGGGCCCATAGGCCGCACATCCATGTTAGTAAAAGTTTTGTAATGTCTAGACTCGACTTCGGCCAAGGAGTTGGAAAGGGGATTCCTACAGGCAGTCGGCTCTGATACCAACTTGTGACGCCCCCGATTCAATCGTACACTAATCATGCACGCAAATGTGTAAGATCAAGATCAGGGACTCACGGGAGGATATCACAATACAACTCTACAAATAAAATAAGTCATACAAGCATCATAATACAAGCCAGGGGCCTCGAGGGCTCGAATACAAGTGCTCGATCATAGACGAAGTCAGTGAAGCAACAATATCTGAGTACGGACATAAGTTAAACAAGTTGCCTTAAGAAGGCTAGCACAAACCGGGATCTGAGATCGAAGAAGGCGCAGGCCTCCCGCTGGGATCCTCCTAACTACTCCCGATCATCGTCCGGGCTGCACGTAGTAGTAGGCACCTCCGGTAGTAGTAAATCATCGGCAGTGGCGTCTGGCTCCACAGGCTCCATCGTGCAGTTGCGACAATCGAGTAGAGATAGGGGAAAAGGGGAAACAATGCAACCGTGAGTACTCATCCAAAGTACTGCAAGCAAGGAGCTACACTACATATGCATGGATATATGTGTAAAGGGCCATATCGGTGGACCGAACTGCGTAATGCCGTAATAAGAGGGGATAGCTAATCCTGTCGAAGACTACGCTTCAGCAGCCTCCGTCTTCTTGACATGTAGAAGAGAGTGGTAGAAGTCCTCCAAGTAGCATCGCATAGCATAATCCTACCCGGCGATCCCCTCCTCGTATCCCTGAGAGAGAGCGACCACCGGGTTGTATCTGGCACTTGGAAGGGTGTGTTTTATTAAGTATCTGGTTCAGATCAAATACCAAAAACTCGTTAAGCGTGTTAAGTATCCGCGAACGCCGAACAGGGCCAGGCCCACCTCTCTCCTAGGCGGTCTCAACCTGCCCTGTCGCTCCGCCACAAAGATCCACTCATGGTGCTCCATCACCGACCGACTTTAGTCTCCACATGTATCATGTATAAGTATATAGTATATACCCGTGATCACCTCCCGAGTGATCACGGCCCGATAGTATAGCACACAGACGGACAAGAATGTAGGGCCACAGATGGAATACTAGCATCCTATACTAAGCATGTAGGATTGCAGTAAAGGTAACAACAAGCAGAGCAAGGACAAAGCTATGCAGCAGATAGGATTAATCGAAAGCGAGAACATGCTACACTACTCTAATGCAAGCAGTATAGAGAAGAGTAGGCGATATCTGGTGATCAAAGGGGGCTTGCCTGGTTGCTCGGGCAAGAGAGAGTCGTCGACTCCGTAGTCGAATCGGGGTCGCCCGGCGATCTCGGGTCTACCGAAAAGGAGAGGGGAACATAATAAATAACAGAGCAATCAAAGCAACAAAAAGCATAACATGGGGATACACGGTGCTAGGGGTGACCTAACGCAGAGGGAGGTGATACTGCAAAGGGGAAAACATCAGGAAAGTATCCCGGTGTTTCGCTTTCTCAAAGGAGTCGGAGGGGGAAAGTTGCGAGTTTGATATGTTAGGGCTGCATGGCAGACGAACGGGCTGCGTATCCCGGTTTGTCTCGTCGTTCTGAGCAACTTTCATGTACAAAGTATTTTCATCCGAGTTATAGATTATTTTATATTAATTTTTAAAGTTTTATAATATTTTTTAAATTATTATTAATTCTACACTAAATAGTAAATGCTAAATGTACCCAGCCACATGTATAGCGATTATGCATGAGGGCTAACATGTGGGCGAGGGGACCCAGTTGACGATCAATGTTTGGTGGTCGGCGAGAGTGAAACCTCCTATCATTAACATATTAGGCTAAATATAATTAGTTAGTTTTATTAGCAGATTAATTAGGTTTAATTAGTTAACTAATCAGGGTTAATTAAATTAATTAATTCATTTAATTTAATTAATTAATTTCTATTTATTTATTTTTAATCCCTTTTTTTAATGTTCCAGGGGCTGGGCCCCACTTGTCATACTCCAAGGGGCCCCAGTTGCCCGTGGCACATAAACCCAAGCGGGCTTAACAGGCGTGGTCAGGCGCGCTTCAACCAAGACGGCGAGGCTGCAGGCACCGGTCTGGGAGGTGGCCGAGGTGTCTTGTGGGTGAGGCTGAGGCAGCCAGCTTGGTAGAAAGCGGCGGCAGTCTGCGAGATGTGGGCGTCTGTGACCAGCAACGCAACGCCAGAGAGGGTGAGGCCATGGCCCCGGCCGGGCGAGGAGGTGGTGGCGCAAAGCGGGGCCGAAAACCTGGCGCCCAGCAACGGAGCGGCAAGCTGATGGCGGGACGCATGGCGGCGTGGTCGAAGCGGCAAGCGCGAGTCAGGCGAGCTGGGCGGCCGGGCCGGTGGTCGTCTTGTGAGCGTCAGGGCAGCGATGGGAGAGAGGAGGAGCTCACGGTGGGGAGTAGGGACTAAAGGCGGTGGGGCTCGGGGAGGTCGACAGGGGCAGCAGCGTAAGCGGGAAATCCGTCCCGGCGTCGGGGCAACTTCGAGCGATGGAGTCGGGTCGAGCAGCGATGGCGGCGCCGGGAGGAAGCAGAGGCGCCAGGAGGCAGTCGGGAGGAGAAAGCAGCGGCGTGGGAGCTTGCGCCGCCAGTCCATCGGCGGCAAGCGGCAGCGTCGGGCACCGAGTGAGGGAGAAGGAGATCGGGCTCCCGATCCAGATCCAGCGGGGGTGGGGGAGAGAGATCGGGGGGGATCGTGGGGGGTTGTGGGGTGCGGCTAGGGTTTCGGTCGAGTGGACAGTGGGGTTAATGGGGAGTGGGTGGCCGGTGGGCACAGGGGTTGTGAGTTGGGCCACTGACCCCAGAAGGGGGTTTCTCTTTTCCTTGTTTTTTTGTTAGTTTTCTTTTCTCTTTTTGTGTTTTCTTTTCTTTTTATTTATTTTCTTTTTGTTTTTATTTTACTTTCTTTTAAGTTTACTTTTTACTTAATATTAAAAAGATCCCTAAATTATTAATACCATGAAACCCCTTTGCCACAAAAGGTCTTATCCCAAAACATTTTAGTTTAGTATTTTATTTATTTATAAAAGCATTTAAATATCGGTTTTGCTATTGTTTTATTCATTTTAGATTATTTAAACAATTTATAAAAGTGTGGTTTCTCCACCATAATTACCTATGCATTATTCGCCTCCACCCAAACATTTAGTAAATTAATATTTGAAAACTTTTATTGTTTGCCTCAATTTTGAATTTGAATTTGAATCGGTTTCGAACTAACGCGAGATTAATCAACAGTAATCGAGGTGACGTGGCATCATTTGCAGAGGTTACTGTAGCTTGATTACCCATGCGTCACAGCAATGATTTAAGCTCAAACACGGGATCACCCTTGGGTGGAGGTGGATCCCCTAAGATTTCAATAGGCATGTTGTGTTTCAAAATAGGACCCTGTTTAAAGAACACTTCATCTATTTCCATTCTTTCATTCATAAACATATCATTTTCATGGTCTAGCAAATATTGTTCTAAAGGATCACTAGGAGGTACGGCAATAGATGCAAGACCAATAATTTCATCTTTACTAGGCAGTTCCTCCTCACGGTGTTGTCTACGAAATTTAGCATGAGACATATCACCTAAACCAATAGTAACAACATCTTTTTCGCAGTCTATCCTAGCATTAACAGTGTTTAAGAAGGGTTTACCAAATATAATGGGACAAAAGCTATCTTGTGGGGAACCAAGAACGAGAAAATCAGCAGGATATTTAGTTTTCTCACACAAGACTTCAACATCTCTAACAATTCCAATTGGTGATATAGTATCTCTATTGGCAAGTTTAATTGTGACATCAATTTCTTCTAACTCAGTAGGTGCAATATCATGCATAATTTCTTTGTATAAGTCAATAGGTATAGCACTAGCACTAGCACCCATGTCACACAAGCCATGATAACAATGATCTCCTATTTTAATAGAAATAACAGGCATGCCTACCACAGGTCTATGTTTATCTTTAGCACAAGGTTCAGCAATTCTAGCAGTTTCATCACAGAAATAAATAACATGCCCATCAATATTATCAGCCAAGAGATCTTTAACAATAGCAATATTAGGTTCAACTTTAACTTGCTCAGGAGGTGTATAAGTTCTAATATTGCTTTTACGAACCACAATTGAAGCTTTAGCATGATCCTTTATGCTAACAGGGAAAGGTGGTTTCTCAACATAAGCAGTAGGAACAATAGGATCATTATAAGTGATAGTCTTTTCTTCAACTTTAATAGGTGCAGCTACTTTTACTTCTATGAGAGTATGATATTTAAACCACTTATCCTTAGGGAGATCAACATGAGTAGCAAAATATTCACAAAAAGAAGCTACTATCTCAGAGTCAAGTCCATATTTAGTGCTAAATTTACGGAAAACATCGGTATCCATAAAAGATTTAACACAATCAAACTTAGATGTCATACCTGACTCCTTACCTTCGTCGAGGTCCCAATCTTCAGAGTTGTGTTTAATTATTTCCAATAAATCCCATTTGAATTCAATAGTCTTCATCATAAAAGAACCAATACAAGAAGTATCGAGCATGGTGCGATTGTTGTCAGAAAGTCGAGCATAATTTTTTTGAATAATCATTTCTCTTGAGAGCTCATGATTGGAGCATGAATATAACATTGATTTAAGCCTCCCCCAAGCTTGAGTGATGCTTTCTCCTTCACGAGGCCAAAAATTATATATATAATTACGATCACGATGAACAAGATGCATAGGATAAAACTTCTGATGAAATTCCAATTTCAATTGTTTGTAGTTCCATGATCCCATATCATCACATAGCCTATACCATGTCAATGTATCTCCCTTCAAAGATAAAGGGAAGACCTTCTTCTTGATAACATCATCGGGCATACCTGCAAGCTTAAATAATCCACAAACCTCATCCACATAGATTAGGTGCTCATCAGGATGTAATGTTCTATCTCCTGCAAAAGGATTAGCTAGCAGTTTTTCTACCATACCCGAAGGAATTTCAAAGTAGACATTTTCTTTTTCAGTAGGTTCAGTAGGTTGAGGAGCAACTATTTGCTCTACTAGTCGAGGTGAAGATACCCCGAACAAGCCCCTCAGAGGATTACTTTCCATAGTAACAAGTGACAGTAAATTTCAGCACACTATATAAATTTTTCCTTACCAAAGGCGCTTCACTCCCCGGCAACGGTGCCAGAAAAGAGTCTTGATGACCCACAAGTATAGGGGATCTATTGTAGTCCTTTCGATAAGTAAGAGTGTCGAACCCAATGAGGAGCAGAAGGAAATGATAAGCGGTTTTCAGCAAGGTATTCTCTGCAAGCACTGAAATTATTGGTGACAGATAGTTTTGTGATAAGATAATTTGTAACGAGCAACAAGTAACAAAAGTAAATAAAGTGCAGCAAGATGTCCCAATCCTTTTTGTAGCAAAGGATAAGCCTGGACAAACTCTTATATAGAGAAAAGCGCTCCCGAGGACACATGGGAATTATCGTCAAGCTAGTTTTCATCACGTTCATATGATTCGCGTTCGGTACTTTGATAATTTGACATGTGGGTGGACCGGTGCTTGGGTGTTGTCCTTACTTGGACAAGCATCTCACTTATGATGAACTCCTATTGCAAGCATCCACAGCTACAAAAGAAGTATTAAGGTAAACCTAACCATAGCATGAAACATATGGATCCAAATCAGCCCTTCATTTAAGCAACGCACAAACTAGGGTTTAAGCTTCCATCACTCTAGCAACCCATCATCTACTTATTACTTCCCAATGCCTTCCTCTAGGCCCAAACAATGGTGAAGTGTCATGTAGTCGACGTTCACATAACACCACTAGAGGAGAGACAACATACATCTCATCAAAATATCGAATCTAATACCAAATTCACATGACTACTAATAGCAAGACTTCTCCCATGTCCTCAGGAACAAATGTAACTACTCACAAAGCATATTCATGTTCATAATCAGAGGAGTATTAATATGCATATATGATCTGAACATATGATCTTCCACCAAATAAACCATCTAGCATCAACTACAAGGAGTAATCAACACTACTAGCAACCTACAGGTACCAATCCCAGACTTAGAGACAAGAATTGGATACAAGAGATGAACTAGGGTTTGAGAGGAGATGGTGCTGGTGAAGATGTTGATGGAGATTGGGCCCCTCCCGATGAGAGGAGCGTTGGTGATGACGATGGCGATGATTTCCACCTTCTCGAGGGAAGTGTCCCCGGCAGAACAGCTCCGCTAGAGCCCTAGATTGGTTCCGCCAAGGTTCCGCCTCGTGGCGGCGGAGTCTCGTCCCGAAAGCTTGCTTATTATTTTTCTTCAGACGGAAGACTTCATATAGCAGAAGATGGCCACTGGAGGGCCACCAAGGGGCCCACGAGGCAGGGTGGCGCGCCCAGGGGGGTAGGGCGCACCCCCCCCACCCTTGTGGCCAGGGTGTGGGCCTCCTCTGGTATTTCTTCCGCTCAATATTTTTTTATTTCCAAAAATAACTTCCGTGGAGTTTCAGGACTTTTGAGTTGTGCGTAATAGGTCTCTAATATTTGCTCCTCGGCCGTAATTCCAAATTGTCGGCATTCTTCCTCTTCATGTAAACCTTGTAAAATAAGAGAGAATAGGCATAAGTATTGTGACATAATGTGTGATAACAGCCCATAATGCAATAAATATTGATATAAAAGCATGATGAAAAATGGACATATCAAGGCCGCCGCTGCGGAATGGACAACTGTTCTGCCGCTCTCTCCAGTTGCTATCCCAGAGGCAGATGTTGCTGCTGCCACCTGAGAAGCCAAAGTGGCCGTTTGGGTTGTCTTGGCCGCCCGGTTGCAGATTGTGGCCACGCTCACGAACCTTGTTCGCACGCGCCTGGCGGCTGCGGCCGCGCTCTTGCCAAAGTGGGCCACCGAAGTTGCCCTCACGAAGCGGTTCCACGTCCCCATCTTTCACCAGTGACGATTGAACAGTGAAACGATATTTGAGGAGCGAGCTAGTGTGCTTGACACGCCGGTTGTGGACTATAGCCGACGCACCTTCTCGCGTAAGCCATATGCATACTATACTCCGATGGTGCTCCAAGACATTTTGTGCCGCATCTCACATGATTGGTGATAATTAAATGTGTGCGATCTACTTGATTTTTCGTCTTGATTTGAATTACATAATAGGGTCACAGCTGCAAAGGAGGGTGTTTGAATTGCTAGAACTTTTATCTGCAGCGAACATGCAACTATAGGTGTGTCGTCAAAAAAATTGAAATTATTCAAGGTTCGTTTGGACATTTTTATACATTAACTTGGCTTTCTAGGCATTTCAGGTGCACAATTCAAAATTAAACTACATGCACATGCTCCGGTGCACCAAAATGGGTTGTAAAATCATATATGTGCCCATGGGTTGATGCTTATGTCCCATGCAAGAAATGAGGATGAATTTCAAACACCACGGCACCATGGCTCTCAGGCAAACGTTGAGGTACTTGCTTTTGTAATTCTCGTAAATCCAAAACTCGTCTGAAATTCATGAACCGGGGCATGCTATCATGGAATGGCATCAACATGCTGGGGTAAAAAATATTGTCCCATTTGGGGTAGGTTATGGTATAAGCTTCTCACAAGAAGCCCTATGGTTCCGGTAGGAAAACATGTCACCTTTGTGGACGAAACGATATCCGTTGCCTCTTGCTTTCAAAAAATTTCTAGTGTCAACGTAAAACAACAAGAGTGTTCTGTCATTTTTTGGGATTTTTCGTGGTTCACTAGGACATTTTTATACATTAACTGGGTTTTCTATGCATTTATGTGCATAATTCAAATTTGAACTACATGCACGTGCTCCAGTACATATAAACGGGTTGAAAAATCAAATGTGTGTCCTTGGTTGCAAGCTTAGGTCTCATGCAAGAAATGGAAATGAATGTCAAACACCTTTCCACCGTCGCTCGGCCGCTAACATTGAGATACATGGTTTTAAAATTCTAGTAAATCGAAAACTCGTCTGAAATTCATGAAACTTGACATGATATCATGGAACGGCATCAACATGTCGTGGTAAAAATATTGTCCCATTTGGGGCAGGTTTGGGTATAAGCTTCTCATAAACCATAGCTTCTCACAACAAGCCTCGTGGTTATGTTAGGGAACGTTTCACCTTTCTGGACGAAACGATATCCATTGGCTCTTCTTGATTTTAATTTTTTTCTACTGTAAACATAGAACAACAGGAGTGTTGTGTTGAATTTTGGAAATTTTCGGGGTTCATTTGAACATTTTTATACATTAACTGAGCTTTTTATGCATTTATGTGCATAATTCAAATTTGAACTACAGGCACATGCTCAAGTGCATATAAATTGGTTAGAAAATCAAATATGTGTCCTTGGTTGCATGCTTAAGTCTCATGCAAGAAATGGGAATGAATATCAAACACCTTGTCATCGTCGCTCGGCTGCAAACATTGAGATACATGGTTTTTAAATTCTAGTAAATCCAAAACTCATCTGAAATTCATGAAACTTGGCATGCTATCATGGAGTGGCATCAACATGCCGTGGGAAAAAAATTGTCCCATTTGAGGCAGGTTTGGGTATAAACTTCTCACAAACCAAAACTTCTCACAACAATCCTGGTGGTTTCGGTAGGGAACGTGCTACCTTTGGAGACGAAACGATATCCATTGCCTCTTCTTGCTTTCAAAATTTTTCTAGTGTCAACATAGAACAACAGGAGTGTTGTGCGAAATTTTGGAATTTTTCGGGGTTTGTTTGGACATTTTTATACATTAACTGGGTTTTCTAGGCATTTTATGTGCGTAATTAAAATTTGAACCACATGCACATGCTCTAGTGCATATAAATTGGTTGAAAATCAAATCGGTGTCCTTGGGTGCATGCTTAGGTCCCATGCAACAAATGGGAATGAATGTCACGCACCTTGCCACCGTCGCTTAGCCACAAACGTTGAGATACTTTACTTTTAAATTCTAATAAATCCAAAACTCATCTGGAATTCATGAAACTTGGCATGCTATCATGGAGCGGCATCAACATGTTGTGGTAATTTTTTTGTCCCATTTGGGGCAGGTTTGGGTATAAGTTTCTCGCAAACCAGAGCTTCTCAAAACAAGCCTGATGGTTTCGGTAGAGAATGTGTCACATTTGAGGACGAAACGATATCTGTTGCCTCTTCTTGCTTTCAAATTTTTTTCTAGTGTCAATATAGAACAACAGGAATATTGCGTCAATTTTTGGGATTTTTCGGGGTTCGCTATGACATTTTTATACATTGATTGGGTTTTCTAGGCATTTTATGTGCGTAATTCAAATTTCAACTACATGCACATGCTCCATTGAAGAAAAATGGGTTGAAAAATCAAATGTGTGTCCTTGGGTGCATGCTTAGGTCCCATGCAAGAAATGGAAATGAATTTCAAACACCAGGGCACCGTTGATTGGCGGCAAAACGTTGAGATACTTTGTTTTTAAATTCTAGTAAATCCAAAACTCATCTGAAATTCATGAAACTTCACATGCTATCATGGAATGGCACCCAACATGTTGTGGTATTTTTTGTGTCCATTTTGAGAGAAGACGCACTTGAATAACATCCAACAAAGGCATTTTGAAACAAAATAACTGTCACTTTAACATCTCAAACATTTTGTATAATTTAAATT
The DNA here is from genome assembly GCA_021605145.1 of Aegilops bicornis. NCBI lineage: Eukaryota > Viridiplantae > Streptophyta > Magnoliopsida > Poales > Poaceae > Aegilops > Aegilops bicornis. The sequence goes on along the minus strand of CM038670.1, from coordinate 294,674,183 downwards.
GTGTGTGTTCTATTAACCATTCACGTGACGCAATGCCTCACTCTTTTAATGGCTAGGAGGTGCCGTGTGGACAGGTGCTTGACTGAACGGGATGCGTGCAAGTTGTACTCCAATGCACAGGCTCACCGGGAAGCGTGCGAGCTATACGCCGCGAGGCTCACTGGGAAGCGAGCCCTTTGACTTCCACGGCCGCCCGCCTTGCTCGCATCTTCTCCATTAATGGCGCCCAAGCCGCAATTTAATATTGTATCCCGCAGACCTCCACCAACGCCATGGCGCAGAAGGATCATCTGCCACTAGTCTTCCAGTTGGGTTTAATACTGTATCTCGATCATATGAATATAAATTTGCAGTGTGCCTGAATTATAGATATGGTTTGAACAAACTTGCGTTTTCCTCTCTGAATATACAGACTTATCAATGATTTTCTTTAAAAAAACATCAATAGTTTTTAAGTATAAAACACTCATCGCAAACATTTTAGTTACAACACCCATATGCAAACCGACAGCTTCCCCAGGAAGCTAAGGGAAAATGTGTCGAGCAGGATTTGTGCAGCCCTTGATCACAAACATTTTTGATAGAACACTCGTATATAAACCGACAGCTTCCCCAGTAAGCCAAGGGAAAATGTGCCAAGCAGGATTTGTGCAGCTCTTGATCACAAAAGTTTTAGGTAGAACACCCGTGTGTAAAGTGAGAGATATGGTCTTCCCTAGTAAGGCAAGGGAAAATTCACCGCACAGGATTTGTGCATCTCTTCAACGCAAAACGGGATTCAAAGCGAAAATCTAGCAAGCATGATTTGTACCTCCCTTCAATGCAAACGGTTTTTTTGGATGACCCGTGTGCAACCACGTACACACAATTTGGTAAGATTTGCATTTGTCATATTGGGTATATTGCCCTTTGTCAAGCTGGAAAGATTGACATTTGTTGATCTGGTAATATTGCCATTTGTCAACCTTGTAACACTGCCATTTGTCAAAATATGTAGCTAAAAATCACTAGCACTATCTAATTTTTGCAACTAAAATTCAGTAATTAAGCATAAATTTCGTTCATAGATTAAGCAGTCGTTTTTTATACAACAGTTCAACTCGACGGATGAACCGACCAAAATTTTCCCCAATTATTGCCAACCACGTACTGAAATGGCTAGTTCAACTATATATACTAGCTAATTAAGTATGTTGTACTGTTCCACCACATCTATAGTCAGATGAACTAAACAAAATAGCCCATAACTACTACTACTACTACTATGGAGAGTCTTGTACTACTTCCGGCAGCCTCTCCTCTGCCGAGCGCGCTCAGTAAGAGGCAGAGGAGGAGGAGCCTACCAACGAGCTAGGCAACTGCAATACGGTGCCTGCCGCTATTGCACCTTCATCGACGCTCACCTCGAACGCCCTCTACCGCTCTAGACGACCCCTCTCGAACCGGTGGTTTTCCTCGTAGATCTCTTGATTTCTCGCCTCTGTGGCAGCGTGTGCTACGGCCAAGGCGGCGGTAAGGCTCTTTGCGTGCTCGTCGAGGCGCTCCTCCTCCCCCCGTAAGTACTCGATGTAGCGCGCAAGGTCGCTGACGCACGTGCGGGCCTCCACCTCCGCCTCCCGCCTTCGGGCGGCGGTGGCGGAGCGGGTGATGACCCCGACGGTCGAAGGTGGGCTGGCGGCCACGACGGCCGATGATGGGGTGGAGGCCACGACTACCACCTCCCGCCTTTGAGCCGCGGTGGCGGAGCGGGTGATGGCCACGGTTGCCGGCAGTGGGGTGGCGGCCATGACAGCCACCTCCCGCGTTCAGGCCATGGCGGCGGAGAGGGCGATGGCCCTGTCTTTCAACGGTGGTGTGGCGGCCACGGCGGCAGACGGTAGGGTGGCGGCAACGGCGGCTGGCAACAGCTGCTGACGGGTAGCGGAGACGGAGCGTGTGCTGGGTGTTCTGCGCACACCCAACAGGGACGTCACGCGCACTACGCTGTGCCGGGGACTGCGGCACCGCCGCGGTGTAGCCTCCCAGTTGAAGTTGTCCTCTGATGACGGCGGAGTGGCCGAGCGACTACGACGGACATGTGCCATTAGCGATTGTGGGAGAAGCAGACGAGATAAGCTACAGGGAGGGAGGGGAAAATGAGATGCAGGACTCGCCGGCCGTGAAGGTTTATATAGCAGGCTGGTAAGCATTGGGATTTTGGGGGATTTCACTGAGTCGGGCAAGAAGCTTGCGCGGGAACCTGCTTGGTTGCGCGGGAACGGGCTCACCACCGTTTGGCCAAAAGAACGCCCTCGCATGCTGCTCAAGCTTGCGCTCGAAGCCGTCTGCGGAAGCGGGGTGACAAGACGTGCGAGAGGAGGACGAAAGGACACGTACACGTACGGTTAATAAAAAAAGTTTGTGATTTAATTACGTACTACCCCGTCCTGATTTATAAGTAGGATTTAACTAATAAAATACGAATGCATGTCGCCAAAGATTATATTATTGGATTCGTATTTGAACATAGTTCAATTATATAATTTTAATAACATGCATTAACATTTTGTTGGTTAAATTTAAGGTCAAAATATGGCACAGAATATAAAGGGGACTAATAGACCAAGATGAAGGTAGTAGCACACGACCACTCTCTACGCAGCGATGCAACTGCCGGCCGGCTTGTAGACAATCATTCACTGCGTATTCAACTGCTCTATGTGTGTGGTTGCTCGCGGTTGAGGTGGCCGCGGCGCGCTCTGCTCGTGTCCCGCCCAACTCGTGTTAGCAACAATCATAGACAGAGCAAATCACACTGCTCATTAGCAGCAATCATCTGTGTTATTATTGGTGTTCGCACACATTTCTGATTACGGACCTGTTTGCCGCGCATTACAGACATCTTGCTCAGTTGAACTGTTTCTGTTGTCTTGGCTCATCGCACACAGTTCATCCGAGTGAATTGTATGCCCTCCATCGCACACACACCTTGATCTGGCTGGCCGTTTCTATTGTGTTGCCTAATCGCACACAGTTCATCCTAGTGACCTGTATGCCGTATATTGCACACACCCTCATCTGGCTGCTCGTTTCTATTGTTCTGCCACATCGCAAATAATTCTTCCGGATTAACCGTTTGCCACGCATCGCACACGCAACTGTAATCTGAACCGTGTTTGATGTCACCGCCATTGCAAACGTTTTGCATCTTTTTTGACGATTTTATTACATCACCGTTTGTGATTAATGCATCGCACATAGTTTCGTCGAAGGGTCTCTGATTGGACTGTCGCGTTTGGACCAACCTGCAGTAGTGACCGCCTTGCCCGCCTCATCGCCCTTCCTTGTAGGCGGCGGCCACCTCCGCCACCCGCTGGTGGTAGCGCCAGCAGGCGAGACGGATCTCACGGGCGAAGTGGTAGGACTCGAGCACTGCCTCCTACTCCGTCAAGTCCGTGTCAGGCCCGACCGCCCTACCGGCGGCGAGCCTCTCTTTCGCCTGCAGGTGCTCCTGGAGGAGGTGGTGGTTGTAAGCGGCGTTGGCCTGCGCCTCCCGAAGCTGCTGCTCCCGCACCATGTCCATGTAATGGGCACGGGCCTCGCCGATGGTCATGGTGCAGTGCACCAGCGAGGGTGCGCGGAGGACGAGGAGGGTGGCGCCAGCTCATCTTCGGTCGCATCCTCCATTGGGACGTCATCGTCCTCCGGCTGCCTGCCTGCCGGCCATCTAGCCGGTAGCAATGGCGGCCACCTCCTTCTTCTGGTCCGGCGGCAGCCCGTCCAAGAGAGCTTTGGCCGGGGAGGAATCCATGGTGAGAGTGGTGCAGAGAGGGGTCGGATGCGGATGACTGCGGCTATGGTCGAGGTAACGATTTATATAGCAATGGCGGACGGCGAAGGGACGGACGGGTGGCCATCGGAGGAGATGCCTCGGCAACCGCGTGCCATCAATGTGGGTGGCAGATGGACGGACAGGCGGCCATCGTATCGTTTGAACGCGCAACAGTCGTCTACACCGAAAACGGCGCGGGCGGCGGTCTCTCGACCGGCGTGCCGCTTCAATGTCGGCGCTCATGAGCGGTCGGGCACTGAAGCGGTGCTGACCGTTTCGAACGGGAAGCGCACACGGGAGGGAGGAGGGGGTTTTGGTGGACCAGAACCGTCAGAAACGGGCGTGGTAGCGATCCGGATTCCCGCAAAGCTCCCATGTTTGTCTCCGGTTTGCGGGAGAAAGTACGTCTGGACCGTGACGCAGACCGATACAGAACTCCGTTAGATGGCTTTGTGGTCCGAAAGCGTAATTCCGATGAATGCGGGAGGTTTGAGGATCGGTGTTGGAGAATGAAGATGCCTTGAGAACCACACGGTTTAAGTCCGATATGAAATTGGCGCAGAGAGAGAGTGTCGGATGGATCCGCACTGTCAAAGTCGGCCTTCTTATTTGGGGCCGGACAGTGGGATTTTGGACATGTGACTCGGCCCGGTTCAATTTGAACAACCACTTTGGAGGCCTAAAAGTGTTTGGACCATTTGATTCAAATATACATACACCCTTCGTCTCAAAATTTTTGTCTTAAATTTATCTAAATATAGATGTATCAAGTCACATTTTATTATTAAATACATCCGTATCTAAACAAAATTAAGACAAGAATTTTGGGACGGAAAAAGTACAATATTTGAGGCGTCCACGTCGGAGATGCTCAAATACACTTGGCTGACTGAAGTGCACGGCGTCTGAGCAGTAAAGTTTGTTTCTAAAAACTGAGCAGGTGAGTTCGTGGTAGGCTGACCAGAAACCTTGCCACTTTTCACGCGGCAAACAGTGCATTTGATGCTCTCGTCTCATGTCTCGTATAGTTCATCCGCCGTAGCCAAGAACGACAAAATCAGCTAACCAAGAACGCACATGACCCTGGAATTCTGCTCCTACTTTACTTCAGCAACCACCCTCTCACCATCTCTGCAAGGCAGCGTCGATTGCGACCTTATTTTATACTTCCTCGGTTTTCAAATAATTATATTTCTAGCCATCTCAAATGGACTACAACATACGGATGCATGTAGACATGCTTTAGAGTGTAGATTCACTCATTTTGCTCTGTACGTAGTTACTTGTTGAAATTTCTAGAAAGACAATTATTTAGAAACGGAGGGAGTATGAACGACGGGTTGTCATCCATTTTTACTACTAATCGAAAGAGGGAGCGCAGAATAATATATAAATAGTTCAAACGATGGTATAGTTTCAACATACATGCTTAGTAAACCGGCGGCGGGGGAAGTTTCAACAGACCAAATTATAATGCAAGTAAAAAAAAATCTTCAATTGGCAAAATAATATATAAAAAGTACATTTAAAGCCAGCTTTCAACAGACCAAACGACATTCATGCAAACTAGATGATTTTTATATAAACCGAAACGAATTCATTATATTTCAGACTTTTTTTAACTAAACCGTACTCTAACCTAGTCTAAATAACCGTCGGCAACCATTCCCCATGTTCGACCGGATATGAGCCCCCAAAACTGAAGCTCCAGCTCCGCCTCCGCAGCATGCAAGCAGCTAATTGGGCGACGAGGATGAAGAGTGGTGGCCTTCCTGGACTCGAGCGTCGGCATCCTTCCATGCTCTACTCTGCTTCGTTGTCAGCGATGCCCGTAGATGTGTTGGCGTCGTGCCGCGGTCGTCGTGAAGCTGCCAACCTCGTCGTCGTGGGGACTGTAAATTTCATCCGCCGCCTTGTCGATCTCCTTGTAGGCGGCCTCTAAATCCTCCCAATACCAGCGGTACCACCGACTGTCATGGCAGATGTTGCGGGCAGAGCGGTAGGATTGGAGCAACGCCTCCTGCTCGTCCACTTCCACGTCTGACATGATGCCCGTGTGCATTGCCCTAGCATGGACATCACCATGCATATAAATCCATGTCTGCGAACGCTAACTACAATACCATGCGAAGAGTCGAGCATCATCATGGATTCTTCAAGATCTTGCATGCACGCGCTCCAAGCCAAAAGCGGTAGAGGTGGACGATGCCAAGATGCGGCAAGCCGTTGCCGAACCAACCCCACTCCACCACCTCACCACTTCATGTCGTTTAGTTGTTGCGGCATCACTGCAACCACCACCAAGCAGGCCCAAAGTAGTTGCCAAAATCACAAACGCCCAACTTAGGGGGGACACGACCCACCGGCCAGAATAGGGGAGGGCCCGATCAGCCGCCTAGCATCAATGGTAGTAGGTTGCAAACCTTCCATGAAACGAAGGGGAAAGGGCCACACCCCAAGAGCCAAGAGCCCATCCACCGCCTACGCGGAGTGGAACATCGCTACTGGCATACAGGAGGTCGTGACCCATAGCCACCATTGAGGGAAGAGCCTCTCTGTTGGACGCCAAGGCACGCGCCTATAGCTATCCACCGTCGTCGGTAGAAGGATCCACCATCGTTTTCATCAGCATACTGCATAAGCTTTGCTAGGAAATAGCCTCAGGTGGCGGCAAGGGGTAGGAGAAAGAGAAGGCCGGTGGCGAAGTCGCGTGGGTCATCGCCCAAGTTGCGTTTAGGCAATGCGGGGACATGAAAGGAAAAAGGTGACATGAGTAACGAGATTGTAACTTGACTAGCTTCATAGCTTGAGCCAAACATTAATAAATTGAATTGACAACTTGTTTAACATTCTCATGCACAAACTTCATTATAAAAATCTAAGTATTATACCAAAATGATCTATCTTTACTATATAGGTAACAAGAGTATACCAGATCAAATAAATAGAAACACACTCCTTTTTCTTGAATTGGTCATCTCTGGATCCTCCTTTTGCATCTTAACATTCCTCCAAGACTTCGGTGAAAAAATGCCAAAGATAAAATCTGCAACTAGATTGGCCTACAAAGGTTTTGAAGAGCTGCTTGGGTCCTCCTCTCCAATAGGTGAGAACTTTAGACTTCTAAACATTCGGTGCTCGATAACACACCCCTCGCAAAGTTAATCGTTGTATTTTTTTAGAAAAGTTCACGAGCACAGAAAAATGAGAGCGCTTATTGAACTTGACATCATACCGTTGTGGCCACATCGCCAATGTTGGTTGAAGCACTCAAAGACAAATTGACATGTATCCAAGCGATGATCTACGAGAATAGAACAACGCAAGCTCCTTGTGTTGACTGTATCGGCCATGACGACCACATCATGACGGGGATAGCTTATTATGTGGAGAGAATTCCTTATTTGGCCCTTTCTTAAAATTTGGTTCCCTATTTGGCCCAAAAAACTATTTTCTTCCTTATTTGACACCCAAAGTAAAATTTGTTCCCTATTTGACACTTCCGTCTATTTTGACACCTAACGGTGTTAAGTGCAACGATGAAAAGACTATTCTACCCTTGATGTTATACATGGCTAAGAAAAATGATTCGGTTCTTCAGCGTATGCATCCATGCATGCATGAGGGACTTTAGCAGCACCACCGTACCGTTTCTGCTGCATGTGTATTAACGTACGTACGTTACGTACTGTGAGCCTCTCACGAATGCATGTGCTAACGTACTAGCTACACTCTAGCTAGCTAGCTAGCTCTTTGACTTACGCAGATGCAAATACATATGCACCAGCGGCGGCCTGTTGGACTTAATCACAATTAACTTGAATTAGTTTGAGTTAACCATCTTAGCACACGTACTATACGCACGGAAAGATGGATGATTAGAAGCGGGCTATTCGATGAATCGATCCATGCATGAAATATACTAGTGAATATATATGCATGCAGGAAAAACTTTCAGCACAGCACGTATATCCGTCCAGCGACAATGTATACTTTTACTCACGAATTATTGCATCGTAGCCCGCTGGCGAGTCGGCCATCGAGCTGCTCTCTATTCTCTTTCTTTCGCCTCAAATAAACTGGTTCGATGGAACGAAAGAAAGATTGGTTGAATCAACCTTGTATGGCATCAGGGGTAGAATGGTCTTTTCATGTTGCACTTAACACTGTTTGTGGTCAAACTAGACAGAAGTGTCACATAGGGAACAAATTTTACATTTGAGGTCAAATAGGGAAGAAAAACTTTTTTGGGTCAAATAGGGAAGCAAACTTTAAGAAAAGGCCAAATAAGGAATTCTCTCTATTATGTGTGACACCACATCCATCGTTGAAATGTTGTCACCGCCAATCCAAAAAGAACTACTACTGGAGAAAATTAATCTACAATGCCGACGTAGATCAAGGGCCCCCACCTCACGGCGCCATATTAGTGGTTGAAGACGAGGGGAACAAATTGCAACGATGATGGAAAGAGCCGACTTCTCTAGCGATTGCTAAGTTTTTTCTGAGGTATATATTTATGCATTTCAAATTGAAATGAGAACATCATCAACAAGGCCTTGCAAAGTTCATATTCATACAGAGTTTAAAATTTATCATGGTAGTTCTGTGATATTCAAAATAAGCAGAGTGCACATCGATATCTTATTTCGATCCGATGACATGGACATCAAAACTTGACAAATGACGGCCTTTGATGTTGTTTATATTTCCGCTTTTGGAAATTTGGTTTTCTCCGTCGTGAGTAAACAATTAAATTGAATTTTTGCATACATATGGAGAGCCTTGGTAATAAAAACCGAGCTCTTAATAAAAATCTTGATATGAGTACGAGAGCAATTTTTTTGCTTATTTACGCTAAACTAATTTTCATATTGATAAACTGTCCTAAGCATGTGTTTACGCAAGGTGTATTGACAAAAGGGGAGGTCCAGGACCAGTTAGTCAACAAACAACTAGAAAAGCACTATAAAATTAGAAGAAAACAATGCAAATTTCCTAGCGTTAAGTAAAGTGTGTGCTCGTAGCAGAGGGCATGTGTGAATGGAAGAGCATGGACCCGCCAAAGATGGGAATGGATTTATTTAGAATAAAAAAGAGCCCAAAATTGCCGTGTTGTCAGAAATGATGGAAAGCTAGATGGAAAAAATAACAAGAGAGAGAATGCGAAAGCGACGCGCCCGCACGCCTGTCTAGACCGCACCCATGGACCAAACCCAGAAACCCCGTCCAGATCTCACAACTTTTGCCGTAAACAGGTCATATGATATTGAATTATAGTTACACAATGTTAGCACTGTACACGTTATGCATAGGAGTGGATTTTTTTGCCGAAAAATGATTCAGTTTCCAGTCTAAACATTATATGGTCTTGCAGGATCCGTTTCGAAAAAAAATATGGTCTTGCAGGAGACGCGCATAGTATACATTATGTACATGAGTGGATTTTTTGGTTTAGAAATGATTAAATTTTCAGTCTAACAACATATGGTTCTGCAGGAGACACAAATGGTGAGAGAGCGATGTTGACTTCTGGTCTATTAAAGCGAAACGGTAGGAGGGACGCAATCTAGAATTAGCAATGCCATTTTTTTAAACAAAAGAAAGAAGACTCCCGGCTTTTACATCTGAGCGATGCATGCAGCCACTTTATTAATTATTTACAAAGACCTTACAAAGTAGTACATTAATAAGTCTGAAGCCACAATCTTGACAACATCTGTTGCTTCTACTCACTTGATGAAGGGGTGCCGATAGTCCGAACCTAATATCAAACAGACCTCGCACGTAAGCCTTAACATCTAAAACCGGAGCCCCCATCCAAGCCATATACCTGGTCTGGGGCGCACACCGGTCCGACGCATTCTCAGAGTCCGCCGCCGCCGTCTTCCACTGATCCATCTTCAGAGCAGGTACTGACGCCACAACCTTGCCAGGTCTGCCATCGACGCCACCACGATGCCAGACAACGTCATCCTCCTGCGCGAGTCTGTCTACACACATCGAACGCCGAGACTCCACTGCGCCACGCCGCCAAGATCCATAATCGTCGATGCGTAAGATGAAACACCGCTCCATCAAAGATGTTGTCCGTTGGTCCCTCAAGCCCATGCACACCTCCAAGACTGACGCCCTCAAGGGGGAAACGACACAAGAGCGCCCCCGTCATCTGATCTACGATCTAGGGTTTTCCCCGGAGGTAATCTAGAACTTCTCCACGACAATGTCTTCAAGAAGAGAACGGCATAAAAGAGCGCCACCATCGTCGGCCTTGGCATCCAGCCGAGCGCAAGGTTTTTCACTCAGATATGTTCGAAGAACCTCCATCATGTCTTGTGTACGGAACAACGCCATCTCTACCGGATCGAGTAGGATTCAGCCGCCGCCGACCAAAGAATCGCGCCACAAGACGCAGCAGGCTGCCGCAAGCCGCCGCCATCGAGAGACCTACACTGCACCCGCCACGGCCAGAGAGAGAGACGACGCCACGACGCCAGCAGCCCACCTTCGCCACCAGGTTGTCAGCACGCGCCACGCCGCGCCAGCGCCGCCACCTGAAGCGCCCCGCCCGCCATCCTCGGCGAGAGGAAGAAGGCCCCACCATCGCCTAGGCCGAGCGGGCTTTGCCCGACGACCTTCACCGACGGCGGCGAGGAGGGGCGGAGGAGGGAGGAGGGCGAGGGGCGACAGATCTAGGCTCCCCACGGCTGCCCGCGGGGACGGCGCTAGGAGAGGAGGGAGGAGGGCCGGTGGAGATCCAGGGCAAGTTTTGCAAGATTCTAAATCATTTTTTTCGTTACATAGGTCGGAACTATAGCTATGTCAGCTATCATGAAAGTTATTTACAATAGTGTTTTAAAGTGAAGAATTAACGCGAAAAGCCTGGTAAGGACCAAAGGGAATCTCGTTGAACTTGTTAGATATGATAGATGATTTCTTTCTTTCCTGATTGCGACAACGTGAGTGTCTGTGGGAGTCGTCTTCAAGCACTCGCCAGCAATGTTGAAGCTCCAAGGTAAAATTGTCTTCAATGAAAGATTGGACACTACATTATTAGGGTTTTATGTTTTATCTCGTTATTTAGTTATACTAGCAAAAATGTCCGTGTGTTGCAACGGTAGAAGAAAAAATATCGCAGTCGATACCGATGTAGCCCCGTGACTTGCTCCCCTTCGATGTTGTAACAGCACAAACATATTACTTGCCACAAAGGACCTATTTGTAATTTTTAATAAAGTTATGGTTGTGTGAGTTGGTTTTTGAATTACTTTCATGTTTCCAATTATTTTTTTCACATCAATTTCTATTCTTGTCCATTTTCACAAAGCCACATAGCTTTCTACAAATCATATAACTTTGCCCATAATAATTTTTTGCCATATAACGAAGGTCCACTTTCACAATTTTGGATATTTCTATCTCAAACCTTCCAAACATTAGTGGAACCAATTTTATGGGATAAATCTTGAAGTCTCACGAATAAATTCCATCTCTAACCCCCTTCCTTTTAACTTTTCGCATTTTCTATTTTTCTAAATGGTGGGCCGGCGCACACCAAGCCTTCTTTATCTCTCCCTAGCCTTCGAACCGGCCCACCAGCGGCCCAGCTAGCCCCCTCTAGAAACCTAGCCCGATCCCCGCTTCTCTTCCTCACCCCTCTCCTCCCTCTCGTCTCTTCCCTCACGTGCCGCCATGCATCCAGCAGAGCAGCGCAGGAGCGACCGAGTGCCTTGCGCCTCCTCAGCCTCGCGCGGCCCTGCTGCCGGCCGTCCCAAGCGCCGCCACTTTGCCCGCCTCCATGAGGAATCCGGCCGTCTCGAGCGCCAGCTTCGCCTCCTGTAGGCCGCGACGTCGATGACCTGCGCCCTCCGTCAGCCTCCTCTTGCTTGCTCCCGCGTCTCGCGCCGCCGCCAGCTCCGTGCCGTCGCGTTTGACCACAGCCGGATCCCGCGCCTTCTGATTTGTCCCCTCCGTCGCTACCTTTCATCTTCTGACAAGCTCCGTCGGCCTCGGCTGCTCACCTTCGCGCCGCCGCGTTCAACAACCTCCGTCGATGCCGTCGTCATCTCCTGACTTGTCCCCTCTCCCGCGCCTTCCTCCTCTGGCCCCGAGCCAACCAGCCGGCCAACCAAAGACTCTGTCCGTGCTTGTTCATGGTCTCTCCTCAGTTCTTAGGTTGGTTGATATTATAGATAAACTGGAACGTATATATGAATTAGTTTGAGTCGATTCAATGGAGCAAGGTGGGGCTATTATGTATACCGTGACCGGTGTATATTGATAATTGCTATAGCTCAATTGCCAGCAGCCTACGATACATGTGACGGAGGCATCGATGCGGCCCAGCCAGAGGCCCAACTAAGTGAAGAAAGCAGCCATGTGGAGGCCCAATCGAGCAATCGTACATGAAAATCAAACACACTGTTGAATAAATAGATAGTACCACCTCGGATATTAAGAAAAACATCAAAATCAAGAAAAGACGGACATGAAGAAGCGTATTATGACATGGAAAGAAAATGTATTGTGACGATAAACCCACGGAGTCAATCCGTATTTTATTATTAGGGATAAATACATGGTCATCATGGATTGAATTTATGATACAAATGATTACGTGCTATTTTGGCTCCCCTACACTAACACGGTAATAGCTTTAGCTACATCTGATAGCGAGCTATACCAAATATCCCAGTTATGGGGCACTATAGCGGTGGTAGCTAGGGTAAGCGTTACAAAGTGTCATAGCTTGGCTTAGCTATTTAAATCATTGATCTCATGCGTTAATTATGAGTGAGTGAAATATTGAGCAAATAATTACTTCAATTTTTTCCACTGGCGTGTCCATGGGTGCGGAATATACTAGTGCACCATGTACTACTCCATAGCATTGTTTATTTCAAAAAATGTTGCACAACCATTTCAATGTTTAAGAAGCCATTCATTTTTAGTGCACATCCAATACTTCTAAATTTTCTTGCGACAAGTTCGTAGGTCAATTTTGCCCTAAACTTCAAATTTCAGGAAAAAAATAAGACAAATAACGCTTCATAAAGTAGTTGCTACTTTAGGATAATGCCCATATCCAAGTGTTTTTTGCCCGATGCATAGTGTTTAAATTTGGAGCACTGTGTCAACAGTGTCTGCAGTCGGTCAGCCCCACCAATTCATTCAATGGGCAATAATTCCGGCTTTCCATGGACCAAGCCCACAGACGCCCATCATCTCTTCTCGTCGGAGGAGAGAGAGAGCGGCTGCGGCAAAAGTTAGACTAATGGCCGTAGTGGTTGGTGCAAGTCGCTCGCTAGAGGAGAGAGAGAAGATAGGGATAGATAGAGAGAGAGTGCGTGTGAGTGTGTGCGTGGGGAAGAGAGAGAAAGGGAGAGAGAGGGAGGAGAGAGAAGGACACAGGCAGACGCAAGCGATAGAATTAAACAAACAAAAGCAGCCGTAGAAAAAAAGCGTAGCCAGACCAGAACCAAACCCCAAGGAGGCCAAGAAGAGGACGGCAGCAGCAGCAGCAGCAGCCATGCCGCGGTCGCCGTCGCCGGAGCCGGAGAGGAGCTACCCCGCGCGCCGGAGGGGAGGCGGAGGCGGAGGCGGGAACCACGTCCTGTCGTCGCGCTGCCGCTCGCCGTCGCCGCCGCCGCGCCGCTCGCTCCGCCCGCGCCGCGCCGCCGCCGCGTCCTCTCGCCCTCTCGTCGACGACGTCTTCACATTCCCCTCGTCGCCCACCTCGTCGCCGCCCCGCCCCCAGCACCGGAGGGCGCCGGAGCCGGAGCCGTCCAGCTCCGACTCCGACGGAGGCGGCGTGGCTGGCTCCTCCGCCTCCGACCGCCGCCGCCGCAAGCTCAAGCTCGTCGTCAAGCTCTCCCAGCTTCCTCCGGACCAGCACCACCGCCGGGCCCCACCTCCCCCTCCCTACTCGGACTCATCGGAGGGGGAGGAGCGGCCAACTGGCGGAGGCGAGGAGCAGGTCAAGCCGCCCAAGAAGCGCCGGATCGAGTCGCGCGACGACAGATCTCGCAGTCGCGAGGTGAAACATGCTGCCCGATTCGTCTTCGGCTTCGTCTTTACTTCACTCTGCAGCTGGTTGTGACGCGAGATCTGCTCTTATTTTAGGTTGCTGGGAGGAGCGACGCTGCCAGCGCGCCGCGGACGAAGCGGCTCCCGGTGCCAGGTTAGATTTCTCTGTTTTTTGCTGATCTCTTCATCTTTGTTGACGGGATTATGACTTCTGAGCGCCCTTTCCCCAAGAAATGAAATTGTTTCTTTTTTCTTTTGGTTTTTGCCGGTGGATTTAGGGATGGCAAGGACAACGCCGCTGCCGGACCGGCAGGCGCTGGATATGATTCTTGACAAGCTGCAGAAGTGCGTGCTTTACAACTTGTGCACGGTTATGAAAAGTGTTCTTTTTTCATGATTTGATTTGAAGAGCTCGATTTCTTATGCTACTGTTTGATTCTGCAGGAAGGATACATACGGTGTGTTTGCTGAGCCGGTGGATCTGGAGGAGGTGAGGGCGTTTGTTCGTGCGTCATGCTTGTTGGAGATGCTAATCTGACATACGGGTGGTATTGAGTGTTGATGATGCCATGGTTGTTTTGATTGGCGCAGTTGCCTGACTACAATGATGTGATTGAGCACCCAATGGACTTCGGCACCGTCAAGAGGAAGCTTGCTAGGAATGCATATCGCTCGTTCGAGCAATTCGAGGTTAGAATTAATACTTTGTCGATATGTAGCTAAGCGCTGCCAATGGGGATTCGCCATTCGTTGATTTGTTGATAAAGTGGATGTTGTAGTTGGGGATGCATATTGCTGGTTCGAGCAATTTGACGTTATAATTAATATCTTGTCGTATATGTAGCTAGCGCTGCCAATGGTGATTCGCCATTAGTTGATTTGTTGCAAAAGTGGATGTTGTAGTTGGGGATGCATATTGCTGGTTCGAGCAATTTGAGGTTATAATTAATATCTTGTCGTATATGTAGCTAGTGCTGCCAATGGGGAGTTGCCATTTGTTGATTTCTTGCTAAAGTGGATGTTGTAGTTGGGGATGCATATTGCTGGTTCGAGCAATTTGAGGTTGGAATTAATATTTTGTCGGATATGTAGCTAGTGCTGCCAATGGGGACTTGGGAGTCGCTATTCATTGATTTTGTTGCTAAAGTGGATGTTGTAGGTTAGAATTAATATTTTGTCGTATATGTAGCTAGCGCTGCTAGGAGTGCATATCGCTCCTTCGAGCAATTCTAGGTTTGAATTAATGTTTTGTCGTATATGTAGCCAGTGCCGCCAATGGGGAGTCGCCATTCGTTTATTTGTCGCTAAAGTGAATGTTGTAGTTGGGGATGGTGGGTCATTTCAGTTCATATACTATATTTATTTGAGAGTGAATTTCACCTACAAGGACCAGTCCAATGCTAGAAGCAACCTTTGAGCAACGTTCTCCATACCTTGAATTGTCAACTTCTTTCCTCTCTCGAAACGATAGCATGAACTTTTTCATGAGGCCCAACAAATGCAGCAACATAGCGTGCACCAATTAGTTTATCACATGCTTGTACTTACATTCCTATGATTAATTTTTTGTTTGCCTGTAATTTGTGCACATAATGAAGATGGTTAGATCTTGCATGTAACTCTTGCATTAGAGATCCGCGCTAAAGTTTGTGCTAGTGATTATACTATCCTACTCTAAGCAGAAGTTGACGTTTTTTCTAATATAATTTATATTTTAACATTCATTGGTCGTATTTGAGAATTGTAGGGTTGTCACAATTACTGTGTGCCTTACCGATAATAATAGTTGAGCAGTTGATGATATTTTTCTTTAAATCGCAGGATGATGTTTTCTTAATTTGCAGCAATGCAATGGTGTACAATGCGCCTGATACGGTTTACTTCAGACAGGTACATTAGCAGCAGCCTTCCTGAAAAAAACGATGCACTTACAGCACCATCATTTATCACTTCTGATCCAATGTTTCGTGCTATGCTTATTCATGCAGGCCCATTCCATACAAGAGCTGGCAAGAAAGAAGTTTCAAGAACTTAGGGACGAGGGCATACCTACAGAAAACCAAGTAAAGAGTGAACAGAAAGTTGGACCTATTCCGTGCAACAGAGGACCAATTAAGAAGCCTGTTTTGAGGTATTCAGACGATGATCTAGACTTCTTGACCCGTAAAGAGCAAATTAAGAGACCAAATGCAAAAATTTCTGGAGCTGACATAAGCTTCAGAGATCAAGTGAAGAAACCCGTCTCTAGGAATTCAGAGAACAACTTAAGTTCTCCATTCCACAAAGAGCGAGTTAAGAAACCGATTTTCAGAAATTCAGAGAACAATTTGAGTTCCTCATTTCATGGAGAGCAAGTTAAGAAATCCATATCCAGAAATTCGGAGGATGATCGAAGTTCCTCAATCCACCAAGTGAAAGTTAGAAAAGCCATTTCAAGAAATTCGGAGGATGATCGAAGCCCCTCATTCCAACAAGGGCAAGTTAGGAAAGCCATTTCAAGAAGTTCCGAAAATGACCGAAGTTCCTCTTTGCCCCAACAGCAAGTCAAGAAACCTACTTCCCGGAGTTCGAAAGATGGTTTGTCATCCCAGAAGACACACGTTGGGAAGCCAGTTTGCAGAAATGGAGAAGATCCAGAGTGCTCATTAGAGAAAGAGCCATCTGAAAATCCTGGCAATGCGAATGGAGAAGATTTAGGCTTATCCCCAGAAAAATTTGTTGAGGAGCCCAGTTGCAGATACAGAGATGACATGGACCACTCTCGCCAAACAGAGTCGGCTAGGGAGCCTTTTTGCAGAGATGGACAAGATGATCTAGGCGACTCCTGCAACGAAGAGATTGCTAAGCCATTTTGTTTGAATGGCCAAGACGCATTGGGTTCAAATGTCTCTCCTGCCACCATTGTTTCTGCAGGAGATGGCTCTGATGGCTTAAGCGTGTCACAGGCTAACGGTGCTGAGCCCCTGAATCTACTGCAGCCGATGGGTGTTCCGACAAAGACATCAGTTCTCCAGTGGATGAGGTCGGGTCTGAGAAGACTGACGATACTTCAGGTATCATCTTCCTCTCTCTGAATCAGCTCATCTACTTAAATTGTTCCGTTAGTTAAATACCTACTAGCCACACTATTTTATGTAATAGGGAGGTTATGCCTTACAGTTCTGAAGATGAAAGGTCTGAACTTTGTAAAGTCACTAGAATGCATTGTTCAGCAAACAAAGGATGCCCACTGAAAGGAAATTATAATATGCCCAATGCTTCTTTCTTCAGTTCTGAATATGTGGGGTTTCTCTGAGTCATTCTGGTGATGAATTAGTAGTTTGGTACTCAAAATGCTTAATGATGACCTATATATCTTGCTAATTTGGTTGAGATGAATATCTCGCAGTTCCATTTCAGGTGGAGGAATTTCATTTGATTACTACTCGTATAACCAAGTGCTCATATAACCCTACTGACATGCTTATTCTTTTCTTCGCTTTTCAGCACGAGATTATTCAGCAAAGCCCAGCCACAAGTCATTTGTGGTAGACGAGACTAGACGAAAAACTTACTATGAACATGAAGACCAGCCTTCATCAGATCCTGACCTAATATTTGATGTCTTCTGTGCGGAGCCAAAAGAGCTGATAAGTGTATGTGAACACCTCTGGGTAAATCCAATCTACTTTTATACTTCACAGTTTCTTTTGCTGGTTGTCACATGGTTAGATTTTTCGTCCTTACAGGTTGGACTTCATGCTGAGCACTCTTATGCAAGAAGTTTGGCTCGTTTTGCTGGTTCACTTGGTGCCCAAGGTTGGAGAATTGCTTCTGAGCGTATTCAGCAGACATTACCCGCTGAAGTGAGGTTTGGACGTGGCTGGGTTGGAGAATATGAGCCACCATTGCCACCTATTCTAGTTATGCAGGACCAGTTACAAAGTCAGGTTAGCTCTGATACGAATATGCAAAGGAATGCTTCGGTGCCCAGAGATAATGAAAGACTCAGACTAACAGAAAGCATTAATTCAAAGGATATGAGTTTGAGTCTACTTAATCGGATAACCACTGGTAATAATGTAGTTGGTGTGACTGGTTCACTTGAGAGTCCAGAACTTAAGCCAAGATTATTTGGTGTTTCTGCTGAGCCCCAGCACAGGAACACTGATGCCTTACCACTGCACGATAAACACAGAGCATCTAGAAATACTGTGAAGACGAAAAGAGCAACCAATGATCAAGTTAGGAAAGGCAGACACTCCTCCAATGCCTGCCCTCCTGAAGTGCAACCACAGAGGTCTGAATGTTCAAAAGGAGCTTCTTCTAGTGTGCTTGATGTGCCTGCCGTGAACAAAATGGCTGGCCACCGACCTTTTTTCCAACCGCCAGAAGCAGTCAGAGCTCATCAAATGAAAAAGCGACTCGTCTCAAAGTGCTCAGAGCACGAAAGGTCCTGGTGTTCATGATATGCTTTCCCCAAACAATGGTATTGGGCATCCTAAACCCTTCTTCCAGTCTCAGGAACCAGTTGCACCACAGCCCAAAAATGAAGCTACATGGGTGTACCATGGAAGACCTGGTGATGCAAAGTTTGGAACTTCTGAGAAAAGCAGACAAACGAGCAACATTGGATTCATTACTAAAAATGAACCGGTAAATGCCAATGGCTTTGCCATGAATGGGAGCGCACAGAATAATATTAGTGACCATGCAAAGTCAATGGTACCAACCGCAGTACCTGGCCAAGTAAACGTATCAAACCGAGGGTTTGATGCTTCCAGGAACATTTTCTCAGCATTTCCAACAGCTGTTAGGGAGAACCAGGGCATTCCGCCTGCTCCAGTAGCCCAATCTTGGATCTCATTTGGTGCTTCATCAGAGAACAAACCAACCATAGTGAGTCCGAATTTTAATGACGGCAACTCTGGGTGGAAGATGCCATTTGCAAATGTCCGAACTTGTGATGAAACGAAGATAAGTGCTGTTCCTCAGTTCTTTAGACAACCTGTTCAGGTTCCTAGAGAAAGTCCAGGTCAAAACAAGGGCTTGGTGATATTTCCACAGTTGGTCCAGACAGATTTCTCAAGATCACAGGGCCAATCACAATGGCAAGGGTTGGTTCCTCACATGCAACAGAAGCCAAACATGGATATGCTCCGTCCAGACTTGAACATTGGGTTTCCCTCTCCAGGTTCACCACCAGCTCGACAGTCTTCGGGCATCAATTTGGAAGCACAACAGCCAGATCTCGCCTTGCAGTTATAAGCAGGGAGTGTGGATAATGAACACTTGTGACTACAAGATCAGATGTCAGACGGGCCCGGGCCACAAAATTGAGCATCTAAGGACTTGTGGACCCGGGCCACAAAATTGAGCAACAGCAGAAATGGGACGTCCATGAAGTGGATATGCACAATATTAGGGATCACAGGTCATGTCGTAGATCGATCCTCCCCTGTGCAAGATATCAGAATATGGATGGATGAACACTGCTCGAAATCATACCATATCTACCGGCCCATTTTGTTTGGTACGGGAGTTCAGTAATCCGGCATTTGGAGAAAGGCTGTGGTGGGATATATGTTGATAGCATGCCCTATGATCCGAAAGCCCGCCCGGGCTCTTCTGACCACACAATAGCATTCTACGGTGGAAATTTTTGCACCAGAATTTAGGAGACGTCCTCAGTAGTTAGACTGCGTGGTCATCCCTATGTTAATGCCCATGTCACATTGTATGTTTGTTGTAAATGGTTCAGCATTGAATAGATTGTTAGACTAGATCAGCACCTTTACTCCCTTCACTGAATGAAATTGCTTCCCCTTCATGTTCTGCGCCAGGAATTGAGTTCCATGGTCTATTCGGTTAGTGGTATGCTGAATGAAAGATGTTAGTGCTTGGGTCAAGCAAGATCCACTATACTCCAAACTCTTGCATTTGCCTTGGTGCAAATATTGTCATACCAATGAGCAAGGGCGAGCTTACATGTATTTTGTTCTTGGAAGGATTTGGCAGCCATCCTGGAGGAGTTGTGACGTTTGTGAAAAGTGTGATGTCCTCAGATATTCTGCTTGTTTTGAGTAGTGTTGAGCAGCTAAAAGGGTATGCACGTCTGAAGATTGAATACACGGTTGGTAACCTGACTTTGATCTGAGTCGGTAGTGCATTTACATTTTCGTGCAATAGCATAATTTTACTGAAACACTCTTAATTGAAAAAAAAATGTGTGCTTACAGTACAAAAAAATCGGAAGTTTTGTCATCTCGTAGGATGATAGAAAAGGGTACCCTTTCCGAGAAAGAGGATAGGAACAGTGGGTAGCTGAACTAGAATCACAAAACTGTCAATTAGCATTGTTTTTTTTTGTGAATACGCAATTGCATATTATTCTGTTGATAAGTGGAAAGCAAGAAAGAGTGATCACAGGGCAACAACATCCATCACCGGTCTTCGATCCCTAGCCAATTAAAGAATCTGACGTAAAGCGGGGCCCATGCCCTTACATAAGCCCGTCTGGAAAGAGATCCAGTGACATGCTCATAACATGTCACGTCGTAGCACGGCCGTTGAATCAAAAATCAACAATCCAGATTATGTAAATTTTTAGAGAAAAGGCACAATCCGAGCCCTACGGCTCGAGCATAGCTCGACTTTGAATTAACAAAGCCATCAACCGATCAAGATACAGCGAAACAAACTATACAACCAGGACATAAAAGAAAGCAGTGATGCAACCCCGCAACGGCCGATACAAGGAGCTGAAAGAAAGCAAAAGCACTACGACCAATGAAAAAAAAGACTACAGCTTGAGAAGCTGCTGCCCACAATTGAAGCATGCCGCAGACACTAGCTATAGAACAGGGGCGTCCCAAGAAAACACGGCCATGAATGGAACACCACAGCCACCAGGAGGAAACAGAGCACGCCATGGCCACCATCTCACCTACCATCACGTCCTAAACGTCGTAGAGGGGGCCACTATCTCCTCTTGCCCAGGCCGAGGGCGTCGATCTGCCGGACTGACAGGACCACGCAAAGGAGAGCACGACAGCCAGAGGAGCGGACTGGTCATCCATGGTGAAGTGTTACCGCTTGAAGAAGTAGCCGCTGCCACCAAGAGCACCCGAAGCACGCAGCAACCGACCCGCCTCCTCACAGACCCAAAACGGCACCTTCAAGAAGGTAACGGCGCCGTCATGGCGCCGCCGCCGCCCAAACCGGAGTTTTGGGTTTTCACCCGGGTGGAGGGGAAGGAGGAGGAGGGGGAGGTGAACCTCAACGTCGCCTTCAAGAAGGGGAACAACGCCCGAAGCGCCACCGACGAGGTGGCCGCCGCCACGCCAAGGGTTGCCCGATCTGCACCTCCTCACCAAATCCACGTAGCTAACAAATGGATATGTCGGATCCGCCGCACTGCACGAGGAAGACGCTGATGCAAGCGGCCGGGCGCCGTCTTCAGATCTGGCGAAGCAGGTCGCGGGGTCCTGCCGCCCGACACCCAGGTCCACCATCGCCTCGCCACCCATGCAGCTGAGGGGAGGCAGCCACAACTCCAGCGAACGCCGCCGGCAGCCGGGACGG
Organism: Aegilops bicornis; assembly: GCA_021605145.1. NCBI lineage: Eukaryota > Viridiplantae > Streptophyta > Magnoliopsida > Poales > Poaceae > Aegilops > Aegilops bicornis. The sequence continues at coordinate 294,652,783 of CM038670.1, read as the reverse complement.
CGCCGCCCACACCACCAGGCCGTCGCCTAGAACCCTAGGCCCATTCTCGAGAAAGAACCGCGACTGGAGACCTCGCCGCCACCCTCATCAACGACCGCACGGGCTTGCCGGCGGCTGCCTCCGGCAGCGGCAAGGGAATATGCGAAAGGGGAGGGGGTGGCGGCGGATGAGATCTGTCGCCCCCCGAGTCGCCCCTGGGGGACAACGCGAGGGGGAGGGGGGGCACACTGGCTCTCTGTCATCCAGATTATGTATTGTAGCAGAGAACACCGTAGATGTAGATGCATACTGCTCGCCATTGTAGCACGGGCACTGTTCACGCACTATATTGTTCATCAGTGACATGCCCATGGCATAGGGTTAAGGTTTAGGGTTAGGCATGTCAGCGGATCTCTGTCCCGTCCGCCACGAATGCGGTGTCAAGGTGGATTCTTTGAAGAGTGCGAACCGGCATGATTTGACAGAGTACTGCGCATTCTTCGTCCATCGCAAGACATCACACAAGTGGTGTCATAGCTCCACATACTCAACCATGGGAGTAGGTCCCTATGCATCACAAACACCTTGTAAGTGCATCTAGTGTCCCTTTTGTGATTTTAGAGTACTGAAGATAAATGAGTTAAGGGACTAATGTGTTTGTGAGTATACACATGAGATAAAGTCCCTAAATATTTGATTTAACCAAGAAAGACGATCCCTAAATGTATGTTTACATTGAAAAAATTGGCGTGCCCCTTTGAAGAAATTGAAGTGATGAATTGGAACGTGAAGACTTTGTTTTCGTAGTTTCTTTCGTTTATATTGACTCCTACGGAACACCATACTATTAAAGAGGGTCTAGGTGATACATAGGCGTATTTCTGAAGTGATGCTCGAACTTACCTATTTCTTTGAGTAAAGACTTTGGAAATCTCTTGTAGTGGAGTTGAGTTCTTCAGTGACAGAGACACAGTTCTTCTGGTCGTTGACGAAATTGGTGTGACTAAAGAGTTAGGATTTTGCTAGTGTGATTTTTCTACCGCAAGGAACTTGTGAGTTTTGATCGTTGTTGTGCTACCGCAAGTTGTCATGTGGATCTTACCTGACAACGGTCGTGTCTGAAGGGCATGAGTCATTTCATGTAAAGTTGCCCCTAGGCTATAAATAGCCGCCCCCACAACCATTTGTTGGTTGGCTGCTCTAAGTGATTGATTGACAAGTGCCAACTAGAGTAATCCATCCTCCGAAGAACCTGAGAGAATCCTAACAACAACAACAACAACAACAACAACAACAACAACAACAACAACAACAACAACAACAACAACAACAAAGCCTTTAGTCCCAAACAAGTTGGGGTAGGCTAGAGGTGAAACCCATAAGATCTCGCAACCAACTCATGGCTCTGGCACATGGATAGCAAGCTTCCACGCACCCTGCCCATAGCTAGCTCTTTGGTGATACTCCAATCCTTGAGTCTCTCTTAACGGACTCCTCCCATGTCAAATTCGGTCTACCCCACCCTCTCTTGACATTCTCCGCACACTTTAGCCGTCCGCTATGCACTTTGGAGCTTCGAGGCTCATACTAATATGCCCAAACCATCTCAGACGATGTTGGACAAGCTTCTCCTCAATTGGTGCCACCCCAACTCTATCTCGTATATCATCATTCCGGACTCGAGCCTTCCTCGTGTGGCCACACATCCATCTCAACATACGCATATCCACCACACCTAACTGTTGAACATGTCGCCTTTTAGTCGGCCAACACTCCGCGCCATACAACATTGCGGGTCGAACCGTCCGTCTGTAGAACTTGCCTTTTAGCTTTTGTGGCACTCTCTTGTCATAGAGAATGCCGTAAGCTTACGCCACTTCATCCATCCGGCTTTGATTCGATGGTTCACATCTTCATCAATACCCCCATCCTCCCGCAACATTGACCCCAAATACCGAAAGGTGTCCTTCCGAGGTACCACACGCCATCAAGGCTAACCTCATCCTCCTCACACCTAGTAGTACTGAAACCGCACATCATGTACTCGGTTTTAGTTCTACTAAGCCTAAACCCTTTCGATTCCAAGGTTTGTCTCCATAACTCTAACTTCCTATTTACCCCTGTCTGACTATCGTCAACTAGCACCACATCATCCGCAAAGAGCATACACCATGGGATATCTCCTTGTATATCCCTTGTGACCTCATCCATCACCAATGCAAAAAAGATAAGGGCTCAAAGCTGACCCCTGATGTAGTCCTATCTTATTCGGGAAGTCATCGGTGTCGACATCACTTGTTAGAACACTTGTCACAACATTATCGTACATGTCCTTGATGAGGGTAATGTACTTTGCTAGGACTTTGTGTTTCTCCAAGGCCCACCACATGACATTCCGCGGTATCTTATCATAGGCCTTCTCCAATTCAATGAACACCATATGCAAGTCCTTCTTTTGCTCCCTATATCTCTCCATAAGTTGTCGTACCAAGAAAATGGCTTCCATGGTCGACCTCCTGTGCATGAAACCAAACTGATTTTTGGTCACGCTTGTCATTCTTCTTAAGCGGTGCTCAATGACTCTCTCCCATAGCTTCATTGTATGGCTCATCACTTAATTCCACGGTAATTAGTACAACTCTGAACATCCCCTTGTTCTTGAAGATTGGTACTAATATACTCCGTCTCCATTCTTCTGGCATCTTGTTTGCCCGGAAAATGAGGTTGAAAAGCTTGGTTAGCCATACTATCGCTATGTCCCTGAGACCTTTCCACACCTCAATGGGGAAACAATCAGGGCCCATCGCCTTACCTCCTTTCATCATTTTTAAAGCCTCCTTCACCTCAGACTCCTAGATTCGCCGCACAAAACGCATGCTGGTCTCATCAAAGGAGTCGTCCAGTTCAATGGTAGAACTCTCATTCTCCCCATTGAACAGCTTGTCGAAGTACTCCCGCCATCTATGCTTAATCTCCTCGTCCTTCACCAAGAGTTGGCCTGCTCCGTCCTTGATGCATTTGACTTGGCCAATATCCCTCGTCTTCCTCTCTCGGATCTTGGCCATCTTATAGATGTCCCTTTCACCTTCCTTCGTGCCTAACCATTGGTAGAGGTCCTCATATGCCCGCCCCCTTGCTTCACCAATAGCTCGCTTTGCGGCCTTCTTTGCCATCTTATACTTCTCTATGTTGTCTGCACTCCTATCCAGGTATAGGCGTCTGAAGAAATCTTTCTTCTCTTTAATCGCCTTCTGGACATCATCATTCCACCACCAGGTATCCTTATCTTTGCTTCTCCTTCCCCTGGACACTCCAAACTCCTCCGAGGCCACCTTACGAATGCAAGTCGCCATCTTCATCCACACATTGTCCGCCTCCCCTCCTTCCTCCCAAGGGCCCTCCTTAATGACCCTCTCCTTGAACACTTGAGCTACCTCCCCCTTGAGCTTCCACCACTTCGTTCTAGCGACTTTGGCACGCTTATCCCGCTGGACACGAATTCGAAAGCGGAAGTTAGCAACCACCGACTTATCTTTGGTACAACACTCTCCCTGTATCACCTTACAGTCTAGGCACACACGCCTATCTTCTCTTCTCGAGAGGATGAAATCAATCTGCTAGAGTGTTGGCCACTACTAAAAGTCACCAGATGTGATTCTCTCTTTCTAAAGAGGGTGTTAGCTACAATCATGTTGTAGGCTAGAGCAAAGCTTAAGACATCTTCTCCTTCTTGATTCCTCGATGCCATAGCCAAAGCCCCCATGCGCCCTTCAAAACCTCGTGTTAGATGTACCCACGTGGCCATTGAGGTCTCCTCCTATGAAGAGCTTCTCACCAATCGGTACACTCCTAACCATGTCTTCTGTGCCTTCCCGTAACTCCCTCTTGGTGTTCTCATTGTGGCCTACTTGCGAGGGCATACACGCCGATAACATTGAGAACCAAGTCCTCAACTACCAGCTTGACCAGATAATCCGTCCCCATGTCTCTTGACGCCTACCACTCCATACTTGAGGCTCTTGTTGATCAAGATTCCTACGCCATTTCATTTGCGGCCGTCCCGTGTACCACAGCTTGAAGCCGGTATCCTCCACCTCCTTCGCCTTCTGTCCTCTCCATTTGGTTTCTTGGACGCAAAGGATATCAACACCTCTCCTCACCGCCGCATCAACTAGCTCCCGAAGCTTCCCTGTTAGAGACCCCACGTTCCAGCTACCTAAGTGAATCCTCCTAGGCTTGGCTAGCTTCCTTACCCTTCGCACTCGTCGAGTCAAATGCGAAGAACCTTGCTCATTTTCCACTACATCCGGGCGCCGATGTAGCGCGCCACTAGGGATGCGACGACCCGATCCTCGCTCACTTGCCACCGTATCCAGATAAAGATACGGCGCGCCACTTGGGGGGTGACGGCCCGACCCTTGCCCATTTTCCACCACACCCGGGTTTCGATGTGGCGCATCGCTGAGAGGGTTACGCCCCAACGAAAATCTTTTGGGTTTCATCCTAAGTCACTACAAAAAAATACACTTCCGTGATGATACATGTTTGTCACAGTAGGTCATGTTTTCTGTCATGCATGTACATCCACGACGATTTTATGACAGAATTAAGATAGTCATACCTGTGCTGTCGTAGAAGTGTTCCATGACATTACTAAAATTATCATCACGGAAGTGTCCACTTCCATGATGATAAATCACGCGTCACAGAAGTGCTTTCGTTAAGGGTGACCGACACGTGGCATCCACCGTAACGGGTCGCCATTAAGCTATCGGGTCCGATTTTGGATCCGATAACCCGTTAACAGCCCGGACCAATGGGAAATTTCCACGTGTAAAATTCTGATTGGCTGGAGGAAACACGTGTCAGCTTGTCAGTGGGTCAGATAGGCGCCTATGATATGTCGACACATGCGATGGCCCACCACTGGCCCATTTAGCTTACAAAGGCCGGCCCGTTTGACTTGGTCAAAATTTAGCGAGCTGGCCCATGAAAAGCTTGTTAATGGTCTCTTCGCAAATAGCCCATTTTACGACCTGGTAACTCACGGCCCGTTAGGGCCTACCCGAAATCTGCCCAACAATGTCATGTTGGCCGTCGAATATAACACCAGGCCGTTTCACTTTCGCCCATGTATGGCCCACGATGTATTTCGGGCCATATGAGGCCTCCGTATCTTTAGGCCCTTTAGAGGCCCACGGTGACTCTAGCCCCTAATGAACAGTAAATTTCTTTGTACCCGTTAACGGCCCATGATTCACATGGGCCGTTTCCAGCCCGTGTTAGCTTTGCCCATCGACGCCCATATGTTCTTGGGCTCCTTTCCGCCCTCGACATTTCCAAATTTCACATCGGCTCGTTCCCAAATGGGCCAAATTTGGCCCATGGCAAGAGTCGGCCCGTTTCTAGCCTATTAACCCGTTGCGTCGTTTATAGCCCGTCCTATATTCTGGCCCATTAATGACCCGTTATGCCCGTGACAGAATTAAGCCTTTGTTGTCCTCCGGCCTGTTAACGGCCCGTTACCGTGCTGGGCCAATTCCAATTACGCCCGTTTATGGCCCATGTAGACCCATTTATCTGATGACCCGAGGCCCACCGATTCTAAGGCCCTGTTGGAGGCCCATTTATCAATGGCCCATAGGAGGCCCATGGATCCTACGGCCCGTAGCAGGGTCAAGGTTACCACGGTCCGTATATGGACCATGGTTGTTGCGACCACTAGCAAACCAGGGAAAAAGAAGACTAGGAAATAAATAAGCCCAAAACTAACGCTAGGCTATTAAGGCGATTGCACAGATTACATCCACTGGGCATCAAAGATCGCCACCGCAAATACAGGAACACCCTACACTATACAAAATGGCTTGTTGTTCTCTTCAAATTGATGGCTGCACATTAAGAACAAATTTTGTATCGCAACAAAACAAATTACAACTATAAAACAAAAGGAAGGTTGGCATAAAAGTTAACAATCTGGCAGATAAATGCACCACAAGAAGTTCAGAAGCTCAGTTCATTTGACCTGACTGTTATGATTTCATGATGTATTGTCCGATGGAGCACCATAACCTTCGCCTTCATTTCTCCTAGGCTCCTGATCAACATAGCAAATGTCTGATAGTCTGGTTTCAAAACCATGCATATCTTGACGACATCGAACAATGTCTGTCCTTGTTTCACAAAGGGTCTCTGTTAGGGAATGGACTTGTGTCTGGAGCGCAGATATAACATTGTTTTGAGCTTGCATATCTTGATCTTGGGCAGTTTGGACAAGATTGCCTTAACAACCAACCCAGTATTACGCAGGAACGTGCTTTTGGCACTGTTAGTGGATGTGTATCACCCACCGCAAAGAAGAGCTGACATTGCGGTTATAGTTGCCTCGCCACCTTTAGAAGGTGGCGGTTCCACCATTTTTTCCATAGCTTGCTGAAAAGTTAAGTTTTTACATTAGTAGTACCAGAACTGAAGATATTAAGGAGGCAGCAAAACAAAACAAAACAGCTTTGGTCTATATATAGAACTTATTCTGGTGAACCCATGTAAAATATTAGTTGTATTTTACTGCAAAGTACATAATAAAACCAGGTTCCAAACATATGACCATGTACCATGGCTAATGTACTGTCTATTTCTTCACATTGTATTGATATTTAAGGATATACAGACAAAGTTTATAATACGGTAAGCATAGTATGACATCATTCATATCACAAAACAACCGAGAAATGCATAAACAGTAATTGTAACATTGTGTGGGCAAGTCCAAAGACGGAACTAGATTACAGTCAAGATCAAAGGAACATCACTCCTCTCTTTTAAACCTTGTAAGGTGCAATGATACGCTAAGACAATTTTGTATAAAATTGAAAAGAGTAATAGACATTGGCTGCAAATCATGCAGTTCAAGGCACGAGTCAGAGTAAGTAGTAGTTAAAAGGCATGAGGATTAAGGACTTCCAACAACGGCTTTGACTGGTGTAGTCATACCCTTCGTCTTGCTAGTGTGACAGTCCTTGAAGATTTCTACATCATTTAGTTCAGGTACTTTTTGGTCCTTGCGGGCTTTCCTCTGCATTTGGAACAAGTCAATATAGATCTGATAATATGGTACAACGAAAAGAGTGAAACAACAGCTAATTACAAGAGCCTCGCAGTGTGCAATATAGCCACGAGATCCCGTCGTCTGTTGGAATTTCACTTTCGTACAGTTGGCCTTGTTCTTTGAGCAGTTCATCTACAAGAAGATAGATTTGTGTGGCACATGCATAAATAGGACTTCAACATGTGATCTGATCACATATGTATAATGACCTGATACTTCGGATCCGACCAGTGTTTAACGAGGCATCTCCAGTCTTCATCCGATACATTTTCCACTGGAGATGTTTGGGCAAGTTCACTATTAGCCTTGCCTTCAAAGTGAGTTTTCCTCAAGTTATACCGATCTCGTCACAGCATACTTGAAAACATGGGTGCAAGCTTGTCTGGTTGCATCATCTTGGCTATCCAACTTGAACCTCATCTATTGAAAATTATGGGAGTCTCATTATCAGCAACCTAGAAAGTATGGGACAGAGCAAGACGATATTACTAGTTTCCGTACATAACCATACTTACAGATAAATGGTCGAGGAAGGTGTTGAACTGGGATTCGTCTTTGTCATTCCTGTACTGAATCCATGTTGGGAGGATACATACATGACACCTAACAACAACCGCTGCCTCTGATACTTACTTGGCTGACTCTGTAGCATCAAGTGGCCTTTTTAAACCTGCCTCAAAACGGATCTCCATTCTTCCTCATCTAGATTTAGTTAACCTATCAAGCATTATCCCTGATGTTTGTTTCCTCTTGCGCCTAGGTGCTAGTCCAACAACGAACATAGGAAGTGTTAGTGTACATCAAACTGTGAGACTACATATAAAGAAGCATGCAATCAGAATTCTGACTCCATCAACTACCTTCTTGTTGTTGAAGCTCACAAAGTTCATCTCGATCTTGCCAACTCATCTTGTGTCAAGAGTGCTTCGTAAGTAGTGTCGTGGCAAGGGAGCTTGGGAACGTGCTAGCCGAGTTGACCAACGAGTAAATCGTGCAGCTGGTGGTACTGTGGAAGGTGTTGCAACAACTAGGGTTGTCTCTGCTTGTTTGGTGGCAGCTATTTGTTTCTGTTTGGCTTGTTCTGCAGCTCGTGTAGCACGGGATACCCTGTTTGTACAATTTTCCGCTGGACTTTGACCTTCTATTGCACCATCAGTACCAGCAGAATCTGCAGGATTCTTTCGCTTCCCTTTCCCTGTCATTCTGTGTTGCTTCCTCTTTCTCTGTGCCATGTTAAGTCAAGCCGACAAGAAAAACGAATAACAATTTAGTTCTTCAGAACAAATTGATGCGTGATATGCATTTAACCGAACTTTGATGTTAGACAACCACATGATAGGAGGATGTAATATGTACGAAAAACATGGCGGCATGAGATAACCAGAACTATGATGTGTAAACTAAGCAGAAGACATTTCACTAAATTAGAAGCAATGCATTGGAAGGTAGACACCATATGAAAGATGCTACAAATATCGCTCTGCCAAGTTAACAGTGTCTCATCATAAATGGCGTTTAAACAAATGTGAAGCAAGACAAGAAATAAATCATATGCAAGATGCAAACAACATCACACTACCAAGTTAAAGGTCTTTCGTCATTAGTGCCATTGCATATTCACAGCATTGCATATTCATAGCTTATGATGTGTAAACTAAGGAGAATGCATTTCAACAAATTAGAAGCAATGAAAGCTAGACACCATATGAAAAGATGCAACGAATATCACTCTACCAAGTTAAAACTGTCTCGTCATAAGTGCCATTTCAACAAATTAGAAGTAGTACAAGCTAGAAAAGAACGTGAGATGTAACCTATATCACACTCCCAAGTCAAACATGTCTTATAATAAGTGATTGTTGCAGGTTACACAACAATAGTACTTTGATGTAAGAACATGGTGTGATAGACGGATATTGTATGTTCTAGAAACAGGAACACATGTCTTATTCACAAGTATAATGTGTAAAGTAAGCAGATGGAATTCAACAAAAATAGAAGCAATACAAGCTAGACATCATACATAACATGCAACCACATATAAAAGTGCCAAGTTAGAGGGAGCACCTGTGATGGTGCACTAGGGGAGACGTGCTCATCGTCAACACATCTACGTTGAGTGTCTATGCATGTGTTGTCTTGGAAATCATCTTGGGGGGATGGAGGAGTAGAATCTGTAGAGGCCCTCAGTTTGGAACGAGCACCTTTATCCGCTACCTTGCTAACTTCCTTCCGCTTTATTGATTTTGAATTGTCAAGTAAAACCGACAAGAACAAGCAATAAAATTCACTCTTCGTAACTCATTCGTGCATGATCGACAATCACTACTTTGATGTAAGGCAAACACATGATACCGTGGATGGAATAATACGAAAAACAGGACGACATGGCATATTCACAACTGTTTGTGTAAACTAAGCAGAAACCATTTCAACAAATAAGAAGCAATGCAAGCTAGACACCACATGAAAGATGCAACCGATATGACTCTACCAAGTTAAAAGCATCCCATCATAAATGGCATTTCAAAAAATTAGAAGCAACACATGCTATAAATCATATGAAAGACGCAACTAATATCACACTACATATACTAAAGGTGTCTCGTCATATTGATTGATGCGGGATACAAAAAAACAATAGTTTTATGTAAGGACATGCTTAATAGATAGATGTACTATGTACTAAACACAGGAAGACATGTCATATTAGCAGGTATAATGTATAAACTAAGAAGAATAACACATGCAATTTAACCAGATTGGAAGAATTACAATCTAGACACCATATGCAACATGCAACCACATATCATGCTGCCAAGTTAGAGCAAGCACCCGCGATGCTAGTGTAGGGGAAATCCGGTAATCAACTATAGAGCTACGTTCACTATCTTCATCTAGCCTTGCCGTTTCTTGAGAATCATGTGGGGAGGCTGACGCTGCATTCTTTAAATGAGGATCTTTTCTCAAAGTAGTCCACTGACCTGACTGCCTCATCATAAGTGATTGATGAGGGATACACAAAAACATTAGTTTGATGTAAGAACATGGTTAATAGACAGATGTACTAGTATGTATCAAAAATAGGAAGGCATGTCATATTCAAAGGTATAGTGTGTAAGCTAAGCAGATGCAATTTAACCAAATTGGAAGCAATACAAGCTAGACATCCGGCTGGAGTGGTGAGCATGATCATTTAGGACCCGAGAGCCCGGTGGGAGGCGGTTCGCCTTCGCCACCATCGTGGCTTTTAGTTGGCTTCCGGTGATGCCTGTCTATGCTTTGGGCTTGTCACCGGCTCGGCCAAGGCTCCTCGACTAGCTATTTGACTTCTGATGCTCCCGGGATGGTGGTTCATGTAAAAAAATATCTTTCCTTATCTTAATAAAGATCGACTTCGGCCTTTCGAATACAAGCTAGACACCATATGCAACATGCAACCACATATGACACCGCCGGTTAAAGCAGTGCACACAGGATGGTGGTTCATTCATTGCGAGCGAGATTGTCAACTCCAGAGCTACGTTTACCATCTCCATCTGCTGACACTACACCCTTTAAAGTGCTGAAACATGTCTGGCCTACCCGCGTACAAAGCTGGAGTGACTTCTCTCTTTTATTTTCTGCTTCTGTGAAGGCAGAGTCTGAAATACCCTTGCATAAAAACACAATAGTGAGAGTATGGGTGAAGTGTGTGCAGAACTAGTGCACTGTAAAAGTAGCAGATAGCAGGTGGCTGAAAAATAAATGACAGGAGACATATAATATCTCTACAACATTGCATGGCAAACAAAATTAGATTCTAATCCGTATGATTTTGTAATATACGAGCACAGGAAATGCAGGTACTCCTCCAGCACACCACCACATGTGGCCCTATCAAGATAACGGTCGAATGAAAATAAATAGGTCAGTCGATTTTTTTATGAACCGTCTGATCTATAAGGAACGGGCAGATGGCCTTCGTCTACCTCCCGCCATCCTTGTTGTGATCTTTCTCGAACCGCCAGCGACCACCGGCCCAGACCCCTGCCTCCGCCGCCCCGCCCTCCCCTCGACCTCACACCACCGACGTGCTTGGCAGCGCCCTCAGGCCATCCCTTTAATCCCGGCCGACCTCCAGATAGGTTGCAAGCAGCTCTAGGACCCACACGCCCCTAAGATAAACACTGAGGCGCTGCTTCCCCAGCGTAATAGGTGGACTAGCGCCTATTACGCCGGGGAATGCTTCCGTTAATTGGGAATCAACTGACCAGGAATTCAAATCCAGGGGGGTAACGGACCTCTAGCTAAGGTGAAATAGTATATGAGGAGAAACCTTGTGCATCGCGAGTTACTAGGAACATCTAGTATCAAGAAGAAGCGGTCAACTAGTGTCTTCTGTGGAATGAATACCGTGCAAGCAGACACGTAAGATTTGCATGAATAAGGGAAGAGGAGTACCATTTCTGGTTGCCAGTGTGGTCTCCTCCATATGTTGTGGCGATCTTCTTCTTTTGGCAGGGGGAACCGATGTTTTGGAGGAGGTTGTAGGCTTGGACGAACCCATGGCCAAATTGTTGACTGTGTTGTGATGTCTACTACGCAACCTTCTGTTTATAGATGTTGTTGGGCCTCCAAGTGCAGAGGTTTGTAGGACAGTAGCAAATTTCCCTCAAGTGGATGACCTAAGGTTTATCAATCCGTGGGAGGCGTAGGATGAAGATGGTCTTACCAAATAACAAAGAGTCTCTTGTGTCCCCAACACACCCAATACAATGGTAAATTGTATAGGTGCACTAGTTCGGCGAAGAGATGATGATACAAGTGCAATATGGATGTAGATATAGGTTTTTGTAATCTGAAACAATAAAAACAGCAAGGTAACTAATGGTAAAAGTGAGCGTAAACGGTATTGCAATGATAGGAAACAAGGCCTAGGGTTCATACTTTCACTAGTGCAAGTTCTCTCAACAGTAATAACATAATTGGATCACATAACTATCCCTCAACATGCAACAAAGAGTCACTCCAAAGTCACTAATAGCGGAAAACAAACGAAGAGATTATGGTAGGGTACGAAACCACCTCAAAGTTATTCTTTCCAATCAATCCGTTGGGCTATTCCTATAAGTGTCACAAACAGCGCTAGAGTTCGTACTAGAATAACACCTTAAGATACAAATCAACCAAAACCCTAATGTCACCTAGATACTCCAATGTCACCTCAAGTATCCGTGGGCATGATTATACGATATGCATCACACAATCTCAATTCATATTTTCAAACCAACACATAGAACCTCAAAGAGTGCCCCAAAGTTTCTACCGGAGAATCACGGCGAAAACGTGTGCCAACCCCTATGCATAGGTTCATGGGCGGAACCCGCAAGTTGATCACCAAAACATACATCAAGTGAATCACGTGATATCCCATTGTCACCACAGATACGCACGACAAGACATACATCAAGTGTTCTCCAATCTTTAAAGACTCAATCCGATAAGATAACTTCAAAGGGGAAACTCAATTCATCACAAGAGAGTAGAGGGGGAGAAGAAACATAAGATCCAACTACAATAGCAAAGCTCGTGATACATCAAGATCTTGCCAAATCAAGAACACGAGAGAGAGAGAGAGAGAGAGAGAGAGAGAGAGAGAGAGAGAGAGATCAAACACATAGCTACTGGTACATACCCTCAGCTCCGAGGGTGAACTACTCCCTCCTCGTCATGGAGAGCGTCCGGATGATGAAGATGGCCACCGGTGAGGGTTCCCCCCTCCGGCAGGGTGCCGAAACAGGGTCTCGATTGGTTTTTGGTGGCTCTGGAGGTTTTCTTGGCGGTGGAACTCCCGATCTAATCTCTGTTCGGAAGTTTTACGATACGTAGGTATATAGGGGTGCAAGGTACGTCGGTGGAGCTTCGGGGCCCCACGAGGCGGGCGCCCTAGGGGGGTGGGCGCGCCCCCACCCTCGTGGCCAGCTCCTGTATCTTCTGACATAGAGTCCAAGTCTATCAGGTGGGTTTCCTTCCAAAAATAACTTCTCCAGTTGATTTTGTTCCGTTTTGACTCTGTTTGATATTCCTTTTCTTCGAAACACTGAAATAGGCAAAAAACAGCAATTCTGGGCTGGGCCTCCGGTTAATAGATTAGTCCCAAAAGTAATATAAAAGTGGAAAATAAATCCCAATATTGCCCAAAACAGTAGATAATATAGCATGGAGCAATAAAAAATTATAGATGCGTTCGAGACGTATCATGTTGCCGTGGCCGTATGTCGGCGGAGGGGAAGCAGATCCGAGGCGACGAAGGACGGCGTAGCAGGAACAACTCCGGTGCGGTGGACGGTGGTGAAGTTGGAGCGGCAGCGGTCGCAGGACGGCGTGGTTGAACTGGCTCGGGTACGGACGACTCGGCCTCGGCTTCAACTACTAGCCGTGGAGGGCGTTGCGGTGGACGACGACGTCGGGGTATCGACTCCGGCGTGATGGAGGAGGGCGGTGGTTGATGGGTGGGATGGGGTGGCGGACGGAGGACGCCAGGGTTTCACGGCTGGTGGAGAGGTAGTTTTGGCGCCCACGGAGTACGAATGGGGAATCAGAAGGGGGAGCGGGGGGGGGGGGGAAGCTAAGGGAGAACCATGTTTCTCTCTCGGACGCGCTTGTTTTTGGCTTATTTGAACAGATGGGACGCGCTTTTTTGAAATTTGGGGAAAGTACGAACTTTGCCCCCTCTTAAATTTCGGACCTACCGCGGGTCGGGGGTAGGATGGTAATCCCAGGTGTCCCAAATAGTGGGCATGAGTGATTTCGGCCACACACATGTGTGCTTAGGCGGCCATTGTGTATGAATGTTTTTCGGAGGCGGTTGCGTGGCGTCTAGATGAAGCTACAAACCTACCCCGGTTTAGACCTTTGGATGTCGGGCCGGTAGGTTTCACGGGTCGGAGTTAGAAAAGTAATTTCCTTCTACTACCAAACATTGGTCTCAAAGTGTTTTGGGCGAGTAGAGGCTCTTTTGGTAACCGTTCGAAATTTTGAAATGTACATTCACGTTTAGAGTACTCTTGAACTTTGAGGGTTGACCTAAATAGACAACATTAAATTTGACCTTGTATGTTTGAAAACCTCGTTAAATTATCCACTTATTTTTGAATTTTTGACACTTGAAAATCCTATAACTATGATTATTTTGGAATGGAGGAGGTAAATTTGAATCTATTTTGTACACGACTATATATGCTATTATGTACAAAATCCGAGCAAAGATTGGTGCCCCCATAATTTAGGTATGATTTACAAATGCCATGATATCGAATTCAAATAATTGAATGGACTTCATGTTGAATTCGATTTTTTAAACCACCTTAAGTTGAATTCAAATGTATGCTAGTTCATAGCTAGCTATTTATAATGTTCATTGTGTAACTTTCGTATGTATAATGTGCTTTACACACACAACATGAACTATACTCATGTTTATATTCGATTGCTAAAGCGATGCATTGTCTGGAGTTCAAAATACTAACTATGTGGATCAATTATGTCGAATAATAACATAGACATGCTCAAATTTGATAGAATCTAGATGTCTGATGGATCAATGGCCGTTCCTTACGCGAATTGCAAATATCATGATCCCATCCTAATATTTGGATACAATTTATATCTTTAATCAATGTGTACATCAGTCTTTTACATGTAGTTTCACTCTCCATCGGTGGTCTCTCACACATGCTCACACACTCTCTCCCGAGGTTTCTTTCTATAAACATGCTCTCGATATAACCCTCCCTCCCTCTCGTAACCATTTACGACTGTTTTCACTAACCTTTATCACAAGCACTCTTCCTCTCACAAGCATACACACGCACAATCCCCATCGACCCTTTCTATACACATAGACCTACCTACGTGTCTCCTGTACGCACATTATCTTTAGGCCTGTCTCTCACGCATTGTCTCACACCTCTCTTCCTAATCGACGCGTATGATTCTAGCAGAGCATTCTGTAGGATGCCCCTTAAAGTTAGGTTGGATGAATAGTAATATCAGAGATAAGGGGTTACCTTAGTCCGAGAACCTAGGGTTACAAATCCTAGCCGGTTTGGCAGTGGACACAGAGTCCTTCACAATTATGCTATCTTTGTCTTGTACGACTAGTCATCTATGGGTCTCCCTAAATGTGTCACGGGCCGACCAATGTGGCGCAGCACGGAACTGAACCAAGGGCCTCACCTCGACCCATCGGACCTCATGCGGTGACACACCCTCTACCCCCAGGCCTCGTTATCTTCTCACACCCACAAATACCAACACAGACACCACACAAATTTTTTTTCTCCTCGTGCCTCTATCCCCTCCCCCCTTGCATATACACACTCAAGGGAATCTCTCGCCGTGACATCATATTCGTCTCTCTCTAGACCTCTCTCATTTCTTGTGCTATCCCTCCCACGCCCCCTTCCCCCGCCGGCCCCTCTATCCATGCCTCTCTTGAATACGTAATACACACACATACCTTTCTAGGCCCTGCCAAATACATCAACTACACATTCACACATGTTACATCACGTACCCCATTGATCTAAAAAGCCCTCTCTTCACGTTTATTTCGCATACAACATTCCTTTTGAATAAAGTGTGGCCATTTTTTTTTAGAATTTCTAAATATATACAACATTACAAAGTTATATGGAGGAGTACGAACGTTAATTTGCATTGGATGGTGACCACAATGATATTTATTCCACACTGTGAATTTTTATATTTTTATACTATATATAAAGTTAGTCATAATAAAGAGAAACAAAGAGCATCTTCTCTCCATCGCATACACCCCCTCTACGCCCCTTTGACGTACGCACACAAACTATCTCCAGGTCCTCTAAAAGTAAGCCCCCAGCACATTCACGCATGTTTCATCTTTCTCTCGTGATATATACAGTGACGATCATTGTATTTGAAGCGAAAGCACGATACATACATTGGACTTCAGAATCCACTCATTACAGTCACCATTTACGTTTTGTGGTTATTATATAGTCACGGGCTCACCGTATAGCTCTGTATTTGCTCAAGACATGACTAGTTGACCAGTTAAACGCTCCCCATGGCACCTCTAGTGTTGCATCACATTATCTCACTACCATTGGGCCCACCTGTCGGCTTGTATCTACTCTACATCTACCTCTACACCTACCTCTACACTCTTATAAAAACAGAGTTGGCGATGATGGTGTGCCTGCCATCCTGCAATATAGGCCGTCCGATTTATATCTGATGGATAGGAAGGAAACTATGGCAATTTTGCAAAAAAGGTACCCACACACCTCAACACATTTGCAAATAAGGCCTTCCCTCGTTCATCCTTTTCTCTCAGTCATACAAATGCATCTTGATGTTACGTGCAACGCACAGGCATCTTGCTAGTAAGAATGAAAACAAATGACAAAAAAATATTGGACGGTGGTTCGAAGTCATGACCGCGGGCACATCAGACAAGGTGGCCTTGTATTGGTATGCTGAGCCGTCTGTTTTAACACACATGAGCTGGTGTGGTGATTATACACACACGCATGCATGCACACGAACTGCATGCACACAACACTCACACGAACACATGCAACCACGCACGCACGCAACACTCACACGTACACACGCAGCCACGCACGCACACAACACTCACACGCACACACGCATGCATGCATGCACACACCACACGACCAACACACACTCTCACGCTCAAGTGCTCAACCTACACGTGCATTCGGACACATCAGGCCCTGACAGACACATACACAACCAGGTGATTCCTGCGCACGGGTTGGAGTCTTGTCGCGCCTGCGTAAATTTGAGTTTATATGACCTTTTTCCTATGCAAACTTACAGGTCGGACCGACAAGGAACGTGGTCAATTTAACTAGTCAACATGGTGCCACACAGTCTGTTTGGCCGGTCAACAGAGTGCAATCCAATGCTGAACGGTGAGCAAGTGACCGTATAATCACCGCAAAATGTATATAGTGACCGTAATGAGCGTATTCCGAAGTTCGGTGACCGTATTACGCTTTCTCTCTGCAGGCCCTCCAAAACTACATCTCTACACGTTCTCACATGTTACATCTAACAACTATGCAATACAACACTACTACTACACTCTAACACAATAACTCATATGTGTTTTTAGTTTTACTAGATATCATATTGTTACTTAATTATTCAGTTTGCATACATCAAAATTGCCTTTGAAATGTATGGCCAGTATCATCTACCGCGCGAGAAAAATCCTTCCCTTTCCTATTTAATCGGGTTTGTATCAATGGATTGTGCGAAACAACAAAACTATAGTACTATACAGTACAAGTGACAGTTCATTGGTCCGACGTGCCGTGTACTCCTCCATCATAAGAGTGGAGCGCTCGCTTTCATAAATGTTCTAGTCCCTTTCGCCTACATGTGGGACATCAAGCTACCGGGTCCACGTGCCATACCGAAATACAGTGCAGAGCAGCAGGGGTGAAGCACCCCAGTCATGGCGCTGGCGTAGTAATGAGAATGAGGCATCAAATCACAAAGCTGCACCTTTCCCTTGATTAAGTTGGAGTGCAGTAATAATAATGCTAGTAAAAAGCGAAGTTGGAGGGACGAAGCAACCATCATTTCACTCGTTCTTTGAATCTGCTCCTCCTCATCTTCTTCAAGTTAACCATGTGTTGCTTCTGCCGTTGTTCTGCCTCATGTGGGACGCGGATCGGCTGGGTAAAGCACCGACACATGGGACCGCATGTTAGCAAACCGCCAGGCCAACGTCCTCTAAAAATAACAAACCTCCTCCGCCATCCGCGCGGCAAAATCACCTCCTTTTTACTAATCTTGATTCTATAATTTTTTAGATCAGTATAATTGAGATTTGTATAGATAGCACACAGGAGCAAAACCAAGTGGTACGGTTAAGGGCATCCACAAGGTGTAGCCAAATGTGAAAATAGCTTTTGTCATTGATGGGAACCATTGTGGACGGTGCTGCCAAAGCCAAAAAGATGGAACCAAAGCTCCCTAATTGATTGATTGAAGGAATAGAAAAATGCAACGTCTCTCCTCTTTCTCCCGTGTTTGGACGCATGTACAGTGTAGAGCACATAGTCTACTCCCCTGTCCCTTCTATCACAAAACACAAAGCAGTGATGCGTCAAATCACAAAGCACAGACGAAGCAACCATCATTTCACTCTTCGCTAACTCCGCTTCTCCATCGTCTGCTTCGAGAAACCACCTCACCGCACTAAGCTGGACGAACGACGCTATTGTGTACTAGTAGTAGTAGTACATTTACGCGTCCTTTGGTTCAACGGACTTCCTGGATGAAAATAAGGCGGTTGTCTTGGCTTGCAGGCGGCACTTGCGAACGACTTACCGTGGTCTCCCTCAATGGTGTTCTCCGTCGAATGCACTTTGCCAAACCACAACGTTTGAGATATCATCGACGTCACCGCAATCGGGAAGGAAGTCAAATAGTTACTACCTCCATTTTTTGTACACAAGGCCAGTATATCAAAATTACAATTTGCAAAAGGCCACTAACACTAATCGAGGCAAAATTGATGGGGTTTGTCTCGTACTAGCAACCAATGACATTAATATACCCTTGCATGCATGCGGAAGTGAGAAGGTTGGTTTGCATGGCGCTGCATTAATCAAGCGATGAGGAGTGAGATGGTTAGCTCTTTGGGCTTTGGAGAAAAAATACGCATTAATTGGCACGTCAAACGAGGATTTGTATCGATTAATCCCGTGAAGGAAAACCCCGCCTTTCTTTTTTAACACTAGTACTCCTAGTACGTACGTACTTATCCTGTTTGGGTCTAGGCCTTGCATTGCCATACTTCGCCACACATTTTTGCCAAGCTTGCCTAAAGTTTTCAAAATGAAAATGAGGTACACTTGCGCACAGCTGTCGCGGCCGCACCGCACCCTCACACGGTCGCTCCTGCATGCCCCGGTCGCACCGCACCCTCACATAGTCGCTCCTGCACGCCCCAAACCCAACCAAGGGAACGCACCCTCACTGACACGTGCTACCGCTGACAGATAATTTTTGTTCATACATTATGTTTATCCAACTGCATGTTGGGGAGGATCCGTACGGCCCGTGCGGTGGTCTGTTGGGGAAGAAGAAGAGGTGAGGAAGAAGGGTTAGAAGAAGTAGGATTCATCCAACTGCCTGAAATGGTAGACTGACCCAAATGATGAAAGTCAGGCGACTTGCATAACAATATATGTTTTTACACAACAAAAGATCCCTAAAAACAACAACATAAAGAAAAACTATCACTGCTCGTGGAACGGGACGGCCTCGTCGTCTTTGGCTGCCGGCACGAACCAGCCGTAGCTGCTGACGTGTGTCTCCGCACCGTGGTTGTCCTCGGCCTCCAGTTACTCATTCATGCGGAGCGTGCGGGCGCTCTGCACGGACGAGACCACAGCCCGGTTCAAGTCGAGGACGCCTGGTTCTGCCTGCAGGAGGGCCTCGATGGCAGCAGCATCCGCGCACTCCGCGTCGAGTTGAGCCTCCGTCGCCCGGTTCAAGTCCAGGACGTCCGGTTCCGCCTGCGGGAGGGCCTCGATGGCAGCAGCATCCGCGTGCTCCGCGTCGAGTTGAGCCTCCGCCGCCCGGTTCAAGTCCAGGACGTCCGGTTCTGCCTGCAGGAGGGCCTCGATGGCAGCGGCATCCGTGCGCTCCGCGTGGAGTTGAGCCTCTGCCGCTCGGTTCACGTCCACGACATCCGGTTCCGCCTGCAGGAGAGCCTCGATGGCAGCAGCATGCGCGCGCTCCGCGTCGAGTTGAGCCTCTGCCTCTCGGTCCTCCTTTAGTATCGCCAGGTTGAACCCCTGGTCCGCCTACACCATGGGGTGCCCGGACGCCGGCACGAAGTCGACGTCCATCGTCTCATACCCATCGGGGGCCTTCTGCGCCGCGACCTCCGCCATGAACATTGGATCGGCTTCCTCCTCCTCGTAGCTTAGCTCTAGAGAACTCGGGGATTGGCCCGCCGCAAAGCGTGCTTGGGAACGGAGGTCTGTGGTGCCAACCGCCGCCGCGATTTCTGCGCGGCGCACCGGCGTCAGCATCTTGTAGTACGTGATCTTGCGGTGCACCATGGCTAGGGGATCGAAAGGTGGGGGAATGGGCTGGAGAGGAGGTGTGGTTTTGGGGCAGTGGCTAGCGTAGGCCGAGTAGCGAAGGTTTTGGTGTGAATAGTGGTTCCGATGACGACCGGTCAATCGGTTTTGAGTGTACATCGCTCTTGTCGCGTTCGCGTTGCACCCCGGCACGCTGGACCCTCCACCTCGTTCACCGAATGGAACGTGTTTCGTCTTGCGTTTTTGCTCGCTTGTGGGACCGCAGTTGAGAGCAAACCGACGTCCCTCCCCCTCCCCCGCCTGCGTCACTTGTACTACCACTCCCTCCTTTTTATGCGGAGTAAACAAAAACAGAGGGAGTATACTACGGATGAGGATCCCCTGACGTGGCCGAACCCATTGAGTAACTGACATGCGGGGCCTAGCAAGCATGGGGTCCGCCAGTAAGTGACCGAAAGGGAGGGTAAGGCAGGGATACCTACGTCAGAGGATCCACTTCCACTACTACTCCCTCCTTCCATCTACAGGGCCTAATGCGTTTTTGAGGCTAACTTTGACCAAATGTTAGAGTAATAATATATGACATGCAACTTACACAAAGCATATAGTCAAATTCGTATGTGAAAGGAGCTTCCAATGATATAATTTTCACATTATACATCTCATGCACTATTAATCTTGTCAATAGTCAAAGACGGTTTTGAAAAACACATTAGAGCATGGTTAATAATATAGCCAGCCGATGGCTATAAGGAACTGCCATGCCATCTATAGCCATCATCTATATGCACTCATACAATAGTGTGGGCTATAAGGTTGGCTATTTCTCGCAAAAAATAATATATAAGGTTGGCTATTGTATTAGTACTTTTTCCCATCTCCTCTCTATCTCTTTCTTCATATTTATTGCATTTACCTAGGAATGCGTATATAGCTAGGCTCTTGCATGAGCGCTCACTCCCCTTACTTTTTCACATCTCTCTCCTCCACATAGGCAAAAGTGTCATGTAAGTTGGCTCTTAGAATGGCTATTAGGTTGGCTCTAAGCATTTAATATTTGCATGAGCAAGGTATATGATTGGAAGAGAGTTGCATGCGTACTATTTTTTCTTGATCTATGTGTTATAGCCGGGCTGTAGAATATAAGAGCCCGCTTCACTCTCTCCTCTCTTCTCACTCCTCCAAGTAGGATTTTAATGACATGACAAGTCTTATAGCCTGCTGACTAGGCCTTATTAGACTTGCTCTTAGGCCCTATATAAATGGAAGGAGGGAGTACTATGAGCACTGCATACTCTACTACAGATGTTGTCAGTACTCCACTAGTACTATTGGATAGGAAGCTTAAAAAAGTTACTATTGGACTGGCTATACGTGGCGAAATCCTAGTAATCTCTGTTTGAATACAAATCTAGGAGTATGTACGAATCTAACAATATTGATTGGGCGTTGTTGAATGTTGATACTTTTTTCTGTAAGTTTGATCAAAGTAGAGATACTTTGACTACACATAAAACTTATATGTAAACTAGAAAGTATCGGAGGGAGTACATTGTATGTTCAAAAGCGAAACGAACATTGAATACCCTTTATATATGATTTGCGGATGCTATGATCACTGGTTCAAATTTTTGAATCGGCCTCAGGTATCACACATGCACCCACTCGTTTTCTCTCGATTTCATCTCGGAGTCCGGAGATTGATTGAAAGAGGACTAGGGTGGGTACAATACGTTCGTTTCGCTTATGAACATACAATATACTCCCTATGATCCCCAGCACCCCCCGGGTCATTTCTATCATAGAAACAGACCAAACCTTTATCTCCTTGCACGACATGCAATTGATCTCTCAACATCAATCGATCTCATCAAGATGTGTCGGGGCATGAACCGAATGGGATGTCAAAACTAAGACGGGAAGCGACACGTAGTGGAGGCGAAGTGAAACTTTAAACGAACCATTTGTTTGTATGCATGTCGGACAAATTACAACATTGGAAATACAAGCATGGTCTAGGTCCACATGCGAATGATACTCGATGGAATGTTCAAACGACGCATGCGGGAGGTGGGACTCGACCGGAGGGCGGCATGATCGATGGAGAAGAGGGTTGGAGAGGAATAAGAAATAAGCAATGCCGCATGATTATACTTGAACGGCTCAAATAAACAATAAGTTGTCTCGTTTTCCCTTCCATCTTGGTCACGGAGTAAGATACTCCCTCTGTTTTTATTTACTTTGCATATTAGGTTTGATTGAAGTCAAACTTCATAAAATTTGACCAAATTTATGGAAAACTAGCAAGATGCCCGTGCGTTGCACGGAACATCAAGATCTTGTGGGAGAAAAGGATGAACGAGGGAAGGCCTTATCTGCAAATGTGGAGAGGAGTGCGGGTAAATTGCCATAGTTTCCTTCCTATCCGTTAGATATAAATCGGACGACCTATATTGCAGGATGGCAGGCACACCATCATCACCAACTCTGCTTTTTATCTA
Organism: Aegilops bicornis; assembly: GCA_021605145.1. NCBI lineage: Eukaryota > Viridiplantae > Streptophyta > Magnoliopsida > Poales > Poaceae > Aegilops > Aegilops bicornis. Next base: position 294,630,071 of record CM038670.1, on the reverse strand, counting down.
CACTTGCAAGGTGCCCATGCGTTGCACGGAAACATCAAGATGCATTTATGTGAGTAGTTTATCTTGTGAGAGAAAAGGATGAACGAGGGAAGGCCTTATTTGCAAATGTGGAGAGGGGTGTGGGTATCTCTTTGCAAAATTGCCATAGTTTCCTTCCTATCCGTCAGATATAAATCGGACGGCCTATATTGCAGGATGGCAGGCACACCATCAACACCAACTCTATTTTTTATAAGAAGTAGAGACTAGCAAGATGCCCATGTGTTGCACGGAACATCAAGATGCATTTGTATGAGTAGTTTATCTTGTGGGAGAAAAGGATGAACGAGGGAAGGCCTTATTTGCAAATGTGGAGAGGGGTGTGGGTATCTTTTTGCAAAATTGCCATAGTTTCCTTCCTATCCGTCAGATATAAATTGAACGACCTCTTATAAAAAATAGAGTTGGTGATGATGGTGTGCCTGCCATCCTGCAATACAGGCCGTCCGATTTATATCTGACGGATAGGAAGGAAACTATGGCAATTTTGCAAAAAGGTACCCACACACCTCTCCACATTTGCAAATAAGGCCTTCCCTCATTCATCCTTTTCTCTCACAAGATAAACTAGTCATATAAATGCATCTTGATGTTACGTGCAACACACGGGCATCTTGCTAGTAGGAGTAGAAATATGAACATTTACAATAGCAAATATATATGATGTGAAAGTATATTCAATAATGAATCTAATGGTATTGATTTGTTATTGTATATGTTATTATTTCTGTCTATAAACTTTGTCAAAGTTTACAAAGTTTGACTTTGAGCAAAGCTAAAATGCGGAGTAAATAAAAACAGAGGGAGTACGCAGGGACTAGTATAGTTACTACTACCGGAACATGGTAAGTTGGACCCCTAAATGTGGGCACGGACCGGGCACACCTCAATTATTCTTTCAAACAGCCAGACACCTACATTTAGCACACCATCCGACTACTTAATCAAGTGTTACGCTTAACTACTTGAAAAGGAAAAGGGTGGTATCGTACCCAAAACCACCACACTTGGGGCTAGGGTAACAACCTGGTACTGTACCACATTTGAACCAGGGCACAAAAACTACATGTTCTGCGCCTAATGCGCAACACGGAGCACTGACGCTCGAATATGGCCGGGAAAACAGGGAAACCGACATGTGGGGCACACCTGTTGGGACGATGTGGCGCAGACTAGTCCAATGGAGGAGCTGGCCCACGACCTCCTCACCACCGGCAACCGTTCATGTGGGTCGTGGGGGGCAGCAACGTGGCGCAGCTCTAGCACCGCTTCTGGACAGGGCGACCGCGGTGAGCGACACGCTCATTGTCGCTAGACACGGTCGGTTTCAGTGTGCCGAGGATGGCGTTAGCGTTGTGGCATGACTAGCAGATCAACACCCGGCTCGTCGAGGACGCACGGGGCATCAAAATGCGCGCGCGCCGCGACGTGTCCGCCAAGTGGTGTAGCACGGCCAACTGCATCCCCAGGACCTGAGACCATGCCGGGTCGTCTTGCTTTTTCAATGACATGTGGGGTCGCATGTGAGCAAAGGGCATCTCCAACGTTGCCACAACCGTAGCTGACTACCCTGGCACACCAAAAACCCTCGTCCCTCGCGCCATCGCACGGTGTGTTCCCAACCGGCGCCAGCCGTCCGTCCGTATGCTGTCGTTAAGAGGCTCGGTCCCCGAGGAACCAACTCCGGCGACTTAATGACGCGCCCGGACGCTTTGGCCTCATCGGAATGCGCTACTCAAAGCGGCAACGCCCAGCTAACCTCCACACCATAGCGCATCGTCCTGCTACCCGGCACCACATCTGCCATGACCGCTGAAAGAACATGCGGTGCCCCCATGTTTGGTTTTGGTAATTGATGACAATCTCTATGGACTAATGGTTGCCTTGAGTTATATTTAAAGGTTTTGTCCATAGGCTTTTCTTGGAGTACATGTGTTGGTTTCAAGGAGAGTTTGTGTCGACCAAGGTGCTATTCAATGAATTACCTAAAAGATTGGTCTTGTGAGAGGTCGATCAAGACTAAGTCAAAGAGTGAATCAAGTTGATCAACACACAAAGCGTAGAAGATGTACCGAGAGGGATCAAGTGATCCCATGGTATGGTAAGCATAGTCAATTATGCTTTGTGTACTAACCCATGGTCTTCGTGAGAGTTCTTTGTGGGGTTAGGATGTGGTGTGCAAGTTCAAGTGATGCATCACGAAGCGATCAAGTGCTTGAAGCTTTCCATCCACTGTGGTGACAATGTCTTGTGAAGATGAGCCGAAGAGTGGCTCACCCATAGTGGACTATGGGGGAGCAATCATCTAGTCTTCTTCGAGCCAACGCAATCAAGAAAGGTGGTCCAACTTGAGGGAGTCAAGATCGTCATCATCTAGCTCAAGTGGAATTTGTGCAAGGCAAAGGTTTGCCCTTGATAGGTGTTCTATTCTATCGGTCTCATGGTAGTTGTGGGAGACCGGGTTATAGGCTCGCGTGCCGTACTATCAAGGGGGGCTCTCGATGAGTTGCTTGATCGTATCGTTCGTAGAGAGCTCAAACCATTGCATCCTTGCATCATCTTTATTGGTTCTTGTTTGGTTCTCCTCCTTGCGAGTTTTGGAGCTTATAGTCATTTTTATGACAAGCTCGAGTTCATCGAAAACGGAGTTCACATGCGTCTTCTATGATGTTTTTGATGTTGGAGGGTATGCCGGTTCTTCTCTGTTGGAGTTTCACTCCTTTGCTTGTTAGGCATACCTCCCCTGTCTCTGTTTTGATGCTACTCGTTGTCTTGTATCCAACAAACTTGAGTTTTCTCAATTCGGAGCTCATTTGCGAAGTTATGGCGATTCTGGTTTTATTGTTTCCCTCTGTTGTCTCCTCTCGCAAAATGAAGGACTCCTAGTGTTGCTAATCTGGGGCATGCGGTAGTCTTGCTCTCCGGAGCGGTAGTACCGCAGCCCTCTTGATAATCTTGCTTTATGGGAGCGGTAGTACCATGGCATCTGGCCAGGCGCAGCTGCTCGAGCGGTAGTAGGGGCGGATGTAATTTTTTACATCTGCGTCCTACGCGGTAGTACTGTGGGCTCTGGCCAGGCTTAGCAGCATGAGCGGAAGTAGGGGCGGATGTAATTTTTACATCCGCGCCTCTGTGATAGTACCGCTCTTCGTGTGCGGTAGTACTGCGTCGATTTTTGCGCAGTCCTCCTCGGCGGAAGTAGGTATGGAAGTAATTTTTACTTCCGTGCTTTCTCTGCCGCTAGTGTTCAGCCTTATGGTAGTACCGAGGCCATGCGGTAGTACCGCTCGGCCGGTTCTACCGTTCGTTGCCTCTGCAACAGCCTTCATCTGCCAAGCTCTTTTATGTAGTACCGTAACCTGCAGCGGTAGTACCGCGGCTGACCGCGGTAGTACCGCAGCTCCGTGCGGTAGTACCGCGTCGTGCGGGCTGAGTGAGGGGATAACGGTTGGTTTTTCTCCCTACCTATAAAAGGGGGTCTTCTTCCCCCTTGAGATAATCCTTTTTAGCTCATGTTCTTCCCCCATTGTTGACCTTCTTCGAGCTTGCTAACTCTCAATCCCTCCAACGATTCTTGCTAGTTCTTGAGGGAAAAGAGAGAGGGGATCTAGATCCACGTTTCCACCAATCACTTTCTCCTCTAAGTGAGGGGAACCCCTTGGATCTAGATCTTGGAGTTCTTCGTGTTCTTCTTTCGTTCTTCCTCTCATTTTCCTCCCTAGCATTAGTTGCTTTGGTGGGATTTGGGAGAGAAGGACTTGGGCACTCCGTGTGCCCTTGCCATTGCATTTGGTGCATCGGTTTGAGTTCTCCACGGTGATACGTGGAAGTGAAGTTTGAGAAGCTTATTACTCTTGGGTGTTTGGGCACCCTAGAGCTTGTTCCTCTTGGGTGCCTTGGCGCCCTAGATGGTTGGTGGTGTTCGGAGCTCAACCATTGTGGTGTAAAGCTCCGGGCAAGCGTCGGGGTCTCCAATTAGGTTGTGGAGATCGCCCCGAGCAATTTGACGGGTACCGGTGACCGCCCCAAGGGTTGCCAAAGTGCAGGTTGGTGACCGCCCCAAGGGTTGCCATTTGTATGCGGGTTCGGTGACCGCCCTCAAGGGTCCCTTAGTGGAATCACGGCATCTTGCATCGTCTTGGCGTGAGGAGATTACGGTGGCCCTAGTGGCTTCTTGGGAGCATTGTGCCTCCACACCGCTCCAAAGCGGAGATTAGCATCCGCAAGGGTGTGAACTTCGGGATACGTCGTCGTCTCCGCGTGCCTCGGTTATCTCTTACCCGAGCTCTTTACTTATGCACTTTACCTTGTGATAGCCATATTGGTTCTTGTCATATATCTTGCTATCACCTAGTAGTTTATCTTTCTTAGCATAAGTTGTTGGTGCACATAGGTGAGCCTAGTTGTTGTAGGTTTTGTGCTTGACAAATTAACCGCTAGGTTTATTCCGCATTTGTTCAAGCCTAAACCGTAATTATTTTAAAGCGCCTATTCACCCCCCTCTAGGCGACATCCACGATCTTTCAACCGCGAGCACGAACGCTCTGCGGGAGAGCTTTGTCTCGGGGATGAAGCTCGAGGTCGCCGCCGTCGCTCAAGTCGCCGCTCGCGACGCAATAGCAGCGCAGCCGGACGCGGACGCGACCGCACAAGCGGTGGCCACGATGGCAGCCGACGAGGGGAGCACCGTCAGCCACGCGTCCTACTTGCCCCCATCCAACGTCCGGCACCGCCGAGGTCGGGGACTCCTCCGAGGATGAGTAGGGCATGGGAGGCGGCAGGGCATGGTGTGCTAACTCACCGGTCCGTCTCCCGTGTTCTACTCTTCTTCGCCGGAGACCGCACCTTCACTTCACGGGTCTTGAACCCTGCCCCCGTACATGGAGATCGCAGATGGAGGACATCGGTCACCGCCGTAGAATAGGTTTAGGGTCGGGTTTCTTTTATTTTTCTGTCCTATATAAGTTCGAAATGTAATGAAAATCTGCCGTGTCTGCATTAATCTCGGCCGGTGTATATGAACTTTCACAATAATACAGTATATTGTAGGAGTACTAGCAACATGCCCGTGCTTTGCACGGAACATCAAGATCTTGTGGGAGAAAAGGATGAACAAGGGAAGGCCTTATCTGCAAATGTGGAGAGGAGTGCGGGTAAATTGTCATAGTTTCCTTCCTATCCGTTAGATATAGACCGAACGCCTATATTGCAGGATGGCAGGCACACCATCATCACCAACTCTGCTTTTTATTGAACCGAGACAAAGCTAACATGCGAAGTAAATAAATACATAGGGTCTACATACACAATATCTTAGGCACTCCAATAGTACGTCCACTACACATTCACGCATTTCACATCTTTCTACATCTATGGGAACCTACAAAAGGGTTAACGTAAATTGCCTCTCTCTCTTCTCCCTGATATGGTGGTGGGCCCCTCCCTCCCCCCAATCTACAATCAACAGCTCACACATTTCACATTACGTTAATTACGTAACTGGGATTACGCAGGTGTAGCATTACTCATCCTAAAAAACCCAACTACGCCAACCTCCCAGAATACCGTGCAGGAAAAGACCCGGCCGCGCCCTTTGAGTCAGGATTACCGGATTACTAGTAGTAGCATCGATGGATCGCGCAAAGCACCAAGTTTTTTTTTGAGGGGGCGAAGCACCTAGTTTAAAAGGAAAAAGGCGGTACACTCACAGCATCCCTGTCGCGGTCGCATTGCACCCCACACATGTTCGGTCCTGCACACGGCTCATGCAAACGGAACACACTTCGGCTTGCCTCTTCACTGACACGTGGGACTGCACTTGGATAAACCGACCATGCGCCAAACTCCCCCCGCCCATTGCGAGAAAATCCCCCCAAAAACTTTCCCACCAAATCCCAAATTCAACCGCCCTTCAGCCAACTAGCCAATAATATTCCCCAACCCCCTCCCCCCGTCCCCATCCACTCCATTCGCCCCGCCAAAGCCTCCCTCCCCGCTGCGCTGATACATCGACACCGTCGTTCGTCGAGGGGACGCACGGCGATCCTCTCGCTCCCACAGTACGCTCTCGTAGACTACCGTCCTCTAGCCGCGCCGCCACCGCTGGCGACGTTCTTGTGGAGGCGCACGGTGGTCAGCGCCGCCACCGTTAGCGACGTTCATGTGGAGACGCACGGCGGTCGGCTTCTCCCACGGTACGCGCATTCTAGACTGAGGCCCTGTGCATGTCGGTGTAGCGCTGAATGTTAGCTGATAGACGCTGTTAATCTCATTGTTTGCTGAAGTAGTTTAGTGTCAATATGCTCTGCTTAAGAAGCTTCCTTGCCCTGTTCTGCACTCAATCTGCTTAGCCCGATTAGTTGCTAAAATATCCTTCCATATATTTATTGTGACATAGATTGCCATGATCTAGTAGCCAATCTGTTAGGTGAAATAGATCTACACCGTTTTATACTCGATCTTTGTTGCTGATATGGCCTTCGATAGTTTGATGGCTGTGTGCTCGGCCTCATTGACTGCTGAAATAGCCTGCCATAATTTAGCACTCAAATCTGTTTGCTGAATTAGCTTTATATATATTTCGTTACTTAGATCTGCTCGTCCAAATATCTTGCCATAGCTTTAGACATCGACCTAGGTATTTTTTTCTGGACTTCATAAAAAAGCATATATGTTTTTCCTGTAATATCTAGTAGAAGAACTAATTTGTATGTCTAACAGATGGACAGGACTTGGATAACTTCTGCTCGAATATTCTCCACTGCTTATTTCGAGGGGGTTGAAAACTTCATGAACTTTATCAGAGCTGAGTACGGTGGTCCGAAATCAGATGTGCTCTGCCCGTGCAACAGTTGTATGAATTCAGTTACAATACCCCAGTCAACTGTGCAAAATCATCTACACTTGTATGGGATGTCGGTCACATATACTAGGTGGGTTCATCATGGTGAAGTTGTGAACGTCAATGTTACTGACTACGTGGAAGCAACAGATCACCATCTTGACCTGCCTGATGCTCAGGTGGAAGATGAGGAGGAGGTGGTGGTGGCGGAGCCAGTGAGTTTGACCAACATTGAAACAATGCTACAAAATGCTCGTGCATTTCGTGAACTTTTACCTGCAGAAGAAAAATGGTGGGCCCGCATGTTGGAACAATGCAACGTGGCTGTCACCCCAGGAAATAAGCTGTCAGTATTCTCAGCTATGGTCACCTTTCTTCAGGTGAAGACACCTGAGTGGATGACCAACAAATCATTCGATGCGATGTTGGCTGCTTTCCACAAAGCTTTCCCAGATGCGTCTGAGCTGCCACACACCTACAGTAAAATGAAGAATTTCCTTCGTGCAGTTGGAATTGGATATGATATGATCCATGTTTGTAAGAATAATTTTGTTACATTCGGAAGGATTATGCCAACTTAAGTGAATGCCCGAAATGCAAATTATCAAGATGGAAAGATGGCGATCTTTGTGAAGAGGATTCCTCATAATGTTCTGAGACATGTTCCAGTTACACCAAGATTGCAGAGGTTGTTTCATGATGCTGAAACAAGAGAGGATGTACTGTGGCATTCTAGGAACCAGGAGTACAGAGATCAAAATGTAATGAGCCATCCTTCTCATGGGAGTGAGTGGTTAGGCTTCAATCAGAAACACAAAAAGTTTGCTGCTGACCCAAGAAACATTAGACTTGGCTTAGCTTCAGAGGATTTAACCCATTTGGCCACCAGAGTGCCACATATAGCATGTGGCCAGTGCTTGTTATCCCTTACAACTTGCCTCCAAATGTCTGCACCAAAGAATCAAACTGCATGATAGCCTTGCTCATCCCAGGTCCAAAAAGTCCTGGAAAGGATTTTGATTTATTCATGGAGCCTCTTGTGGAGGAACTTCAACAGCTATGGAGGGGTGTTCTCACTCGAGACCTATATAGCAACCCACCGGCTGATTTCTTTCTGCGTCTTTGTTATAATTTGGTGCATCCATGATTATCCGGCTTTGGGCACTATGTCAGGGCGAACGACACATGGTTACAATGCATGTGTTCGCTGTGATAGGAATCTGCTGTCATACGCAATACTTAGCAAGATATGTTACATTGGACACCGCCGTTTCCTTGCCAAGGACAAGCCGCGTCCTACAAAATACCGAAGACATGTGTTCAATGCAAAGCATGAAAACCGTGATGCGCCAAAGAGGCTTGCTGCCGATGAGTTGCAAGTGGAATTAGAGAAGGTCAGGCATATTACACCAGGAAACCATCCTGGTATTGGTAGCGGGAAAAGGAAGCGTGGCAAGGCAGAAGAGAGATTATTGTTTACCCGCAGGTCCACTTTGTGGTACTTGGAGTATTGGAAAGATTTGGATCTGCGGCATAATCTTGATGTGATGCACATTGAGAAAAATATATGTGACAACATTATCGGCACACTTCTTAATCTTAAAGGCAAGACGAAAGACACCTTAAAATCTAGGATTTATTTGACACACCTGGGTATCAGAAAGGATTTGCAGGTGGAAGATGAAGGTAAACCACGAGATATGGCACCAGCTATGTACATCTTGGACAAGGTAAAAAGAAAAGAATTCTCCGAGGTCCTGTCATGTGTGACATTCCCACATGGATTTGCTTCCAACCCTGAAATAAGAGTCAGTGCAGATGGAAACAAGGTACAAGGGTTGAAAACTCATGACTGCCACGTCCTACTTCAAAGGGTTTTACCTGTTATCCTTAGAGGATTGGGCCGCCCTGATACGTCTCCAACTATCTATAATTTTTTATTGTTCCATGCTATTATATTATCTGTTTTGAATGTTTAATGGGCTTTAATATACTCTTTTATATTAATTTTGGGACTAACCTATTAACCGAAGGCCCAGTGCAAATTGTTGTTTTTTTGCCTATTTCAGTGTTTCGCAGAAAAGGAATATCTAACGGAATCCAAACGGAACGAAACCTTCGCGAGGATCTTTCTTGGAACAAACACAATCCAGGAGACATGGAGTGGAAGTCAGAGACGCAACAAGGCGCCCACGAGGCAGGAGGGCGCGCCCCCCACCCTCGTGGCCCCCTCGTAGCTCCATCGACCTACTTCTTTCGCCTATATATATACTCTTATACCCTGAAAACATCAGGGAGAGCCACGAAACCACTTTTCCACCGCCGCAACCTTCTGTACCCATGAGATCCCATCTTGGGGCCTTTTCCGGCGATCTGATGGAGGGGGATTCGATCACGGAGGGCTTCTACATCAACACCATAGCCTCTCCGATGATGTGTGAGTAGTTTACCATAGACCTTCGGGTCCATAAATATTAGCTAGATGGCTTCTTCTCTCTCTTTGGTTCTCAATACAAAGTTCTCCTCGATGTTCTTGGAGATCTATTCGATGTAATACTTTTTGCGGTGTGTTTGCCGAGATCCAATGAATTGTGGGTTTATGATCAAGATTATCTATGAACAATATTTGATTCTTCTCTGAATTCTTATATCATTTATTTGATATCTTTGCAAGTCTTTTCGAATTATCGGTTTAGTTTGGCCTACTAGATTGATCTTTCTTGCAATGGGAGAAGTGCTTAGCCTTGGGTTCAATCTTGCGGTGCTCGATCCCAGTGACAGAAAGGGAACCGACACATATTGTATTGTTGCCATCGAGGATAAAAAGATGGGGCTTATATCATATTGCTTCAGTTTATCCTTCCACATCATGTCATATTGCCTAATGCGTTACTCTGCTCTTGAACTTAATACTCTAGATGCATGCTGGATAGCGGTCAATGTGTGGAGTAATAGTAGTAGATGCATAATCATTTCTGACATGGACGTGATGCCTATGTTCATGATCATGCCTAGATATTCTCGTAACTATGCGCTTTTCTATCAATTGCTCGGCAGTAATTTCTCCACCCACCGTAATATATGCTATCTTGAGAGAAGCTACTAGTGAAACCTATGGCCCCCGGGTCTACTTTACATCATATAAGTTTCCAATCTATAATTCTAGTTTACTATTTATTTTGCAATCTTTACTTTTCAATCTATACAACAAAAATACCAAAAATATTTATCTTATTATCTTTTATCAAATCTCACTTTTGCAAGTGGCCATGAAGGGATTGACAACCCCTTTATCGCGTTGGTTGCAAGGTTCTTGATTGTTTGTGCAGGTACTAGGCGATTTGTGTGTAGTCTCCTACTGGATTGATACCTTGGTTCTCAAAAACTGAGGGAAATACTTATGCTACTTTGCTGCATCACCCTTTCCTCTTCAAGGGAAAACCAAGGCATGCTCAAGAGGTAGCAAGAAGGATTTCTGGCGCCGTTGCCGGGGAGATCTACGCTCAAATCAAGACATACCAAGTACCCATCACAAACTCTTATCCCTCGCATTACATTATTTGCCATTTTCCTCTCGTTTTCCTCTCCCCCACTTCTCCTTTGCCGGTTTTATTCGCCCTTTTTCCGTCCGCTTCTTTCCGCTTGCTTCTTGTGTGTCCGTGTGTTAGATCGTTTATTTCGCAGTCATGGCTAGCTATTTCTCCCTTCCTTCGTCTCCCGATTTTGAAGTCCTCCACTTCAAACAAACATAAGGAGAAAACTTAAAAGACGCTTGGTATAGAATTTGCAATGCTCAGAATAGATCCACTAGGAAGAAATCTACTTCCGTTCTTCTTCGCAATTTTTATGTAGGCATCACTCCTTGGAACAGATATATTCTTGATACCATTACCGGAGGGAATTTCTTGGGTAGCCATACTTTTGATTCTTATAATGCCATGATAAATTTGTTTGGCCCACCACCTCTTTTGGTTAATGGAACTATTTAAATTTGGAACATGTGATGCAAAGGCTTGAAATTATCAAAAATAAAGTTGCCAGCATAGAGTTGATCGAGAATTTGGATAAAAAGATCCACAACCAAATTTCCCAATATGGATCTAAGGTAGGAGTTACTCTGAATTTTTTTAGAGAAAAAGAACCCATAGTGAATGAAAAGATAGATCAAGATTCCACTAGAATTGATAAACTTGAGGATATTATTACCAACTTAGGGTCTGCCTTTTCTTCCGTGAGAAACACTTCAAACCCTCCTCCTACCAAAGTTGCCAAGTTTATGTATGTTCCTAAAAATAAGGGTGAATCTTCTAGTAAGGAGAATACGGATCTCAAATCAATAAGTGTTCACCCCAACTTTTTCGCTATCATTAAGGAACCTTTTGCTACAAATGAATTTCTTGATTTATTGCCTAGGAGTTTGATCATTAATAAAAACAAGGAAACTCCTAAGGGTTATAAGTGTTCAATTGAAGAATTGCCTACCAAGGATGACAATACCTAGATCTATTCTTGTTTTTATGCCTAGCTAGGGGCGTTAAACGATAGTGCTTGTTGGGAGGCAACCCAATTTTATTTTTGTTCCTTGATTTTTGTTCCTGTTTAGTAATAAATAATTCATAGCCTCTGTTTAGATGTATTTTTATGTTTTAATTAGTGTTTGTGCCAAGTAGAACCTTTGGGAAGACTTGGGTGAAGTCTTTGTGATCTTGCTGTAAAAACAGAAACTTCAGCGCTCACGAGATTAGCTGCCATTTTTTACTGGAGAGTTATTTTAGGTTGATTATTTTTGAAGATGATTAATATATAAATTACTCACGTCCAACAATTTATTTCAGAATTTTTGGAGTTCCATAAGTATACGTTTGATACAGATTACTATAGACTGTTGTGTTTTTGACAGATTCTGTTTTTCGTGTGTTGTTTGCTTATTTTGATGAATCTATGGCTACTATCAGGGGGTAAGAACCATAGAGAAGTTGGAATACAGTAGGTTTAGCAACAATATAAATAAATAATGAGTTCATTACAGTACCTTAAAGTGGTGGTTTGTTTTCTTACACTAACGGAGCTCATGAGATTTTCTGTTTAAGTTTTGTGTTGTGAAGTTTTCAAGTTTTTGGGTAAAGATTTGATGGATTTAGGAATAAGGATTGGAAAGAGCCTAAGATTGGGGATGCCCAAGGCACCCCAACGTAAAATTAAAGGACAACCAAAAGCCTAAGCTTGGGGATGCCCCGGAAGGCATCCCCTCTTTCGTCTTCGTCTATCGGTAACTTTACTTGAGGCTATATTTTTATTCACCACATGATATGTGTTTTGCTTGGAGCGTCTTGTATGATTTGAGTCTTTGATCTTTAATTTACCACAATCATCCTTGATGTACACACCTTTTGGAGAGACACACATGAATCGGAATTTATTAGAATACTCTATGTGCTTCACTTATATCTTTTGAGCTAGATAATTTTGCTCTAGTGCTTCACTTATACCTTTTTAGAGCACGGTGGTGGTTTTATTTTATAGAAATTATTGATCTCTCATGCTTCACTTATATTATTTTGAGAGTCTTTTAGAACATCATGGTAATTTTCTTTGGCTATAAAATTAGTCCTAATATGATAGGCATCCAAGATTGGTATAATAAAAACTTTCATATAGAGTGCATTAAATACTATGAGAAGTTTGATACTTGATAGTTGTTTTGAGATATAAAGATGGTAATATTAGATTCGTGCTAGTTGAGTAATTGTGGAATGGAGAAATACTTGTGTTGAAGTTTGCAAGTCCCGTAGCATGCACGTATGGTAAACGTTGTGTGACAAATTTGAAGCATGAGGTGTTCTTTGATTGCTTTCCTTATGAGTGGCGGTCGGGGACGAGCAATGGTCTTTTCCTACCAATCTACCCCCCTAGGAGCATGCGCGTAGTGCTTGGTTTCCTACCAATCTAGATTTTTGCAATAAGTATGTGAGTTCTTTATGACTAATGTTGAGTCCATGGATTATACGCACTCTCACCCTTCCATCGTTGCTAGCCTCTTCGGTACCATGCATTGCCCTTTCTCACCTCGAGAGCTGGTGCAAACTTCGCCGGTGCATCCAAACCCCGTGATATGATATGCTCTATCACACATAAGCCTCCTTATATCTTCCTCAAAACAGCCACCATACCTACCTATTATGGCATTTCCATAGCCATTCCGAGATATATTGCCGTGCAACTTTCCACCGTTCCATTTATTATGACACACTCCATCATTGTCATATTTCTTTGCATGATCATGTAGTTGACATCGTATTTGTGGCAAATCCACCTTCATAATTCTTTCATGCATGTCATTCTTGATTCATTGCACATCCCGGTACACCGCCGGAGGCATTCACATAGAGTCATATTTTGTTCTAAGTATCGAGTTGTAATTCTTGAGTTGTAAGTAAATAAAAGTGTGATGATTTTCATTATTAGAGCATTGTCCCATGTGAGGAAAGGATGATGGAGACTATGATTCCCCCACAAGTCGGGATGGGACTCCGGACGAAAAAAGGCCAAAGAAGCCCAAAAAAGGAGAAGGGCCAAATAAAAAAATGAGAGAAAAAGAGAGAAGGGGCAATGTTACTATCCTTTTTCTACACTTGCGCTTCAAAGTAGCACCATGATCTTCATGATAGAGAGTCTCTTATTTTGTCACTTTCATATACTAGTGGGAATATTTCATTATAGAACTTGGCTTGTATATTCCAATGATGGGCTTCCTCAAAATGCCCTAGGTCTTCGTGAGCAAGCAAGTTGGATGCGCACCCACTTAGTTTCTTTTGTTGAGCTTTCATATATTTATAGCTCTAGTGCATCCGTTGCATGGCAATCCCTATTCCTTGCATTGACATCAATTGATGGGCATCTCCATAGCCCGTTGATTAGTCGCGTCAATGTGAGACTTTCTCCTTTTTGTCTTCTCACACAACCTCCATCATCATATTCTATTCCACCCATAGTACTATGTCCATGGCTCGCGCTCATATATTGCGTGAAAGTTGAAAGAGTTTGAAAATGCTAAGTATGAAACAATTGCTTGCTTGTCATCGGGGTTGTGCATGATGGGAGCATTTCGTGTGACGAAAATGAAGCATGGCCAAACTATATGATTTTGTAGGGATAAGCTTTCTTTGGCTATGTTATTTTAATAAGACATAATTGCTTGGTTAGCATGCTTGAAGTATTATTATTTTTATGTCAATATTAAACTTTTGTATAGAATCTTTTGGATCTAAACATTCATGCCACAATAAAGAGAATTACATTTAAAATTATGTTATGTTGCATTCCACATCAAAAATTCTGTTTTTATCATTTACCTACTCGAGGACAAGCAGGAACTAAGCTTAGGGATGCTTGATACGTCTCCAACGTATCTATAATTTTTGATTGTTCCATGCTATTATATTATCTGTTTTGGATGTTTAATGGGCTTTAATATACTCTTTTATATTATTTTTGGGACTAACCTATTAACCGAAGGCCCAGTGCAAATTGATGTTTTTTTCCTATTTCAATGTTTCGCAGAAAAGGAATATCAAACGAAATCCAAACGGAACGAAACCTTCGCGAGGATCTTTCTTGGAACAAACGCAATCCAGGAGACTTGGAGTGGAAGTCAGAGACGCAACGAGGCCGCCACGAGGCAGGAGGGCGAGCCCAGGGGGGTAGGCGCCCCCCGTGGGCCCCTTGTTGCTCCACCGACCTACTTCTTTCACCTATATATACTCTTATACCCTGAAAACACCGGGGAGAGCCCCAAAACCACTTTTCCACCGCCGCAACCTTCTGGACCCGTGAGATCCCATCTTGGGGCCTTTTCCGGCGATCTGCCGGATGGGGATTCGATCATGGAGGGCTTCTACATCAACACCATAGCCTCTCCGATGATGTGTGAGTAGTTTACCACAGACATTCGGGTCCATAGTTATTAGCTAGATGGCTTCTTCTCTCTTTGGTTCTCAATACAAAGTTCTCCTCGATGTTCTTGGAGATCTATTCGATGTAATACTTTTTATGTGTGTTTGCCGAGATCCGATGAATTGTGGGTTTATGATCAAGATTATCTATGAACAATATTTGATTCTTCTCTGAATACTTATATGCATGATTTGATATCTTTGCAAGTCTCTTCTAATTATCGGTTTAGTTTGGCCTACTAGATTGTTCTTTCTTGCAATGGGAGAAGTGCTTAGCTTTGGGTTCAATCTTGCGGTGCTCGATCCCAAAGGATCGAAAGGGAACCAACACGTATTGTATTGTTGCCATCGAGGATAAAAAGATGGGGTTTATATCATATTGCTTGAGTTTATCCCTCTACATCATGTCATCTTGCCTAATGCGTTACTCTGTTCTTATGAACTTAATACTCTAGATGAATGCTGGATAGCGGTCGATGTGTGGAGTAATAGTAGTGGATGCAGAATCGTTTCAGTCTACTTGACACGGACATGATGCCTATGTTCATGATCATGCCTAGATATTCTCATAACTATGCGCTTTTCTATCAATTGCTCGGCAGTAATTTGTTCACCCACCATAATATATGCTATCTTGAGAGAAGCCACTAGTGAAACCTATGGCCCTCGGGTCTACTTTACATCATATAAGTTTCCAATCTATAATTCTAGTTTACTATTCATTTTGCAATCTTTACTTTACAATCTATACAACAAAAATACCAAAAATATTTATCTTATTATCTTTTATCAGATCTCACTTTTGCAAGTGGCTGTGAAGGGATTGACAACCCCTTTATCGCGTTGGTTGCAAGGTTCTTGATTCTTTGTGCATGTACTAGGCGATTTGCGTGTAGTCTCCTACTGGATTGATACCTTGGTTCTCAAAAACTGAGGGAAATACTTACGCTACTTTGCTGCATCACCCTTTCCTCTTCAAGGGAAAGCCAACGCTTGCTCAAGAGGTAGCACGCCCTGACTTATACAGAGCAGTTGCAGAGTTGGGACAATTCTCCAGGGAACTCTGCAGTAGAAATATCAGGGTAGATGGTTTGGAGCGTCTTAGAGACAAGATACCAACTATCCTATGCGACCTCGAGAAGATATATCCTCCAGCCTTCTTTGATGTGATGGTGCATTTGGCTACTCATCTACCTGATGAGGAACTACTTAGAGGTCCAGTACAGTATGGCTGGATGGACCCTATTGAAAGGCGGCTAGGCACTTTCAAGGGCTATGTTAGGAACAGAGCTAGACCCGAGGGTTCGATTGCAGAGGCCTACATTGCTACAAAAGCATTGACATTCTGCTCAAAATACATTGAAACAGCTGATCAGCTTAGCAAAGAGGTGGGTGAAGACAATCCCAGACTCAATGTTTTTGATTATTCTGTTGGAGTTACAGGGAAGAGTCGACAAGAGGACAAACCTAAATATTTGGACAAAATGGTTTGGCATGTGTTGAATAACTGTCATGAGATACTACCTTATATCAAGTAAGTGCTAAGTACTGTAGCTTATACATCATAATCTACTAAACTTGCAGCACATTCTTATATATTTAGATGTTTGACCCGATCACTATGTTGTGCAACATCTACAAAAAGGAGTTACTGCCGCAAAATCCAAGAAATATTGACAAACTGGTTATGGCAGGATTTGCGAAATGGTTCAAGAGCCATGTAAGCTTTTGAATTGCACTGTCATTTTTTTAATATATTGAGTACAGAAGATGACCAGCTTGTCTATTTTCTAACCATAGGTTAAGAAGATGCGGGAGGATGGGCAGGCAGTTGATGATGCCCTTTACGCACTAGCAATGGGTCCTAATACTCGGGTAAGACATTATGAATCTTGCGTTGTTGGAGATGTGTGCTACAACACCCTTGCATACGACGAAGGCAGGAAGACACCAAACAGTGCCATCATGAGCACGGATACGTATGACAAAGAGACAACTAAAATGTATGCTAACATAACACACATTGTTCAGTTGTAGTATATCTCCAGTTTCGAGGATCATCGGTGTGTGGTTCTGTTGTGCTATCGTTGGTATAACCTGTTTTCAAGGATCGTAAATCCGAGAGCTGATGATTATTTCAAATCCATCAATGTCAAGGCGGCGTACCAGACCAACGAGCCTTTTATTTTGGCAAATCAAGCAACACGTATATTTTTCTTGGAAGACACATTTGCACGTAGCGATGACTGGAGAGTATCGCAAAGGTTTGAGCAGAGGAATTCGTTTAATGAAGTTTCACAACAAGATGATGCTTACACTGCTCCTGATGTACAAGATTCCACAAATGTTCCTAATATCTTTGAGAACCATCACGTCAATGACGCTGGCAAAAAGATTGCCTGTCGTGCTGTGGACATACA
The DNA here is from genome assembly GCA_021605145.1 of Aegilops bicornis. Classification (NCBI taxonomy): domain Eukaryota; kingdom Viridiplantae; phylum Streptophyta; class Magnoliopsida; order Poales; family Poaceae; genus Aegilops; species Aegilops bicornis. The sequence goes on along the minus strand of CM038670.1, from coordinate 294,612,819 downwards.
AGAGTTGATCAAGAAGAAGCCAACGTTCAAGGACATTGAGGATGAAGAAGAAAATGACACTCTGGAATTACGATTCAGACTGGTACACATGGCGAAGATGTTGACGCTGCTGCTGTGGATGATGATTAGATTGCTTTTGTCATATTTGCCTGTCAGAAGACGTTTTTTATCTACTATGTGAAATTGTGTTTGCTATGACAACTGAAACCTGATGAATGTGTTGTTTAGTATTTCGCTGTGAGAACACCACTTGTTATGTATGTTCATTTGTGTTTGGTGATTGTATGGCGACTAAAACATGATGACATTGTTGTTTAGTTGTACTCACATTTGGTTGTGAAACTTGAATTTGATGACATAGTTTGCTGTTGGACTGCAATTTTCTCGAAGTCTTCGAATGGGAACAAAGCTGACCCGACAGGGCCTCTGCTAATTTATTTATTTATTACCAAAAGGGCCTATGCCATTTATTTATTTATGAGCAAAAGGGGATACCCTCGATTTGTGTTAATAGAAATCATTAGATGTTAACAACACTATGTCCAGCCTGCTACATAGGTTTCATTCATTACTAGTTTCAGCAAAGTGCTCATGTCATAGCCACTGAATACATCACGAGTGCTACATACACTGCAAATAAAGAGACAATCATCCTACAGAGCACATCGATTTTGCCCATTATCTTCACAAGCTCTTCATCTCCTCATTGCTGTCAAGGCCGTTCAACAACTATTGCTTGGCCATGATCAGAGGAACTGCATTTGTAACCTTCTGCTCTACATCTTCCTCTTCTGCCGTTCCTTTAGTTACTTATCCAACACCCCAACCTGCTGGTATTGGGATTCCTCGGCTAACCAAATAATCAGTGTAGTTGCATTCCCCCACATCAGCAAGTTCCCAGAAATACAAATCACACGAATCTTCCCTATTCTCGCATTTAATCAAATTGGAAGATCATCAACTAAACTATTAATAAAATCAGCAACCAAAGCGGTAGAACAACACTTAAACATATTATTACCCCATGATTCGGGCATTTGTAGAAGACTCGGCCAGGGTTGAGGATTGTGGTTGAGACGCGACGGATGACTCTGCGTGATTTGCAGCAGTGGCACCACACCAATGGCAGCGAGTTGCGATGAGCAACCGGCTGCGGTGCGTGTGCCGACGGGGGTGTGATGAGACCCATAGGCGATGGTACGGGTGGCGACTTGACGCATATCTGGTTGTTGCCTACTGAAGGGCAGGTGGACGAGCAACCAGCAGACATGGTTGCTGCGGTCAGAGCTTCTGATGCTAGGCAGAGTAAGTAGAGAAGAGGAGAAGCGAACGTTGGGTATGTCAATTTCATTACTTGTAGAGTAGCATAGCACCATTTATAGTAATAGTCTAGGTTTGGATTCCAACCAGCTACAAGAGCACGTCTCTCTTTTTTCTAAAACTCAGCAACATCTCTTTACTGGTACACTAGCTTGTTCTGTACGCCTTCTCAAGTCTTTGATTTTCTTTCTCTTTTTTTTGCGATGAAGGAAGGAGGACAAAATTGAGAGTTCCTGGGACTCGAACCCAAGACCTCTCGGTTGAAAACAAAGGGTGCTAGTCACTTATGTGGCGAACGTTCCCTGGGAGGAGGAGGGCAGACGAATGCATTTTCCTCACAGTTTTAGTTTTGACGCAAGAACGAACGGTCGCAGTTTCAGGAATGTTATCAGGCGAACGAGCCCAGTTTTTCTTTTCTTCCTATATATAAAAAAGTATGCTGCTTGGTGTCAGCTTAGTCAACAAACGATTATGCCAACCTTGACCATTGGATTGACATCCAACGTCTGTCGTGTTTCTTCAGTCTCTTCTTCCTCCAGCCGGCAAAGCTAAACCAGCACCGGCGGGACCGCCTGCTCCTGCCTCCCACAGCTGGTTGTGCTTCCGCACATGCATCATGGCCAGATCGCACCCTAAAACTTTGCGCATCTTCACCGGCTCCTGTTCGTTCCCGTCCGAGGCCTCACCATTGTCCTCCGCCTTGGTTCGCTCGCCGTGGCGCCGCCCTCCGGTGTTGTCAACATGGTCAACAACCAAGCGGAATAAGGAGATGACTGTACATGGTGAGGATGACAGTAGGGACCCAGCATCGCATGCAGTAATTTTGTTTTTTCGGGACGGAGAAGGGTATCAACTGGGTTTTTCGGGAGCTTTGTCCCGTCTAGCACATGACCAACCCAGTTTGTTTTTTCTTTCTGAAAATGGCTAGCCTAGCTATTTTGTTTTTTGCAGAATAACCAACATAGGCCTACTTGCTTTTTTTACGCCTCACAATGGAAATCTTTCAAGACGAGGAGGGATGCATTTGGCCTAGAAAATGGGATATAAGTAACAAGAAATGGGCTATAAGTAATATTAAATGGGCTGTAAAATGAAAAAATACAACAAACAGGCAATTAGTTCCAAAAACTTTTTTCTTTCGGATTTTGATATTTTAAATTTCATTGTTTTTGTGCGGGTAAAATTTCATTGGATTTAAATTAAGGCATGTTTAGTTTTTAAATTAATTTGAATCTAGCTAGAAATTTCGGGTTGTATGTTGTTTGGGACAGATTTGGAGGCTGACTTGTGGGTCTACTAGGTTGACGTGTACGAAAGGCTTTGTTAACTTAGTCCACAAACGATTCTAGCGAAGTGACTGTTGGATGTTAATCCAACGGCAGGTCGCTTCTTCAATATCTCGATCTTCTTGCTCCACGCCCAAACCAGCGCCGGTGGGACTGCTCGCTTCGCCTCCCGTGGCCGGCCGGTTGTCTTTGCCGCACAGGCCGCACCGCCCCACCCTACTCCATTGCTGGCCAGGCCATTCCTATACTCACCCACACCTCCTGTTATTTTCCGGCGACGGCAGCCGGACCAGTAAACCCTCGTACTCCTCACCGCGTGGGCAACCACTGCAGGGTCTTCCCCGGCTCCGTGTCGTTCCCTTCCTAGGCCTCGCCGTCGTCCACCGGCCTGGTGCTCTCGGCGCGCCATGGTCAACGAACGACATCCATCGGACGTGGACTGTATGTGGAGAGGCTGACAGCTGGGCCCATGGCCGCACACAAGGAAATGCCTCCTTATTACACGCAAAATAATGTTTCCTCCACCTGACATCTGGGACCCACCGGAAGGCCTCTGTATTTCATGAAAAAAACGTCCCCCCCCCCCCCCCCGCTGACAGGTCGGACCCACCAGCTATATCTTCGCACGCAAGGAAGTACCTCCTTATTATGCACAAAACAAAATGAATACTCCCCCTGCTAGGTGGGACCCAGCATAGTGGGAGGCTGACATGTGGGCCTACTAAGTTGACGGGGACGGAGGGCTTTGTCAACTTATTCAATATGAACGATTCTAGCTCCAGTGACCGTATGATGTCCATCCAACGGCCGTAGTGCCTCTTCAACCTCTGGTCTTCTTGCTCCAGCCGCCCAAAGCAGCGCCGGTCGTGCCGCCTGCTCCTGCCTCCCATGGTTGGCTATGCTGCCGCGGAGGCCTCACCGCCCCCTACTACTCCCACCGCTGGCCAGGCCCTGCGGTGATGGCAGCCTCACACCGCAGCCCAACCAGTGAACCCTCGTACTCCTCTCCGCGTGGGCATCCACTACCGCGTCTTCCCCGGTTCTGCATCGTCCCCTTCCTAGGCCTCGCCGTCGTCCACCGCCTCGCGGCGTGGTCAATGTGGTCAACGACCGACATCCATCGGAAGAGTACTGTACATGGAGAGGCTGACAGCTGGGTCCACGTCCGCACACAAGGAAATGCCTCCTTATTACGCGCAAAATAATGATTCCTCCACCTGACAGTAGGGACCCACCAGACGGGCCACCGTATTTCGTGAAAAAAACGTTTCCCCCTTGACTGCTGGGACCCACCAGCTACATCTTCACACGCAAGGAAGTGCGTCCATATTACGGGCAAAAAAATGATTCGTCCCCCTGACTGCTGGGACCCACCAGTTACATCTTCGCACGCAAGGAAGTGCCTGACAGTCGGGACCCACCTGGTCGAAGCGTATGTAGCATTGTCATTCTGATCGCGAATGTGTACGTACATACGGTCGGTTTGTCTGCAGGCTGCAGCGATGAACCGTGGCCGTGTAAGGAAGGGCACGTGTTGTAGTAGAGGCGCACATGTGTCGTCGTAGAGGCGCGCACGTAGCATGTACACGTATGTACAGCGGCCAGGGTGCAAGAAAGTAAATACGGCCACATACATACATACGGGCGGGGTCTCGAACGCCTACTCGTGCATACGTACGGCCAGGGCTCGTGTACATGGCTAGGTGGAACGGAGAAACTGCGTCATCGTCGTGTTCATGGGGAGGCAACGGAATGCGCCATGTTCATCGGGAGGCAACATAACACGTGTTGTTCATCGGGAGCCAACCGGCTTGGACAGAACAACCGATGGAAACGAGGCCTGGCGTACCGTAGAATGGACGAGACGGCCTTGTGTTCGACCGGCCACGGTCGAAACGGGATCCTGTTCATCGGGAGGGGTCTGGCGTACCGCAAAACGGAGGAAACATACTTCTCTTGGTCGAAACGGGATCCTGTTGATCGGGAGGGGTGTGGCGTACCGCAAAACGGAGGAAACAGACTTGTGTTGGAGCGCTTCGGTCTAAACGGGGGTCCTGTTCATCGGGAGGGGTGTGGCGTACCACAAAATGAGACTCCATGGGATACTATTCATCTCCACCGTCGACCTCCTCCAGCCCCCACGGGCTACTGTTCATCCACCGTTGACCTCCTCTAGCCTCCACCTGCGACTGTTCATCCACGGCGTCTCCCCTCCTGCCTCCACCAACCACTGTTTATCCACGGGCTCCTGTTCATCCAGCCTCCACCGCTCCTCCATCGGCTACTGTTCAACCAGCCCTCTCCATGGGGTCCTTTTCAACCACCCCTCCACGGGCTACTGTTCATCCAGCCCTCCACCGGCTGCTATTCAACCAGCCCTCCACAGGGTCGTCCTATTCATCTAGCCCTCCACGGGGTCCTGTTCATCCACCCCTCAACCGGCTCGATCGGGGTCCTGTTCATCCAGCGGCAACGACCTCTACTAACATGGGGTCCTGTTCATCCAACCCCCCCCCCCCCCCCCAACAACACTCACGGTTCATCCAGAGGCAGCTTCGATCAACTTCAGTTAGCAACAGTAGTGAAGGAATCACTCGGGTTCAGTTAACAGCAAGGGATCGATCGATCGCTCGGGTTCAAGAACGCGTAACTGCAAAGGTAATCGCCGGGTTCGATTAGAGCCCAATGCCTCGCCGGTTCGATTAGAGCGCAACACCTCGAGCACATGCGCCAGTCGTCACGAGAGAAAGCAGCGCGCTTCGCCCCGACCACCCACCGTAACCGGGAACTCCCCCGATATTTTCCTCGCCCTCGCTTCTACCACGGTTTTTTTCCGTCATGGACGGCCCAAAGAATGTCATGTAGCTGCGTCTCCGGCCCGCCCAGGACGAAAAGCCCATTTTCTGTCATGATTTTTTGTCATAGAAGTAGGAGCCCACCACATCTATGATGATACTGGGTTTTGTCACAATTATCATCATAGAAGTGTCTCCGGCCCAAAATGTCACGGATGTTTTTTTTTGTAGTGAGTGTGGAAAAACTCAAACACCCAAAGCCAAAGTGATTGAGCATCAATGAAGAGATTGTCCTGTGTGATCCAACGTTTGTTACCTTTGAAGACTGTGATATTTTAGACGATTAGGCGTCATCTTCTGAGCATCCAAGAAGAATTTGTGGAGTGCCATAGAACGAGTCTGTGAAGGTTTTGGAAGTCTACCTTGAAGAATTACCACCAGTGATTGGGCAGGTCTAAGTGATCTTAGTTCAAGGGGAATAATGTGAAGACTAAATTTCTTCTAAGTTAAATCTCTATCCTCACTAACCAGATGTACAGTTGTCACGACAACTGAAACTGGTCATACAAATCCATTGTCTTCATCGAGTAATTCGGTTCTATTTCTTCAACTCAATAATTTCCGCATCTACGTGTTTCACAATTTCATCAGCTTTTGCTATGTTCTGTTTGTCTTCAGTTTCGCTGTACTTAGGTTAAATACCTTTGTATCTGCATGCTTTGTATGACCGGCTACTTCCTATGCATGTTCTATTTCACCGTGATGACTTTGTCACTACTCTGATTTGCATGGATAGTGTAGTTACGCTTTCGTTTAGTTATTCCTCGTGTTTTTATTCTTTGAAGAACTCGCTTCTTTGAAAAATTTGAGAAAAATCTCCCATCCACCCCCCTTTGGTTGATACCACGCACTTTCACGCCTTGGATCCACACACGCTCGTGCAGCCCCTTAGCTATAGAACGCATCTTGCGGCATTGGCGTGGCACAACGGATAACAAGGATGGCACTATGATTGACCATCAAACCAATAGTTGGTCCAAAAACAACAAGACTGCCCATCGCCAAGTACCCATGTGGTGGAGGAATTGAAGATGTCACCGAAGTCATGGTCACAAGGGGTGTGTAGGGTTGGCAAGGTGGTCCGGAACCACATCCCTTAGACGCGAAGAGCAATGTCGATTCCTTGCATATCACGGATGCTGAGGCCACCATGCTCGAGGGGGCGACATACCTTGGGCAAACGGACGAGGCATCGGCCGACCGACTCTAGCCTCGCTTCCACCATGCCATAGGAACTCATGAATAATGTGGTTCACCTTCTTCAACATCGGAGGGCCAAGACCCATCACAAGGAGGAGGTGAGTGAGCATGGCAAAGAGAATGTAGGGAACGAGCGAGAGTCTTTCACCTCAAGAGCAAGCATGGACACCCTCCAAGTGGACAACTTCTTGGCCGTCCGCTCGACAAGCAACATGAGCGCCGAAGAGATCTTCCTCACCAAGAGAGGAAGAGCAAGGTAGGTGATCAGGAAGCTTGTGATGGGGCAGGTCAACTCAATGTGAATGGCCTTCAATCGAATTATTTTCATTCAATAGGATTTTCAGTGAGGTAACTATAAGTGCCTACTCAAATGAATTCACATAGTTATGGTTCTTTTCTGCAAAATCTCCTATACCCAATAGTTTCATAAGAAATTTTATGTTTAGAGATCGTGGATCTACTCAGGAATAAGTGAACGACGTTACGAGGATGAAGCTTTTTTTTTCTAGATATGTTTAGGTTTAGGAGAGTATATTTCTATGCACTTGGTAAATTTCATTCTAAGAGTATACATTTAAGTGAGTAGGCAACTGGAACAAATAAAGCTGGACAACAAATATACCGGGGTTGGCCCATCAACCGGGAAGCCCGGTGTCACACCGACCTCAGGGCCCAATGGATCTGGTGGCGGATCAACTCTGGGATCAAGTTCAGGGGCGTGTCTCAGAGCGGGAAGACCATCTTGATGTGAAAGCCAAGAAGCCCTTGTGCATGAGATCAGCTAGGAGGCCTGTAAACTGTAGCTCTCCTTGTTGGGAAATGTTGTACGTATTTTTTTATACGCACATGCAAGATCTATCAAGGAGATGCATCGCAACGAGAGGGGAGAGTGTCTACGTACCCTCGTAGACCGTAAGTGGAAGCGTTTCACAACACGGTTGATGTAGTCGAACTTTCTTTGCGATCCAACCGATCTAGTACCGAACGTACGTCACCTCCACGTTCAGCACACGTTCAGCTCGGTTACGTCCTCCGCCTTCTTGATCCAGCAAGACAGCGAGGTAGTAGATGAGTTATGCCAGCACGCCGGCATGGTGACGGTGATGGTGAAGTGATCTCCGCAGGGCTTCGCCTAAGCACTACAAAAATATGACCGGAGGTGTAAACGGTGGAGGGGGGCACCGCACACGGCTAACAATTGATCAGGTGTGTGCTAGGCACCCCCTCCCACATATATATAGGTGGGAGGGAGGGAGGAGCAGCCATAGGAGGCGCCCAAGTAGGAGGAATCCTACTTGGAGTCCTTCCCAAGACGCGCCCCCTGCCATATATAACTTGGGGGGGGGGGAGGAAAGAGGTGGGGAGAGGGAAGGAAGTGGGAATCCTAATCCACACTTTCCTTTCCCTCCCCCCTTTCCTACTCCTCCTAGGCCGGCCTGCTATGGGGGGTGCACCAGCCCCTTCTGGCTGGTGCGTTCCCTCTCTTGGCCCATAAGGCCCATATCTTTTGCCGGGTGTGCCTGGAACCCCTTCTGGTGACCCGATAAGTACCCGGTACCCCTTGAAACACTTCTGGTGTTCAAATACTATCGTCCTATATATCAATGTTTACCTCTCGACCATTTAGAGACTCCTCGTCATGTCCGTGATCTCATCCGGGACTTCGAACAACATTCGGTCACCAAATCACATAACTCATATAACACTATATCGTCAACAAACATTAAGCGTGCGGACCCTACGAGTTCGAGAACTATGTAGACATGACCGAGACACCTCTCCGGTCAATAACCAATAGCTGAACCTGGATGGCCATATTGGATCCTACATATTCTACGAAGATCTTTATCGGCCGAACCGTTATGACAACATACGTAATTCCCTTTGTCCATCGGTATGTTACTTGCCCGAGATTCGATCGTCGGTATCTTCATACCTAGTTCAATCTCGTTACCGGCAAGTCTCTTTACTCGTTCCGTAATACATCACCTTGTGACTAACTCCTTAGTCGTTTGCTTGCAAGCTTATGATATATATTACCGAGAGGGCCCAAAGATACATCTGCGATACTCGGAGTGAAAAATCCTAATCTCGATCTATGCCAACTCAACAAACACCTTCGCAGATACCTGCAGAGCATCTTAATGATCAGCCAGTTACGTTGTGACGTTTGATAGCACACAAGGTATTCCTCTGGTATTCGGGGGTTGCATAATCTCATAGTCTAAGGAATATGTATTTGACATGAAGAAAGCTATAGCAATAAAACTGAATGATCAATATGCTAAGCTAACGGGCGTGTCTAGTCCATCTCATAATTCTCCTAATGTTGTGATCCCGTGATCAAATGACAACACATGTCTATGGTTTAGGAAACCATAACCATCTTTGATCAATGAGCTAATCCAGTAGAGGCTTACTAGGGACATAGAATTTGTTTATGTATTCACACATGTATTTAAGTTTCCGATCAATACAATTCTAGCATGAATAATAAACCTTTATCATGAATAAGGAAATATAAAATAACAACTTTATTATTGCCTCTAGGGCATAATTCCTTCACTCCTCCCCTTTACAAGGTGAGGAGGGGGGTAACTTATGACATCTATTCAGTTAGAAAGAACTCTCGGTAGTCATCATCATCATCATCATCATCATCTTGTAATCCCCTCGCATGAGGTGCTCCCACATCAATAAAAAGCAAAGCGGGACATAGAATATTACTTCATCATGAGGGTCTGAACCTGCGTAAACCCCCCATGTGAACTCCCCCTGGCACTTCCGACTACGCTCGCTGGGGGTCGCACCAGCCCCTTTTTGCTAGTGCGTTCCCTCTCTTGGCCCATAAGGCCCATATCTTTTGTCGGGGGTGCCTGGAACCCCTTCCGGTGACCCGATAAGTACCCTGTACCCCCGAAACACTTTCGATGTCTGAATACTATCGTCCTATATATCAATCTTTACCTCTCGACCATTTAGAGACTCCTCGTCGTGTCCGTGATCTCATCCGGGACTCCGAACAATATTCGGTCACCAAATCACATAACTCATATAACACTATACTGTCAACGAACGTTAAGCGTGACCGAGACACCTCTCCGGTCAATAACCAATAGCGGAACCTGGATGCCCATATTGGCTCCTACATATTCTATGAAGATCTTTATCGGTCAAACCGTTATGACAACATACGTAATTCCCTTTGTCCATCTGTATGTTACTTTCCCGAGATTCGATCGTCGGTATCTTCATACCTAGTTCAATCTCGTTACCGACAAGTATCTTTACTCGTTCCGTAATACATCACCTCGTGACCAACTCCTTAGTCGTTTGCTTGCAAGCTTATGATGTGTATTACCAAGAGGGCCCAGAGATACCTCTTCGATACTCAGAGTGACAAATCATAATCCTGATCTATGCCAACTCAACAAACACCTTCGCAGATACCTGTAGAGCATCTTTGAGATCACCCAGTTACATTCCGTTATTTGGGAGTTGCATAATCTCATAGTCGAAGGAATATGTATTTGACATGAAGAAAGCTATAGCAATAAAACTGAACGATCAATATGCTAAGCTAACGGGTGGGTCTAGTCCATCACATCATTCTCCTAATGATGTGATCCCGTTATCAAATGACAACACATGTCTATGGTTAGGAAACCATAACCATCTTTGATCAATGAGCTAGTCTAGTAGAGGCTTACTAGGGACACGGTATTTGTTTATGTATTCACACATGTATTTAAGTTTCCGATCAATACGATTATAGCATGAATAATAAACCTTTATCATGAATAAGGAAATATAAAATAACAACTTTATTATTGCCTCTAGGGCATATTTCCTTCACTCCTCCCCTTTACAAGGTGAGGACGGGGGTAGCTTATGACATCTATTCAATTAGACAGAACTCTCGGTAGTTATCATCATGATCATCATCTTGTAACCCCCTCGCATGAGGTGCTCCCCCATCAATAAAAAGCAAAGTGGGACGTAGAATATTACTTCATCATGACGGTCTGAACCTGCGTAAACCCCCATGTGAACTCCCCCTGGCACTTCTGACTACGCTCGCTGGGGGGGCGCACCAGCCCTTTGTGACTGGTGTGTTCCCTCTATTGGCCCATATGGCCCATATGTTTTGCCGGGGGTGCGTGGAACCCCTTCCGGTGACCCGATAAGTACCCGGTACCCCCTGAAACACTTCCGTTGTCCGAATACTATCGTCCTATATATAATCTTTACCTCTCGAACATTTAGAGACTCCTCGTCATGTCTGTGATCTCATTCAGGACTCCGAACAACATCCGGTCACCAAATCACATAACTCATATGACACTATATCATCAACGGACGTTAAGTGTGCGGACCCTACGGGTTCGAGAACTATGTAGACATGATCGAGACACCTCTCCGTTCAATAACCAATAGAGGAACCTGGATGCCCATATTGGCTCCTACATATTCTACGAAGATCTTTATCGGTCGAACCGTTATGACAACATACGTAATTACCTTTGTCCATCGGTATGTTACTTGCCTGAGATTCGATCATCGATATCTTCATACCTAGTTCAATCTCGTTACCGGCAAATCTCTTTACTCGTTCCGTAATACATCACCTCGTGACTAACTCCTTAGTCGTTTGCTTGCAAGCTTATGATGTGTATTACCGAGAGGGCCCAGAGATACCTCTTCGATACTCGGAGTGACAAATCCTAATCTCGATCTATGCCAACTCGACAAACACCTTCGCAGATACCTGTAGAGCATCTTTATGATCACCCAGCTACGTTGTGACATTTGATAGCACACAAAGTGTTCCTCCGGTATTCGGGGGTTGCATAATCTCATAGTCGAAGGAATATGTATTTGACATGAAGAAAGTTATAGCAATAAAACTGAACAATCAATATGCTAAGCTAACGGGTGGGTCTAGTCCATCACATCATTCTCCTAATGTTGTGATCCTGTTATCAAATGACAACACATGTCTATGGTTAGGAAACCATAACCATCTTTGACCAATGAGCTAATCTAGTAGAGGCTTACTAGGGACATGGTATTTGTTTATGTATTCACACATGTATTTAAGTTTCCGATCAATACAATTATAGCATGAATAATAATCCTTAATCATGAATAAGGAAATATAAAATAATAACTTTATTATTGCCACTAGGACATATTTCCTTCACTCCTCCCCTTTACAAGGTGAGGACGGGGGTAGCTTATGACATCTATTCAATTAGACATAACTCTCAGTAGTCATCATCATCATCACCATCTTGTAACCCCCTCGCATGAGGTGCTCTCACATCAATAAAAAAGAAAAGTGGGATGTAGAATATTACTTCATCAAGAGGGTATGAACCTGCGTAAACCCCCCTTATGAACACCCCCTGGCACTTCTGACTACGCTCGCTACCCTACCGATGGATCTGACGGTTTTCTGCACCGTCAAAGCTTCTCGTGTCTTTTCATGTTGATAAAATTCCCACTTTTGAAGGTTTCATGCTAACTTGCATCAGAGTTTTGCATTATACACCTAAAAGAAAAATAACTTATCACGAAGATTTTATGGCGTCAGAGATAAAGAAAATGCACTTCCAGATATATGTGTTGTTGACATGAAATCTCAATATTCTTACTTTTTTGCAGCGAAGGCTACTGAACATGTTGAGGAGGGTCATTTAATGATTCAGCTTGTTGGACCAAGACAAGAATATGTTGTTTATGATGTCAGCATGGATGGTGCCGCTAGATGTTCGCATCAACGACATGTGTTAGAGCATCCAAATAATAAGTGGCGATAGTGTTGTAATCATGTATATTATGGTGGTTCTATAGAACTTTTTTTTACAGCCCAATAAATTGTTCGGGCCTTTTGGTCTTTTGATTGTTGATGAACATGTCTTGGTGAGATGTTGCATCATAGCCATTTTGTTGCGATCAAATCTTTGATTGTGTGAGTCTTGACACTCGGCTAAAGATCAATGGCTTTGTGCTTGCTTCTTGATGTTGGATAATATTCTTAGGGATTGATCCATTAGAAAGAGTGAAGTTTAAGGATTTCTGCAAACAAAGTTGATGGTTGCATCTTTGTTTTGTTTTGACCGCCCTCGAAACGAACATATTTTCCCTTGTAATGAAATACATTTAGTCCTGATACATGATTTAAAAGGTATTTTTGCTGCTGACAATATAGTAGGTCGTTGTCTTGCATGTGCCACTATTAGTAATGGAGTACATTTAGTCAAACGAGAGAAAAGTTTGTTTTTCAAAAAAGAAAACAATACGCTTGTAAAATTGAATGGAGAGGGTGTATCAAATTATTTTTCTATTTACTTGAATTCTCGCATCAAGTGTTAATTTTAAGGGAAACGTTTAGTGCCGGCGGACCGGCCGAGTGTTCCGCCGGTCGCGCACTGGCCGCTCGATTTGAGGTAATCATACGGCCACAAAACAGCTAACGACCCACGTGCTTCCATACCTAAAAAAAAATTCACGTATTTAAAATATACCCACATGTTTAAGGTTCTAGGCCAACTAGTAAGCATGCACGTGTAACACACATTTTGATTAAAATTAGGCGAGTACTCTGCGCCGGTCCGCCGGCCCAAACTTTGGGCCGGTCCAACCCTGGGCGTTAGATGCGAAGAGTGGAAACCGTCAGATCTAAGAATCCCATCCCCACTCCTTTATTCCCCGCGCGCACGACTCTGTCTTCCCCATCTTCTCATCTCAAATCGGGAGAGAACGTCCTGGACAGGAACGAGACAACGAAGCTTGCCAGATCGCTGCCGTTTGCTGGATCGCCGCCGCTCACGACGGCGAGGCCGCACGTCTTCTCCAGCGGCGGTGCTTGCTAGGGAACGTTCCCCGCTCTCAATTTCTGATGCAGATCCCGTCGTTGATCGATTACAACTTCCCCATCGACCGGTGGCTACATTTGCCACCGAAGGTCCATGGTTGCAGCACTCTTATGCGTGGCCTCGGCCTCGCAGTTGGCTGCATGAGTTTCCGCGACACAAATGGAACCAACCGCATCATAAAACAAATGTAGCAAAAAACTTGTTGATCGTAGCAAAAAGCGCCGCCGTCGTCGCCGCGGGCAGCAACTCGCCATGAATGGACGTAGCAAAAACATTTGCCGGTTGTAGCAAAAATCGACGACGGTTCCAACAAAATCCAAAGACAGTAGTAGCAAAAATAGGTGCCAGTTCCAGCAAAAACTAAGACAATGGTAACAAAAAAATCATCTGGTTCCAACAAAACTCAAAGACAGTGGTAGGCAAAATGGCGTTAGTTCCAGCTAAAACCAAAACAATGGTAGCAAAAAAATGAGCAACGGATCCAGCAAAATTCAGAGACGATGGTAGCAAAAAGATCCTCTTGTTCCAGCAAAAAACACTCAAATTGCGGATACTAGCAAGAAAAAGTCACCGATTCCAGCAAAAAAAGAAGCTGGATGAAGCAAAATTTGTCGCTGGTTGCTGCTCCCACCGAGGCTGGTTCCAACATCTCGTCCACCCATTGTAGCACGACATAGCCATCGTCCCCGGCACAACGGCCTGGTCTTGCAGCACCAACAGCTTTTGGTTCCAGCTTCAGATGAGGACGGTTGCAGCACCACCCCTTGCCGGTTCCAGCACCACCCCCTGGGATGGAGCTCTGATCATGGTGTGGCGGCCGGCGCGGCACCGGCCAAGCAACCAATGGGCAGCACCTCGTCGGATCTATGATGGATTTGTTTTGCGATGAAGCATGACACAAAGGAGGAGGAAAAAGCTATGGGAGAGATGAGGGTGGGAAAGAACACGGAAGAACCAGGGCAGGACGCTTAGGGCCAGGGCTGCGGCGGTGGTCGGCGCTGATCACTACCGGAGATGAGGAAAGCCATGGGATCCGGTGGGGAAGAAAAGAAATCAGTGGATGGTCTCACGGGAGAAGATAAGTGCGGTGCGCGTGGGCCCTTTGGGAAGCACGTGGATTTTTTTTTGAGGTGTGGAAGCACATGGATGTGAAAAAGAGTTAGCACGTGGGTCGTTAGCTGTTTTGTGGCTGTATGATTACCTCAAATCGAGCGGTCAGTGCGCGACCGGCGGAACACTCGGCTGATCCGCCGGCACTAAACGTTTCCCACATTTTAAGGGAGTGCCTAGAACTTATCTAGATGAGATATGGTTTGATCTCATTTATTTTATTTTTTTTCTTTTAAAATCAGGTCTCATTCACTTGATTGTTGTAGCTGGTTTTAATTCGCCAGCCTGTTTTGTCGGCCCAACAATGTGCTGTGGAGAGAAATGCCATGTTGTCCTGTTCACTGGTTAGTAACGTGCTTTGGTGACATGGATAACTTTCTGAAATCTCCGGGAGCAATGATCTAACCTGCAAGCCAGTTTAGCTACGAGTGACATTTGTCCATTATTGATACTAGGCGTTTTCAACAGAACTGTGTAAAATTTTGAAATCGTTCATTTTTTAATAAAGAAAGAAATATATAGCTTTTTTAGTGTTCTTTGAACTTGCCTACTTGGTATGTACACAAAAAATGGCAAATAATATCACATTGAATATTACCCCTTGCAGTTTGCATTCTTGTGTGCAAAAAGTGTGTCCCTTTTGAAATTCGTAGTTACGACCTCTCTTACAAAATTGCAATTGCGTCCATTCTTGATAACTTGCAGTTGCGACCACACTTGTAAACTTGCAATTGCGGGCCCTCTTATAAAATTGCAGTTGCACTCGGGTTACAACGCTTGCAATTGCATGTCTAGTGGTGGCATGCAAACCGGCCCCGACAACTCCTATCCGGACCCTAGTTGCAGCCGCTTTTGGCCCATGCAGTTGCAATCAAGTTATAACGCTTGCAGTTGCATGTCTTGTAATTGACATGCATCTGGCTGACAGGTCCCCTCCTGGCCCTAGTTGCAGCCGCTTTGGAACCATGCAATTGCAACCGGGTTATAAATACTTGCAGTTGCATGTCTAGTGACGCACATGCAACTGGCCCGACAACTCCCCTCCTAACCCTAATTGCGGTCGCTTTGGGCCCACGCAATTGCAGTCGGGTTAAAACACTTGTAGTTGCATGTCTAGTGGTGGGCATGCAACTGGCCCCGACAACTCCCCTCCAAACTCTAGTTGCAGTCGTTTTGGGCCCATGCAGTTACGATCGGGTTACAACGCTTGTAGTTCCATGTCTACTAGTGGACATGCAACTAGCCCCTGTCCCGTCCCCATCTATTTTTTTTCAATCTCAACTTTATATATTGACATGGTGATTTATTTTAAATATAAATAATATGCAAAAGAAAACTAAACAAACAATTTTGTAATTTTTCAATCAACAAAAAAAAATGACTTGCATACTTATGTCCCTAGTACGTACAAAACAGAAAAAAAAGAAGCAGCAAAAAGATAAAGGAAAAAACGGCCGCATTGCAAGACGGGACATGGGCCTGCGTTGTACATAAAAAACGGCCAAGGGCCGGGCTGCAGTGCTCCTCATCAACCAAAAAAAACGCCCAGGCAGAAAAGAAAAACGGGCCATGAGCCGAACAAGAAATGGGCTGCACCGCATCCGCATCGCTACAGTGCTCGCCAACTCAAGAAAACGCAAATCACGACACGACAAATATCCAACGACTGACAATATGAATGAGACCAAAAATTATCTCAGCTAGCTGAGTTTTAGTAAAACCGATATTTTAACACCTCCGATAGTCCTTAGCTCCCACCCTAACATGCTCCCATCTTTCAAAAAGCATATTCGAATGTTTTAAAGATAACAAAAATAAAAATCATGAATGTTCGCAAGACATATGCCTATCTAAACAAATCAAATGTAAATTTAAGATAGTGACGGAGGGAAAAAAATCTAGATATGAATAGTGCGGTTTCTTGAAACATTACAATCTGCTTTATCAATGTTAGAGCATGGAGCATTGCACCTGATATCAGGGTCGGGCCCACAGTCGTGCCAAAAGTGCGGCCCACACAGGGCCCAAAATTCTGAGGGGCCCCAAATTTTTATACAAACCTAGTATTAAAAAAAAACTAAGCGCTATTGGGCCTTGTGACGCTAGAGCTGGGCTGGAGAGGCGACGAGGCCATCGATCGAGCGCACTCCTCGTCCTATCGCGGGATCTCCTAACGGGCGCCTTATGCGCCCACTAAGGCAACGGGCGCCTACAGCAGCGCGCTAGCGGGCCGGCCCATGAACACGCTCACAGTGTAAAAAGTATTTACAACGCGAAAACCACCAGGAAAAATTCAATCTCGTGAGGTATCGAACTTGCGCCAATTTCCTTAAACGCATGGTTGGCTAACCAATAAAGCTATTAAGCCCTCTGTGTAAGTTTTCAACACGAAACATATTAAACCAAAACTATAGCCGCACTAATTAGAAAAATGTGACTTCTTTGAAAGAAATGTGAACAAATTTTGAATGTCCACAGATTTAAAAAACATCACGAATTAGAAAAGAGAAGTCATGTATTCTAAAAAAGTTCATCGGTTTTCAAAGAAGTTCACAAGTTTGAAAAAAGTTCATCAATTTTGAACAAATGGTCATCAATTTTCAAGAAAAGATCACCGATTCCCTAAAAAAGTTCATCGATTCTCTAAAACTGTTCATCAATTTGAAAAAAGTTCATCAATATTGAAAATGGTTCATCAACTTAAAAAAAAGTTCAACAAATTAGAAACAAATTTCATCAATTTTTTTCGAAAGTCCACATATTTTAGAAAGAACCACGAATTATAAAAAATTCATCCATTTACCAAAACTTCACAAAAATCTGAAGAAGTTCGTCGATTTTTAGAAAAGTCCAGAAAATCTGAAAAAGGTTCATTGATTTTGAACAAAAAGTTCAGCGATTCACAAATATAGTTTATCGATTTAAAAAAAAGTTCATCAATTTAAAAAAAGTTCACAAATTTGAAAGGAGTTCATCGATTTTGGAAAAAAGATCATCAATATTGAAAAAGGGTTCATCGAATCTGAAAAAAGTTCATCAATATTGGAAAAATAGTTCATCGAATTATAAAAAAGTTCATCAAATTTAAAAAAAGTTCATCAATATTGGAAAAAGTTCAGCGATTTAGAAAAAAGTTCATCAAATTAGAAAAAAGTTCATCGAATTTGAAAAAAGTTCAACAATTTTGTAAAAAAGTTCATAATTTCGAAAAAAGTCATCCAATTCAAAAAAAGTTCACCGAATTTAGAAAAAGGTTCATCGATTTTGAAAAATAGTACATTCAAGTGAACAAAAGAAAAAAAAGAACAAAACCGTTCCAAACAAAATGACTAATTTTAGAAAATAATCACGAATTGTAAAAAGTTCACGCATTTAGTAAAGAAAAAAAGAAACACAAAACGAGAAAAGAGAAGTAAAAAACCATTCAAAAAAAGAACCCAGGATTCCGCGACGTTTACAAAGAATAAATAATACTCCCTCCGTCCGGAAATACTTGTCATAGAAATGGATGCATCTAGACGCATTTTAGTTCTAGATACATCCACTTTCATTCATTTTTGCGACAAGTAATTTCGGACGGAGGAAGTACAAAGGAAGTGTCTAGACACATTGATCGACTTGTTGTAGTGGATGGGGCGCTGCTCTTTGAACGTGGAGATCCTGGGCTCGAACCCCGCCTCAAACACACCATTTTTTGCGTTGATTCAGTTTGAAACAAAAGAAAGAAAAATGACAACGGGCTGGCCCAGCGCGGCAGGGGGTGTGCGCCCGATTGCGCATAGTACAATAACGGGCGCAGCGAGCGGATCGGGATTCCCTAAAAAAAGCTATAGGATCGGGATCGGCAACTGGTAACTCTCGAATCGATCGTGCCTATAGGAACCGAAGAAACGTCTCCTTCTGGACTTGGAGACGTACAGGCAACGAGCACATAATCACAGTTTGGCCTTCATCTCAAGTTCTCAATGTGTACTTCAAAAAAGAGAGGAAAAAGCCCATAGTAAAAGCCCACTAGCGGCCAGCCGACAACGTAATCTTTGATCTAGTCACCTGGACTCCGTTCTTTCGCCCGTAATTAGCGTATTATCTAACTCTGCCACCGCCGCGCCGCCACCGCCGTGTGCCCTTGCCGCGTCTCTAACTTTGATCTCCCTACTGCCTGCTATGCTTCTCACAATGTAGCAACCATTTTTTACGTTGATTCGGTTTGAAACAGAAGAAAGAAAAATGACAACGGGCCGGCCCAGTAGCGGCAAGGGGTGTCGCCCGATTAGCATAGTATCAGAACGGCGCGAGCGAGCGGATCGGGATTCCCTAAAAAAAGCTATAGGATCGGGATCGACAACTGGTAACTCTCGAATCGATTGTGTCTACAGGAACCGAAGAAACGTCCCCTCCTGGACTTGGAGACGTACAGGCAACAAGCGCATAATCACAGTTTGGCCCTCATCTCAAGTTCTCAATGTGTACTTCAAAAAAGAGAGGAAAAAGCCCATAGTAAAAGCCCACTAGCGGCCAGTCGACAACGTAATCTTCGATCTAGTCACCTGGACTCCATTCTTTCGCCCGTAATTAGCGTATTATCTAGGGACAATTGCATTTTTACCCCTAGTTGGTTCCTACCCACGGGTTTTGCCCTTATTTTTCGAGCTTGCTCAGTTTTGCCCTTACTTTTTCCATCGAGATCTCTCGAATGCCCTTTGACTGTTTGACCAAAACTTTGAAAATTCATAACTAATTCATATGAACTTAGAAAAATGCAAATAAGATATAAAAATGTTCAGATAAACATTACCTTTATGTACATATCATTTGCATTTAGGACAAACGCACCCTTTAAACTACCTGAGTTAATTAATGTTATTAACATTATTAAAAATAAAAAGGTATAAACAATATTTTTTTCATGAATAAAAATTACATGCAAATGTAGGTGATGTTTTCTGAACATCCTGATATCTTATTTGCATTTTTCTGAGTTCGTATCAACTTGTTATGAAGTTTCCAAATAATGGTCAAAGTCATTAGAACATTCTTAACAAGATGATACGAACTCAAAAAAAATGCAAATAAGATATCTGGATGTTCAGAAAACATCACCTACATTTGCATGTAATTTTTATTCATGAAAAAAATATTGTTTATACTTTTTATTTTTAATAATGTTGATAACATTAATTACCTCAGGTAGTTTAAAGGGTGCTTTTGTCCTGAATGCAAATGATATGCACACAAAAGTAATGTTTATCTAAACATTTTGATATCTTATTTGCATTTTACTGAGTTCATATGAATTAGTTATGAATTTTCAAAGTTTTGGTCAAACGGTCAAAGGGCATTCGAGGGACCTCGACAGAAAAAGTAAGGGCAAAACTGAGCAAGCTCGAAAAGTAAGGGCTAAACCCGTGGGTAGGAACCAACTAGGGGTAAAAATGCAATTGTCCCTATTATCTAACTCTGCCACCGCCGCGCCGCCGCCGCCGTGTACCCTTGCCGCGCGTCTAACTTTGATCTCCCTACTGCCTACTATGCTTCTCACAATGTAGCAAATAGCAAGGTACTTCACTGCTTCAGCCAACAAACTAGCAGGTTAGCACATCACAATATGTTAATTTTCTCTTGATTCTCATCTCATATATGCGTCCTGGGAATTATCCTGATGCAAATTATCCTGTATGAGCTCCTATTTGTGATGTAAAAATTCCTATGTCAACCATATGAGTTTAGAATTCAGAAATTAAAATTCCTTTGCCAAACAACACAAAGTTTTCTAAGCTGACTTGCTTCTGAAACTAAGATTCCTCAACTATGAGGAGTGAAAACGCTGCCAAACACCATTTAGATTAATTCGTTTTCTTATTGAATTGTCAACGTACTGAAAATGTTAATGAAGCTGGTGTGCAAGTTCTCAACCTTGTTCTCGATAATTATCTTTTGTACTGGATTTTTTTATCCATACTTGGCTTGGCCCCCTATACCCAAATCCTGGCTCCGCCCCGCCTCGTCCCTCGTCATTACTCATTACATCAATCGGATCATCGGAATTTGGATAGGTATGACTTTTTTTTTATATGTCCAATTGTTATGTAAGACATTATATTATGTACATTATACATTATATATATACACATTATAATAGCTCGTTAGTTCATTTTTTTGTGAGATAGGGCCCCATTTTTTAGTTTCGCACAGGGCCCTGAATTTTGCCGGCCCTGCCTGATATTTCCCCGTTTGTACATTTGCTGAAACAGGCTTGCGGTGCCAACTCTACGTATTCACCAGGAAGGAAGGAATGTCTGTGCCAGCCATCTCTCTGGTAAAGCATGCATGCAGGCCAATGATTCTGCCCTACAAAGCACGGACACACACCACGCTAACACATCTTTTGCAGAAGCCGCAGCCATCATATTCATCCGCACCAGAAAGAGGAAAAAAGATCCATTGAACTCATCGATCCACGAACCGAACACGCAACGACCATTCGTCCATCATTTTGCTTTCCAGGGAAAAAGGATCCCACATTGTGCTTGGGGATGCACGAAGGAGATCACTCCCAATTCTCAAACGCAACAGGCGTACTGTACACAGAAGAACTGAAACATACACAAAGAATGGAAATGTGCAGTAGATATTATAAAAAAAAACAGAAGAGATCCTTGTAGGCAGCAAGAGCAGCTTGTGCAATTTGGCGCTGCCCAATGTGTACAAGTACAACAACGTTGCTGAAGAAGAACGGTCAATCAACAAGAGGTAAAACATAAGAGGTTTCACACTAGCTGTTTCCAATCGCAGCCGTTCTTTGTCACGACCCTAAATCCTAAACCCTAACCCAGGGCTCCTCCCAGATGCTCGGTAATTACAGGTTCTGGGTCATGGTGTATTAGCTCCCCACTAAATCGAGACCAGAGGATGAAACCTCTAGTTAGTTTAGTTAGGTCTCTTTGCTCTTGCCCTTTTTACTGGTCTTGGATGACTTCTTGTCCTGGGTCTTGGTGGAACCTAGGTTTACCCAGGTGTAGTCGCTGGGAATGGTGAAGGGGTCTGTGTTGTCCGCGACCTGCGACAGGTTCACTGGCTTTGCTCTCGAGTTCTTGGATGTCCACCTCAGATAGGAGCTCTTGTGGGTGTCCGGCTTAGGCATGATGGACCCCGGACCTGGGCTCGCCAGCAGGCTGGGGCTCGACATCGGCGTGAAGAACTCCTCTGGCTCTACCAGGGGAACAAACTTGTTGAAGGTGATGACTACCCTCACAGTCGGAACAACAGGGATCGCAACCTGCATCAACAACAGAGTCATGAATTAGCTGAATCCACAAATAGCACTAAATCACAACCGAGCATGAACGACCGAATCATCGGTTGGCCAAACTGAATTACACCATCTCTAGTCCATAGCTGCATCCAACTAATTCTTATGACTATTCCATTGTGTGTTTCCAGCAATACATTCTTCAGAAGCAAGATGATGCATAGTCTTCAGAACACGCTAATGAAGCAAAAGGGTGTTTCAGAAAGTGGTAGGGCATCTACTTCAATGGACATTACTCCCTTTATTATTCAACCGCCTAATGATCAAACCTGGAAATTGCCTGCTCCACGGCAATGCACCATGCAGATGACTAGATGAGCATCTGAGCTTAGTGAGCTCACTTATAAATTGTTTCCCTACAAACTGTCCCGCATATACACAAGTCGAGCTTTCACTGCATATGCTGCCCCTAGTTGCTGTTCTCGATGCTACAAATAGCTAGATAGTCCCAATAGCAGATGATTCGTTAATTATTTTGCTTGATTCAGATAACTTCTGAGTGTTAAAATTGCTCCTTCACCATGTCAAATTGCTAAAAAGTAATTATAAATTCATGTCAAATTTGCACAACCAGTGAAACTGGGCAATTTGTTTGCCTTGCCTGCCGCTAGAGCTGGAAAGTAGACTGAACTTGGGTTACCTTCACAGGGAATGTCCCAGTCGGGAACTTGGTGGTGAGCAGCTCACGGAGGCGGCGGACGGCGCGCACACGGGTAGCCAAGATGTCCAGCAGGGGCAGGAACTCGTCGACGCTCAGCGGGAAGTCCTCTGTGAGCCACACGGTGGGCCGCAGTGTCTTCACCGTCTCCTCCTCCTTCCACTTGGCTCCCCCGGTCGTCGCGTTCCGGCTGAACACGCCATCCTCGCCGCGGCCCACCGATGCACAGGTTGGTAGCCGTCGCGGCACGTCCACGCTGTTCCTCTTCCTCTGCGGCGTCCCCATATGCGAGGGTGGTCCTGCCACGCTGCGCCGGCCAGGCACGTAGCAGCTGCGCCGTGGCGGGGGCGGGGGGATGTCGGCGACTAAGAAATCGCCGTCCTCGTCGTCATCCCGGATCTCCAGCGGCAAGAACTCCTCGTCGTCTTCTCCGGCAAGCTCGAAGGTCAAATCCTTGCGACCGGTACTGGCTGCCTTGAGCGTGCGGAAGGAGAAGACGACGTTGTGGACGTCGAACACCCGCGCCTTCCACTCCCCAACGCTCTCCGTCTTCTCCTTGCGCAGCCACGTGGTCCTCGGGACGAGCCTCGCGGAGGTGATGTTGAGCCCCGGCCGGTAGGCGGCCGCGTCGGAGGTGGCCGCATCCTCGTCCCCGGCGGCGGCGGCGGCCGCGAACGCGTCATGCACCTCGCGCTTGCCGCGGTGGAGCACAAGGAGCGATCCCGGGGGGAGGCGGCGGCCGCCGGCCTCAGTCTCCTCGCCGAAAAAGAGGAAAGAGTGGTCAGCCCGCCGAATGCGGAGGCCGTCGAAGCCGGCGAGGGTGGTGTCCGCACGCAGGTTGGCGCCGCGCTTCCATATCCGGTAGGTGTCCGACGGCGCGGCGCGCGAGAGGAGCGGCACGACGGAGCTCTCGAAGTGGAAATCCACCTCGAGGTAGAAGTCCTGGACCCGGCGCAGCGCGGCGGAGAGCGCGGGCGCCCGGCGGCGGAGCTTGGCCCAGGCCGCCAGCCGGTGGGCGCGGAGGAGGAAGGCCGCGATGTCCTTGCACCCCAGGCAGAGCGCCTCCTGGAGCGGCGTCCACCCGGCGTGGTTCTGGAGCGTGGGGTCGGCGCCGGCGGCGGCGAGCGCGGAGGCGAGGGAGGGGAGCCTGAGGCGCACGGCGAGGTGGAGCGCGGTGTCCCCGCCTGGCACGTCGCGGCGGTCGAGCGCGGCGGAGACGGAGGCCGAGAGGCGGGCCTCTCTCGCCGCGTCGGCGGCGGAGAGGATGCGCGAGGGGTGGGCGAGGGGCGGGAGGCCTGCGAGGATGGCGGAGAGGCCGGCGGCGTCCCGCAGCGCGACGCAGTGGTGCGCCGGTCTGTGCGCGTAATCGGAGGGGCGGATTGGCGCGGAGGACGTGCGCTTGGGTCGCGCCGCGGCGGGGAGGGGCACGGGGGTTGGGTCCTGAACTGACATTGCCCGCTCCTGGTCGGGGATAGGAGCTCTCCTCTTGGGATTCTCGTGTTGGGTTCTCTTCCTCGGCTGTGGCGGTGGGGGGAGCTATCCTCCGCGAGAGTGCGTGCGTGGGGATCGAGTGGAGGGTGGGGAGCGGTGGAGGTTGGGACCGTTGGGTGGTGAACCAGCTGGGGAAGAAACAAGAAACACGAGAGAGTGGTGTCGAGGATGGGCTAAAAATGGACCGGGCCTAGCCGGGCTCATGTCTTCATGTACTACCATCAATCAGTCAGTGTAGTTACCCCTCAAAAATCAAAATCACTGACCCGTCAAAAAAAAAAAATCAAAATCACTGAAGTATGACCTAGAAAAAAATCAGTCTATTACCACAAAACAAACTCACTATTACAGATTTTCGAAAAAAAGACTCGCTATTACAGATAATAAAAAAAACTAAACCCTGGTAAGTGTCACACGTGTGGCACGAACACATGACAACTCCGAACATTTTTTATGATAAGTTTAGTGATGCGAGGATGGCAACTTTGGATGTCAAGCCTGATAACTTTCTTTTCGAATGGCAAGTGCTAGTTTCCTTTTTGTTTTTTCCCTGATGGCAACTTTATTTGTAAAAGTTGTCAGGATCAGATTGCTTTGTGCCACAAGTGTGGCACTTATCATTCGAGAAAAAACTCACTAAAATAGTGTCTGGAATTCGACAAAAGGTTGTGTAAATTTTGGGTGCACATGTGCTACAACCACTCTCGAAATAATCCTTGTGTAATTCGCAAGACTCGAAATGCAATAACTGAAATACTATGAATTAGCGTCTATTAAAGATATAGTAATGGTATTCGGTGAACATTCGCTCGAGATGCATGGCAAAACGAATGCTTTTCACAGCAATTCATGATGCAGGAACATGGCGAAATTTTCCAAGTGAGCACGGTAATTTTCACAGAAATATCCTATGTTGTCAAAATTGCCAAGTCTTCTCCGAAGAATTTACCATAAAGATGTTCGCAAATGGCATCCCTCTTAACGGACATTCATCGGCTATTTGGGATACTAAAGATAAGGTTGTTAGGGCATCTACAACGGCAACCCGTAAATTTTATCATGCATCTATCCACGGACAGGGGGTATCAGTTTACAGACACGGATACGGGAGACAACCATTCAACTGTAGCCTCATACATTCTCACAACAACTTGAACCAGACCGGGCGAAATTCGTTCGAACAAGTCCGGATTTCATATATACATACCGGATTTCATGTAAACTTGAGGGATTTCATTAAAAATACATCAAAGCGGTGCTAGGCGGACTCTGGAGTATAATTAATACCTAACCTAAATGATTGCCGATGTCTGGTCCCTGTGTCCAGCCATCAGCCCCGAGACCTGAATCTTCACCGTCTTTTAGTTCCGCCTCGGCGCTCTCCAGCTCCGCCTCCGGAGCCTCGGGAACTGAAGTTGTCCGCCTCCACGTCGCCGCCAAGCGACTAATCGGCCGAATATGCTCAGGCCATAAAGCTTGGCGTCGACAGGAGGGGGAGGAGCGATGACCTTTCTGGGACACGAGCGGCACCGACCTACCATGAACTACTCTTCCTTGCTGCCGACAGCGCCCGCGAATGTGCCTGCTTCTTCCTGGTTGTGGCACCGGGGCGCGACCTCCACCTCATCGGTCTCGTCGAACACCGCCCTGCCCGCCTCGTCGTCGCACTCCTTGCCAGCGGCTGCCACCTCCGCCACCCGCTGCCGGTACCGCCAGCGGGCGAGGCGGATCTCGCGGGCGGAGCGGTAGGACTCAGCAGCGCCTCCTGCTCCGCCAGGTCCGCGTCCGACATGACCACCCTGCCGGAGGCGACCTTTTCCTCCACCTGTAGATGCTCCTGGAGGAGGTTGTGGTTATAATTGGTGCCGACCTGCGCCTCCTGGAACTGGTCCTCCTGCTACTCCTGCCCCATGTTCATATAATGGGCACGGGCCTCACCGATGGTTATGGTGTAATGCATCGACGAGGGTGGAGTGGAGGAAGAGGGTGCCGCGGAGGAAGAGGAGGGTGGCGCTGGCTCGTCGTCGAAGGCCCATTTGCACGTCATCGTTGAGGCGTCCTTTGGCTGTCTGTCGGCCTGCCAGTCGGCAGCAATGGCGGCCATGGCCATCTTCTGCTCCGAGGTCAGCCCGTCCCTGAGAGCTTTGGCGGCGGAGGGATCCATGGCGGGGAGTGGTGCAGAGAGGGATGACTATGGCTATGGTCGGGGCAGCGGTTCATATAGCATCGATGGGCGGCAGAGGGACGGACGGGTGGCGCCGGAGGTGATGCCTTGGTAACCACGTGCCATAAATGCGGGCGGCAGACAGACGGATGGGTGGCCGTCATCTCGTTTGAACGCACAGCAGTCGTCTGCACTGGGAAGTGCGGGCGGCGCTCTCTCGGCTGACACACTACTTCAATGTCAGTGCGAGTGAGCGATTGCGTCCGCTCTGGTCAGGAATGAATGTGGGCGCTGACTCTCTGAAGCGGCGATGACCAAAAACACGCGGGGCGGGAGGGGTTTTTGGTGGGTTAGGGCGGTCAAAAGCGGGCTTGGACTGGTCCCGACTCCCGCAAACTTACCCCAGTTCTGTCTCCGGTTTAACGAGGAAATCACGTCTGGACTACGTCGCGGACTGATACAGAACCGTGTTGGATGGCTTGCACGATCCAGGTTGCAGTTCGAACGGTTATAAGAAGTTTACTTGTCCACATTGGATGCCCTTAGTCCCGGCAACAACGACAAAAAGATAAGGTTGTTTTAGGCGAAAATTGTTGTTGCAACGGCGGTTCCCTACAGCCGTGCAAGCTGCGCTCTCATACATACTTGACGCGTGACCGAACGCTTCCCATTGGACTTGGCCCTCGGGCATCATATCATACCAAACCAACCTTGAGGCCGGTCAAGCCATGCAATGCAAATGCTAGTACTACTACTTTAATACTTCTTTTTTAAAGGAGAGAAATGCAACGGCAAACAGGGTACTACCTCTTCCTGACGATGTGGATTACTCACAAGAGCAAGTTAGTCGCGTACGTGACAGGTCGTCCGTATGTGTCTGGGCAAGAATTTTGTTGCTTAGTGCCAAAGCATGCCCCTGCTTTCTTTCTTTAAGTAAACCGGTTAATTGATGCGCTGAGATTCCTGATGTGCCTTCCTACTACTTTTTTTCCTTTGAAAAGAAGGATATTCCGGCCTTAGACAGCCATCTTTATTAAATTATTTAACATAGTCTGACAAAATAAATGTAAAGATCAACACAAAGTCATTTTTCAGGCGAAAAAAGTTGCTTCATCTCAAAGTATGATGTTGTGCCCCGACCGCACCAATGCACAACATCTAATCCAGTGGCCTCATGAAGCCACCCCTTAGTAAGCCAAGAGCATCAACTGGTCTAGGCGACCCACAACATGCACCCATGCACATACTCTAGGATCCGCCACCGCCTTCTTACGTCAGTCCATCTTCTGGAGGGATCATCGTTTTTACCTTGCCAGACCCAACTACTGTCGAAGTCACCACAAAAGATGACCGCAGTTAGGGTTTTCACCCCAGAAGCATTGAGGTGGGAATAGGTAGGCCAGACCCGAACGATGTCTCCAGGAAGAAGACCGGCGCGCTCGGGCGTCTTCGCCATCCTGACCGGCCGAGTCGACCAGTGAGTTATCCCGATCTGGATCTTAACCACCCGCTTCGCCCCAGTCCGGTGACTAGCTAGCATCCAGCATGGACATGTCCGGTGAGACGTAGCGCACCTAGCAGGGAATGGAGGTAGAGGATAGATCGGCACCAGACCCGTCGGTGGATCGTCGACAGATACGCATGATGATGATATAGACCTGGGGTAGGGTCATAGGCCTGACCTATGCACCCTATCCAAGGTCACTATCCTAGAAACAAAGAAGCTCAAGAGACAACAGGGGGGCCCAACAAAGGTGTCGAGTGCAATCCACTCGGCCGATTAGCTACTCGGAGACCCCTCCTTCCTGAAGTCGCTCGACCAATCGACCACTCGACCATACAAGAATCCACTCGACCTATTGAAGACCAGGAGTCATCTGGAGCGGCAACGGACGAGCGTTCACTCTGTAATCTTTAAGGCCATTAAGGCATTTAAGGGTGGCGTTACCAGTAACGCCTCATCTTTATGTACATTGAACCCTGGGCAACAGAGGAACGGCTGGGGTCCTGGCGTTCACTATATAAGCCACCCCCTCCTCAGGCACAGGGGTTCGCACCCCCTGTAACACACACACACACGCATAATCCAATCGACCGCCTCCGGGCACCGAGACGTAGGGCTATTACTTCTTCCTCGAAGGGCCTGAACTCGTAAAACTCGTGTGTACAAGTTCTCCATAGCTAGGATCTTGCCTCCTCATACCTACCCCCCATTCTACTGTCAGTCTTAGTACCATGACAACGCCTTCAATGCATCCATAATTTTTGATTGTTTCATGCTATTATATTATCAATTATGGATGATTTATATGCTATTTTATATCATTTTTTGGGACTAACATATTGACCCAGTGCCCAGTGCCAATTCCTGTTTTTGCTTGTTTTTGGCTTTTCAGAAAATAAGTACCAAACGAATTCCAAACACGATGAAACTTTACGGTGATTTTTTCTGGACCAAAAGGGACCCTAAAAGGTTCGGGAGGAGGCCAGAAGACCTATGGGAGAGCCAAGAGCTCATAGGACGCGCCCCTGAGCTCGTGGGTCCCACGCAGCTCTGTTTGACCTAATTCTACCTCTATAAATATAAAAATATTCTCAAACCAATAGAGAGACACCCGAAACACTTTTTCCATCACAACAACCTTTTGTTGTTCCGCAATCCCATGTGGTGGGCTTTTCCGGTACTATGTTGGAGGGGGCATCGATCACGGAGGGCTTCTACATCATCCTTGTTGCCTTCCGATGATGCGTGAGTAGTTTACCACAGACCTACGGGTCCACGGCTAGTAGCTAGATGACTTCTTCTCTCACTTTCTTCTTCAATACAATGTTCTCCTCGATCTTCTGGGAGTTCTATCCAATGTAATCTTCTTTTGCGGTGTGTTTGTTGGGATCCGATGAATTATGGATTTATGATCAGATTATTCATTGAAACTAATTGAGTCTTTTCTGAACTTTATTATGCATGATTCTTATAGCTTTGTATTTCTCTCCGATCTATCCGTTTGGTTTGGCCAACTAGATTGATTTACCTTTAGTGGAAGAGGTGCTTTGTAATGGGTTCAATCTTGTAGTGTCCTCATCCAGTGACAGAAGGGGTAGCGAGGCACGTATTGTATTGTTGCTACTAAGGGTAAAACGGTGGGGCTTAATCATATCGTTTGAGTTTACTTTGTTTACATCATGGCATCTTGCTTAAGGCGTTACTCTATTTGTCATGAACTTAATACCATAGATGCATGCTGGATAGCGATCGAATTGTGGAGTAATAGTAGTAGATGCAGGCAAGAGTCGATCTACTTGTCACGGACGTGATGCCTACATGCATGATCATTGCCATGAATACGTCATAACTATGTGCTTTTCTATCAATTGTCCAATAGTAATTTGTCTAGCCACCATATGCTATTGTTTCAAGAGAGAAGCCTCTAATGAAAACTATGGCCCCCGGGTCTACTTTAATCATATTATAAAAACCAAAAATACCTTGGTATAATTTATTTACTTTTATTTTGTTTTGGAATTTATCCATCTACCTGTACAAGATTTGATCCTTGCAAGTAACGAGTTCAAGGGGACTGACAACCCTCTTGCCCGCGTTGGGTGCAAGTATTTGCTTTTGTGTGTGTGCAGGTGTTGTTCACTAGGATTTGGCTGGTGCTCCTTCTAGTTCGATAAACCTTTGTTCTCAACTGAGGAAAGTACTTATCGCTACTAAATTGCTTCACCCTTCCTCTTTGGGGAAAGTCCCAACACAGCTCACAAGTAGCAGAAAGAAGTTCTGGTGCCATTGCCGGGAGAGACATCATAAAATCACTACAAGTACCGTCACTCAAACTACCATCTACTTGCTCTACTATTTATTTGCCTTTCTATCTGCCTCTCTTTTTCATCTCCCTCCACTTCTCTAAAATATGAAAAACACCAAAATATTTTACTTTGTTAGTTTGCTTATTTGCTTGCTTAGTCACTATGTCTCAAGAGAACACCAAGTTGTGTGATTTCTCTAATACTAATAATAATGGTTTTATTAGTACTCCAATTATTTCTCCCGCCACTAGTGCGGGGTCATATGATATTAATGATGCATCTCTAAATCTTGTTATGAAAGAACAATTTTCTGGAAATCCTAATGAAGATGCTGCATCTCAACTTAACATCTTCATTGAATTATGTGATATGCAAAAGAAAAAAGATGTGAATAATGATACTATTAAGTTGAAATTATTTCCTTTCTCTCTAAGAGATCGTGCTAAAACTTGGTTTTCATCATTGCCTCGCAATAGTATTGATTCATGGGATAAGTGTAAGGATGCTTTTATTGCCATTTATTTTTCTCCCACTAAAATTATTTCTCTTAGAAATCAAATTATGAATTTTAAGCAACTTGAGCAAGAACATGTTACACAATCTTGGGAGGGAATGAAATTAATGATTAGAAATTGTCCCACTCATGGTTTAAGCTTATGGATGATAATACAAAATTTCTATACGGGACTAAACTTTGTTTCTAGATATCTTCTAGACTATGCTGCAGGTGGTACCTTTATGGGAGTTACATTGAGAGAGGCTACAAAGCTTCTTGATAATATGATGACAAATTTTTCTCAGTGGCACACCGAACGAGCTCCAACTGGTAAAAAGGTAAACTCTGTCGAAGAAATTGTTACTTTGAGTGATAAAATGGATGCTCTTATGAATATGTTCACTAGTAAAAATGCTCAAGTTGATCCTAATGATGTGCTACTATCTACTTTTATTGGGCAAAATAATGATTCCATTGATCTGAATTTTGTCGCTAGAAATAATTTCAACAACAACGTTTATGGAGGTAATTTCAATCCTAGACCATATCCCAGAAATTCCACTATAATTATCACAATTCCTATAGTAATTTACAGTAATAATAAGATACCTATTGATCTTGAGAATCATATTAAAGATTTTATTAGTTCTCAAAAGATTTTCAATGCTATGGTAGAAGAAAAACTACATAAAGTTGATGATATGGCCAAAAACATGGATATCATTGCCATGATGTGGGAAATCTTAAAACTAAAAATTTGCCACCCAAACATGATATTAGTGAGTCAATAAAGTCTATCCAAGTCTCCATTAATGAAAGTAAAGAGAGAACCTCTAGGTTGAGAACTAAGCGAGAATTTCTTGAAAAGTCTATTCCACCTGATTTTTATCATAATATCATGATGAGCATACTAAAATGATTGGTGTGAAACCTATCGAATCCTTATTTAGTAATATAAAACTTGATGAAAAGGGGATTAGAGATGAGTCAACTTTAGCTAGAAGGCGTGCCAATTGTTCGGAGGGTGATGGTCTTAATGATAAAAATGATAAAAGTGGGTTTGGAGAGGTCAAGACTTTAAATAGTGATGTGCCCACTAATTTGGATCACAAGGACTTCAATTATGATAATTGTTCTTTGATTGAATGTATTTACTTGTTGCAATCCATGATAAATTCACCTAATGCTTATGTCGGTATCCTGGACTAGGGGGTGCTATCCTAGTCGGCCCATGCTCCTCGGGGCGGGATGGTGGGCCCTCATTCATCTCGAGGTGGACTCCAGAGGCCGCAAAATGGGACGTGATCAAGACTTCATCTGCCTAAGACTTGTAGTATACTCCAAGAATTCTCCCGCCGCCTCCACACCAAGATACCGACCTTGTAACCCTAGGTGTCCTACTTGGCGTGTATATAAGCCAAAGGGTTAGCGCGTAGAGAGGACATCAACTCAATCTCATTCACCTAGCCTAGAGTTAGAACACATCTTACGATCTCGAGGTAGATCAACTCTGTACTCGATACATCTCTATGAATATAAATAAAGAGCAGGACGGAGGGTTTATACCTCCATCAAGAGGGCCCAAACCTGGGTAAACATCGCCTCCCTGTTCCTGTTACACACGATCGGAGATCCGCAGCTTGGGACCCGCTACCCTGAGGTCTGCTGGATTTCACACCGACAATCGTGCTTTCATTGCGAGTTCCCTGTGAGATCAACAAAGATCGATGGCTCATCTGCAGGTCAACTGCGGCACCGAATGCGGGGATGTGTACGCTCCCGACCAACTTTTTTTGTTCGGTGACACGCCTCCAACGTATCTATAGTTTGTCATTGTACCATGCTATTACAATATCAGTCTTGGATGGTTTATATGTCATTATATGCAATTATATATCATTTTTTGGGACTAACCTACTAGCTTAGTGCCCAGTGCCAGTTGCTGCTTTTTGCCTATTTTTGGCTTTTCAGGAAATCAATAACAAAAAGAGTCCAAAAGGAAAAAAAACTTTGGATTAATTTTTTTTGGACCAGAAGAGACCCTAGAAGGTTTGGGAGAAGGCCAGAAGAGCCACGAGGGAGCGACAAGCTCAAGGGGCGTGCCCCGGGGGGGGGGGCAGGTTTTTGGGCCCCTCTTGGCACCTCCAACCTGAATTCCACCTCTATAAATTCTCAAATATTCCCCTGACATCAGAGAGCCACCTGAAATACTTTTTCCGCCGACGCAAGTTCGAGAACCACGAGATCCCATCTGGAGGCCTTCTCCGGTACTCTGCCGGAGGGGGAATCAATCACGGAGGGGCTCTACATCAACCTTGCTGCATTCTGATGATGCGTGAGTAGTTTACCACATACCTACGGGTCCATACTTAGTAGCTTGATGGCTTCATCTCTCTCTTTGATCTTCAATACAATGTTCTCCTTGATGTTCTTGGGGATCCATTTGATGTAATTACTTTTTGCGGTGTGTTTGTTGGGACCCAATGAATTGTGAGTTTATGATCAAATCTATGCATGGATATTATTTGAGTTTTCTCTAAACTCTTTTATGCATGATTGTTATAGCTTCGTATTTCTCTCCGATCTATTGATTTGGTTTGGCTAACTAGATTGATTTATCTTGCAATGGGAGAGGTGCTTTGTAATGGGTTCGATCTTGTGGTGTTTAATCCCAATGACAGAAGGGGACATGACACGTATTGTATCATTGCTATTAAGGGAAAAAGATGAGATTTATTCATACGTGAGTTTACTTTGTCTACATCATGTCATCTTGCTTAAGGCATTACTCCGTTCTTTATGAACTTAATACTCTAGATGCATGCTGGATAGCGGTCGATGTGTGGAGTAATTGTAGTAGATGCAGAATCATTTTGGTCTACTTGTCTCGACGTGATGCCTATATACATGATTATTGCCTTAGATATCGTCATAATTATTTGCTTTTCTATTAATTGCCCAACAGTAATTTGTTTTCCCATCGTATGCTATTTTTAAGAGAGAAGCCTCTAGTGAAAACTATGGCCCCCGGGTCTACTTTCTATCATATATTAAAACCAAAAATACCTTGCTGCATTTTTACTTTATTTATTTTATTTTTTATTTTTTATTGATCTATCTACCTATCACCATACAATTTAATCTTGCTCGTAACCATCGAGGGATTGACAATCCCTTGTACGCGTTGGGTTGCAAGGATTTGTTGTTTCTGTGCAGGTGCTGCTAACGGGGTGTTGCGTGGCTCTTTTACTGGATTGATAACTTTGGTTCTTAACTGAGTGAAATATTTGTCTCTGTTGTACTGCATCATCCTCTCCTCTTCGGGGAAATCCCAACGCAGTTCACAAGTAGGACGAGGATGCCGCCGAAGCGCCCCATCGGAGGGAGTGGCGACGCTGGGGCTGCTGAAGCACCGAAGCGTGGCGTGAAGATGGAGATAGAGGTATCGCCGCACCTTGACATCGATGATGGCATCGTGCTTCCACAGCCGGAGCCGGAGGTCCACACCGACTCCGGCGACGACTCTGGTGACGACTCCGACGACCACTCCGGCGACGACGGACAACCGGTTAGTCATCTATACCCATTTATCTGTCAAATATATCCTAGGGTTGCACTGGTTAGTCCTGCCTCCCCCTTTTTGGAATAGAAATCATATGGTTATGTTCTCTCAATCCATGAAATCTGAGTAAGTTTCGTTAGATCCATGTAATGTATTGATTGTTTGAATGGTACAAATGACAAGTGATTAGTTGTTTCATCTGTGCAAATGATTCTGCTAATAAATCGACTATGGTTAGTGTTCGTGCTAATAATTCCTAGCTAGCTCTTGACAATTGATTCTGAATGATCTACATATATGTTTGTGCAATTATTTTTTTCAATATTGTTCTGTAGATAGACGATTGTGCTTAAAAATCAAACCATAATCTTTGGATATGTCTAAAAAATAGCCATAAATTCTCAATCCTACTTTACGGCATATAAAAATTGATTTTATGCAAATTTTTGGCAACTACCAAATGTTCGCTAGAGATTAGTTTGTATTCCAAATTTTACACCACATTGTTTTTACTATATGTATAGGTGCTATCTGATGATGTTGACAGTGAGGATGAAGATGGCCAGAGGAAGTACAAGAGGAAAATCCTCAAGGAGCTTTATGGGGGAATTCATAACAAGCGTATTAGGACCTGGAACAGGGGCTTTCGATGCCTATTTTGCAACCAAAAGCTTCATGACGCGTATCAAAGTGTTCTGGCGCATACAAGAGGAAGAGCCGCTCGCTCCTTCAGGCAGAAGTAGTCTCGCAAGGTGTCGCATGCAGCGTACGCTAAGTACCGGGAGAAGCCTGACGATCGTGCCAGCAGATGAGATGAGATGTGGGATTGATGTAGCGACCCGACCTCAGACGGTCAAGCCTACGTGTTCTTTGTGCCATCCACGGATCAAGATATCTTTGCACACGGTACATCAATGTATATATCAAAGTGCAATCACATGTATAATTAACGTAAAACTGATATACACCTCATAAGTCACAATGAAACAAATAGTCGGGTGTGGAGTCCCATCAACGCCATCGGCGGGTTGAGTGTAGACCGTAACCACAGATCGTAACTCTTACTCGTCGAGGAAATATATGCAACATGATACGTTGCAGCCGTGTAGGTCAAGACATTGAATGTACCGGCAAGATCACAATAAGAGAAAACAGATGATAAACTATACTATATGCGGTATGGCTTTGTGGCTCGTATGCGAGTTTTGTTTTGCGTGAAAGCTGATTTATTTTCCCTACATCAAAGGAATAAATGAAGTCTGTACTATGGAGTTTTCTACCATGACATGGTTCCGCCAACCGATGTCTCATAGCCCAAAATCATCATATGTTGCCCACAATTAAGTTATCAATCCGGTGTTGAGAGTTCCGAGATAGATCCAAGTCCGGATGCTCAAATTGTCCGTAATCGGGGACACGGCTAATCGATTAGGTTTAAACCCTCTGCAGAGGTTTGTACACTTTACCCATAAGATTCGATCCCTCTCTTTACGTTCTCGCACTTCAGGTGTTTGAGAACAAGATGACGAAACATGGTCTTCCGAAGAGTTTCTCGACCACCGTCCGGTGCTCATCCAATCCTACCGTAGTTCTACATCTGCTAGCACCGTCCCCACCAGAGTCACAACTAAGGTCAACCAAGCCAGGCCCATATTGACTTGCGGTTGCAGGTAAGCTTCGGGCATGAAGTATTCTTCCGTCTCTTTGAGTCTGGGTGAAGCTTTCCAAGATGTCATGGCGCTTCTCCATGCATCCCGCCAACCACTGGTTTCTCCAGGTGCCCGTCAACCGTCCTTCACCCAGAGTGTGTATTGAATTCTTGTCTCGAGTCTTGAAGTCTTGAGGCCTTGAAAATGCAGTCCTTGCAGATGCCATCACGGAGTTGTCGTCATTGACGTAGAGTCCTCCTTCTTCACACCACTCTCGAGCACTCATACCAACCCCGTCTACTATAGCGTAGCATTAAAATAAATAATGTCCCGGGCTTGGTAATAGGGTGATGGGTTCCTACCTCATGCATACTACTCAACTACAAGGATTCAATAACACTATTGAGGGGTGGTTGCAAAGATGCCACTAAATGCAATAAACATAGGTATGAAAGCATGGTCAAAGTGAACTTGCCTTGCGACGATCTTCAAAACTAGGGACTCGTGGTAGCAAGCTTAGCACTCGGAAATTCTACCGAGACAAACAACAATCATAATAAGCATACAACATATGACCACTTAACATAATAGCATGCTAACATAACACACAAAGCACTTGAACAAAACCCAAAGAAAAACTCAAAGAAATCCAACTCAAAGTTTTCCCATATCCAACAACAATCAAGAAATAGTTTTGCACTACAAAATTTTTCTTAACAGAACCTAAGCATGGGTTTATGCTACCTAATGAAAAGAATTCATCAAGCAACTAGGAGCAAAAAGAATCACCTTAAAATCTATTATAAAACTCCTATTAGGCCTAAAGCAAATTCTAGTAAGAAAAATAAAATAAAAGTTTTATTTATTATAAATAAAAGTTCATGCTCTAAAGTTACAGAAACTACCCTAGAATAATCTATATCTCATGAAAAATAAATTTACTTGCTAAGTAAAACAATAGGAAAACAGTAGCTAGTTAAATAATTAAGAATAACATGATTCTGATTAAAACTATTTTTTTATTAATTCTAAAATGCCCAAATAAATTCCTACGGTTAGGCAATGTCAAAACAAAGTTGTGGCAAAAGAATCACTAAAAAATAATTTTCCTAACTCTTTTATGGCAGAATTACTATTCTGTCTAAATCTAGAATAAGACAATTTTAAATAATTTTAACATGGCTAATTATATTTTCTACAGAAACTACAATAAATTTGCAAACCAACAAAAAAAGAATCACTTAAAAATATTAAGTAGATTAAAAGATATGAATTTTATAAAACTGAAACTATTCTGTTAAAAACAGAAACGAAAAATATTAACTAAAAAGAAAAATGGGCTAATGGGCCTATCTAGCGCTTCGGGCGTAATATAACTAAAACGCGCCCAAGACAATAAACCGTTTCAGGCCGGTCTAATCTAACCTAATTAAAACCAAAATAAACCGGATCTATTTAAAAAAAAAACCATACCCCTTCGGGGATCTAATCTACACCCTAGGATTTAGATCGAACGGCGGCGGGGATCTCCGGTGGCTTACCGTGGTGGCGACGCCGGCGATCGTCGACGGCGGCTCGGGTGACGACGGTGCGGGGGCTCCGGTGGTCGGGGACGACGGCGGAGACCTCCGGCGGGTGCGGCGGAGCGAGGGGGAGTCGACGGTGGAGTCGGGGGGGCTCGAGGGGTTCGGGCGGCCGGGTGGTAACAATGCCGGCAGTGTGGTGCTCGGCGACGATTGCGGCGAGAGAGAGGGGTCGGGCGAGGGGGAAAACGGGGGAACGGGTCGAGGGGGGGGGGTGGGGTTTATATAGGGGGTCGACTTGGGCGAGGGGAAAGATCGGGGAGGGATTCGCGGCGAATCCTGGATCCGGCGGGATCCGGCGAGCGGCGGCGCGGGCGGGTGGCGTGGGCGAGGGGAAGAGGGAGGTGGGGGCCCGGGTGTCAGCGGGTGAGGGGAGAGGCGCGTCGATCGGGCGACCGTCTGGGAGGTTTCAGGCGGGGGCTCGGTCGGGCCGGCTCATTGGCCGGGCAGTTGGCTCGCCTGGCTGGGCCGCCTGGGTGTTGGCTGGGCCGGTTGGCCTGGCCGGCGCCCAGGGGCTTTTCTATTTTTTTGAATAATTAGAGAGAGAGAAAAATACTTAAATATAAATATTTTATATAGGACATATATATATATCAAAATGATCAGGGGAATATTCCCTATCATTTGAACATTTTTCCAGGGGCAAAATCCAAACTTTATAAAAATTTATTTTTTTCAAAATTCAAATAAAACTCAAATTTGAAAGGGGTTTTCAAGGCACTTTCAAATGACTTTCAATTTGATTCTTTTTAACTTCCAACTCATATTTCATATAATTGAAGAAGTCATTTTATCTTCCCTCATGAAAATCATTGAGTTGCATAAAGCTTTGAATTTGAAATATTCTCAAATGAAATTCAAATCTTTTCAAAACCCTTTTCATTTCAAATGGAAGAAGTCATTTCATCTTCACTCTAGGGTTTTGGTGTTGGAATGGAATTGAATTCATTGAGATCCAAAAGGGCAAAGGGGATAGTTTTGGGAAAGTCATTTTATTCCCTCTCATCCAACTTTCAAAAGTTTCAAATTCCACTCAATTTCACTCAATCAATCAAACAAACAATCTGACAACAAGCATAGTTATTTATCTAATATAACATTCCAAAATTTAGAATTTTGGGATGTTACAAACCTACCACACTTAAAATGAATCTCGTCCTCGAGATTCGAAGAGGCTAGCAAGAAAGGGTTAGGGGTTGGGGTCTGCTAGCAAATGTTTGGTCGGAAGGTCAGGGATGCTACCACACTTAAAACAAGGTTACGGTTCCAATAAACTCAGATATTTCCTCTGGAGTGCCGACAATGTATGTCTCTTCACATATCTTACAATAGCTGGTTCATTAGCGCTCTTCTGTCAGAAGCATAGAGTTTTCCTCAAAATCTTGGGTCGGTTCGTCAAAGTTGAAGTTCGTCCGAGACTGGATCTTCTTAGTTGATAGGTTCGTGTCCATTCTAGACAACTTATCGAAAATATTCATGGTGGTCTACCATTAATGGTTTCTCCTGCAGAAAACGGGTCTGGGTTGAACCTCACCGTATAACCTACGATTGGCAACGGTTGCCTGTAAAGGGTTCCATCGTCCTACCATTCTATGGTTTTATGGCTTATCGCGTCGACACTCTTCTAAGGTTTTCGAGGCTCTCTGATTTTCCATCAACATATGATAGTTCATGATAGAAGTCTCCGGTATGGGGGCCAATCCATCCCGTACTTGAATCATTACCACATACGTAAATATCGAATCACGTATTCTAACACTTGGGCATACTCACAAGCATTTCAGAATTTCTCTTGTCGATGAACCGAGTTCAGAAAATCCATTGATTCTGCAAGCCAAACAAAACATCTATCGTTTCTTCACAACTCTCAGGTTTTGCGTAAACTCCTATAGAATCGACGGTTGATCAAATCGTAGTCTATTCCCAAAATTTCTTTCTCCAGTGGGTACTTGATCCTTATTAATTCTTGGGCCTGTGGGTTATGGCCCACTTCAACACTAGTGCAGCTTTAACTCATCCTTGGGGTAACTCTCTTGTTCCATATTACACATCCTTTAAATCCGGTAGTACTGCTTTCTTCATACCATCATATCAAAAGCAAAACTCCAACTTTTTTTCCTGCGAACTACAGTCCGTGGAATATATATTTTCTTATCCATTAGTCTAGTCTTCTTCACAGGTACTACCACCCTAAAAATGAAATTCACAAATCCATCCATAGACCATATTTCTCATATCCTCGAAAATGGTCAAAATCCGTGTTCATAGAGTAACAACTCATACAATTAAACATATGAAAACATGTCACCTTAACTTTATTGATTTCATGAATCCATTACAAACTCGAGCACCCATTACATAACTCAACTTATTGTACTCATGAAAAAAATTGGTTTCTACCACTCTTATTATCCATATCAAAATTCCAACTACTCAACTCCAGCTTCCTTCTTGTAGGAAC